>OX454421.1:77396515-77996515 GCA_949715475.1 Microchrysa polita | reverse complement strand
TGATGGGGGAGATTTCAGTATCTGCTACGCCAAGTTTTGATGATGCCATTTCATTAATATTGGCCTGAAACGACCGAATCTGCAATCCTTTTTCGCGAGATCTTAACGGTTCTCCAGATATTCAATGTCAAAGTTTTTTGTTGGCGAGTTTCCTGCGATAAGAAAATGCCACTGAAGCTAAAGGGAAAGTTGGACAAAACGATTGTACGTCCCGCACTCATGTATGGATCTGAATGCTGAACCATGTATGAAGGTTACTCGGAAGAAATGAAAATATTACGCATCAAAAGTAGTTACATCTGAGGCAGCTTGTCCATAGACCAACCAATCACCGAAAATCTCGATGACCGACAAATGGAGTGGTATTGCCATGTTCAAAGGCGTCCGCCTGAGAACCCCGCAAAGAAAGCGATATCAATGGAAGTTCCACTTGATGGACCCAAGGCCAGAGGCAGACCGAAGGACACCTGGATATGTCAAATGAAAAAGCAACAACAACGCATCGTCTCGGCGATGACACGATCCAAGATAGAGCTGCATGTAGAAATATGCTGAGACATTACCGCCAGAAGGGGCGATATGCCTACACCGCAGGTCGAGCGACGCGACGCCATGGAGCGGTATAAAGGCAAGGAAGAAGAAGACTAATTTTCCATTATAATCTCTGATTCGCGATTCTATGGGTATGGGTGATTGTTATTATAGAAAGTGTATCCGCAGACTTTAAAGACATTTTTACTGCTGAGATTCGTGTCTGAAATTAACATTATATTTGTGTTATTGGTAAGCGTGTTTCTGGTTCAAACGGATTAACGAAGCACAACGTTAATCCGTGCTTTTGCTGCATGGTGATGGTTAACTGTTGAAGATTTGTGGTGAGAGACATTAAAATGGACATGATGTTACCTTCAGAGGAGTTTGCAAAGTCGTCAGTGACGCCGATATCCTTTCGAGGCTACATCGTGTTCGAGAGTTTTTTGAGGTGACGCAGATGGTACAGGGTTGCGGTGGTTGTCGTAGTTCCTTATGTTGTTGTTGATGGCAATAAAAATCGGACAGCCTCTGTTACTCGCGGTGTGGTTTCCCGAGCAGTTGCTTCACCTTTTAAAGGACTGGTCTGATTTGCTTTTGTCGTAGGAGCTCGTTGGATGAAGCTCGTCACAGACAACGCATACTTTTTTAATCGGCAGTATGTCTTAATGTTGCCGTACTCCTGGCAGTTTTGGCACTGGATAGGTGTTTTCCTTTTGAAGGGCTCTTCGATTGGGACTTCCGGAAATGTAGATGGGGCGGACTTTCCTCTTAGAAATTCTACTGGCTTCCGGAGTCAATTCCGAGTTTAAACATGTGCTGTATGTATCGATCGATCGATTAACTATGTTATGGGCCGTCCTCACATCAATTCGTTGGGATTTTAGGTCCTCGATATCTTGAGCCTGAACGTCAGAGTCAATGCCTTTTGCGACGACAATGGGTTGGGTTCCAAAATGGAACGGTTGCGTATGTTTCGCAAGCATGTTTGCCATTCTGATCTCCTAGCTGCCATGTTGCGGATAAGAAATCATCTCCAGTTCTTTTCGTTAACATATTTCAAAAATGCAGACAAAGGGAAACAACCGGAGATTATTCCTGAACCGCAAAATGGCAGTTAAGGGATCAGAATGGCTAACATGTTTGTGGAACATACGCAACTGTTCCTCATCGCCTGGGAAGTAAGCTGACACCACCAAAAAGGCCTTGCGGACTTTTGTGGTAAGACCAAAGCACTTCTCCTGGTCGGTTGTGATGTCAATGCACACCACACGGTCTGGGGAAGCACTGACATAAACTCAAGAGGAGAGTACATATTAGAAACTTTTTCCTCCTTGAATTTCAGCATCTTCAACAGAGGTAGTAAACCTACTTTCGTAATTAGGTGTAGGCGGGAAGTACTCGACCTAACCTTTGGTAACCAAAGGACAGAGAACTAGATCAGGAACTGGCATGTATCTGATAAAACCTCACTGTCAGACCACATGCACATCAGGTTCGAAGTAACAGCGTCCATACCCAGATTCCGGGAAAGGCGAATTCCCCAGCTAACTGAGTGGGGTGACTACTGTATCTCCCTTCGAGAGAGGCTATCCACCATCGACAGGACACCCTCCAGCTGGCTGAGTCTGAACAGCTTGGTGTCCAACGAGACCAGGGCTATAGTGGCCTCATTTGAGGAAAACTGCCCCCTCAGAAGAACGAACGATAACAAAGGACTACCCTGGTGGACTCCGGAGCTATCGAGACTAAGGAGGTCAACAAGAAGACTCTTTAATAGAGCCAAAAGGACAGGAGAGTGGGAAACGTACCGCTCCAAACTTCGTGAGTACAACAAAAAGATCAGGTCTGCCAAAATGAACTCGAGGGTCAGGTTCTGCGAAGGTGTTGAATGCACCAACACAGCTGCCAGACTCCACAAAGTTCTGGCTAAAAATGACACCGAGTACCTAAGTACCATAAAGCATCCTGATGGGCGCCACACAATTGACGCTCTAACGACGGGTGAACTGCTCCTCAGCACCCACTTTCCGGGATGCCAAATACTGAGAAACGGGGTCCCCTCAAACGATAACAGTCTGCATAGAACTAATTCCTCAGACTGGAGATTAGCAAGATCAATCTTCACTCACGATAAAATAAGATGGACAATATGGTAATTTGAGCCATTTAAATCCGCCAGTACTGTACAGATTTTTCCAGCTTAACTACAAAAGAGTCTGGAGCCCCTAACTCCATACCTCGTAAGTATCTTCAGAAGTAGCTTTGCGCAAGGCTACATTCCGCAGCCATTGAGACTTGCGCGAGTTGTATTTATTCCTAAACTGGGAAACCGACCTAAAGAGAATCCCAAAGCATACAGACCAATCAGTCTTACCTCATTCATGCTCAAATCAATGGCAAAAATCATTGATGAGCACATCAGAAATACCACACTGATCAGAAACCCGCTTCACAAGAGACAGTTTGCTTACCAACCAGGTAAATCAACAGAATCGGCGCTTCATAGCCTTGAAGGAGAAATTGAAAAAGCCTTTGAGGCTAAAAACACTGTGCTTTTTGCTTTCCTGGACATCGAAGGGGCATTCGATAATACTACCTTCGATGCAATTCAAAGAGCGCTAAGATATAGGATGGTAGAAAATACGACTGTTGGATGGATAAGCAGCATGCTCTTCTCAAGAAAAGTTGTCTGCCAAATAAACGAACAATTTCTCTTTGCTAAGGTCACAAGAGGATGCCCACAGGGGGGTGTACTCTCGCCACTCCTGTGGTGCCTGGTTGCCGACGATCTTTTGTGCAAGCTCTCATCCAATGAGTACAGGGATATGCCGACGATGTGGTTATAGTGGTTAAGGGTTTGTTTGAGGAAATTCTTCCAGATTTACTCGAACCAGCACTAAATACAGTACAAGAATGGTCTGATGGAAACGGGCTCCGAGTGAACCCATCCAAAGCGATCATCATACCCTTCTCCAGAAACAGAAATCTGGCTGAGCTCAGAAGCCCGATTATGTACAACACCCCTCTACCAATTGGGAATCAAGTCAAATATCTTGGAGTTATCCTTGACAGCAAACTCTACTGGAATAAGCATGTCGAGGCGGTGGCGGAAAAGGCCACCAGAGCCCTTTGGATATGCAAAAAATACGTAGGGAAAACCTGGGGTTTGAAACCATCCATTATGATCTGGATATACAAAGCAATAGTTCGACCAACTTTAAACTATGGTGGTCTGGTGGAAAAGAGCCCTAACTACGGAGGTTAAGTCCGTTTTAGCTAAGGTACAGAGACTAGTGTGTCTGATTACCACCGGTGCTCTCTGATCTTGCCCTAGCATTGCTCTTAGAAGTTCTACTACATCTACATCCAATTGAAATCCACCTCGAGACCCAGGCAAAACTAGCAATGATACGACTCATTGTTAATGATGCCAGTCTGGAGCTCACTAAGGGGCAGCTTAGATGCCTCAAAAACAATACTATCGCGAATATGCCGTCCGACCACCTTGCAAAAGAGCTCTCATTCGGATGCTGCTTCCGGGCTGTAACATGGAGCAGGGAGGAGTGCCACCCTAACTTCGCTAGGCTGCATCCACAAACCATCAAATGGTTCACTGACGGCTCCAAGACAACTGAAGGCTCAGGAGCGGGTGTGATTGGCCCAGAACACAGGATATCTATACCTATGGGCCTCCACACCACTGTTTTTCAGGCAGAAATACACGCAATAGAAACATGCGCTGATCGCTGCCTACGAGAGAACTACGTAAATAAACGTATAGCCATCTTCTCAGACAGCCAAGCGGCTATTAAATCCCTTACTAAGTACACCGTCACATCAAAAATGTTCAATGCTGCCTGAAGGCGCTGAATAAACTAGGCGAAAACAACAGACTAACACTTTTCTGGGTTCCAGGTCATATGGGCATCGCAGGGAACGAACAGGCTGATGAGCTAGCACGCACAGCTGCATAATCCCCTTTCTGCGGACCTGAACCCTTTTGCAACATCTCTTCATGTTTAGCAAAGAGAGCTTTCAGAGACCAGGAACGACTCAAGGCAATTGAGCACTGGGATAAACTACAATTAGGCTCAGACAATCGAAAATGTTTATAGCAGGGTATTCCTACAGAAGAACGGCTGAGCTGCTGCAGTTAAGCAGAGCTAAAGTACGCATCATCTGTGGCATTCTCACAGGTCACTCCTGGCTGAGATCACATTTACGCACAATAAGAATTGTGCAAGATGCGATCTGTCGATTCTGTGAAGAAGATGACGAAACCTCCTTCCACGTCTTATGCGAGTGCGATGCACTGGCCCAGCGTCGCTGGTCACACCTCGGAGTGGTCTTTCCAGATACGGACGACATAGCTTCGACATCTATTAACGACCTCAACTCGTTTCTCAGCACGATCAACCTTGATCGTCCTGCCCATCTGCGACTAGGGCGATAGCACAATAGGCCCACTGGCTTCAGTGCTGCGAAACCCTTCGGGTTCACGCCCCTCTACAATCTACATCTACATCTACGCAACTGTTCCGTTTTGGAACCCCACCCAATGAGACCTTTAGCGCTCTTAAGTTGGTACGAATAAACAATAATTTTAATTTTTTAACTTTTTTTTTTAAATTTGATTCGCGAATATGAATTAGAGGTTGTTTGTTTTGTGGAGTTTGATTCTTGAAGGCCGTCAATGCCCCCCTTGCAATGTTAGCAGAATCTGGCGACGCACGAAGAAAATTTCGCTCAATAACGGAAGAAGGCGTTTTCAAGCTAATTCATTTCTTTTGTCAAGAATTCGCCCTGTTGACAAATAATGAGAGAAATTTGCCATAATTTGGAACAATCGCACAGAGATTTTGGATTAATCAGATCAGCTTGGATTATATTTTCGCAATTTAAATTTATGAGCAGTTTCAATGCTTATATTTAGCTCATTTGAATATTGAATTGATTCCACACTTAAATTAAAAAAACATGTCTTCAGTGAGCAGGCATTGTTTGAATTTGACTGGTGCAAACGAAGTGAAGAAAACGTAGCAGCCGTAGCGGCCAGATGAATTGGGCATTGCCGGAGGGCTAGATTTGGCCCTATATCCCTACTACATTGGGTCGAGAATTGAAACCGCATAATCATAAGACGGTTATAGCGCATTGAAAATGTTGTATTAAGGTCCGATTTTAGACCAAGAGCTCATTTTCCCTAGCCAGTTCCAGTTTCTGGCTCAGCGGTACGTCAATAAGCAACATTGAAGTCATTGGATGGGCTACATGGGCTACTGCTTCAACTAATGGACTCATTTGGTCTAAAACTAATGAATGGCTGTATCAAGGGCGATGAGGTCGGTGAATGTACCTATATTGGGTATAATGGACATACTGTCATCGATATGTGCCTGGCCGGAGGGGACTGGCTGCCTCTCATAACGGATTTCATGGTTGATAGTAAAACGTTCTCCGATCATCTCCCAATTATAACAACGATTGGGTTAGATTGCATCGGCAGAACGGAAACGAGACCGCTGGAGTTATTGCCAAAAATTGTATGGAAGAAAAATCTTGCACTCCAATAGAAAACCATTCTAGATCGACGCATTTCCGAAAGTAATATCACGACCATCAAACAATTGACCGACGCAATTACCGACAGTGCTACAAAATCAACAAAGCCGAGAAAAACATTTAAGAGCCCATGGTTTGATGAGTGCTGCGAAAAAAAGCAGAAAGCTCGTTTTCATGTTTAAAATTGTTTAAAAGATGCGGCCCGGAGCTAACAAGGAAAATGTACGTCCTTTCGAATAAACGATTTAAAGCTGTATGCAAGGAAAAGAAAATTAAGTACTACTAAGAGCAAGCGAAGTCACTGGGAGATTGCACAAACTCTAAAAATTTCTGGCAAATAGCGAAGCAGCTGAAAGGAAATGAAACGTTTACAATTGGAAGCAACTTACATGTGAACTTGCTGAGAACTCACTTCTGTCAAATTTTGCAAGCTGTTTTTGATGAAAACGCTATCCAGTATGCAAAGCCAAATTGGAGTCACCCGATACTTGATGATACAATAACCGTGATCGAGGTACGAGATGCCCTACAATCGTGTAAAGACGGTAAATCACCGGGCAATGACAGAGTGCCAGTTGAGTTTTATAAGTACGGAACAGAGAATATTGCGCATATCCTAACTAATGAATATAATCGAATTTTCAATAGTGGCGATGTACCCGAGGAATTCAAAGATTCAATTATATTCCCTATATTCAAAAAAGGGGACGTGAATGACCCGGCATGCTATAGAGCAATATCGTTTTTAAATGCCTCGGGAAAAATCTTCACGACATTACTTCAAAAAAGGTTTTCGGAATGGCTGAGCAGAGAAAATATTGTATCGGAAAATCAAGCTGGCTTCCGAAAGGGGTACTCTACATACGACAATGTATTTATACTTTACAACTGGGCTCGACTATTTCTGGATGAAGGTCGCAAACTTTATGCTTTTTTTATCGATTTTAAAGCAGCGTTTGACACGGTGGATCGTCGGTCCCTGTTTTATAAACTTTATAACAAGGGAATGTCGCGTAAATTTGGAGATGTTTTCGAACAGTTGAAAATACGAAAGCAATGATATGGAATGGAGAGCAATTGTCAGAGTCGTTTGCAACAAATGTAGGCGTTCGCCAAGGTTGCAAGCTGAGCCCGGAAGCCTTTTCTGTTTATGCCGATGATATACTTGAAGATATGCCAGGTGGTGCGAACGCATTCGACATGGTGCTGAAAGGGCTACTATACGCAGACGATATTGTGTTGTTCTCCGAAACGCCGCGTGACCTACAAAAAATGATTGAGCACCTTGAAATATATTGCACACAGTGGAAGCTTAGTGTAAATCTGGAGAAATCCAAAATAATGGCTTTCAAGAAACGGCACATACTTGCTCAAAATGAAAAGTGGTTTTTCAATGGGCAGGAGATCAAAGTGGTCGAAAGCTACAAATATCTGGGCGTGCTTATTTCAAGCAACTTATCTATGGAAAAGCATCTATGTACATTTACAATGAATTTATCAATAAAACCTTATCTATCTATCTGTATTTTATGAAACATAATTTCAAGTTCATTTCAAGTTTAAGGTGTACTCCTGGTTTTTCCCTCGGTCTCTATTCCTAAAACCATTTCAGCGATCATCATCAAACAAACTTTGAACAGAGGCTCCCCGCTAATATAGTTTATTGTGATTGCAGCGATTTATAAATTTTTTCATGAATCGAAGAATTTTAACACCTCATAGCCAGTTGTAATATAATCGATCACGTCAACACTTGTGTTGAACCCGCGTATGTGTGTATCTAATGGGTTTTCTTTCCTGCTACTTCTTACAGGTGGCATCGGATTAGGTCTTTCCGTCGTATGTTTCTCATTTCTTAGTCCCGCCTTACGAAAACATTGCCTGCCCTACGTTCCAGCGACAACGGAACAAGTCAAAAACGTTCTATCTCTGATTTCAAGAAATGCTCCGGGTAAATTACTGGACATCGGCTCGGGAGACGGAAGAATAGTCATTGGTAACTATTTTATTTACACTCGATTGGACCTAAAAAATAATATAATCCTAATTACGATATTCAGCTGCAGCAAAACATGGTATCAAATCAGATGGTGTCGAACTAAATCCCTGGCTTGTACTCTACTCAAAATTAGAAGCATTTCGGCAAGGAACATCCAAACAGGCTCAATTTTTCAAGAGAGACTTGTGGAAGTTTAGCTTAACCCCGTACAATCATGTTGTCATATTTGGCGTTGAAGTCATGGTAAGTATGAATGAAATTAGTTTAGTAAATTATCTCCGGGACACAACATTGAATTTTAGATGGCCGATTTAGAGAAGAAAATCACAGAAGAAGTCCAACCAGGAAGTAAAGTTATTGCCTGCCGTTTTCCTCTACCAAATTTAGTGCCTGATAAAATAATTGGTGCTGGTGTAGACACTGTTTGGTTGTACAATATAAAGAAATAAATTAGTTAGATTATGAAAAGCTGTAAGTGTGTAATTAAATTGAGCAAAAAGGAGCAACTGTCCTTGTACTGTCAATTGAAATGGGGGATTTGTGCGAAGTTAATTTGTTGAAGCGAGTAGCATCACCTCACCATGTCATATCGATCCGAAAGGAAAAACTTGTGATATGCGACAGGAAATCATTATAAGGCATGTATGAGAATATTAGTAATGACAGTTGAATGTGGATGATTGATGGTTAATAAAAGCAAGTGCACAGAAGACTAGTCATTAGATTCAAAAGTTAGAAGTAGCAATTTATTGATAAAAGGATTTTTTGTAAACATTATTCGGCTATTAACTTACTGATCGTAATCTACCTTCGTGTACATACAATTTTGTTGACTTTACTAGCGAAATTTCATTTAATCATTGCATTGAAATACGAAGCTGATTTTATCCTTTGTGTTTATTTTTCATGACAGAGAGCGAAAAACCCGAAGCGATTGCTTTCTTATAAAATTTGTTTTTGTTTTTTAATCTTATTGCGCTTTATTAAATAATGCCAATCACAAATTCATTAGATCTTAACTAAATATGGATAAAAAGATTTTTTTATACGATTTTATTTAGAATTACTTCACTACAGTGTGTATACGTGATTTTGTCTCTGTTGTGTGTGCATGCTGGGTGTGACTCTTTTTTTTTCCATTTCAACTATACACAAAATTAGGGGAGAGCGAGAGAGAGAATTATGACGGCGACGACGACGACAACGACAAACAACAGCAGTCTCATGAGATTTATCAAGTTCTATTTCACCTTCACATCTTGTTAAATGCATTCATTCTATTGACGGAAACACATTGATTCGTTCTACCAGCACGTTTGCATGCTTACGATACGCATCGTTCGATTTGCGCTAGAAATTACGTCCTAAATACACTCGCGAATAAACATTATCGCGACAGATTTCGGAAAATCCAATTTTCGTATAAAACTCAAATTGAGATGTTTCCGATTGGTTGAGACAAATGTGTACGCCGAATGAACCGTTAGCCCGCAGGGCAGCCAGTAAAACTGTTACCATACGTTTGCCCACCGACGGGTCGAGAGCCATTTCTTCTTTGAGCACGCAACATGTCATGATCGATGGATGCGTGTTAAGTACTTCAACGGGAATTTCTGTTTTGAAATTGTGAAAATCGGCGATGGCATTTTTCGCTGCCGTTGGTGCATTTTCGAGTTCGAGCAAGGAGACGGGGTATTTTTCACACATTGCCGGAATCCAACACATTTCCTGATTGCGATTGAAGAGTCGAGCGTCGAGAGCGGCACATGCATAACCGACAATGACGTTGCTGGCATTTTGCACGATCATACACATATCCGGGTTGAGAGTGATGAAGGGTCCGAGCATGCGATCGATGATGGCCGTTTGGAGGTTTTCTGGAATGGTAATGTTAAAAATATTTTATTTATGAGAAAGTAACAATTTAATCGGTTTCACAATAAATATAATGTATGGCAATTTATAGATTGTATAATAGTCTTTACCCGATGTATAAGGGGGCAATTTGAACAGACCTGAACTAAACCGCATAAGTAAACATTGAGGCTTAAACAATATAGGAAGGAAACTCTGAGAAAACTTACTCGAACCTTACCCCATAATACTTCAAGGTCAACTCATTTTAGCAGTCAGTAATTATGATCATCTACTAAATTTGGAATCCGTAATCGCAGTCCCGCCGAGAATATATCGTTCAGGTGTCGATGCGCAACTGTGTATATTGGAAAAATATTTTTTTTTATCTCTGCATTTCATATTCTCTCGCGATCATATCAGTGCTCTCCCAATGTAAACTTAGAACTTGACTGAATTCTGAACACAATGCAGAAGCCAGCCACAATGATATATAACCCACAACAGAGTCTCTCTTTCTGAATTAGTTTAAATTTTACTGAAAAAAAAACTTCGGAGAGTTACTGGCTTCGATACCAATTAAACGCTTGCAGTTCACCTTATCGCCCGCAATAAGTTGATATGTCCTGCTGTTTGATACGTTCTCGACAAGTGTCTAAATGTATTTGGAGCCCCTCTTGTGTGCTGTGCTTTTAGACTGCATTTTGTCCCTTCAACATTAATTTGTTTGACGTTTATCGATTGCGAACACAACAAAATTCTGCTCCGAGTTAAAATTTAAATTTTTCATAAAATTCATAATTTTAATTACCAAATCCGTCATTTTTTTGTTAAATTGCTCGTTTGTTATTTAAATAAAAGTGGTATCGCGGATTAGTGCAGTGAAATTATATATTATCACTTCGGAAAGTTTTTGGTTGTGTGTTGTTTACATCGCCGCTCGAGTTGCCTTTGTTCTCTTTGTTTCATTTGGCCAGTAGCGGATTCAAACTCAGCTTAACTGAATTATTTGAATAGTATCTTTCACAGTAGTATACAGCTCAGTGGTAGCGTGCTAGATTCGTGCCCCTCAGGCCCGGTGTTCAAATCCCACTATATACAATTTTTTTTATTTTTCTTTTTTTCAAGTAATTACATTTTTTTCTTATAGTAAAATGAATTGTGTTTGCGAGCAATTTTATAGGGTTCAAATTGACGGTCTATCTCAGCTCGTTTCGTCGTTGCAGAGCCAACTTAGCAAGTTGAGATCCGTAATGAACTCTGTAAATTGTTGTGAGAACAATAGTAGAGAATTACGAGATAAAAATGTAAAATTGAAAAATAAAAATAGTAATTTAGAGAAAAAAACTAAAAAGAATGCTATGAAAGTTTTTGCGAAATCTTCTGAGCATCCTATTGATGGCCAAGATACGGGAACTTCTACTGTTATTTTAGATCCATCGTCTTCTATAATTCCTTCTAATGTTGACAAAAATCAATCTCCGGTTGATAAATTTGTCACTGTACGTAAGAAAAAGATTAATATCAAAAAACCTTCTCCTGTTGGTGATGTTATTTCCAAAAAGGCTGATAATAATAGGCGACATAAAAGAATTTTTGGAGTCGATGAAGCTAATGATTCTCTTCGAAGTGTCCCTAGTTTTAAAGTATTCCATGTTTCCAAGCTGCACGCTTCGGTAAAAGCAGATGAATTGAAGGAATACGTAATGAAAAAACTTGATTTAAAAGATGACACTTTTCTTTCGGTTTATGCACTTATAAAAAAAGATTGTGATATATCCAAATTAGTTTCAATCAGTTTTGGTTTGAAAATTCCTCAAGAATATTCAAAGCAAGTGTTTTGTGCCAACTTCTGGCCCAAGGGCATCAACATATCACCATTCAATTTTTCAAAAAACGGCAAACGCCAAAACAGTGCCCAGCTAAACACATAATTTCCAATTCAGTTTTTTCAGTTTATTATCAAAATGTTGGTGGTCTTCGTTCAAGAACAAATGACTTTTACCTTGCAGTTTCACTAGAAGATTATGCTGCCATTTGCTTAACCGAAACTTGGCTCCACACAGACATTTCAAATGAGGAACTTTTCATAAGAAACTATGATGTCTATCGCCGCGATCGTTATGAGACTTCAACAAAGAGAGGAGGTGGTGTTTTGGTAGCTATCAAAACAACATTCCCATCTCATGAAGTTGAGCTTTTTCATAAGGACGTGGAACAGATATGTGTTTCTATTAATGTTTCTAGTAGCGAAAAAATATACATTTTTAATAGCTATTTACCACCTTTGAGTTCAGTTGATGTTTATAAAAAACATTTAGATAATATCTCCAGATTATCCTTTGAGGAAAAAGACAAATTGATCGTCGTTGGGGATTTCAATCTTGGTAATATAAGTTGGTACTGGAACGACGACGAGAAAAAAATTCTGCCGCGTAATTTACATCTCGAGTGTGAATTTGTTCTAACAGATTGTTTATTTGCCATGGATTTGATGCAAATGAACTTTGTTAAAAATTCAATTGGTAGAATTTTAGATTTGATTTTTGTTAGTACTGATTTCAATGCTTCTGTAATTAAAGTAGATAAACCATTTTTGCCCAATTCAATGCATCATAGTGCTCTTCTTCTTGAGTTTGTTTTTTATGATTACATTGAAGAAGAGGCAGAAGTTACTCTTACTAGAAATTTTCAAAAAGCTGACTTTACAAAATTAAATTCAATATTTCGTAATATGGACTGGGCTTCAGTTATATCAAATATAAATCTTGCTGAAAGTTATACAAATTTTAAATCAATTTTATTGGAAGCTATTCATAAGTACGTTCCTTTACAAAAGAAAAAAATAAAAGCAAAAAATCCTTGGGGTAGTAAAGAATTGTTGAAACTTAAAAGAGCTAAAAATAAAGCTCATAAGTTGTATAAGAAGTCATCCTCTCTTGCCAATAAAGAACATTTCTTCAGATTGAGAAGAGAGTATGAATTAATGAATAAAAATCTTTACAAACAGTATATCGCGAGAGCTGAAAATAATATAAAAAATGACAGTAAGACATTTTGGAGTTTTATAAACAGCAAGCGCAAGAATACAGGAATACCCAAAAATTTAGAGTTCAATGGCAATTTTTACAACGATGTTCAATCGGTTTGTGATGGATTTGCTAGATTTTTCAATTCAGTTTACGAAGTGCCAGACTCCGTTTCACCAGAAATGAATACTAACACCAAGCCAAGCCACAGTGCATTGGTCCCTCGGATAGCTCAGGAGGACCTTACGAGTGCTCTTGAGATTTCTGAGGATGACCTATTGAATGCTTTCCGTGATCTTGATGTTAGTATTCAGGCCGGACCTGATGGCATTCCTAATATATTTTTGAAGAATTGCATGCAATCGTTATGTCGTCCTTTAGCCCTTATTTTTAATTTGTCCTTGTCTTCAGGTGTTTTTCTTGATGAATGGAAAGTTTCGTACATAACCCCTGTTCACAAAAAGGGTCCGAAACATCTTATTGATAACTATAGACCCATAGCCAAACTATCAGCAATACCGAAGTTGTTTGAAATGCTTATTAAAAATAAAATAGATGTTTTAATTAGCCGTTTAATATCACCATGTCAACATGGATTCCTTAAAGGAAAATCAACTGCAACAAATTTGGTATCATTCACTAAATTTGTTGCAGATGGTATTGAGCAGGGAATGCAGGTTGATGTGGTTTATACCGATTTCTCGAAGGCTTTCGATAGAGTAGATCATAATATCTTACTTAAGAAACTAGAAAATTTAGGTATACAGTCGGTTTTTCTTAGCTGGGTGAAATCCTATCTAACGGATAGGACGCAGTTGGTAAAGTTGAATGGCTGTACATCGCGCTCTATCATAAAGTGTTCGTCAGGAGTTCCGCAAGGAAGCCATTTAGGACCACTTTTCTTTTTAGTTTTCGTAAACGATATCATACAAAATTTTCAATTCGTGCGTGTATGGCAGTATGCCGATGATATGAAAATCGCAATGAGAATACGCAATATAGGTGATTGTCTTAACTTGCAATCCGATTTAGAAAAACTGCAAATTTGGTGCCTTAATAATAATTTAAATTTAAATGTTAGTAAATGTAAAGTACTTAGCATATATAAATTGAAAACTCCGATCTTCTTTGAGTACTCCTTAACAGGTAGTGTTCTTCTAAGGGTTGCCGAAATATCAGATCTTGGTGTAATTTTCGACCATGATCTTTCATTTCGACAACACATTGATTACATTATTTCAAAAGCGAATAGTATGTTAGGATTTGTTAAACGTAACGCTCGTGAATTTAATGATCCTTTTACCTTAAAAATATTGTTTACAGCTTTCGTTCGCTCGCATTTGGAATATTGTTCTATTGTGTGGAATCCGTTCTATAAGGTTCATATCGAGCGTATAGAGAGAATTCAACACAATTTTACACGGTTTGCTATTTATCAAATTGGCTGGCGTTTCAAGCCAGAATATAAAACTCGCTGTTCCTTATTGGGTTTACAAGCTTTAGATTATAGAAGAACGTTTTTAAACGCTATGTTCATTAGAGATCTGTTTTGCTCTCATATTGTTTGTGAAGATATATTAAATAACTTTGAAGTCAGAACTATTCCTCACAATTTACGGCGGAACAACCTTCTTGTTCAGCCTTATCATAGAGTAAACTATGGTCTTAACGAACCAATTACAAGGTCAATAATTCTTTATAACAGTTTGAAGGACTTAGTTAATTTTAATTGCATTAACAAATTAATTTTTAAAAGAAATTATTTTGATAAATTTCCTTATTAATTTATTTTTTGTTTTAGATTTTATTTTATCGATCTGCTAGAGTTTACACTCGATTGATTGATTAGTCACTTACGTACGCATAGTAAGTAAAGTGATGCCGAGAAGCCCTGTCCCGGGGCAGAAGCTTCTGTGAGGCAAAAAAAAAAAAAAAAAAAAAAAAAAAAATTTAATTATCAGTACCTCACCTTTGATTTTGCGACGGGTGAGGGTTTTGTCCTAAGATTTAGGTTTTACTGTGCCCAAAAGATCAAGTTCTCATCAATTTTTTTTTCTGTAACCTTTTCCGGTTAATTGATTGCTTCTTTTTTTGGCAGACTGCAGTCTGTTTCTGTTGGAACTTGGATATTCCGCCGGCACATAAAACTGTAGCCTACAAAATTTTCTAGGCGTTAGGAGATCCAGGGGAAGCAATTTTGTGAACACCTTTAGATTGGAAAATATTCAAAATGAGGATTTCACCCGTTCGTCTTCCTAGATTTTACGTATACACAGTTTTTGGGTATGCTTATCTGCCACTGTGGTGAGGGGATAGAATTTCACCACAGTTTTCCCGGCTTGTCGTATAAGGCGACTAAAGTGATAGGATGTGTATGCCAGCAACTTGCGGATCTGAAACTTTAATTATGCTAACGAAACGTCTACTAGGCCTCGGATTAGGACTGACTTACCGGTTACAACTTTTGGCTATCGTACAATGACAAAGATTGGATTGTGAAATGTTCGCATCCTACTGGACAATGGTTCAGAAGGCCCACAAAACGCACGATTTCTGCAATTGGAGAGTTGTTGTTGCTGTAGCGATTCAAGAGATTTTTTTTCTCTTGAATCGAAGGGGGTCTTGACAGCTCTTGGCCGTTTTTAGGAACGGGTAGCTCCGGGACGATTTACATCGAAGAACCGGCTGCCGTAGGAGCATTTTATGGACAACACAAACATCCATGGGTCACAGTGGGATTCAAACCCACACACCGGCAACTCAGAGATAGACATCTCTGCCACTGAGCTACCGAATGCCCAATTGGAGAGTGAATTCGAGCGGTACAAGCTAAACATCCTGGGGCTGAGCGAAATTAAATGGTGGAACAGTGGGGAATATATCTCTCCAACACGTCTTCTTCTCTGTTACCGTAACCCCTTGTGGGGCATGGTGCGTTCACTCAGCCGTTTATAGGCTACTTCGAGTCAACGTTACATTGCATATAGAGGAGTGTATATGAGGCACTTATTTCCAAAACTCGCTTCTTGCATTTTGGAAAATTTCAAGGTAGTTTTGGTTTTTTGCAAATAATTGAAGTCTAACTGTGCTTTTCCCCTAAAAATTTTACATGATAAACTTTTTACTGTTTGCGGAATATATTGAAAGACAAAACGATTTCAAACATTTTTTCTTGACTTTACAATCAAACTTGAAACTTGGACAATGATAATTTTTTAGAAATGCAAGAAGCGAGTTTTGGAACTCAGTGCCAGATATAATGCTGCAAGCACTATATATTTCCTGGACCACGCCGAGATTAGATCTCCGGATCTCTAGACTACTAGCATCGTAGAGTGCGACTCAACCAAGTGAACCACAGAGCGTGATCACGTAAGACGTAACGCGGTGTTATTGTACTCCGGAACAGCTAGTGGAACAGGTAGTGTCCGCGAATCCAGAGTTGGGCTTCTTTTAACCAGAGCGGCTGCCTTATTAGCTGGGAATCAGCTAGAATTGTGACCGCAAAGTTTCGGACAAAAATGAGAAACATTACAATAATACTGTGTTATACTCCTACCGAACCTGATACCGTCGAAGCTAAGGACTCCTTTTACGAACAACTTAACACTGTCCAGTGCAAAATTCCTAAAGGCGACATTGTTGTGGTAATGGGAGATTTGAATGCAAAGGTTGGTGCGGATAACGATGGACTGAGGCACCTGGTGGGAAAACACGGACTGGGTAACCGGGTAACGATAACGATGAGAGAGGCATAAATATACTAAGTAACTTATATTGGAGAATGCGTTATCCCAGGCTCTGAAATTTTCGAAGATGCGCTTTATATTTTGATTTACCCATTCTACCGGATTGGCAGGTGGTCAACAAAACTCTGTGAACCTTGTCCATTCGCTCCCCGAAAGTTTGTAGAGTGAATCGTGCAGCAGTGTCGCGAAGATACGAGCCTAAATTTAAAAAAATGGTCAACCTTCCCAATCAACGGTTCTCTTCTTCCTCCGGAGTGTTAAGCCGGGCCTGCCTCGCAGTGTTTCTTCGTGGAAGAGGACGGCGCGGTAAACGAGCATGTAAAGCATTGGCGTTTATGAATTACATTGCTGACGAGTAACCTGAAGGAGCTGCCTGGATAGGAAAATCAGCGCTGCCCGTAAATCGTGATAGGACGGAGGGTACCCACAGACCAACTGAACCCCGATATACATTTAAAAAATTTAACAGCTGCTCCTAACTACAAATTTATTTTTTATCGCATATACGTATTTCGGGAGCAATGTGCTCCCTTCTTCAGTGCGTTAGCTATTGATACATTGGCAATTGTACAGGTGTATATATTACGAAAACATTATTTTTATAAAAGTTACTCAGAAACTCCAGGTAGGTTCATAAAAGAAAAAAGAAAGAAAAAACAAAACACAGCAATTCAGGTAAAAGGGTTAATTATGATTGGAGTAAGGTTTCTTTTTTGCCAGCTCTCTAATTAATTTGGTTGGGCAATTTCCTTCGTCTGTGTTGAGCAATGTCTCCGGGTTTCGTCGCAATATTTCGAAGCTCTCCCAAGCATCCAAAGTGTGGGGCCTCTTGACGTGTCGTATCAGCTCCAGATTATCGCTAGTTATTGTATGTTTCTCCTCAATGATATGTTTAGCTATGGATGATCTGATTGTGCTGGTTACTCTTTTTTGTCCACTTGCTGCCTCCCTTAAGTGCTCGTGAAATCTCGTTGTGATAAGCCGCTTCGTCTGACCAATGTATTGCTTCCCGCAGTCGCCGCACGATACCGCATATATACCGCTCTTTTCCTCCTTCGTTAGTCGGTCCTTCTCGCTGCCTAGTTGACTCTTCAGCGTGCTTCCTCGGGTTGATCCTACGATGTTGATGTCGAATTTCCTCATAAATGTCCTGATCTTGTAGAAATTTTTGGCCATCGGTATGCTAATCCATCTCATTTCGTCTTTCGCTTGATCGTATAATGTAGTGCGTTCGCTCCTCCATATTTGCTGCTGTTTATTCGCCATGAGCTTCTTGATTATTTCTGTGTTGTATCCGTTTTTTGTCGCTGTGTCAAGGATATATTCGTTTTTTGTCGCTGTGTCAAGGATATATTCCTTTTCCTTATCGAAACCGTTTTTTGATAGCGGGTAAGTATAAAGCCTGTGGATCATCGAATTGTATGCCGCGAGTTTTTGCGATGTAGGATGTGCTGATGTCGCCATGATCGTCCTTTGAGTTGCGGTCGGTTTCCTATAGACTTCGAATTCGAGCTTACCTGTCTTATTGATGATCCGTACGTCCAGAAATGGTAGTGAGCCTTGTCATCTCCATACTAAATTGTATTTTCGGGTGGATCTTGTTGATGTCCTACAGTATGTTTATGGCATCCTCCTTCCGGACTATGGCAAGGACGTCATCCACGTATCGTATCCACAGTCTCGGCATTAAACCTTTTTCTTCGATCAGCGACTCAATATGAGCCATGAATATTTCGGCCAACAGTGGTGACATTGGGTTACCCATCGAAACGCCGGATGTTGTTTTGTAAAATTTGCCTCGCGATACAAAGTAATTCTCCGCCATACACAAGTGTGCGAGGTTTGTGTATACTTTAACCTTCCTTCTCCATTCGGTTGTATTCCCGAACTTATTCTGCCAAACTTCGAGCTGGTAGTTCGCTTGTTTGACTGGTGTGCCCCGCAGGGGGGTCTGTGTCCGTGTGACACTCAGCTTGGAAGGCTGTTTGTAGTCGGACAGGGATCTTTGGTGACTTACGACACCACGGACCTAGTAGCGCAAGGGGGCCCCTGGTACAGTTGATACGCCATGGCGAGGATCTGTACAAAGACCATTCGGGCGTTAACGGTCCCGTGCTCCTGAGTTATGCACGGGTGGCTCTTGGCGTGCCTACCTCCCCCCATAGTTTGCGGGAGGGAAGCACTAAAGGCCTAGCACGATTTTGATGTCCCCTGGTGGGGGGGTGCATCATACGGAAGTCGTGTGAGCTTCGGAGGTGACGGCTCCGCATGACCCGAGTCAAGAAGGGGCTAGCTAGGGAGAACGGCCTTGGTGGAAAATGCCTACGCGCCTATATCTAGCTAGTTTGTGGATTGATGACCACACTGCCTGAGTCGCATTGCTGACTAGTAAACTGAAGGGGCCGCCTGGATGTGAAAAGCAGCGCTTCGTTGTCTGCACAGACGCGGAGTCACAGGTCCAACGAGCCTGGGGTGTGCATGCCCGAATTCGACGTAAGGCTTAACCAATAGGGGGCCGAAGGAGGATCACACCTGCTATGGAGAAGTCCATAGCGAATAGTGTACTACGGGGATGGGTGTGCCCAGGGGACCATGGTCCTTGCCCATCAAGGTGTTGGACTCGTAGTGGCTGGAGGTTGTTACCCAAGTCATCCAGCTAGTGATGCAATCCCGGGGTTGGATTCCTGACGGTGTGTGCATGCGCCTGATGGAGAAATCTCCGTCTGACAACAACACCTTGTCAGTAAAAAGCCGAAGGTCCAAACTTTTTAGCGGGACCGGGAGATAAAGGCCGAAAGGCTAGGTGCTCCCCTGACGGTATACCTGTAGATGGTTAGCTTGTTTGACTGGTGTGTTCGGAAACAGTGACTTCACGTCGAAGGAGATTAGTACCTCGTCGTTGGCGATACGTATGTCTTGCAGCTTCCTTGTGAGTTCGATTGTGTTTCTCACTGCATACCTACTATATGGGTCGCCGATGTCCACTAACTCGCTTGCCAGCCATTTCGCCACATTGTAGGTCGGGGAGTTCGAGTCGGCAATAATTCTCGCATTTCCTCTCCTTCCTTATGAATCTTGGGTTGACATCGAATCCTGGGCAATGATGGGTTAGGCATCTTCAGCTTCGTTATGTCCGCGAATGTCGTACTGGCTTCCCTAAGTGCTCGATCCACTCGTTTTATTGAATCCGGGAGGGGGTCTTTTCGCAGTTCGTAGAAACTTCCATTCGATAATTTAGCCGCTACTGCCTGATCGTACTGAGATTTATCCATGATAACAACGTTATTCCCCTTGTCGGCTTTAAGGTAGTAAACTGGCTTTTCCTTGAGTTGTTGTACGGTTTGTTTATCTATCGACACGATCTCTTTGCCGGTTTTCTTAATTATTCTGGATATACTGCTTCTTATCTCTTCCTTTTGCTCCATCGGCAACTTTTTAATTCCAGCCTCAATGTTTACAGCAATGGTTTCGCTCGGAGTTGCTGGCATTATTGCAAATCCGAGTCCTTTATTTAAAGTTTGTAACTCCGTTGTTGTGAATTGACTCGATGATTTATTTATGACATAGTTGGGCAATATGGGTACCGCTTTCTTTCCTGTTTGCTGTTGGTTACCTATCAATTGCAGCCATTTTCTCTTATGAGTTTGCCGTTTTCGGGCTACTTCGCGGTCGAAAGCACTGTGAATTTTCCCGATTAGTTCTTCTATCGATGCTCCGCTGAATGTGGCTGTTTTCGCTAGTCTGAGATGAGTGGAATATGCTTCTAGGTTCAATTTTGCTTGTTTCGCGTAGAGTTTAGATATGGTGTCGTTGAGAGCTAGCATTTCCATTCGTTTTCTAAAATCGTCGTTGAATTTGTTGCTAGTTTTTAGTTTAATCGAGTGAGATTTAGGTGTGATCTTGTGTTTTCTACAGTTTTGTAGGAACTTGATGTTTTCCTTATTTCGTGCCAATGATCTCTTAAGCATCAACAAAGTGTTGAAATCAGATTTCTGGTCGGATACCATTATACAAATAAATATCGTCCTCTGATGCTTGTAGTTGATGTTACAATTAAAACATTTAACAGCTGCTCCTAACTACAAATTATGTTTTCGTAATATATACACCTGTACAATTGCCAATGTATCAATAGCTAACGCACTGAAGAAGGGAGCACATTGCTCCCGAAATACGTATATGCGATAAAAAATAAATTTGTAGTTAGGAGCAGCTGTTAAATTTTTTAATTGTAACATCAACTACAAGCATCAGAGGACGATATTTACCCGATATACATGTCTAAATACGTGAGATCTAGCTCATCAAAGGAGGAACCTGATATCGAAAAGTAAATAGCGAAATGTGAACCTCGGGGATGGGCCTGCCCAGGGGACAATGGACTCTATCCATTAAGCGGGCCAATGGCAGTGCTACAGTAGGATTTCCTATAATTCAGGCTTATAACTCGCGTGATAGTGCATCTGGCAGTTTTGCTATTTGCCATTACGTCGCACTTCATGCGATAAAGACGGTTGCAGGCTAATCGCCCATATTGTCAGTTTTTCGTTCTACTTTTACATTGGAAGAATCCGGAGCCAATTTTTCGTCCCTCAAATTTACTAGGAACTCAAATTGGCGAATAACAACAACATCTCATATAAGTGTGTGTGTGTGTAGGGAGCAGCGAAGAACCAAATGGATATCTTTGCGACACTGAACTCTTGTATGATTCTGTGACCCCGCAGGGGGGTCTGTGTCCGTGTGACACTCAGCTTGGAAGGCTGTTTGTAGTCGGACAGGGATCTTTGGTGACTTACGACACCACGGACCTAGTAGCGCAAGGGGGCCCCTGGTACAGTTGATACGCCATGGCGAGGATCTGTACAAAGACCATTCGGGCGTTAACGGTCCCGTGCTCCTGAGTTATGCACGGGTGGCTCTTGGCGTGCCTACCTCCCCCCATAGTTTGCGGGAGGGAAGCACTAAAGGCCTAGCACGATTTTGATGTCCCCTGGTGGGGGGGTGCATCATACGGAAGTCGTGTGAGCTTCGGACGTGACGGCTCCGCATGACCCGAGTCAAGAAGGGGCTAGCTAGGGAGAACGGCCTTGGTGGAAAATGCCTATGCGCCTATATCTAGCTAGTTTGTGGATTGATGACCACACTGCCTGAGTCGCATTGCTGACTAGTAAACTGAAGGGGCCGCCTGGATGTGAAAAGCAGCGTTTCGTTGTCTGCACAGACGCGGAGTCACAGGTCTAACGAGCCTGGGGTGTGCATGCCCGAATTCGACGTAAGGCTTAACCAATAGGGGGCCGAAGGAGGATCACACCTGCTATGGAGAAGTCCATAGCGAATAGTGTACTACGGGGATGGGTGTGCCCAGGGGACCATGGTCCTTGCCCATCAAGGTGTTGGACTCGTAGTGGCTGGAGGTTGTTACCCAAGTCATCCAGCTAGTGATGCAATCCCGGGGTTGGATTCCGGATGGTGTGTGCATGCGCCTGATGGAGAATTCTCCGTCTGACAACAACACCTTGTCAGTAAAAAGCCGAAGGTCCAAACTTTTTAGCGGGACCGGGAGATAAAGGCCGAAAGGCTAGGTGCTCCCCTGGCGGTATACCTGTAGATGGTTAGCTTGTATGATTCTGTGAGCCGCTCGTTCAAACACTACCTGTCGGCAGTTTAATGAGAACTGGACCCGTTTTCAAAGGTTGGAATGGTTAACTGCGTTACTTGCGGCTTGCAATTCAGACACGATTGTTCTTAGTGTTCCAGACCTCCTACATCCGAAACATTGGGAAGCATCTTCGAAGTCGGGTGGCAGAAACTCTGCACTAAGGTCTAGTGCAAAACTCCAATAATTATGTAATGTTACGTCAGTTTGAAATATTTACCTGGGAATAATTCCGGACAATCGGATATTTCCGTTATCGACTTTAGACAAACTCGATACAGTTCCTCTTCATCGGCATTGGTGTACGGTCGAATCAAATAGTAATTGGACGTCGGTAAGTCAGGCAACTTGTAGATGAACAGATCGTTTCCAGAATCAACCGGAATCAAACGCTGCAAATAGAATTACATACTGCAACAACCCATTGGAAGAAAAAAAATGAATACACGCTTTGCTTACCTGTAAATCTGCAGTCAATCCTCCACGAAACACCCATGGCTCCTGATCGCCCGACATAAACGTCTCCTTCCATCCTTTGCTAAACCCTGAAATTTTCCAAATACTCTCTAGAATCCTTTTATGCTAATTCCATGTTACTTACACGTATAACTGCCCTGCGTGTACGAATTAATATTCTGCGGAAACGTTCCCAACGACAGCCACTTGATAAATGCATTCAGCAAGGAAACTACACCCGCAATATCCCAAATGTAGGAGAACAAATCGTATACAAGCTCCTTGTTGGAACAACACGATATCTTACGAGATAGTGTCAGGACATTTTGACATTGTGATGAAAACTTTTCCGCGCGACGTCGCCATTCCTGAATCTGGAGCTGCAATTTATTCGGTTTCGAATAGTGTTAATTGTACCAAACTAAGTGAGAGAGAGAGAGTTACCTCTGTTTTTCCATTGTCATTTTTGTTTGTCGGCTGGACCAAGATGCATGCGTTTGTCTTGAGCCAATTGAATTCGTTCAGTAGCTGCACGCCGCGTACTCCATGCTCGAATGGTAAATAGAATAAATCACAGAGCAGATATAAGTCTTCGGCAGTGATGGCCTTGTCAGCAGAAACTCTGGAAAAAATATGTAGTGGATAGAATGTCGAATGTCTAGCGGGGACAATACGTTACAAACAACTCACTTGTCACAGTCTTCATTCATGTCCGCACTAGATGTTATGGACGTGTCAGAGCCTTCGACTTGCATGCTTCCCGATGATGTCTGCAACAGAAGAAAAGACACGAAAGTAGTTAAGGAGAGAATGTATTTTCGAAAACTCCTACCGATACCGTTTCCGACATAACCACATCCTCGGACGGACTTTTTCCCATTGGTTTGGGGGACGACTGCGACGCCAAGCTGCTGCCACACTCCATCGGTTCCGTAGGACTACTGGGCATCGAGATTCCGTCAATCATCGGAACGTTCTCCTGCAGAGATTTTGCCTCGGTCACCGGTCCGGCATTGTCCAAATGATTCGCCTCCGCAATCGTTACATCCTCTTCGATAGGTTCCCCTTTGGACGACGAATTTTGCATGTTTGGCTCGTTCAACTCTTCGTCACTCTTCACACCAGCATCGTCGCCAGGTTTCTGCTCAATCAACACCGAATTTCCCACATGTTCACCTTTGATATTCATTATTGGAATTGGAATACTGGAAATTGGTATTTTTGTTGGAATTTCAAAATTCGAAACAGACGATACAATCGGATTGGGCAAATTATCATTGGCCACTACTTTTGTTGCCGACACGAGCGAGTTCATGATCACGTTCGGCACCGGGGTGACAGTTGTTGCCGTCACTGTACTACAAACTTCGGCCAACGCTTGAAGTTGATTTGTACTGACTTCCGGAATTTTCACAGTCGATGTACTGGACGTTGTTGTTGTGGTCGTTGTCAAACTCATGCATGTGTTAATCGAAGGCAAAATGGGGATGATGGGCATAACTGTAACCAGACAAAAAGGCGATTAGTTCGTTCAAGTGAGGAAGACTAGACGACCTGAAATTACTTGTTATGGCCGGCTGAGGTTTAGTGATGGGTCCCCAGGCTTCTTTCTCAGTGAAAAATTCCGGCAACCATTCCGCGACAGCGTTTCTAGTGAACATAATTCAATTTAGTGAATGAAGCACCAACTAATTTACAGTAAATCTTACTTGAGAGCCACTCGTGGATGGTAAATATTTTTCGACAGTGAAACTGGCGCGTCCTCGTTACTAATTCCATCGTCGGTCTCCGTCTCCAGCTTGACATCGGCTGATATGCTATCTGCAAATTTAATTCAATTAATTACAGACGACCGGTCTATCAGAACCGTTACTCACTGCTGATTTTCGTTTCTAAACTACACTTGGACCAATACGCTAGCGTGTAAATCGCCACCGTATTGGCATAAAATTCGCAATTTGGATTGGTTAAGACACCGCGTAAAAGTGGAATCAATTCGGGCGATCGGCCCGAATACGGTCCCAAGAACACGCGCTTTTGATCATAATCATTTGCGTGCAGATTATCCCAAATGACAGGTGGTCGTCGAAGAATTTCAGTGATTTCCTGTATCGATTCGACACTAAGAGTTTTCGTGATGACTTTCGAGCCGGTCCACATAATATCGATTTCCGGACAGAGTTTCGAGCCGAGCGTATTCAAATATTCGGAATGTGTCACGGACGGTACGGCACGTGTGCTACAATATTGAGTAGGGCAGAAGAGAAAGCGGGGTCCGTTCAAGTGATTGTAGATTTCATTTGTAACGGATACCTGTGAAAAATGAACAAATAAAACGTATGACCGCGCGAAATTCAGCACATGGAGAATTGAATCCGTACTTGAGCATTAGCGAATGTTTGAAAGGCTTCTTTGTCGGATTTACTTAGCTCCGACTCAATATCATCAAAGAGTAAGGCAAAAGCTTCGCATCCGAACTGTGACACTTGTTCCAGCTTTCGTTTTAGGGCAGTAACTTCTTTCTGGCTGCTGTAGGTCATATCCAGTCCAGGTGAAAGGGCATAATAGAACACGATTCCTTGTTCTTTAGCGGCGGATATAAGACCTGAAAATAAAAGAAATTTGATTATTGATAATAACAATGATTCTAATGATATTCCAGAACTTTGTCAATTTAGCATTTTTTGTGGAAAAATTTAATAACTTCTTCTTGATTCAGGGAAGGGCACCTGGATTCCGCGAGCATTCGGCAATGGGGGAATGTTTTCCTATTGAGACCGACAGCATTCGAAGTATTAAATTACTCATTATCAAATTTATAACGGTAGTAAGTAAAACCTCTAACGGTTAAGTCAAATCATCTGATGCGACATTTGAAAGAAGCACTACTGCACCTGAGTGCTGTATTAACATCTTCACCGTCTCAGGTTACTTAACGTGATAAGTGCCAGAAAACATTCACATCAACCACCAAAGCAGCATCTTCGAGGCATCCCCATGATGGTCTTTCTTCAACGGTTAAACCCTATCATACCTTAGCGATGTGCCGACAACTCATCCTTACAAAAAAGCTTCAAGTCAAGAAACCTGAAACAAAAGCCTCGGATTGGACGGATACTCTTTCGGATCCTGGAATGGACGCTCCATGAATAGACGGGGGCCCTAAGGCCCTCCTGGATCAGGTAAAAGCTGAGCATAGTTACAATCCAGGAAACTAAATGGCTCAAAAGCGAGATTAACGACCTCTGATCGCCTCGAATGTCCTAGACGTCCAATCCAATCGAACAGCCAACTGCGGCTCCGATCACTATTTGGTAAAGACGACCTACAGGTGCAGAATCTCTTCGGTGCACCTAACGAGAATCATCCCTGCCAAGATCTTTGAGGTTGACAAGTTGATCGATGATGCCACGGCCCTTTCGCCCATTCTTGATAACATCAGCAATTTAGGCACTCATGAGTTCTGGGAGGAGCTCAAACACAGCATCAAAGGAGTTGCAGAGGAGGTCGTGGGACAAAAGCCCAGCGTAGACGATCAGACTGGTTCGACGTAGAATGCAGGGCCTCGATTGAGGTGAAAAATGAAGCCTATTGCCAATATACGCAACGCGCATCTCGAGCCAAGAATGAAAGATACAACGAACTTCGGAGAGTATCTATTATCTAATAAGTTACTTAGACGTAAGAAACGAAAACATTTTGACGAGCAATTACAGCAAATAAACCAAAGATTAGCCAGTAAGAACATTAGACAGGCATACAAACTTATCAACAATATCCAGAACGGCTATCAACCCAAGACAAGCCTATGTAAGGACAAGGATGGCATGATGGCATCAGCGACATCGAAAGCGTAAATAAGCGATGGGCACGCATTTTGAAAAGCTCCACAATTCACCATCAACCTCCCCCATGCAGGCAGCTCTTGGGTTCTTACTATGCAATTTCAGGACGAACGATTGCCAGACATCATATCCATTCTGAAGAACGAAAAGAAGTCAGCTCAGGACGTACAAATTAAAAAGGAGTACCGACTTGAAAACAACTGACTTTATCGGTCCAACTGATTATTCCCCGGGAATTGAGATAGAGAATTATACAGCACTGCCGTGACAATATGGAACATTCGGCGTAGACAAAACGGTTGAGCAAATTCAGCAGAAATATTGGCTCCTGAAAATCCGTTAACAAGTAAAAAGCTACGACGGTACTTGCATTCAGTGCTGCTACAATAAGTTAAGGCCAGGCAGGTCAGGGAGGTCGCTTACATTGTCCCGTTCTGGCTTATACATCTAGACCACCTTGCTCCTTTTTCCCGTTCACGTAAAGGTTGTACGCATAATATGTTGACAATTTGAGACGCTTTTAGCATCGTAGAAGTACGAAAACACTCCCAGTGATACAAGTGCTCAACGAAATCACTGGATATTACGTGACATGCAATGGACGATAAATTCCCAAAAGAATGGTACTACTGAGTTGACCCCAAACGAATCAGTCTTCAACTTTAAACTTCGAGACGTCAACCAAAACTAAAAAAATAATCTCTCCACCGATCATTCTATGAATAGGAAAAATTTTGCTTCGCAAGGGAGAAACTGTTTGTAAAAATTTCGATTTGTGATATATTTTGTGTACATTATGGATATGTTTTTTTTCTCATTGGAGAGATTTAGGATTTATTGAGCTGTTTATAGTTAGAAGCTTGTTTTTAACATTAAAAAAAATATTGTGTACTGAAAGACATTTGTATTTTATATTTTGTAGTGAAGAGGCCCCTCACCTACTTCACTTGAAGAGCCGCCACTGGAATGTACTGAATCCCAAAATGCAGAAATTGAGATGTGGGACTGGTGTGCAATATTTTGCACTCGAGGTCATATTTGCCACTTGAATTTGTACGTTAGTTGAGAGCACTGAGCGAGTCTGCAAGACTTACTATTCGTTTTCGGCAGCAAAACGATAAAATACGACAGTAAAAAACTGTGGCCAAGGCTCGAAGTCGGGCTATCGTGCCATAAAGAAGAAGAAAAAACTGTGCGTGCGGAGAACGAATTGGGACTGATTTTATTCTTATAAGATTTGATATATGAAATATGGTGAAAAATATTCAGTTAATGATTGAATTTAACATTTTTTCAAGAGTACATTTGAAAAATAACGGAATTAGGAATAGGCGCAAAATATGTGAGAATATAGGAGATGTGATACAAATATAGGAAATATAGGAAGAGTACGGACCCTGGCTTCCTTCCGGTTTTCAAGCAAATCCTCAGTCATACTTCCAGGCCAACGGCGCAAAAATGTTCCGAAATTCTCTGATGCGCGACAGACAGAGAGAGGTCTGAGCGCAGAGTAGGGCGAGGTACAGGATCTAAGTGTACGTATGGACCGCCCAGAGGTCTAAATTCTACAAATTGCCTTCCATAGACTCACCGCTCGCTGCGCTCGCCTTATCCTATTTCCCAGCAGCGCTACGTGTCAAAAATGTTTGCGTATTCTGAAAAGCGCGGCAGACAGCGAGGTCTAATCAGGGCGAAGGGCGAGCTATAAGATTTGATTAATCCTAAGGACGAGCCAAAGGTCTAAGTTTTACCAATTGCCATCTTTTAGTTCACCCCTCGCTGCGATCGCACCTCGCCTTATTCGCTGACTATCCGTTTAGGATAAGACAAATATAAAACCGCAAGGATGTTAGAGAATTATGAAAAGCGCAACAGACAAGTCCCTGGAGGATATCACCCTAGGATGATATCCAAGATTTACGCCTTTAACACACGGTCTTCTTAAGACACGAATTGTACGATGCGCAATTGACGCCCCCCAATGTGCAAGCACAAAGGGTAACAGTTTTATACCAGTTTGCAGGAACCGGCATTCATACTGTTGGATGCGAGGCACTTTCCAAACTTCTGCCGATCTTGGGTCACGGCTCCCGGTTGAAAACGCAACTCCACGCCGAATGCTCTGATGTTGTTAGAACACTCTTCCCGCGATATGGGCATTAAACCACAACCAGCACGATGCTCCCACAAGGGGGCCTACCTCAACTGTCGGGTGGAGGGTGTGAATTCTCCAGGTCTCCCGACATCCGAGCTACCAAATTTATAATGCTTTGGTCGACATTTCACAGTGCTAGGCACTGCTACAGTTGGATTTACCTGTAATCCAAGCGCAACAGACAGAGTGAATTCCGAACGAAGCCAAGGGCGAGCCACAGGGTTTGAGTAAATGTATGAACGAGCCAGTGATCTAAATTTAACGAATTGCCTTACATTGGCTCACCGCTCGCTGCACTTGCACTTCGCCTTATCCTATTTCGCAACAGCACTGCGTCGCAAAAATGTTGGCGAATTATCTAATGCGCGACAGACCGTGAGCGGGGCACAGAATTAAAGTAAGCATATGGACGACCCAAAAGGTCTAATAATCTTATCTAAACCTGGCTGCAATATTTCTGGAGCAGAGTATGCATTTCTCCATGGTTGATGCCATGCCGGCCGGTCCCCTGGGCTCTTAACGCCGTTTTAAATTGACTCTAAGGAAATCTGGGAAAAAACTTTATCTAACACCCATGCCGAGTCCTTTCTTTAGTATACATTTTCGTGTAGAGGGTGATAAAGGAATCAGATAGAGTATAGTGGCTGATTTTTCTATCGTTTTGTCGTAGGGAAAATAAATTAAAATCTCATCATTTGACGGTTGTAACTTCTGAGCCTTGGCAGCTACAGCCTTGACATGTTCAACAAATATGTTTGCCAAATTTCAAAATTCCACTCAAGAATTTCCAAGTTATGGACATTTTTCGATTAGGAAACACAGATGTGCAATTTAAGCAGCAGAAGCTTCCGAAACGCGGATAGGAGGACTGTAAAATTAGGAGGAAATATGAGCGCCAAGTAGCTCTACAATTGCAAATTCTTCAGAGAGATCGAGAAGGGCACCCGGTTGTCGAAAATGAAAAATTGGCAAACATAAAAAGTGCGATTATCACGCTAAATATCGATCGCACACGGTATAGGGGTCAAACTTTAAAAAACCTATGCCAGCTGATCTTTCGGCAAATTCCTAAAAGTTCTTGACGGTTTTTGGCACAATTACGACAAATTAATCGCGCTAGTTACACACTAGTGAGTGTACAAATCACACGGAAAAATAGAACTGTCAAATAATAATTAAATACTCGAACGTGTTGTGCAACTATTCACGAAGAATATATATTGTTGTTCCACAACTGCTCATAAACAACATGGGAACGTGTATAGCAACTGCTAAGGAACGGTTAGTAGAAGCATGTTTCTCAATGGACCGAATTCTGGTCTAAGTGCGCAGGGTATAACCTGGCGGCCCCTGTACCTACTTATTTTGCACTTTGCTGCAACAATCCATCAACAAATCTTTACAACTGGGACGAGACTCGCTTCGCCGACAAAGGAATGAAGATTTGATCGTTTCAGGCCAATATTAATAAAATGTCTTCATCAAAACTTGGCGTCCCACAGATACTGAAATCTTCCCTGTTGTTGGCAACTAGAGAACATAGAGCCAAGTTAAGCCGAATTTCGCTAATACTTACTTGTCAGATGATCGGCCTCTTCCACAGTATACAATTCACGCCAATACGCTCGATGTTTGTAGTCATCTTTCGGCGCGTAAACATATGAATCCATTCCCCATTTTTTCAACCTGTAAAAATATGAAAATAAGATCTCTGCATGCACGAATGTTTCTATAAAGAGCGTGACACAAAAAGACAAAAACATACTTTCTAAATAAGTCCTTTCGCTGTTCAGTTGTCCACGGACGACCGTAAAATCCTGAAAAATAAAGAAAAAAATCGAATTAACCGAAATAGATCAAAACGTTGACAACGGCGCAATTGATTGATTAACGCAAAGTATCAATGTAATTTTCCCAGAGGGCAATGAATGTTAGATGCGTTGGTGCGGCTGCATAGCCGAAAAGATGATATACGTTGTGCGGGCTAGCTCCACACGCTGGGCAAATGTCTGCAATAGTGCTATCGATGCGAGAACAAAATGAGTTTAGTCTGGAATACCATCCTGAGCGAAGCTGAGCCAAGGTGGTACGTGTGGCTCTAGGTAGCTGTTGTTTTTCAGTAGTGATATCAGGAGGTCGAACGCGTAGGGGTGGGGTTTTGTCCATAAGATCATGGTTCGGGTGTTCACTACGATATCATTATGACTTTTCAGATTTAGCAGCTTAGCCCTGTGGCATGGGTCGCGAATAATGCCACCGCCTTTCCCGGCGTGTCGTAGAAGGCGACTAAAAGGGACCTAATCCAAGGTGGATCAGCATGCGCCGAGGGATGCATGGTCAAGAGGGTGCTTGGCCGCTAGTATGCGAAGGTCGCAGGCAACCATGACATCTGAAGCCTGAGGCACGTTTTAACATCAACAAGACCTCCCATAGGTTAGTGTGTGTGTGTATGGGTTGCCGCGTCTGGAGATAGCCGGCGGACGTAAAAGGAAAGTCCATAAATTTACTTATTTCCACACACTAGTGCCAAAAACACAACTTTTCTCCAAAAGGTGTAAAAGAATGGAAGGCCTTATGGAAATTGACGCAGATACAAGCACTACCCCGCTGGGCACTACTTCTGCTATGCGGTTGAGTGATCCCGGGGCGAACCTAGTTCGCGCCAGAGCTCGACGGTTTCCGGGGGCGAGCAATATAAGGCAGTCCAATTACATTGTGGAGAAGCTGAGGGTTGCAAGCTGGAATGTCGGTTCCATGACGTCAAAGAGCGAGGAGATTGAGGATATCATGAAGCGGAGAGGGATAGACATTATGTGCGTGCAAGAGACAAAGTGGCGAAATACCCATATCGACAGAGCCCGGTTTCTTACGAATTCCATGAAGTACAAATTGTACTACTATGGAATTACAAACCAAAGAAACGGAGTTGGCATTATTCTGGCGTCGTCTTTACTTGGCAGTATAATAAGTGTCGCGAAGAGAAGTGACCGCTTGATCAGCATCAAATTGGTTATCTGCGGAAGGGTGTGGAACGTAATAAGTGCCTACGCTCCCCAAGTGGGACTGCCACAGGAAGAAAAAGAGGCATTTTGGAACGACGTTGACACCCTAATTCAGACCATTCCAGATACCGAATTGGTGTTCTTGGGAGGAGATTTAAATGGCCATGTGGGTCAATCAAATTATGATTACGAGGATTGCCATGGTGGAAAGGGTAGCCCTTCAACGGTCAGAAATGACGAAGGTGAAGCTATTCTGACCATGTGCAGATCGCATGGTTTGGTCATCCTAAATACATGGTTTGTGAAAAACGAGAGACACCTAATCACCTACAGTAGTGGACACGGAGATAGGAAACACGAAACGCAGATCGATTACCACCTCTGTTTCGATTTTATGAGAAGGTGGGTAAGAGACTGTAAGGTGATCTTGGGTGAATCTGTCGTCAGCCAACATCGTTTGCTCCTGTCAGAATTTATTTTGAAAGCAGGAGGAGCAAGAAATAGAAGAACTCCCAAGCCTGTCGAAAAAATCAAGTGGCACAATCTCACAAAGGACAACTTTGAACCTGTAGTAACTCCATTCATTGATAAAATGACGGAGTGGTTTCAAAACAACATAAACTGCACCGAGCACAGTCCAACACAAATGTGGAATAGTTTCGCTGAAATAGATAGATAGATAAGTTTATTTCATAATTAATTAGAAATTTACAGTAAAATTCACAAATCAAATCTTAAATGCTATGAAATATTGGAACATTTGATATTCTAATACAAAATACAGTATTTAGAATAGTGTTAAATGTCACTTCAAGGTAAACTACGTAATGTAAAAAAAACTATTGAGAATGTGGGGTGATCTTCAATATTGAATGTAGATACAAAATTAAAAACAAAAAAAAATAAAATTATGGAACTATCAATTCAAATCCAGATAACAGCAAATTTATCATAAGTAGTTTATATATAGGGCTTATTTTACACCAGGATGCCAGAGAAAATTGTTTCTAAATTAACATAGTCATATTCAAACAACCAATTTTTGACACATTTGAGAAACCTTCCAGATGATGTAACCGATCGAATACACTGTGGGAGTTTATTAAATAAATATTAATGTCAGTAGGTGAGGCAGAAAAGGCACTTGGAGTTTCGAAAGGTCCACTCCACACGAAGAAAGAAACATGGTGGTGGAACACCGAAACTAAGGAAGCAGTGCAAGCCAAATCGAACGCATTTAAGGCATGGACGAAATGTGAGTCAAGCGCTTGGTAGCTCAAGCAAAGGCGAAGGCAGCTGAGAAATTCTACCAAGAATTAGAAACTCAGACTGCGATCGAAGGACCGTCTTTGCGCGAGAGACCTAAGCACGACGCCAGGATATTTAGGGTCGCAGCCCAAAGGAGAAGGAACGCTCGGGAAATACAGGCGCCAAAGTACGTGGAGGACTCGCAAGGAATGTTGCTGATTGACGATACGGCAATTTGTAGCAGGATGCGAGAGTATTTTGACGAACTTCTAAATGAAGAATTTCCTCGAGCAGCTTTTCAAGATGTTGAGCCGAATACCACAAATATTGAAGATATCTCAGAGGAAGAGGTGATGGAGGCAATGCATCAGATGAAACGCGGAAAGGCAGTCGGCCCGGACAAAATCCCCGCGGAATTTTGGTTGAAAATGGAAAATGTCGGACTTAGTTGGCTCACAGTTCTCTTCAACAAAATCAAAGGTGGGCAACCGATGCCTGATGCTTTCAGGGAAAGTTTTCTTCTTCCTTTCTATAAGAACAAGGGAGACTCACGCAAACTCAACAACTATAGGGCTATAAAGTTAACACCTCATACACTAAAGATCTACGAGCGAGTTGTCTGCAACCGATTGAGAAAGATTGTGCGGTTGAATGACAATCAATGCGGCTTTGTTGAAGGTCGATCTACAGTCGATGCGATTCAGTGCATTCGTATTGCGATGGAAAAGTATAGAGCAGCACGAAAGGACTTGTACTTTGTGTTCATCGATTTGGAGAAGGCATTCGATAGAGTACCTCGTGATCTGATATGGTTGGCCTTGAGAGCACTTAATGTCCCCGAGGCATACGTCAGGATGATACGAGACATGTATGATGGAGCTACGACTAAGGTTAGATGCACAGCCGGTGAATCAGAAGAATTTCCGGTGAATGTCGGAGTACACCAGGGCAGTGTATTGAGTCCGTTGCTCTTCAACATCATCATGTGCTACTTATTAACACGTGTCTCCGACGGCCTAGAAATATCTCTTCTTTTTGCTGATGATATAGTCCTCAGTAGCCCAAACATCGTTGCCTTGCAAGCTGCGCTTACAAAATGGTGTGACATTCTGGAGGAGCATGGACTGAGGGTAAGTATAACAAAGACTGAGTTCTTATGCTGCCAATTCTCAGACCCAAATGCACCGATACCTGAAATGTACGTCAAAGGAGAGCAGCTTAAGTCTTGTACCAAGTTCAAGTACCTTGGCTCGATGGTGAACAACGGAGCTACATGCGATGATGACATCAAAAATCGCACAAAGGTTGGGTGGATGAGGTGGCGAGAAAACTCTGGAGTTTTCTGCGATAAGAAAATGCCACTGAAGCTAAAGGGCAAGTTGTACAAAACGGTTGTACGTCCCGCACTCATGTATGGATCAGAATGCTGGACCATGTATGAAGGTTACGCGAAAGAAATGACAGCGACTGAAATGAAAATGTTACGCATGTCAGTTGGTGTAACCAAAAGGGACCACATCAAGAGTAGCTACATCCGAGGCAGCTTGTCCATAGACCAACCAATCACCGAAAAGCTCGAAGACCGACGAATGGATTGGTATTGCCATGTTCAAAGGCGTCCGCCTGAGAACCCCGCAAAGAGAGCGATATCAATGGAAGTTCCACTTGATGGACCCAAGGCCAGAGGCAGACCGAAGAACACCTGGATGTGTCAAATGAAAAAGCAACAACAACGCATTGGTCTCGGCGATGACACGATCCAAGATAGAGCTGCCTGTAGAAATATGCTGAGAAATTATCGCCAAAACGGGCGATGTGCCTACACCGCAGGTCGAGCAACGCGGAACCATGGAGCGGTATAAAGAACGAGGCAAGGAAGAAGAAGAAGATTTAGCAGCTTTGTCTCTTGGTGAAGATGATCTTGAGATATAATGCGTACACATTCAGTAATTGTACGCATCGCTGCATTCTGACACGTTTCAATCCGCTTCCATTGGGTGTCGCAGAGATGGTTCGTCCATATATCATCATCAATGTGGCACGATAGCCCGACGTCGGGCCTTGGCCGCCTGAATCGTTGACCTCCAATTGTCGCGGTTACGTGACCTTGTCCTCCAGTTTCGGAAGCCCAGCAGCTGGTGGGCGTCTTCACCTACGGAGTTCTCCCAGCGAGCTCTCGGTCGTCCACGCAACCTCGCTCCGTCAATTCGTTGTGCGTTCGTCACTTTCTTTGGCATGCGATTATCGTCCATCCGTTGTACATGCCCCGCCCATTGCAGACGTTGAAGCTTCACGATTTTCGATACTTCGAGCTCATCGTACAATTGATACAACTCATGGTTGTACTGGATACGCCATTGGTCTCGCTCGCGAACGGCCCCGAAAATTCGCCGAAGGTCCTTTCGTTCGAATCGGTCTAGCAAAATTTCGGAGGCTTGGGTAAGGGTCCATGTTTCGCAGCCATAACATAGCACGGGTCGGATGATCGTTTTGTACACGCGGAGCTTCGTGTTCCTGTGCGCAAGTTTCGAATTAATTATAGGGAGGACCGAGAAATATGTCTTATTGGCTAGTTGTATCCGTCGCTTAATTTCGTCGGTTTCGTTGGCGTCCTTTGATAAGTTACAACCCAGATAGTTGAAGTTGTCTACATACTCGATATTAAGGTCCCCCACTGTGATGCTTGAATTTGCTGGCGTCCTTGTTTTCGATTGCATCATGGCCTTTGTTTTGCTTTCGTTGATATGTAGTCCAACTTCCTTTGCGGCGTTATTGAGGTTATGCAGAAGGCTTTCTGCATCACCCAACCTTCGAGACATGATGTTGATATCGTCGGCGTACGCTACTAATTGAGTCGACTTGATGAGTAGCGTTCCGCTGCTGTCCATATTCATGGCTCGAATTACATATTCCAAAGCAAGGTTGAAGAGCGTCGGCGCCAGCCCGTCGCCCTGCTTGAGTCCAGTACGAGTTTCAAATAGGTCAGTGAGTCGGTTCTGCACTCTGACCTGCGAGACGGTATTAGTCATCGTCATCCTCATGAGTCGCACTAGCTTGGCCGGTATACCAAAATGCAGCAATATGGTGTACAGTACCCTTCAATCGATACTGTCGTATGCCTGCTTGAAGTCGACAAAGATTTGGTATACGTCGATGTTATATTCCCAGCACTTTTGGAGTAGTAGCTTCACTGTGAAAAGCTGATCGGTCGTTGATCGACCAGGTCTGAAGCCGCCTTGATACTCGCCAATGATTCGTTCTGCGTACGGATTGATTCTCTTTTCAAGAATTTTTGATAAAATCTTATAGGCCGTACAAACTAATGATATGCCCCTGTAATTCTCACACTTCAGCTTTTCACCCTTTTTGTGGATTGGGCAGATTATGCTTTTGCGCCAATCTTCGGGTATTACCTCGCCGTTCCATATTTTCAGCAGTAGCACATGTATATCGTTGGTCAGGCACGTTCCACAATGCTTCAGCAGTTCTGTTGGGATCTCGTCAGCGCCGAGCGCTTTATTATTTTGAAGCGACTGTATGGCAAGACTCACCTCCTCTACTGTTGGGGGTAGAACGGGAGGGCCTGGTTCGGCTAACTGCTCAAGAGCTGGCTCCGCGGGAGATGTTGATGATGTATTACGGAGCTCTTCAAAATGCGAGGCCCACCGTTTGTTGACGCTTTCGATGTCGCTGATGATGTTACCATCCTTGTCCATATAGGTGCTGCGTAATTTACCACAGAACGACCGATGGCTGTTCTGTTCCCCATTTGCTGCTCAGCAAGAGATTTCAGGATCTTGTTCCGGTTCTTTATTTTATCACATATGTTGTTGGCGTGGCTGTTGAAAATGCCATGATTGTCGATTGTGACGCGGAGGATTTTGGGGTGACGAACAGTGGGGCATCGTCCCCACTGTTGTTTACTTTGATGTCTAACCGTAAGTTGTATTTGAGGTTGTATGTGGTAAAAAGCGTGGCCGAGGATTCAGGTACATGGTACAGTCGTCAGCGTAGGATATTATGTCGATTCCTTCGGGGTGGGTTTGAAGCCCTGCCATGTAGAGGTTAAACAATGTGGGGATAAGACTCCACGCTCTGTGGCTTACTTGGTTGCGAAGATGCTAGTAATCTAGAGGTCCGGAGCTCGAATCTTGGCGTGGTCCAGGAAATATATAGTGCTTGCAACATTATATACACTCAGAAACTCTATATGCAATGTAACGTTGACTCGAAGTAGCCTATATACGGCTGAGTGAACGCACCATACCCCACAAGGGTTTACGGTGCAGAGAAGAAGAAGTATAAGACTCCACCTTGTGGAAAACGGCTCGCAAGCTCGAGACATACATATGCATTGCGTTATATGGAAAGCTCACGACGAGCGAGAGCAAGCCAGAGCCGTGCCGCTGTCAAAACATGCGAGCCGTGAATTTGCGGGTTGTGGTGCACGATATGTAAAAACACGTTTCGTTAGTCGTGTTTTGAGAGCGGCATGGCTCTCGCTGGTCACGAGCTTCCCATATAACCTAATGCAATTGTATGGCTGGAGCTTTGGAGCCGTACGGCTCGTCGTTTGAATGAACTCTAAGAGCGAGTGATTCACCGTATCAAACGCTTTCGATAGATCTAGTACCACTAGGATAGTGTGCCTAAACGGCTTAGGCTGGTTAATCCCATTAAATACCTTGGACATGATTCGGTCTAATGCTGTGGTGGTGCTATGCATTTTCCTAAAGCCGTGTTGGTGGTTGGCGAGTTGTAAGTGCGTAGATAGGGTTTTGTTTATCAGCGATTCCAGTATCTTTGCCACAGGAGATAAAGGCGTGATCGGGCGGCGGTAGGATTCTCCTAAAGAGTGTCGTTTGACAGGTTTGGGTAATGGAATGATGATGCCCCTTTTCCAAATCTCTGGTATGATGAATGTTCGAAGCCAAAGGTTCTATGGCCGACGTGTCGAGGTTTTTTGAGCATTATCATAGCTATACCGTCCGGACCAAGCTCTTTTGAGTTTTTGGCGTTCTTTATGGCATTGGCGACTTCTTCATGGTGTTTCGGATGGCTCGTTTGAATTTGCGTTCACCTTTTAATTCATGATCAGTGATCAGAAGACATAATGAGGATTGGTCCCCATGTGATGTCATTGATAAGTCCAGCGCTAGCGATGGAAATATCAGGCGAGCTGGTGCATGATCCAGTGATGCGAGTCGGTTTATCGTCGTTGATAGGACAGCAATCGGATGCATCCAGTTGATCGGCGATAATGTTACCTCTGGTGTCGTTGTGGAGGTTGGAGTGCCATAGATCATGAAGAGCGTTGAAATCGGTTAGTAGGGAGCTAGTATTGATTCTGTATTTAGTGGGACAACTGGAGACTGGAGGAATGTATATGTTGTAAATTTAAAACTCAATATTTCCTGATTTAACGGTTATCGCCTGCTGTTCCATGATATTATCGGCGGAAGTGACATCAACGATGCTGTACGGTAGGTTTTTGTGAATTGCGAAGGCTAAACCACTTCCTACATTGCTTTCTCGGTCGCGTTCGATGACATTATAATTTCCATGTGAGCTAAGCGAATTATTGGAGTTCAGATTAGTCTCCTGAACAGCTTCTATCTGGATGTGGTGTCTGTCCATGAACTCGGTTAAATTTGGTCTTGCTGGGACAGGCCAGACAGTGTATGCAGGGGCAGAGGGTACCTTGGCTGGGCGGCTGTTGAGAGGTGTTAGATGATGAGCGACGCCCTCTATTTCTACATCTTCTCGCAGTATACGTTGAGCCCATTGACTCAGATGAGTAAGTCTCGAACATTCGTCTAAATCCTATTTCCGCAGACACAGCATATCCATGGACCTGGGTTCGATTCGATGCCGGCGCGTAGTAGCAATGTGAGGAGAAGCTGGGCCGGCCAAGACTGTTCCCCAAGGATAAAAACGACACAAAGTTTGTTTTCCCTTGTTGCGTCAAGGAGAGTCGTTGCGACTCTTGGCAATGCTGAATAGCATGGGTAGTTCCGGTTCGTAGACCCGGTCGCAGTAGGAATGAACTGTATCCGTCGTTCTACTATCGTCGAAATGAGCTTTCTGCCAACAGAGTAGTTCGAGTTTGGGGAAACCGCGCTGTACTTTCTCATTCAGCTCGAGAAGCAATTTTAAATGCCCTTGTGGCTTGAAGTGACTGTCGTTAACTCAACATCGTCAGCTGCTCCCAGTAAGTTCCTCCGTCAGCTTTTTGCAAAACATGGACTCCCTTCGAAGTAGTATCGGACATTGGGACGACAACGCTTAATTCAGAAGAATTCAAAATTCAATTAATACGACACATTCGTTCTGCGCCATTTCATCCAGCAACAAACGGTCAAGCGGAGCGTATTGTGCAAAGTACCAAGCTTTATCTGAAGAAACTGGGGACCTAAGGGAAATGTGGACTTGAGCTTGACCAGATATTTATTCAATCAACATATTTCTCCGCATTCGACTACAAATCGTTCACCCGCAGAGTTGTTACTCAATCGCCAGCCTAGGACTTCTTTGATAAGATACAGTCGCAAGAGATAACCTTTGGTAGGGTCTGTGAAACATCTCATTACAGGGAGTCCAGTTCGGGAGTGAAATTAGGATGGCGCCGGGCCAAAATGGTGTCGGATCAAACAGGGCCGCATTTCCCACAGTGTCCGTTTAAATGACTCGCGCATAGTCAAACGCCATCATTGTACGTACCCGTGTACAATCATCACCTTCCAGGGATGTGATTACATCCGACAGCGATACCCAACTCGTATCGCATGCGAAACAGATGTTTGGTCAGTTGTGACACCACATACCGGAGCAGCACAGTATGATGGCATGAATCTGTACGGAGAACTTCGTGGCACTTTCCGTACACTCGAGTCATCTAGGGTGGCTCACGGGGTGGCTGGCTTTCTGCCTCTTCTTTCGGATGGTTACTCATATTAAGTCGAGCACGTTCGCTGCGTTTCCTTGCTGGGGAGGAACCCGTTGTAAGGGAGCGTATGGACGCGGTCAGTAAAAGAAAGGGCGAGCATTCCGGAGCTGACAAGTAAAAGATTTGTTACGCTACGCTTTTAAGGGGAGAGAAGTTTTAGTCATGGTCCCCTGGGCACGCCCAGGAGACCATGGCTTCTACCCATCCAGTCGTTGGACTCGACGTGGTTGTAGTGTTAGCCAAGTCGACCAGCTAAAGTCTCAACCTATGGAGAAGGTATACATGCGGAAAATCCCTTTCCGACTTTTAGTCGGATAAACAGCCATTCCTGCTAGATAGGAAGGGTATGGCGCCAGTAGACGCCGACGGACTGTGCTGTTTGATACTTTTGTTACGAAGAATGCCGGCTCGTAGGAATCGCTCGCAAATACGAATAACTACAATACTTGATCATGAGGCACTCTGTTATGAGTTTGCAGGATAAAAACATGTTTACATCAAAATTACAAAGTTACAAAACTGTTCTAGATGGACTATGGTAGACAGACAGCAGGGGTGCAGGAGTATGCTAAAATTGTGTATCCCTGTCGTCTATGCATTTACTAAGCCAGTAGGATAATACAAATCTCCCCTAATATGAATCAAACAAAATTTCATTTAATATATGCGCCCAAATCGACGCCGCTCTTTCCTGTACGCGTTTCTTACCTTCGACGACACCGCAAAGAAAATTTCCATTTCGCACGTCCGTGTTTGGTGGCGACATTTTTCTTCCTTCACTCTCGCACGCTTGAAATTCACCAGATTGAAACGGAAACCAATCAGAACTATGTCACGGCAATGGCCAATCGTTTGAATTTGATTAGAAAAGCGTCGTCAAACACCGAAAGACATCAACCGGCGAGGAAAAAAGCAAATTGGAAAATCTGCCTGCACGCAAAAAATACAGGACCGCAGTTGACATATAAAGAAAAGTTTGACAGTTGTGCAAATACACACCAACACATAGAGAAACGGTTGATGAACTTTTTGGCGGATTCGATGAAAGACTAGAATACGACTACCATGTGTGTGGAATTTGAAAATAAACCAAATAAACGTCTCTGGAAGATAATTTTCAGAAGAAAATACACGGTAGGCAAGTTATTTGAAAGTCATTGCCCAATTTTCTTTAAAATTGACTAAAAACTGTTGAAATCAGAATGGCCGATTCGTAAATAAACACAGCATCCACTCGTTCCACACATTTCAGTACATCGGCGACCACGCACGATTGGTTGCAGTACAATTTTAGTACAATCGGACCCCCCATCAATAAATAAACACCATCTGTCACTTTTGATGTTTACTTTTGTTTTTGTACAGACATAAAATCGGAAGGCTCCGTGCCTTATGAAAAAACTCGCCTCGCCTCCAGGACCTCCTGGCCGGATAATGGATCGAATGGACGGGTTTTGCAATAAGCGTGGCTGTCTCAAGACGAAACAAGTGTGCGACGACGAACAGTGCAAGCTGGAAGAGCTCTACAAACATGACTTCATATTCGGAAGCAACCCCCGTGGTCGGTTGTCCTCGCCCAACTCGCCTCGTGACTTGTCCGCGGACATCAATCTACATCGCAACGAAACGACCAAAGGACTCACAATCAGGACTCCGGAAAAACAGGTATTTAGGCATCCCCACATTCCACAGGGCATTTGTTTTGGTTTGTCCCGTCGACGACGACGACGAAGATGATATCGAAAAATTGCGACGGGCAATCTGCTGGCGAATATCCTCTCGTGTGCGCAAGTCTTAAATCGCACATTTGGCCCTGCTGTCACACTATACAGTCCGTTTTCACTTTTCACAGCACACGTCGTCGTCGAGTGTTTTTCTTGTGTCCGAGAAAAATTTTCTTGCGACCTTCACAAGCCATGTCTGGGCTGGGCCCGTTTTCCTGAATCGGCAGCGCTCCATACAATTAATTTACACGTTTTCGTTTATCTCGCGCGTGTGAATATCTGCACGCGCGAGTTTCATCCCCAAATTCGTTGAATGCCGCTCGCACAAGACGTGGACGAAGTGGAAGGCTCGAACGTGACCACATCTGACACGGAATGTCCTTCAGAACGGCGTTTGAGTGCGTGCAATAATCATCAGTTGGCGCTCGATACGACCGTTGTTGATTTTGCAAATTTTCCGCGAAGTTTTAGCTGTTTCTGCTGTCGCATTGAGAATCCTTTTCATCCTCCGCCTTTGGTCTCGCCGCCCCATGAATCTATGACGGGACATGATAGTGTTACGATCACGCAGAGCCCGAAGGCGCGACATTGCCCTGTTAGAGAGCCCAAACAATCAAGAAAGCGTCGAGAGTTCTAATTCCGTACTTTGTTATCCTTGCAGGTCGAACAGCAGCTTGGCGGCTACGACAAACGAATGGAAGACTTGACGCATAAGCTGAACGAGCTGGAGCAGAACAACAATGAGCTCCGCAAACGGCTCGAGGAGGCGGTCGAGGAGAAACAGGAGGCCTACTGCAGACTGGAGGTGATCAGCGTCGCGCATGAAAGTCGCATCACCGAAATGCATTGCGTGATAGCGGAGCTTAGCAAGAAGCTGCGAGCCAAACAGGATGCCACAATAGCGGAGGAGAGCGAGCAAGAGGGTAGTGGTAAGTGTTAGACCAAAACATAGTCAGGACGACGGTGTACAGTTTGAGTCTGTTTCCTTTTGCAGAAGTGAGTTTCCAGTGCGAGAGTGTTCGCGAGTCGGAACCCGCGGAGGAATCAGTTGCGGTCGATAACAAAGTTGAGGAAGAGGAAGTGTCCCCTGAACCGCCGCCACCGCCGGACCAACATTTGTCAGCGTTACCTGCACATAAAAATCAAGTAGAGGTGAGTAGCACTCAGAGACCATCATTTGGGTCTCCTTACACGGAGATTCTTAGGTCTAGGCGACTCAATCTGACGAAGTAGTCGCCTAGTCTTTGGTATCTCCGTGTGAGGAGTACCCTTAGGCTTCATGCACACGACGCGAAAACGGCTCGCAAGCTCGACACATCGAAATGCATTGGCTCTTATGGGAAGCTCACGACAGCGAGAGCCGTGCCGCTGTCAAATCACAACTAGCGAGACGTGTTTTCACATATCGTGCACCACAATCCGCAAATTCACGGCTCGCGAGCTGTGTTTTGACTGTGCATAGCTCTCGCTTGCTGTCGCTCGTCATGAGCTTCCCATAAGAGCCAATGCATTTCGATGTGTCGAGCTTGCGAGCCGTTTTCGCGTCGTGTGCATGAAGCCTAAGGATTCATAAGTCTCGGCGACCCCACTCTATTCGACAAAGCAGTCTAGCCTTACCGTTGGTTTCCAGAGGTTTTAGTATCCTCGTGTGAGTTTTTCCTAAGGCTCTTTTCTAACGGGGATTCTAAAATCTCCAGACCGAACGACTTTGTCACTCGATTCGACAAAACATTCACGCGGCCTTTCGAACGAAGAATATCTATTATCCTCGTCTGAATTTTGCCTAATTTTCCACTTTTCTCCCTTTTTTGCAGGCCTTACAAGAGGAAATCTTACACCTTAAAGCACAGATCGCCTATCTTCAATCACAAATAGCAATTGAAAACGATTCTAGTCCCGAAGCGCATCAGCAACAGACGAACAGTCCGAATTTCGTAGAGCACGACGACACGACACACGTGGATGTGAACTATGACCATGCAATCAACAATCCGAAAAATGAATATGAAAATTGGAATCATATGCAAACGCAAATCATGGACGATACCCAAGAGGAGTTTGAGCAGCAATATATTTTGACAAAAGGTACACGGTGCAAAATTTTGTTCTGTAGGAGCTTCTTCTGTTGCAAGCAACAAAGCTCAGCAGGATATCTCCCTGTAATGATCCACTTGCCATCGTTTAAGTTTCTTTTGTTGTTGTCTCAATGAGTCGTAAGGACAAGGTCGGTAACATTATCAGCGACAACGATGGGCCTCGCATTTTGAATAGCTCATCAAATCACCATTAACCTCCCCCACGGGGGGGGGGGGGGGGCTGCTCTTAGCAGCAGTTAGCTGAGCCAGATCCTCCCGTTCTACCCCCTAACAGTAGACGAGGTGAGTCTCGCCATACAGTTGCTTCGAAGTAATAAAGCGCGCTAACGTGATCCCAGCAGAACTGCTAAAGCATGGTGGAACGTGCCTGACCACCGCTATACATGTGCTACTGCTGAAAATATGGAACGACGAGGTAATCCCCGAAGATTGGCGCAAAAGCATAATCTGCCCAATCCATAAAAAAGGGTGACAAGCTGAAGTGTGAGAATTACAGGAGCATATCATTGGTTTGTACGACCTATAAGATTTTGTCCAAAATTCTGGAAAAGAGAATTAATCCGTACGCAGAACAAATCATTGGCGAATACCAAGGCGGCTCCAGACCTGGTCGTTCAACGACCGATCAGCTTGTTATCGTGAAGCTATTACTCCAGAAGTGCCTGCTTCAAGCAGGCATACGACAGTATCGATCGAAGGGTACTGTACAACATTTTGCTGCATTTTGGTATACCGGCAAAGCTAGTGTGACTCATAAGGATGACGATAATTAATACTGTTGTGTCCGTAGTAATAATACGCGTGAGGTAATTCACAGTCTTTTATTATAATTCACTACTGGATAAGTATAAAGTTACAGTAACGTGTAAAAATGTAAAACTATAATGGAGAGCTGGACTGGTTGCTAGGTTGACCGCTACAGCTCGACTGCCTCTCACTCTTTTAGAAGATGAACGAGAACGACCAACTCTATCCTTGTTATATGAACAGGTCTGTTACTCTCTAACATCCCCCTTTATAGTTGAAGTGTCTACTTCGATAAATATCTCCCATCGAACGTTGGACCTACCACCAATCGTAGCGGAGGTCTGGTTATTCGTTGAGGTCTTCGGTCGACATACGGTTCCACATTCTGATCAGCAGGTAGTGCTAGCGGTGAGGTCAATCTCTGTTCCTGCGAATGATCCGACTGTATAGCTGTCGATTCAACACTATTTTCCGTCGGTTGAATAAATGTTTGCAGCAATGCATTTACGTCGAGACTCCTCTCAATCGTAGTTGTTGAACGTGGACGAATTTGGTTTGCATGTCGACGCCAAATTCGTGATCCAGCCCTCACTGTATAAATTACCTTACCGCGACGCTCGATGATGATAGCGGGAGTCCACGAGCGCTTTTCGCCTGTGTAGTCCATGACGTGAACCTCGTCTTTCGGCTTAAAGCTTCGTTCCTTCGCTCCATGATGCCGATTGAATTGCTGTTCCATCTCGATGTCCTTTCGCATACGATCATGAGGTGGATCTCGGATGAGATCCATTACCGTTTTCATATTTCGACCAAACATCATGACTGCTGGCGAAACGTGGTTAGGGAGTGACGGATTTGGAGTAGACCGATAACATTTCAAGAAGGTCTGTAATGCGATGGGCGTATTCTCCTCCCCTTTTGCTTTTAGAAGAACCCGTTTAAAAGTGTCGACGAACCTCTCAGCTTGTCTCGATGGTTTTGTCCAAGATGATAGTGTTGTCTTAAGCGGACTTTTCGCAGCTTGAGCGCACTGTGAGCAGCCTCGGACAACTTCCTCGATGTGCGTGTCTACATTTGGCCAATAGACATGACTGCGTGCCAGTGCCTTCATGCGAACTATGCCTGGATGACCTGTCTGCAGCTGATTGAGAATCCGTTTCTGCAATGAAAAAGGTATTACTACACGTTCGGACATAAAAAGACATTGGTTGATTTCAGAAAGAGTATCTTTCCGTCTGAAAAATGGCAGAACTTGCGGATTCTTTATTTGCGCTGGCCATCCATTACGGAGGTAAGAAATCACCTCCCGTAGAACTGCGTCCTCTGATGTTGCTTTTGCAATTAAGGTTGATGTTACTGGTAACGCGCCAACTGCTGCGGTGAAAATGCTTTTAACATCAGCTTCAATCGAATTGATGGATGCTATGACCCAATCCTCATTTCCAGTGGGTTTTTGCGCCAGAAGTCTGAAAAGCACGTCTGCATAACCAAACTTGGAGGTGCTTATATGTTGGATTTTGAAATCATAGGCCAATAGTGTGGTGGCCCAGCGTTGTAATCGGCCAGCGGTATGCGCTGGAATACCCTTCTTCGATCCAAAAATTGCCAACAAGGGCTTGTGATCCGTTGATAAAATGAAATGACGACCATACAGCATCCGGTGAAATTTTTTAACAGCAAATACTAACGCCAAGCCCCCCTTTTCAATTTGGCTATAATTGCGTTCGACTGGTGTCAGCGTGCGGGCTGCATGGGCTATTGCTTTCTCCGTGTTGTCGGCGAATCGATGCAAGATGACTGCTCCAAGACCGTGACTCGAAGCGTCTGCCGCTACAATGATTTGTTTCGTTGGATCGAAATGTGTCAACCCAAGGTCTGACTGCAGAATCCGCTTCACTTTCTCAAATGAATCTTCACATTCGGTTGACCATTGAAATTTCGTGTTCTTTGTTAGCAGTTTATCAAATGGAGCGCGGATTTCTGACATACTTTTAATGAACTGACCGTAGTAATTAATCATGCCGACAAACGATCGAAGTGTGCGTTCATCGGATGGCGGCGGCATTTTTGTTATCTATTCGATCTTTCGGGGGTCAGGCCTGCGGCCCTGTCTGTCTATGATGCACCCAAGGTAGCGAATCTCTGGTAGCAAAAACTGACACTTTGCGGGATTGATATGGAAACCCCAAACTTGAATACGCTGAAGAACGTCGCATAGATTTTGTTTGTGTTCGTCAATGGTACGGCCGACGACTATCACATCGTCTAGGTAGCTAACAACTCTTGTGAGCCCCGAAAACATGGTGTCCACAATTTGTTGAAATATTCCGGGCGCTGATTTAACTCCGAAGCAGAGACGATTATAGCGATAGAGTCCACGGTGTGTATTGATTGTCAACAATTCTTTAGATTCGTCGTCTACCGGCACCTGTAGGTACGCATCGGCGAAATCGATGTTAGAAAAATATTGACCACCCGACAGCGTTGCAAATATATCCTCCGGAACGGGCAATGGATACTGATGAGGCTCTAGACAGCTGTTTAGCCCAGAAGAAAAATCGGCACACACTCGGACAGCTCCGCTGGCTTTCTTGATAGCAACGATTGGCGCGGCCCAAGCGGAGTAGTCAACTTTCGAAATAATGCCAAGATTTTCGAGGCGATTTAGTTCATTTTCAACGGCTTCTTGTGCAGCGTATGGATCTGGCCGTTTCGGTCGAAACACGGGAACAGAGTCTGCTTTAAGATGAAGCTTTGCATGCGCCTTTGTACATAGTCCCAAAGACGTGTTGAAAACTGCCGAAAACTGTTTCTGAAGTTCCGTTACAAACTGTTTGTTCTCCGATTGCGAGCCTAGATCGTCAGCGGTCATCACTCGACAAACTGTGTTGAATGGAACATCCCAAAGACCTAACAAATCGATCCACTCAATGCCCATAACGTTAAGATCAGCGATCGACGACACGAAGCACCGACTTTTGTGACTCTGATTGTTCAGGGTAATGTTACAATTCAACTGAGCCGTTAACTTCACTTGTTCTCCTGATGCATTTTTCGCTGTATGTGTTGTTGGGGTTGTTGGTGGTCGCCCGAGCTTACACCATGTATCTTTCGAAATAATTGTAATGTCCGAGCCCGAATCGAGTTGTAATTTTACGGCCATTCCGTTTATTAGGGTTTTTTAGAAAAATTTTTTCAAAAAACCCTTATGAAATCGATTTTGTCCGTCCGTCCGTCTGTCCGTCTGTCCGTCTGTTCACTAAATAACTCGTGAACGGCTCAACCGATTGTCATGAAATTTGGTAGGAATGTGTAGAATGGTTACAGTCTTTGGCACATATACCTTAGAAGTTGGTAGAAAGAAGATAACAGGGTGTCCCGAACGTTTGAAAAAAGTCGACTTTTTTAGTTTTTATCGGAGAGTGCCGTATGGGTATTTAAATCAAAGATCTAAACGAGTACATCTCATATCAGTTAAAATTTTCCAGTTTCGAGTAACGGTAAAAAAGTTATTGGCGTTTAAAGTTAAACTTCCTTTTCGAGCTCCGTTTTTCTAAACCGTTATAGGGATCGATATGAAACTTTGCACAAAGATTGGTCAGTATGGCCTTATATACGTTAAATATTAAGACTGTTGACTTTTGCTAAGGAAAAGTAAATAACAGTAAATTTGTAAAATTTAAATTTGTTCGTGTGTAGCCCCTCTTAGGTTTCCACATATGAAAATTCTGCTATGGGTTTTTAGAAAATTACATAGGGAATATGTCTACGAATTTTCATTCGAATAACTGTATCCAAACCGGAAATATAGCCAAGTAAGGATTCAGTAAGGGCCTTTCACAATGCAAGGGAAGCCTCTTAAGCATTTCTTCAATGCATATCTTTTAACTTGATGAAACAATGAACATGCAATTTAGTGGAAATGCATAGAATGATAATAGTGTTTGCCACAAATATTTTCTGAAGGTTGTAGGACCAAGTTAACAGGGTGTCCCAGAATAGCTGCAAAAGTATACTTGCCCAATACTCATAGGAAAGCTTGCGTGGGCTCTTATATCAGGAGACACAATGGAATCATTTCATATAAGTTGCTTTTCCTTGATTAAAAAAACAGTAACAGTAGATTTACAGCTAATAATTCAGTTCTTATATAAAGCCAAGCCATCCTTACGTTTGCCTGAGTTTCTTTTTGCTCAAAGGCCATCAGAAATCTTAAATCGAAAAATGCCTGTAGATTTGCCATGGAATACTTGTATACAAACTGGGTAAATAGTAAATCTATTTTTGGATTGGTCTAATTAAAGGTGGAACAGAATGAAAGGCGCTAGCCTTTCATTCTGGAACGCGTTTATTTAGACCAATCCAAAAATAGATTTACAGGAAGCATTTTATTAATGTTGTGCACACTTCTTATTTATTGCTTATAAAATATATGTACAAAAAAATATTCACTATGCATTAAAATTCTAAAAAACCCTCGTATTGCGGGCGCAGCCCTCTGTACGCCGGTATTTTTTGAATCACTATGAATTTTCTACGCGGCGCGTAGTCTAACTTTGACACCATAAATATTTTGTTAGTCTTTGATTTATTTTTCCGGTAGCCATTATTAAAACGTTTTTTACGAGTAGATCGCGATTGTTTATCTGACACTGCCACTTTCGGATTAGCACAGAAACCTTCTTTATGTCCGATACGCGCACAGTCTTTACACTTGTGTGTACGATATTCACAGTCTCGCGCGTAATGAAGAGCTCCACAATACCAACACGGATCTTTCGGTATTTTTCTCGCAGCTTTCTTTGTCGTGGGTTTTGCTTGCATAGTATTGATTACTTGTACTTTTGTTGCTTCCGACTTTTGAATTAATGCCGTATCATGCTTCAATGCCGCCATTTTAGCAGCTTCCTCTGTGAGAGTGCTGATAGTGACTGCGGGATCTCTCTCCAACTTTGCCAGTAATGCGGTTCGAATGTCTGTGTCTTCGTGCGCTACTAAACCCGATACGAATACGAGCACTTTAAATTGGTCGGCTGTCAATTCTGATAGTTTGAATGATTCACACGCTTTATTAATTTTACCAGCGTAGCTAATAAGATCTTCTGTAGCTTCTTTTTTAAGTTTCAAGCACTTATAGCGAATATTAAAAACCGATGACTGCGATCCGAAAATATTTTTCAACACTTTTACGGTTTCATCAAAATTTAGATCGCGAGGCACTTTAGGCAAAATGCAATTTGTAAACCGGGTGTGAGCTGCGGTATCCAACTTTCGAACAAGTATGCGTGTCTTTACATCATTGCCGATGCCCTGTGCATCGAGCGTGAATAAATCTTCATATTTTGCATACCATTGATCGTATAAACTGTCCTCGTGATAGACAAATTCACTGATTGACTCGAGTCGAGTTTGAATTAAGTTGTCCCCTACACTTTCCTTGCAGCTCGATAATGCGGCCATTTTTGATAGCGTCTTGTTGAGCGCTTCTGTTTGCCTTGCCAAAAGTTCCTGCTGCTGGCGCATGAACTCCGCAAGTGTCTCCTCCATTTTGGTTTTTTACACTGTACGTTTTAGGGCACTTATTAATAACCACTATCCTCGTCGCCAATTTGTTGTGTCCGTAGTAATAATACGCGTGAGGTAATTCACAGTCTTTTATTATAATTCACTACTGGATAAGTATAAAGTTACAGTAACGTGTAAAAATGTAAAACTATAATGGAGAGCTGGACTGGTTGCTAGGTTGACCGCTACAGCTCGACTGCCTCTCACTCTTGTAGAAGATGAACGAGAACGACCAACTCTATCCTTGTCATATGAACAGGTCTGTTACTCTCTAACAAATACCGTCTCGCAGGTCAGAGTGCAGAACGGACTTACTGACCTATTTGAAGCTCATACTGGACTCAGCAGGACGATGGGACTGGAACCGACGAAATTAAGCGACGGATACAACTAGCCAATAAAACGTATTTCTCAGTCCTCCCAATTATTAATTTGAAGCATGCGCACAGGAAGCTCCGCGTGTATAAAACGATCATCCGACCCGCGCTATGCTATGGCTGCGAAATATGGACCCTCACCCAAGCCTCCGAAATACTGCTAGACAGATGCGAACGAAAGGTCCTTCGACGAATTTTCGGGGCCGTTCCCGAGCGAGATCAATGGCGTATCCGGTACAACCATGAGTTGTATCAATTGTACGATGAGCTGGAAGTATCGAAAATCTTAGCTTCAACGTCTGCAATGGGCGGTACAAGGAATGGACGATAATTGCATGCCAAAGAAGGTGATGAACGCAGAACGAATTGACTGAGTGAGGTTGCGTGGATGGCCGAGAGCTCGCTGGGAGAACTCCGTAGGTGAAGACGCCCACCAGCTGGAGGGCAAGGTCACGTAAATGCGACAATTGAAGGTCAACGGTTCATGCGGCCAAAGTCCGACGTCGGGCTATCGTGCCACATTGATTATGGTGAACTCTAATGCTGGCAATATTATGAACATGAAATTACTACGAATCGCCTATGATCGACTGCCTTTGATGATGCGCAATCATGCCAAGTCGATTGTCTTGCCAGATTTAGTGTTAGACGATATCCCATTTGTCGGTTCCATCGACAAAGGATTGAACTATGTTCAAATTCTACTCGTCTCTATCCCAGATTGCCTTGGCGTGGTGCGGGTTGCTTTTTACCACGCCAATGTTGGGACTATCGTTTGTATTTCCTGTCTGATAGCATGCCTATGAAGAAGGGACTTGGCTATATTTATTCCCCATTTGATCTTGTGTTTGCTAAGTGCTAAGCATTTACTTCTTAGAAAGACAAGACAAAAAGTTAACAGTGGTGAAGCTGGTTTACAATCAGTTCGGTCAAAAGTAAATACCGACGTTTTTGGAAGAAGGACAACCGCCGCGAGTATTGTGAGGTTCTCGTGGCAACCAAGCCGACTGGTGACCTGAGACCATATGCCGAAGTCACCTTACTAGGTCGCTCAGTGAGCGGGTTAGTGGATACAGGTGCATCTTGTAACATGGTGGCTTCCAGTTATGCAGAATAGACCCTGAAGGATGGCTGATACCCTTGGGAAAGATTTCGAATGAGAGTGACAACAGCGGATAACACCGGCCATATTACAGAAGGCGAATTCCGAGCTGAAGTTTCGTGGCCTCATCAAAAGCCTAGACCTACTCATAGTACCCACTCTCAGCCAGAATCTGTACCTAGGGGTCGATTTTGATTAAGTGCTCGGATTGGCTCAGCATCATGGATCAGCAATGCCACCATTGCAATGTTTCCGTCCTCCTCCAAGTAATCACACACGCCAGCGACGTCGGAAACAACGAACCCATAAGGCAGTGACATTTTCCAATCTCTCTCGTCGTCGAGAAGCTGCAATGGGGGTTATTGAGAAGACTCTGCTATTCCTGCGTGGTCGTCACCAGTCACCCTGGTAGATAGACCGAATAAGTTTCGGATGTGCTTGGACGCACGCCAAGTAAACGCGGTGATTGTGAAGGATGCTTATCCTTTGCGGGTTATAGGCGGGATTCTAAGCCGACTCTCCAAAGCGAAGCTCATAACGAGCTTAGACTTGAAGGACGCGTTTTCGCAGATACCCCTCGACGAAGCGTCCAAGGGTAAGACAGCCTTCACCGTCTCTGGTCGTCCGTTGTATCAGTTTGTGACCATGCCCTTTGGGCTATGCAATGCATCACAAACCATGCAACGCCTAATGGACCGCGTGATTCCGCCGCATTTGCAGAACCAGGTGTTAGTCCACCTGGATGATCTGTTGTCGATCACGACCCACTTTTGATGAACATTTGTTGCTGCTGCAGGAAGTGGCACTGTGTCTCCGTAAGGTAGACTTACCAATAAATGTTGAGAAGAGTAAATTCGTTATGACGCACGTTCGCTATTTAGGACATATAATCGGGAACGGTCAACAAAAACATTGTTGTTTGGTCGGTGGATGTAGCATGCTCAAAAAATAATATGAGTTATCCATCATCAGGACCGATTCTGACAAGGTGGAAGCGATAGCTAACTTCCCGCAGTCTTCTACCGTGAAACAGCTCTGACGCTTTTTAGGGATGTGTGGTGGGTACCAACACTTCATCCCCAACTCTGCAACTGTCTCGTCACCGCTGAGCGACGTGTTTCGTTTGATATGAGCAAGGTTTCCTGGCATTCAAAACAATGAAAGAATGTTTGACAAGGGTCCCTGTGCGACACAGCCTTGATGTTTTGCACCCCTTTGTCATCCAATGTGACGCAAGTCCACATGGCTTCGGCGCAGTGTTAACGCAAGCCACCGCCGACGAGCTAGAAGTGCCAATCGCGCTTTCAAGTCCAGGAAATTTTACTGAGCCCAGCGAAACTACTCCGTAACGGTGCAAGAATATCTGGCATTGGTGACCGCAGTAAATTTAGGGCCTATGTGGAAGGGCAAGATTTCACCATCCAGCGTCCTTGAAATGGCTGATGAGTCATTCGGACCTACAAGGTAGGCTGGTTCGTTGGGCCTTAAAGTTGCAATGGTTTCGCTCCTCTATCTACTGCTCATAGTCTCTGACGGTGCAGGATCCTTTTGAGAGTTCGGCTGAAGTCGACTTAAATCAGCCGAGTACAAGGAGTTGGTGAATCGCGTAGACGCTAGCCGACATATTTTTCCAGACCTAAGGACCGCGGATGGATTCGTGTATCGACGCAGCGAGTATGCGACCGGAAACGAAACACAGGAACAGCATGCCTGGAAGCTATGGGTCCCGAGCGGGCTTACTTCAGAATTAATACGACGCGCACACGAGCACCCCCTATCTATGTGCACATGGAGGGATCACCAAGACCCTGGCCCGGTATGGCGAAGGAAGTCAGCGAGTTCGTGTCCTCCTGTAGTGTATGCAAAGAAACCGAGGCTCCTAATCAAACCCTGCGGCCGCCAAATGAGAATAGGTTCATTTCCGATCGCATATTCCAGCGTCTAAACATACATCTATTTGGGCCGTTCCACCGGTCCAAATCTGGCAACATCGCTGCAATCGTTTTAGTCATGCATCGAGACCTTCGAGGTTCATGCCAGGGAAACGTTTTGGCAACTCTTGGCCGATAGTTGTTGATGCTTGGAATTGCAATGAAGCAATGGTTGCCAGTAGGACCACCAATCGTTCTAGTCAACAATTTCCAAAGTACTGTTTCGTGTAACCAATCCGCAAATTTACCGCAGAGATTCGGACTAGTTGGCTCGAGACCAGGGTTTTTCGCGTGCCGGAATCCATATTGACTGACAATTTAAGGCGCATGTTTTTTATTCAATGCTGAAGTGCTACGAGTACAGGGAGCAACACTTGTAGATACACGGCAGCCTATTCAACACAGGCCAATGCTTCCGAAAGGGTGAGTCGTTCTATAGTAGCAGCTGTCATATATACCTATATATCACGGATTCAAATCTGTCACATATCAGTTGTCCCCTTCGTTCCGCTCACCATGCTTCGATAAAGTTGTCGCCTTACTTTGTTGTCTTTGGTCAGCCAATGGTTACAAATGGAAACACGCACTCTTGCTCAATTTGCAACTTCATGCAGCCGCAATAATTGTGCTTAATGTGTGTAGCTACACGAGGAACAACATCGCGAGAACAAAACCGGTTTTTATATGAAAATTGAATTTCTCCTTGCCTTGCTCCTCACCGATCTCTTCTAAAAAGAAAACCGGTTTTCATCTTGTTCTTGTCCGCGTGTAGACAGGCCCATTAGAAAGCAATTCGTACCATTGCGTAAATGGCATCAGTAAGTAAGTAGTAAGTCTCCTGTTGGTAGGAAGTGCAGGACTAATGCAACTAAGTATGTGGTTGTAGATCACCTGAGCCATCAGTCGAAGCAAATGAATGGCGTGCTCCTCCCAATCCATCTGGATCCTACGATCCTTTCTCTTCATACATGACATAAAAATCTTCATTAATCTATTAAAAAATTTCTCATTCTAGAAAATATCAATCAAGTGGGCAAACAGCAATCAGCCGGGCCTATTGCCAAAGTAGCGGAACGTGTTAAACTTCGTCGGACAATTGAAGATCAATCGTTGACGGACAGTGCCATTTTAAGTAACGGGGTAAGAACATTCTCAATTTCACGGCAAGATCCAAGATAATTAAGTAAATACTAAAAAGTTACAGGTTAATCCTATAGAAGTTGTAGAGAACCTAATGTCTAGCATTATCCAACCGGACAATATTATCGAGGACGAGATTATCAACGCCCCCGAACTAAAGAGCGAAATGCAACGCTTACAGCGTCGCGTTGAGCAGCTGAAGGCACGCAATTCAGTTTTAAATCTGACCCTGACCGAATGCAAACGACATTGCGAACATTTGTATTTGTTGTGCGGAAAGTACGAGTCAAATGCAATTGCATTGCAGGCAGCTTTAAATTGCAGTGATCGAGCGATCGAAGCGTATGATGTTATGTTGGCATTGTTGGAGAGCAAGTAAGAGTCTGAGATGGGTTGCTCCAGTTGAATTGAATTTCTGATTATGTTGATTTGACTTTCAGACTGGCCTTGTTAAAAGAAAAGTCTAGTTCGGCGCAGGAGAGCCGACGGGCAGTCGAAGCAGTTGCTCGGCATTTATTAGAGCGTTTAGACAGTGAACGGCATTTAAATGATAATAGTTTGGGACCGTGGCAAAATACGTTAGTGAAATCCTGTTTCTCATCAACAACGCCAAGATACATTTTATTCTTTTTGCAGTGTTGTCATAAGTAACTCACAAATAATCGATCCATGGACACAAGAGGACGACATTCGTCTTCGCAATCACGTGTCCAAACTGAAAGGTCGTCGATCGACTATTCAAAATACCGTGGTCACGTTCGAGTCGCCGTTCTATGCCGAACCGGAGATCAGTAAATCAATAGGTGAATTTAGTAAGGAAACTGTTCAGGACAATCCACAGGTGGATTTGGAAATGGCAGTACTAATGCAGGTATGCATTTGACTGTAAAATACTCTAAGAAATCTTGAGAACTAATTTTTCTTTTTAAAGGAATTGTTAAGCTTACGCGAAGACGTGATTGAAACACGCGAAAAAGCCGAACGCACTGAACGGGATAAACATATCGCATTTGAGAAAGTTCGTCTGCTTCAGGATGCTCTCAGTCAATTGCAGGCCCATTTAACTGAATCCGAAGTGCTAGTTGATCTTGCCACAAAAGTATGTATTACGTGATCATATTAGAACTGATTTACTGATTTGTTTTATTTATTTTCGCGTAGAATCGCTCATCATATTCCGAAGTTGATCACGCGGCTGTGATTGAACGACAACTGATAGAAGCTCTCACGCGAGAGTCACAACTGAAAAGTCGAATACAATCGCTTATCGGCTCAGCGTCGGTCACCAAGAAAAATTCAGAGGAGAAATATTCGAAAGTACAAAATAATTTGACGGAATTGCAAAAGGCAAACCTGTAAGTATCCTTTGCACTTGACTCTATACCTCGCATAGTGGACTATGCAAATCGCAGCAGGGCCTGGTATGACATCCACCCTGGCAAAATCCAATGATGTGGGCATAGTCTTTTTGTTTTCAAAATCCTATTCGGCTTTAGTTTTTAAGTAAAAGTTTTAATTTTAAAATGTTGACTGAGTAATTTGATTAGGGCGGACCTCATACCATCCATCCAGTATTAGGAGATCGCATAACTTACTTGTATCACACTTTCAGAAATCTATCCCGTTCGCTTGACCTATGCAAACGTAAATATCAGACGCGAATAAAACGCTTGGAGCAGAAAATCATGGATCTAAATAAAATGATGGGCCACCAACAATCGCTTCAGCAATGTCATTCGGACAATATACCGGAGACTACGCTGTAACATCACACACCACCGCAGCTACATGTCAACACCACCAACACCACAATTATCATAACATGCAGTTATCTTAATAAATATATTGTTAACACATCCTTGAAAAGTATTAGGCTTAAAACATAGAGAAAAGAGGAAAATTATAAATATTATATAAAGTTATATGGCTTAAAGCAACAGAAAACAACAAATGAAAAAAATGTTAATTGTACAAAAGAAAAAACAAAAAATCTAAGTTATACAAAAAAAATGTAAATTGCCTTTCAATTATTCATTTCTTTTCTGATCACTATTAAATTGCGTAATCTACTGAAGTTGCCTGTTCTGGATCTCGGAAGACTCGTCGCTCTTCCATCAACCTAAAACATTTGATTGTCGGGTAAATGGAATCTGCTGTCACTGTTAAAGCTTTCGGTACATGCCTTTATCCGCCGCTGATTTATTTGCAATAATTTCGTTTAGTGCGTTACCTGTTTTCAGTGCGAACCTCTTAAAAGAACCTTTTTACACTTGTCGCGATTGTGTCAATCGGAGTGCAGTGCCTACATACACCAGTTTGTCCATAAACATCCATTTCAAACTCTGTGAATTCGTGTATGACTCTTTCGGCCCTTTGTTTACATTTCTGCACAGTTACATCTAAAGTCTCTAGTGTAAAGCTTTTTTCGCCAGTCAAACTGCATACTTTTCGGCTCTACATCCTGCCAAATCTGTATCCGGTTTGTGTCATCGATATTTTTTTTTTTTTTTTTGAGGTGGGGAAATCTTGTATAGATACTGCCATTGCAGTTATGCTGGACTCCTTTATACCAGCTAAAACCAGACCCCCTTTCTCGCCACGACCTCTACGGGACCACCTTTTAGTATTACTTCGCAGAGGTTAGGAACGGCTAATAAGCCTTATTACCGATTTGCAGACTTTCGTCTAGCTTCTTCTCTCTGAAGGTCTTTGTGGGTGTTACAAACAAACTCACTCACTGCATCCCAATTGGATTGGCACTTTAGCATATTGTCGACCACATTTTCTGGGGTTAGTATTTCTCCCACTATTTCATTCAGGTGCCTGCGTCCTGTTTCAAACCTAGGACATTCAAAGAACACATGTCTTACGTCTTCTACAACTCCCTTGCACTTGGGGCAATCAGGAGAGTTGTCCAGTCTGTATTGTCGGTATCCCCCGTGACCCGTGAGGAATTGAGTTAAAAAGTAGTTCACTTCTCCATGTTTGCGTTCAACCCAATTTGCGATGTTAGGGATGAGACAGTGTGTCCACCTGCCGGTTGCAGCCGCGTCCCATCGCATTTGCCACTGCCTCATGCTTTCCTGCCTTTCCAAGCTTTTACGAAGTTTTAACTCCGCAGGGCTTACATGACGACGACCAGAGTAAAGTCTGCTTGTCTCCTCGAACAGAATTTCCATTGGAATCATGCCAGCAACGACGTAAACTGCTTCATGCGAAGTGGTTCTGTATGCCGAGCATACTCTCAATTTCATACTCATACTCTTAATTTCCGGGCATTCCCAGAGGAGTCTAGGGAGTTAGCCCAGACCGGAGAGGCGTACAATAGTATTGATGAAACAACCCCAGCCAACAGCCGTCTCCTGCTAGATCTTGGACCGCCTATGTTGGGCATAATCCTTGACAAAGCTACAGTAGCTATCGCCGCTTTTTCGGTTACAAATTTCAGATGCTCTCCGAATTTTAGTTTAGAATCGATCATAGCTCCCAAATACCTAATAGCCATTTTTGGAGTTATGGTTTCGTTTCCTACTCTAATATTCAGAGAGTACCTTCTTCTTCGCTTGCTGATAAAAACAGCTTCCGTTTTTTGTTCAGCAAGCTCCAGGCCAACTGCTAGTAACCAGAGCTTTATGGACGTAATCGCCTCGCTGGCGTAGACCTCGATGCATTCTGTTTTTTTTTGCAACAACCACTACTGCGATATCGTCTGCAAACCCCACTACAGTCACTCCTCTAGGCATTGGCAATTCCAGGATACCATTGTACATAATGAGCCACAGCAGCGGACCGAGGACTGACCCCTGAGGAACTCCTGCTGTAACCCTATACTCCTTGGGCCCGTCGTCCGTATCGTATTGAAGGACTCGGTTTGATAGGTAACTCCTGATTATAACTGCGAGATAGTCTGGTACATCTGCTCTTTGCAAGGAGGCGTGAATGCTAGCCCAGTTTGCGGAATTGAATGCGTTCTTGACATCCAGCGTCACTACCAAACAGCATGTGTCATTTTGAAGCGATTCCCTTGCTAAGCTAGTAACCCTCCCAATTGCATCGACTGTTGAACGCGCCCGTCTAAAGCCATACTGGTGGTCCGACAAGCTCCCTTTTTCTTCGACAACCGAAAGAAGTCTGTTGAAGATGATCCTTTCAAACAGTTTCCCCACCGTGTCGAGCAGGCAAATTGGCCGATATGAGCTCGGCTCCCCAGCCGGCTTATTCGGTTTCGGGAGGAGCACCAGCTGTTGCCGTTTCCACAGCATTGGAAAGGTACCTTCGGCCAGGCACGCATCGAATACTTCAATGAACTTTTGAGGAATCGCACGAATTGCCACTTTCAACGCCTTATTAGGGACTCCATCCGGTCCTGGAGCCTTACTTTCTTCCAATCTTGAAGACGCTTGCAAAAGTTCTTCCTGTGTTATCGCGGGAACTTGGGCCTGATCTACTGAACCTCGATCCACGGGCTGGTTCTCACGCTGAGGAAACAGAACCGAGACAATATTTCGGAGCATTGTTGGACACTTTATTTGTGGTGCTTTTGGCCCTATTTTCTTCATCACCACCCTATAGGCCGTTCCCCACGGGTTTATGTCTGCATCGTCGCAGAGCTTCCTGAAACAGTTTTTCTTGCTTTTTTGAATAGCCAGCTTTAGCGATCTTCGGGCACTTTTATAACTCTCTAGGAGGACGTCATGGGTGATTCCTTGAGTCGCTCGTTGGCACAGACGTCGCGCCTTCAGGCAATTTCGCCTGAGGCTTGCGATTTCGTCGGTCCACCAGAAATTTTCATTCCTTTGCCTTGCTGAGCTTTTCCGGGGCATAGAGGCGTCGCAAGGATGATGTCAACTGCTTCATGATCTGAGCTGACCTCTGATCCACTGAACCTCCTATGGGGCCACTTTGAAGCAGTACCTCTTCGAAAAGTGCCTAATCAAATCTCTTTGTGGACCATCCAAGAGTGCGTGTTTTGTACTTTGTTCGGTGCCCTCTGCCAGCAACAGCAAACACAATTGCGTGGTGATCGCTATGAGTATAGAGCTCACTAACTTGCCACTCCATAGTCGGCGCCAATGAGCTACTGACAAATGTGAGATCAATTATGGAGCCCACATTTCCCCTTGTGAAGGTATTAGTGGCCCCTGAATTCATGAGGACGATATCCAGTCGTGAAAACGCGTCCAGAAGTGCACGACCACGTCTGTTTGTCGTCCGGCTACCCCATTCGGTTGCCCACGCGTTGAAGTCTCCCCCAATTATCACCGGACTTCTTGTACTTGCGTCATGCACCAGCCCGTCAAGAAATTCCTCAAACTCAACATCGTTCCACCGTGGTGGAGCATAGCAACTGTACACATATATGCCATTGATCTGAGCTCTTACGACCCCTCTCAATTCTCCCGCCATCCCTTGCTGGAACGGATAGTCTCCGCACGTCCAGATGGCCACTTGACCGTCCTTATCTGCGGCCCAAATTGATGTCTGCCAATTCTTATACTGGTCACAGATAATGGCGACATCAATTTTTTTCTCTTTTACGGTTTGCAGCAGAAGATCTTGCGCTGCCCGACAATGGTTTAGATTTAGCTGCAGAAATCTCATATAGGGATTTGCTTTAGTGCCTCCCGATATAGTGGACACTTGACTCCTCCCGTTTGGTGGTTCCAGTTACCTTTCTCTGCCTCCTTACACAATATACAATTGGGGTCACCGTCACAGGATGCCGCCTTGTGGCCCTCTTTCCCACACATGAAGCAGGTTTTTGACCTATCGTGCACGCTGCTGGAGTCCTTTGCGAAGTGGCCAAATGCGAAGCACTTGTAGCATCTCTTAGGAACTAATTGAGGTCTTAGTCGACAGCTCGTCCAGCCTACCTTAAGTTTTCCCCCCTCCAGGGCTTTGTTCGCGTCATCAGTAGGCACGTGTATGACCGCAATTTGAGTGCCGCCGTACCCCCTTCGGAGAGATTTTACCGCATCAATCTGGAGGTTCACATCTAACCGTTTCCGGAATGCCTTGCAGATGTCCTCCTTTGTCGTTACTTCGTCAAGGTCCAGGACCTCTAGCCTCGTCTCCTGCCTAAAGGTTTTAACGCCTGTTGGGTTAATTCCTAACAGCTTTGTAATTGTGGCCTTGTATTCTTCCACCAGGCCACCCCCTCGTGTTCGAAGTTGGAACAGCAAGTCCCCGTTTCGCGTCCGACGAATGCGGGACACATTTTCGCCCATATCGCTCAGCCCCGGCTCAGACTTTACTCTTTTTAGAATGTCCACGTAAGTCATGTCTGCTGGCTGGGAGATAACCATCGCGTCGGGTCTTGTTTTCGATTTTTTTTGCCTAACGTTTTTCTTTTTTTCTCTCCGTTTCTTCGGCTCTACCCGTCTCCAATTGCTTTCGTTCGTGCCTGGGTTTGGTCTTTGTGCTGGAGAAACCTCAGTTACATTCTTATCCAACTTTGGGGGATGTGATTTTTTTCTTTTGGATGTTTGAGGAGAGGCAGTCTCCTCTGCGTCCCGCCTTCGCTTTGGTCGGTCCACTGCTAAAACTTTTTGGGCCACGGGAGAAGTCTGAATCTCCTTATCCTTCTTTTTTGTTCGGATTTTTTTCCCGCATACCTCCTCCTTGGCGCCATTATACATGATGCGTATGTTTCGCACTTGCTCTTTGATTGCACCGTGTACATTTGGCTTAGACTCTACGAAATCCATGAGGTTGGTGATCATCTCACCCAGCTTGCTAAACCTATCCAAATTCTTGGACGACCCCTCCTTTTCAGTGAAGGCCCTTGCTTGAAATGGTAAAGGCTGTTGCGTCGGGGACCTCTGAATTTTGGAGCTCTTTATAAAAGGGTTTGCCCTGGTTGGAGTGCTCGCCGTTTCATCTACACCTGTAGTTTTAGATGTTGCGGCAGCCAGTTGCGCCACTGCTGCAACACTGCGGTTGAGGGATAACGACGACGGAGAGCCCGCTTGCTCACTCTCACAGCCGCCGGCACTGGGTTTCCGAAGCCCTGCACCGTAAGTTTTTTCGAATATTTCGCTTTCCATGTTTGGTTTGTTGTTCAGGGTTTCCGTCCCATAGTCTAAGTGAAACTGGGGGTCGACACTTCCCAGAGTTCGCATATTAGCGATCAAGCACCCTCTTGACCACGCATCCCTTGGCATATGCTGTTCCACCGTGGATTAGGTTCGAAAAATTCGAAGAATTTAGAGACGAGAAACGATGCGTGAGCGAAGCAAGCTTTTGTTTCGTTTCTCGTCCTTTACTTTGCGCTGTGTTACGGTGTTCCGTAACCGTAGAATAATCTGCCTTCTTCTACTGCTACTCATTTGAAAACTGCATTAATCGCGAGTGTCACAGTACGTGATTCTGGACCGGTCATGAATTAGTCAGTGCTACGCATGTCTGAACAGTTGTGTAGGGGAACGACTAGACTGCAACTTAAAAAGGAAAAGTAAGTAAAGCTCACAGGTGTGCAGATATGGTGCCCCGACGGTTATTAAGTTTTCTGAAAATTGCTGCGTACTGTGATATGTATAATTACAATGTAACGATAAATGACAAAGCTAGCGATATATATATATATAAACGAGCTCTTTTTTAATGTCTTTTAGTTTGTTCTGTTGGTGAATGTTCCTCAAGTTAGTCCAGTATGACCACGAAAACATTAACCAACGAAAAAGAAAAGACAAATGTACCGAATTTATTGCACGGAAAAGAATATTTTGTAGTGCACCTGTTTTTTGTTTCGTCGGCTTGGATTTTTTTTTTTTTTAATTTTTAATATAATTTTTTTTAATTTTTTTTTTTTTATTAATACATAATTTTTTTTTATATAATTTTTTTAATATAATTATTTTTTTTTTAACCTTGAAACAATATTTTTAGCCTATATGAAACACATTAAAATGTTTGCCCTGTACTTACTTCGTTAAGTACGCAAATACGAGTAAAATAATAAAATACAGACCTACGTTTTCCATTCTATTATTTCATACATAATTCATCAATTACTTCTTTTTGAATTTTTTAATTCGTTAACTACGCAAATACGAGTAAATTACAGACCTACATTTTCCATTCTATTGTATATGCATACATAACTCATTAATTACGTCTTTTTTTTTTCTTTTTGGGACTACGTATTAAAAAGTTGAGTTGTTTTTTCTTTTTGCCTATGAAAAACCTTTTTTTTATGCTGTACTTACTTCGCTAGGTACGTATTTGCATTACTTAAATGTACATCAAACCGTACGAGCAAACTCGACTAGCTCGTACACTTCGAACGTATGTACACTGGTCGTGATCCTACCTTTTTGCGGGAACACTCCCAGTTGTCATCTGTAGTCGCATTACCTGTCGAGTACACTGCAGTGAACTTTACGCTCTGGCATATTGATGGCGATGGCTGCAGCGGGTCAGATTTTCGGATAACATGGTGTCGGTGGCGGTGATAGCTTCTTCGGTTACGAACACTCCAGAATTACAGAGATTTGGAGTAATTCGGGTACACTTTGTGTCATCGATATTATTGACTTTATGTTAGGTATAGTGGCCGCCAAGTGATAAAACACTTAGCGCACTTAGACCAAAAGTAGGTCCATTGTGATACCACCGAGTGTACCTTAAAGTTAACACCTAAGCTGATAACCAGCCCGTGCTGGCAATAAATTTGTTGAGCAATAGCGGGCTCACATCACGCAGATCATCTGTATCGTGAAAATACATTGAGCCAAGAAAACGTTTACGTTTCTCGGCCAGGGCCGGGCAATGGCAGAGAAAATGATGAACACTTTCTTCTTCGTCATCGCAACTGCGACAGAAGTCGTTATAGGGAATTCTGAGCCTCCTGGCGTGCTCCCCGATAGGACAGTGTCCCGTTATGATCCCGACCACCTTGCCGATATGTTTCCTGTCTACTGACAGTAAATTAGTTGATCTGGCCACGTCAAGTCGTTAATCGTCAAGTAATTAATCTTGTTGTAGCACATGTAGTACCGTTAGACCACCTTGAACTAGCCCTGTGCATTACAGTTATTTCTATTGTCTGTTTACACGAAGCGATTGACAATTTTATATTATTGCGGTCGGCCTCAAAGGTCATAGTAGCCGCATTATGGGCGAGACGGTCCGCATTGTAGTTTCTTTCAAATCCTCTATGACTTGGTATCCAGCAGAGAACGATGTTAAAACATTGGGTGAGGTTAACACAACGTTCGCGCAACGTTACCTTTAATTTCAAATCAACCGGCCGTTACGGATCAGAACCTTCTCCCTACAAACAGATTCCCTAAGCGCTATGATATGGGAAAGGGTGGACTGGACTGATAGATTCAGATCACTCCACCCTAGCACCATAAAATTTTACACGGACGGCTCCAAGACCGATACAGGATCTGGAGCTGAAACTACTGGCCCGAACACTAATATCTTTATTCCTATGGGAATACATCCGACCGTGTTTCAGGCGGAAGTGCACGCAATCCAAGTGTGTGCAAGACTATGCCTTGACAAAGGTTACACCAACAGGAAAATGGCAATATTCACTGACAGCCAAGCAGCAATAAAAGCGCTGACGAACTGTACTGTCACATCTAAGCTCGTGTGGGTTTGTCAGGAAATCCTCCAACAGGTGGGCAATCTCAACAATCTCACTCTTTTCTGGGTACCTGGGCACTCGGGTTTTACGGCAATGATAAGGCCGACGAGCTCCACTCCACTTCCTTCTATGGCCCAGAACCTTACTGTGGGTTACTGTCGTATATATGTAGTTGCATATACATAAGAATTAGTTATATATGTTCAGATGCATTTGTATTAGTTAGTATAAGTACCCATGAATTGTTAAAATCCTCCGCTTTTGGCTAATAAACTTTGTACATATAGCACATGGCGCAGCCGGTAGGAAAGAAGCCGAAAGAAAGAGCGGAATCGTATATAATGGATTTTAAGAAGCCGTCGCCACTTCTATTGGAAGGTAATTTGAAAGAAAATTATAAAAAGTTTCTTTCATTGTACGAGATTTACGCAACGGCTACAAAGACCACCAAGGAGTCGGAACCGATTCAGGTGGCACGATTTCTAAGTTGTACTGGGGAAGCGGCGATCGAAGTGTTTCAAACGTTCAACCTGACGGAGACGCAAAAAGGCAGCATAGTTGATGTTATAAACGCTTTCAAGGATTACTGCGATCCACGCTCAAATGAGGTATATGAGCGTTTTAAATTTTATTCTCGGTTTCAACGTGAAGGCGAACCATTCGATCACTTCATGGCCGATATTTCCAACATGGTCGAAAACTGCAATTTCGGCAACGAGGAGAAGATGCTGCGAGATCGTATTGTTATCGGCATTTCGGACAGCAATATTCAAGCGAAATTAATCAAACTTGACCAGTTGACATTGGAGAAGGCAAAGGAGTATTGTCGTATTGCCGAAGTGACTGACGCGCAAGTTAAGCAGATGCAGGGAACAGTGATACAACAGGTAAAATTTTCGAAAAAAATGTCTAATTCTGTGCAGCAACACCAACAAGTGAACAAAAGACCTCAAAATTCTAAACGAGATATTAATTGTAAATTTTGCAACAGTCATGTCTTAGGTAAATGCCCTGCATTCGGTAAAACTTGTTTTATTTGTTCAAAGCAAAATCATTTTGCTACTGTTTGCAAAAAATCAAAAAATAACGTGAGTGACATATCTTGTTCGGTAGTTTCTCCATGTGATATCGATCAACCAATATATATTGATAATTTGAACGGTGGAGGTAAATTTAATACACTTTGGCTTGAGAAAGTCTTGATTGGTGAAACAGTTATAAATTTCAAAGTTGATAGTGGAGCTGCGGTGAACATTATACCAAAATCAATATGGCATAATCTCGGCAAGTTTAAATCGAATCACAAAATGTCGTCAGTTAGTGCTAAATTAGAAGCATATGGTGGTCAAAATTTAGTTGTTTTGGGAAAAATTGAAGTTCCTATTTCTGTGCTCCGCAATGGTGTTTCCAAAACAGTGGAATTCTTGATAGTGGATGTAAAAGCGACTCCTATTTTTGGGTTGCAAACAAGTGTGGAATTAAATTTAGTTAGGCGGTGTGGGGATAATATACAAGCAAATAGTATAGAAGTTAGTGCTGGGAATCGTGACAGAAGTAGAGAATCTTTTGTTCGGGAAAATATAGACGTTTTTAGTGGATTCGGGAGTTATCCAGAACACTGTGAACTTAAACTGAAAAATGATGCTGAGCCAATTCATAAGCCTCCGCGAAGGGTACCATATGGCGTGTGAGACAAACTTAAAAGTACTTTGATGGATATGGAAAAACGGGGCATAATTAGAAAGAAAGAAGGCCCAGCCGCGTGGGCGCATAATTTAGTGATCGTAGAGAAAAAAGATAGTACATTAAGGCTTTGTCTCGACCCAAAAGAGTTGAATGAGAATATCGCCTACGAACATTTCTTAATTCCCACTTTAGACGATTTTAGGTTAGCTATGGCAGGGAAAAAAATCTTCACAGTTGTAGATTTAAAGGAAGGATTTTGGCAGGTGCCTCTTACTGAAGCTTCTAAGGAGCTAACCGTGTTTAGCACGCCTTTCGGCATGTATCAATTTAATGTTCTACCGTTTGGTATCAGTTCAGCCCCTGAAAAGTTCCAGCAACTGAACACGAAATATTTCGGCGATATACCGGGATGTTTTGTGTATATTGACGACATAATTGTTGGTGGAGGAACGATACAGGAACATGATAATAACTTGAAGCGGGTTATAGAAAGGGCTCGACAAATCAACGTTAAATTTAATTCAAATAAATTACAGTATTGCGTAAAAGAAGTAAACTATTTAGGACATATCTTCGATGAGAATGGTTTGAGGCCTAGCCCTGATCGCATTAAAGCTATTATGAATTTGAAAGATCCGGAAAATAGAAAGGATTTAGAAAGAATTTTAGGAATGCTTAACTATTTAAGAGATTTTATACCAGGATTTTCAGAGCAGAATGCCCCTTTAAGAGAACTTTTAAAAAAGAATACTATTTTTAGATGGACAGAAAGCCATAGAAATATTTTAAATTCTATTAAATTACAACTTTCTAATGCGACTGTACTGCATTCCTATGATCCTAATAAAGAGATAACGATTCAGACTGACGCCTCTAAGAATGGATTGGGTTGCACTATGCTACAGGAGAATAAACCTATCGCATTTGCAGCCAAAAGTCTTACCGCCACAGAAATCAATTACTCACAAATTGAAAAAGAGCTTCTGGCCATAGTCTATGCCACTATGAGCGCTTATATACCGGCTCTTAATTTAAACTATCTTAAAGCATTTTTGGAGATAGTACCTTTTCCATAGGGTGAATATACCGTCCTAGTCTAGTTCGCGTATTAACTTTCTTCTTCTTCTTTTTATTCGAATTCGTTGTGGAATGTGCAGATGTTTAGAAATGGTTTATCTGACATTTCGATTATTTGGACAATATTATGATTGAAATTTGTTAATCTCGCGTTTTTTCTAACCAGGAATTTCATATAAACTTTGTAGCGAAACGAAAATCGAAAACGATATCATTCCAGTAACAAGACGACTTCGCTCTTCCTGGATAAATTTCAGAGACAGTCGCTTGGCTAGGCATTATGGATTGGTAAGCACCTCGCCATCTGTTGCGAGCGGGACTAAATTTAGTTTCGATTAGTTAGTGCACCCCGTATATGCCGTCCAAAAATAATTTAAATTTGTCTAAAACTTTTTATCTTTGCTCCGGTATATAAGCGGTCTATAAAGTTCCACTATTACATATATGGTAGGAACTTTGTAGTGCATACAGACCACAAACCGTTGGTAACTATTGTTAAAAAATCGATTTCAGATATTCCTTCTACCCGACTTCAGAGAATGTTTCTGAAATTAAGACAGTATACTTTTGAGCTGAAATATGTTCCTGGTAAATACTTACTAATACCGGATATGTTATCCAGAAATTCAATCAATGAATCTGAAGCAGACATAGATGACATATGTCGGGATTTGGTTCATTCTGTAGATATAAGTGATAGTATGAAGCAAGTTTTTATAAAATGTCTGAAAGAAGATGCGATTCTACAAAATTTAATTAAAGTGATAAATGAAGGTTGGCCAGTTTCAAAAGATAAGCCTAAAATTCTTCTGGAACGTGAAGGATAAAATTTATTATGAGGACAATCTTTTATTTTTTGAAAACCGGGTTTTTGTACTAAAGGCTTTAATTGGCCAAATGTTACAAAAGCTTCATGAATCCCACTTGGGAATAACGAAAACAATCAGCAGAGCCAACAGCTTATTGTACTGGCCATATATGAATAGAGACATAACGAATATGATAAACAGATGTTACGTTTGTGAAAGATATAGGCCCGCAAATATACATGAATGTTTACATCCCCATGAGATTCCGAATCTACCCTTTCAAAAGATAGCTGTTGATATAGCAGAATTTGGAGGAAGTAGTTATTTAATAGGAATCGACTACTATTCGAAGTGGCTCGAGATCAAGAAAATTCCAAGCAAATCTGCATATCACGTCATATGTGCTTTAAAGCATTTTTTTGTAACTCATGGCATACCGCAGACTATTGTCGCAGATAACCAACCATTTAACTCCTTCGAACTTAGAGAATTCGCCGAGCAGTGGAATTTTAAGTTCACATTCAGCAGTCCAAGATATCCAAGATCAAATGGATTGGCGGAAAAGGGAGTACACATGGCAAAAATGTTACTTCGAAAGACATCGCTAGGAGAAGGTGATCTTGATAGTGCTTTATTGGAGCAGAGATGCACCAAAATTCCCAGTTTAGGCTATGCACCTTGCGAACTACTTATGAACCGGGTACTTCGCACAAAACTACCAGTAACTAGTGATACTCTCAAGCCTAAAATACCTAGATTTGTCCAAGAAAGAATTAGGATCACACAACAAAAACAAATTCAATTACACGATTCTCACAAATGTCGAAAAGAAGAACAATATAGTCTTGGGGAAAATGTGGTAATTCGAAGGGGGAATGTATGGGAGCCAGGAAGAATAGTTGACAAACACGACCAACCGCGTTCTTATTTAGTGCGTACTGAAAACCAAAGCATTCTAAGGCGAAATTCGCATCACTTAAGAAAATCAATGAATTCACCACAGTTTCAAGATCAACATGATAATGATGAAATAAATTATAATTTGCGTGGTTCAGAAAGTACCGAGCAAGTTCCACCTCATCAACAAATTGATCAAAATGAAACAAAATCGAATACACCTAATACAACTTATCGAACAAGATTTGGCCGAGCAATAAAACCGCCAGATCGTTTACAATAACACAAAGAAGTAGCAAAATGAATTACAAATTTTGAGTTAAATGAATCATTATCTTAATTAATTGTATACCAGAGAATTTAATTAGTTTGCCTTTTATTTATGAAATTAAAAAAGATAAAAACAAAAAATGTATAACTATTGTACGAATTTAAAATATTAAATTTAAATAAATTTGTCATAAAACGTTCAAACAAGATGTTCCGACATTTGATTTAATTGAATTGTTTGCATTTCGTGGAGAAAGAGGATGTCGTATATATGTAGTTGCATATACATAAGAATTAGTTATATAGGTTAAGATGCATTTGTATTAGTTAGTATAAGTACCCATGAATTTCTTGATGAATGTTGTTGTTAGACAACGGTTTTGTTTTGCCGGGAACGTTGCTATTCTTCGGTGTAGTTTTGTGTTGCCTCGATAGCAGAACCCAAATGAAAAAAAAACCCAAAATTGTAGTGAAACCGATATATTTCGGGCTATCAACAGCCCATCTTCAGGGTTTAGTTTTCTATAAAACAATACAAATTTTGGGGATATATAAAACAAAATTGAATTAAAATAAATTAAATTACCTAATTAGTGGTTTTCAAAAATTTGACATTGTAATTTGTTCTTTGTTTCACCATCATGTAATTTGTCCATCATTTTTGAAAACCACTAATTAGGTAATTTAATTTATTTTAATTCAATTTTGTTTTATATATCCCCAAAATTTGTATTGTTTTATAGAAAACTAAACCCTGAAGATGGGCTGTTGATAGCCCGAAATATATCGGTTTCACTACAATTTTGGGTTTTTTCATTTGGGTTCTGCTATCGAGGCAACACAAAACTACACCGAAAAATACCCATGAATTGAATGGGTGGCTGGAAAAAAGTTGTATGTTGCATTTCATAAATTTTTGGAAAACGTCATAAGAATATAAGTTGTTCCGACACACTTTGAAAGAACATGAAGTAACGAACATGAAGTAACACATACAACATTCTTCCACTTCTCAACTATGCTTTCACATCTTCCATAGTCATTGACCTTATTGGTTGATTATTTATTATATATCTAGAAGGAATGATACACAAAATGGTCTGAAAAAATGCAACATACAACGTTTTTCCAGCCACCCCTTCAATTGTTAAAATCCTCCGCTTTTGGCTAATAAACTTTGTACATATAGCACAGTTACCACTCTGTATCTGCAGAAATGTAATTAGTGAGTGGGAAAAAGCCAAAGCCACCACACACTGGGAAGCTCTTCCAGGGCTTAGGCAGTCAAAACTTTTTGTTGCTAACTACTCACCCAATCGTACCCTTGGTCTGATGAAATTGAGCAGAAACAGGGTTAGGATCATATGCGGGCTCCTTACGGGGCATTGCCGTTTAAACGGTCATTTAACGCGCTTGCGCATTGTTACCGACGCCAGCTGTCGCTTCTGTGAGGCTGACGACGAAACTGCTTCTCACATCCTGTGTGAATGTGAGAGGCTAGCATTGGGCGACTGTCGCCTTCGATGATCCCAAAATGACGAAAATGACCTTCGCCAGTCAACTGTCGCCTTACAGAATGTCGCCACAGTTTTTGGACGGGCAACATTAAGAGTTTGTTTGGATTTATATGCTGAGACGATGTTCAGTCATTCAAAAGTTGCAGGATAATAAAGGAATTAGCAAACGTCTTTTAATCCAAACTTTATTTTTACCTCCGAAAAGATGGAATCACATGTGTTGAAAATTAAAAAATATTTCCTAATCCTAAAATTATTCTACGTATTACCTAAATCCCATCAATACATCCAACTGATTAATCAACTCCGTCATATTGCCCCTTTCGTATTTCTTCAACGAATCAAAATCACTTGTCGTCAGTATCGTTTCCAAATTCCTCGGCGTACAATAGAACAAATTACCATCCCGATACAATTGTTCGGCCAGCTCGATTTGATGATTGCCCATTAGCTCTTCGTTGATAACCACCACAAGTGGTTTCTCCGCTCGCAGGATCTCCAGACAACTACCGGCACCAGCATGACTGATCACTAAATCGGCCTTTCGAATATCCTCAGCGATACTCGGCTTCAGGCTGTACGTTTCAATGCTGATTCCATCGACATTAATCGGCTCGCGACTATCGCCTCGTCCATACTGAATGATGAGTCGCTGGCAGCCTATTTTCGCGAATGTTGCAATTGTGGCGGGATTGCAGATGGTCCTGGTTAATTCGTCAAATCGTGTCGTGCCCACAGTGATGAATATTGTTGGAAATTTCTTCATTTTTTTCACGTAGCACTACTGTCCTGGCTGGTCTGACAGTTCATGTAAACAGATATCATAAACATATGGGAGTGGTGAGTTTTGTGCGACTAAGGGGCTATTGTGAATGTGGCAGCGCGGTAGAATAATGCAAATTGAAGTTGGTTAAAAATAAATTGCGGAAATACGATTTTGTTCGGTCGTTAAATAACGACTTAAGCCTGGTACTGACAACGAGAGTGAAATTTTTGTCCGCTGCGATTTTTTCAATGAAAATGTATTCTTACTGTCGTGGAATATCATAAGCTACAATCCGGAAACAGTTCCATAATTTTTCTCGGCCATTTTTTCCGATTCCACGGTTATTTCATCGTGAAATATCAAATGACCGGGGAATCGAAAAATAATGCATTAAATCGCCGAAGAGAATTAGGGAGCCGGTTTCGGATTGTAGCTTATGGAATTCCCCACCGTTTGTGACATATTCCACGACAGTACACTATCAAATATAGTTTTCCAGTGGGTCATACGAAATTCGTCTAACTTTTGCAACGACCAAAACTGTTTCTCGAGACCTATTACACTATGTGACAAACAAATGACCACTTTGGCTGGCCCATGACGTAGTCAGTCCGGTTTTGGGTCATTTGTTTGACTAAGGTATATTTGCCTATCACACTAGTATGACCGTTTCAGAAAAAATGACCAAAGCCAACTTCATTTCAATACGCATTTAGTGGTTATTTGGCATTGTTTCATTTTTATTTGTCGAATTTGCCAAAGGTTGGCTCAATTTTTGTACTATAGAAAATCAGTTTCATTTTGCTTGAAGGCGCAATTTTGCCTCTTGTTGATTAAAGGGCACGTGTTATTTAAGAAGATGTAAAGTGGTCTTCGTGAAATTCAATAGAAAAGTTTGGAATTGTGAATGTTAGAAACAGAAAAGGGCTTCATACACCCCTTTCTTAGGGAAAATTAGAGAAGCAGCGAGCTCTTTTCACAAATTTTCTGTGACGTAAGAAAATATTTCGAAAGGGGTCTTAGGAATAAGGTTGACGCTGCTCAAATTTTATAACTGTCCATCCAAATCCCAAAGTTTATACTGAAGAGCACTGGGAAATTATCTTCAGTATAGGGACCGTCAGATCCTTAAACCTTAAAAAAATGTTCTCCACCTTCTCGTTTGTAGCTTGGAGAATATGGTCCTCTTTTATTTCTAAAAAATATTTATTTTTGATCGATAAAGCGAAAATTTTACTAAACTTACATACTAGCAACTAATATAGGTAAAGACCAAAATCAAGTGTTTCGTGTTCCGAGATCCTCAAAATTAGAATAAGTACTCGATTTCTTTTCGTTTAATTTTTATTGGAGATGTAATGTTCGATTACTAAGCAGCTTCACCGCTCTATACGGTAGTAAAGAAAGCGTTAAAAGCGCTGCAAAGTCGAGCGACCCTTAGAGCTTATAGTCACTAATCAATTTCTTTCTTTCCTCCCATCTAAAATTACCGAAAGACAAAATTCAAAATTAACTGCGGATCTAAGTCACAAGCTAGTGGAAAACTTGAGAAACACCGGGAGGTTGTTTCAGTTGTGCTAACTTGAGAGACCCTACAATCAATCTTTGTCCAGTGATCAGCCTTGGTTCGTAATAAAATTCTGAAAGTAATTACGTGATAATTTTTGTGAAAGAAGAAGCACCTTTTAAACAGCAGAAACATCTTGCTACCGTCCATTTAATGTTGTATCCTTTGCTCTTGCTCACTGTTAATTAGGTAGCTTTGTATGACGGGCCTGATTTCTCATTCAAACATCATCACCAAATTTCGGAGGGGGTCGAAAGTCCCAAACCCATATATGTAGGATTCCCACTAGTTCCAAATAATAACTTTGTTGTGAGTCCGTTCGACCATTTAGAAAAACAAGCTACCATCCTGAGCGAAATAATTGTAGCACTCCCAACTAACAAACTCTTGAGAATTTAGCTCTTGTGAACTGGAAAACGCTCTCATAAGGCTTTAGTAAAGCTCTCTGCTACTCTTATATGTAGCTCTAGTAGCAAGATTCAAATAAACTCTTTAAGAACATTTATTATAAGATTATGACTCTTGAAGAGTCATATTCTTGTTACAAGTTCATATTTTGTTGTCATAAGCTCTCATAAGGATTTTATATTTAGAGTTTAACTCTTCAAGACTTAAACTCTCATAAAAATGTTCTTACAAGAGATTTATTCTTATGACTCTTATAATGAGAGCTTTATAAATGCTTAAGTTTTTAACATCTTATTATAATACTTTTATAAGAAATGTATTCTTAAACACTTATAAGGAGAGTGTTGTGAGCACACGATTGATAAAAGCTGTGCAATCTGTCAAGTCTGTCTTTGAAGAGAACATGACATTCGACGGGAAGAAGTTTAAGCAATCGTTCGCATTTCGTGTTCTGAAATTTTAAATAGCATTTTAAATAGCAAGAGGCAAGATTACGCCTTCAAGCTAAATTAAACTCATTTACTACAGAACAAACATTTATTCAACTAAACCTTTGCAAATTCGATAAAGAAATGAGACAATGCACAGTAACCACTCTAAATACATATTGGAGCTAAGTTAAGCTGACCAGAGTCCAGAAGACCCAATACACACATACACATACTTGCGGAATTTGGCTTAGAATAATATCTCACGAGGGAAATATGTGAAGAACCTTGGGAAGGCATGTTTCGGTTGGAAGGACGACTGGCACAAGAACAGATTAGCTGGAGTTTACTAAGATAATATTATAGCGAAAATGAATATTTTGAGATAATCTAGTGATAAAATGCAGCCCAATGAGGGGCAATACGGCATTATTGTATGCAGGGCCGTCCATAGAGGGGGCGAGTCGGGCGGTCGCCCCCGGCCCCGCGCCTGATCTGAACACTTATCATATTCAATGTGTTTAACAATTTGGTCCCATGTCCCATTTCTTATTTACTGCCATGGAAGCAAAAAAAAACTTTGTGTTGGAACGTCATAACGTTACTGTAATTGGCAAGATGAGCTCAAAATTGAAGAAAAGTTCATACAATTTTTGAAAGTCAACGCAACGACAGGCCAAGCCAGTGCTACAATAAGGTGCAATTGGATCAAAAAACGGCGCCAAACGCCATTATTGGACTATTATTTAGAGTTTATACCCTGTAAAGTGCCCCTATTATCGTTAGAAGAAAATATTCTATGAAATATTATAGGGATGAAATTGTTACTTGGGATGTATGGAAAAAACAAAGGTAAAAAAAAGTAAAAAGTAAAAAAATTAATAAACGAGCAATGTTTGTTTCCTGTGCTGGCCACAGCCTCAATTTAGTAATCTCCAATATGGCAAAATGTAAAAAGGATGGAATGGCTTTCTATGGCATTATATATACAACGATTGTACAATTTGTTTTCAGTTTCAACAGATGAAGTATTATCGTTAAACATTGCACAAGCCTTACCTTGAAACTTTTATCAAGTACTAGATGGGATTGTCGGATTGAGAGCGTGAAGGCGGTGAGATACGAGATACAGGAAATCTGCGATGCTCTTGAAGAAGTGGCAAGTACTATAAAAGATCCTACAGCGAGTTTGGAAGCGCTATCATTGGTTGAGTATAGCCTATGTTCATATGAGTTTGTTTTAAAACTTGTTATTTGGTATGACATTCTCCATGCCGTCAACGCAGTGAGGAAAACTGTGCAGGCTGAAAATATGCAGCTTGACGTCGCAATACAACAAATAGATGGGCTAAAAAAGTTTATCCGAAACTATCGCGAGACTGGTTTTTCATCAGCGATTATTTCCGCTAGGAAAATCATCAAACAACTTGAAAGAAAGCCCGAATTTACAATTCGACGTCGACCTAAAAGAAAGGCTTTTTTCGATGAAAAAGAAACTAATTCGAAAACTGACAGAGAAGAGCTAACAACAGAGGGAAATTTTAAAAACAGATTCTTTATTTTCATTTTGACGAAGCCAGTAATTGCATATAAATAGTAAATTTTTAGAGCTTCAGCAGTACTCTAATTTTTTGGGTTTTCTATATGATTTACAAAAACTCAAAAAAATGGAAAACAGTGAGTTAAAGTTTTGTTGCGATAAATTGGCAGAATATCTCGAATTGATATATGTGGAGCAGATTTAATTTCTAAAACAGTGGCTTCAGAAGAACGAAGTTTCTTAAAATTAAAAATTATTAAAAATTACCTGCGATCGACAATGGAACAGGATCGTTTGAACGTCCTTGTGACCATTTCCCTAGAAAGTGGCACGGCAAAAACGTCGAATATGGAGAACATAATCCATGAATTTTCTTCAAGGAAAGTCAGAAAAGTGATTCTCAGTTAAATCGAATATTTTTCACATTATTTAAAAACGAAAAATATGCCAAAACACACATGTTTTTCAGAAAGCATTTTTATACCCTTTGCACATAGAGTGAAAGGGTATAATTAACTTTGTTATGAAGTTTTTAACGCATTGAAGGAAGCATCTCCGACCATATAAAAAGTATATATATATGATCAGCATGACTTGGAGAGTCGATTGGGCGATGCCCGTCTGTCTGTCTGTTGCGACGCGTTTTACTCTGCCAATTTAAGAGCTATGAAGCTGAAATTTAGTACAAATGCTTCTTTTGGCTACAGGCAGTGTGTGTGCTTAAATCTGTAAAATCGGACAATGGGGTCATGGGGCTGCAATACAAACCCAATTCCCCAAATTAGGTTCTTCTAAGAAAAACTTTTTTATTTGGATACCAATTTCAACCAAATTTTACACAAATGTGTTTCTATGGACAACACGAAACATATGTAAGATAGATTAATTCGGACCATGGGGCCATGGGGCTGCCATACAAATCTAACTCCCAAATTAGGTGCTTATAAGAAAAACTTTTTTATTTGTGCAACAATTCCAACCAAATTTCACACAAATGTATTTCTATTGATGACACAAAACATTATCTAAGACATTATGTGAATAGGGGGGGATTAAATACGAGTCGTAGGTACGCCCAAAAAACTTTTAGCCAGAGGGGAGCGAAGGGTACCATCCGAATTTCGGGCGCGCCCGACATTAGCCTCGGTCTGGTTTTTTTTTAATTTAAATTTTGATCCAAATAGGTACTAATGGTTTAAAAAAAATCCAGAATTAATTCCGTATAATTATGTACTGAATTTCGAAAAAATTTGACTTTATTTTTATTTTAATACACATAAAGTTATGGTTTCGAAAACATATTATGTACATATGTATTTTGGGAAAAAAAGGGCCCCGCATCGTGATTTTGCCACGGGCCCCGCGAATCCTCGGGACGGCCCTGATTGTATGCTCCAGACAAACCACTCACTGAGGCCTATTTTTACCGCATCCAACTCCAGTGCGGGAACGATTCTCATCATTTGCGCGCGGTATTGCAGACGAACCTTCAATTTTAATTTCACTCACAATCTTCCAGGATCGAACTTTCAAAGTTTAGAGTGTATTCTGCATACTGATAATTTTAGGCGATGCTATACACTTCTCAGTTCTTCCTAAGATGCTTTGTCGCCTGACGGGATCAAGCTCCCGCGTATCATTCAGGAGTCTCTAGTCCAATTTCGATTAAGTATAGCTATACACACCTTAAGGGGGGGCTATATAACATGATCTCTAGTGCCACGTTGTTCTACGTACAATATTTGCTTCACTGTGCTATTCTTTCTGAATTTTCAGATAAACAAGCAGAATTTAAACAATTTTGAAAACTTGAAGCCACACCCATTTTCCGATCTCGTCAGCAGACCTCGAACGATCAAAGGAAATTTGTATTCGGTAGAAAAGCATATAGAAACAATATGGTGGTGTGGTGACTATACCTTAGCTTCCTTTTTAATTAAATGCTTTTCCCCTGTGCTGGAAAAAAATATCCTGACCACTGATTTCCTCCCCTTCTGAAAAGCTATCTACGCTACTTGCTCTCCTTGACAAAAAATCATCAGAATTTGAATCACAAACGAATGTTTTAACACGAAGAGCTATAATAGGGAACAGTACCCGAAATAAGATTATACACATAAAGTGGTAGCTTTCAAGGGCACATTTTAAATGTAGGTATGGAGTGGAGTCTGAGGAGAACCTCCAAAGCGGTGGAAGGGTTGCTTATCCTGGTTGCGATATTTTTGGAGGAGAGTATGCAATTCTCCATGGTTACATTAGAGATGTTACGCTATGCTTTTTCTTTGGACTCTTAACGCCATTTTAACTGATTCGAAGGACATATTGTGAAAAAAAAACTTGATTTAAAAACTCTTGGCAGAGTCCTTTCCTTAGTATGCTTTTATCTATAGACGTTAAAAGGGGAATCGGATGGAGTACAGAGGCTTATTATCCATCGTTTTGTGATAGGAAAACTAGATTAAATTCGCAGCTTTCGACGTTTCCAACTTTGGAACCTTGGCAAATTTTTCACCAAATATCGACAGTTCGGTACTCTAAAAGTCTGCCAAATTTAAAAATTCCGCTTAGAAATTTCCAAATTATGGGTAATTTTCGTTTAGAAAATTTAAAATTGCGATTGGGGCCGCCGTAACTCCCGGATAGGTAGGACTGTCTCATTTGGAGCAAATGTGAGCGCCAATCCAAGAAGGCTTCCCGAGATATCGAGAATGAACGATTGGCGAATGCTGTACATTTCCCAATGCTGTACGGCAGGTCGAAATGCTGTACTGTACAGCAAAATGCTGTACGTCTGGTCAGCTTAAGCTAAGTTAGCTTTGGTCATTTTTTTGAAACGGTCATACTAGTGTGATAGGTAAATTTGAAACAACTGATTCGAAACCTGACTGACTACGTCATTGGCCAAACCAATTGGTCATTTGTTTGTCCCATAGTGTAATAGGTCTCGAAAAACAGTTTTCGTCATTGCAAATGTTGGACAAATTTTGTGTGACCTACTGGACAAACTTTATTTGATAGTGTAATACCACCTTTACTGTCGTGGAATATGTGGGGAATTCCATAAGCTACAATCCCGAAACAGTTTCATAATTTTTCTCAGCCATTTTTTTCCCGATTCCACGGTTATTTCATCGTGAAATATCAAATGACCGGGGAATCGAAAAATAATACATAAAATCGCCGAGGAGAATTATGGAACCGGCCTCGGATTGTTGCTTATCGAATTCTCCACCGTTTGTGACATACTCCACGACAGTATATGCCTTTTTAACGATAAAATCGCATCGTGAAAAATTTCACTCTCGATCTTAATTCAGCCCTTGAAGCATAAATCATGATCGTTAGACGGTTTTTGGATCAGAGCTCCATATCATTCAATACGAATGTTCGTACAAAACAAACTGCAAACTATGAATTCATGCAGATGCATAAACTCTTACGATTTGAGTAAAAAAGGATAGTAACAAACACCCAAAATTACCTGCGTTTGGCAGAAATCCCCATCTTTTATTGCATTTTACCGAGTAGCAACTTCGACATATTCGATTAGAATAGGAAATAGAAATACCAATAACGAAAATCATTACAATGAAGTCGAATTTAACTTTTAAAAAGGTCGACGACGCATATACATATATGCGATCATGAAATGACCATATTGCAATTAGTCTGATTTCCATGCTGAGAGCAAAATGTGTAATCTGCACATGCAGCGGCTACCTGCGGTAATTAGGAGGATACATCGTTTCAGTAATTACCCCTTATGCTCTTGCCTAGATTTTTCTAAATTTTTCATGGATAAGGTCGCGAGCTGAACCCCGAAAATTCGTCAGTGTTTTTACAAATTTTCTAAACGTATCATCGTAACAAATAATTCGTAACTGCTACTTGGAACGCGCTTTGAAATTATATTCCACATCGATACACATATCATAATCAAAATGATAATCCCAAAAGCAACCACTGACCGCGATACGATCAACATCCGAGAATTGAATTACGATTGCATCGAGCACATTTGCAGTTTTTTGGAAATAGCCGATTTGGTGAGCCTGGCCACAGCATGTCCGCCAGTATTTTTCGAGCATTGTGTCGATTGTTTGGAAAATGAAGTACTCACATCCGATATTATCAACGATATCGCCTCACGTATGGATCGCACATATTTCTTCAGCACGTACGGGCGAATGATACGCCGCCTATGCATTACGCCATTTGTAGCAGACTATGTCGATTGGCTGCGGTTGCTCGAAACCTATTGCCCAAATGTGAAATCTATGCGATTCTGTCGTCCGAAATTGCATGTAACCACGGAGACATCTGAGAATGAGGAAGTTGCCGAGCCACCGTGTAGCGCATCCACGATCAACGAGCTGATTGAGGCTCCGATTGCCGAAGGACGCATTGAAACGATCAACCTGAAGCAAGAATATTTGCTTAATCGATATTGGCATCGGCATGGACGTTTGGCTGTTTTGAAGTTGGCCGGCCCCGTTTTGTTTCGTGGTCCGATACGTGAGCTTGTTGTTATGCTGAAGATGGATGGCGATTTGCGTGGTTTGAAATGGATAGCCAAATGGTTGACGGAGAATAATATTGAGATAGTTGTGGTCGAAGGAGAGGTCGAAGAGCTGGAAAAGCTTTCGACTAACGACCAATTGGCCGTAGTTGGCATGAGTGGCGCTACGAAAAGACGTTTGGCGTTGTATAATCCTATTGATCAGATAAAGAAAAAATGTTCACGAGTTTTGACCGTAATTTTACAACGTCGCGAATAATTATATCTGCTACCGAAATGTAGACATTACGATTAATTGGAAATGATTTTGAAAATGAAATGTTGGACTGATATAGTGTTTGGCTTTGAAAGAGTGTGATTGGGAAGACGAATAAGAGATTACGAGAGAATTAACTGATTTGAATTTTATATTGGACAAATTATATGATTAACAGAGAAATTTTATTGGACTAACACCACTATAGAAAATAAATATGTACTTTAGAATTAATTTAATGTGTTTTTTTATTTGATTTTGACAGATTTAATTTCAGCTTGAATGGTGCCTTTATTTTGCTCCTGACCGGAATAGTATTTGTGGCAACATTATAGTCGCTTTCTCTGGGACATTCTTGGATTTTGGTATGAGTACTACTGAATTACGCTACGCCTCTAATTTCCAGAAAAAGTATCGAGGCTAACAGAGATTATTCCGCTAATTCTCGGTAGATAGAAGTCTAGATACTGTATGAACCGGCGATTGGAAAACCTTGTAGTAACGTGCATCCATGCTACAGTACAGACTAACCACATTCCGGGTAGTTATGTGACCCCTGTGGTGTATTTACGAACCCGTGTGCAGTACGGGGCATGATTGCCTCCAACTCCGCACGGGTTTCTTCCGACCTCACCGCACACAAAAACGTTGCTTCCCCCAAGTAACAATTTTATCCCTATAATAATCATCAATGTGGCACGATAGCCCGACGTCAGGCCTTGGCCGCCTGAATCGTTGACCTCCAATTGTCGCGGTTACGTGACCTTGTCCTCCAGTTTCGGAAGCCCAGCAACCTTCACCTACGGAGTTCTCCCAGCGAGCTCTCGGTCGTCCATGCAACCTCGCTCCGTCGATTCGTTGTGCGTTCATTACTTTCTTTGGCATGCGATTATCGTCCATCCGCTGTACATGCCCCGCCCATTGCAAACGTTGAAGCGTCACAATTTTCGTTACTTCTAGTTCATGGTACAATTGATACAACTCATGGTTGTACCGGATACGCCATTGCTCTGGCTCGCGAATGGCCCCGAAAATTCGCCGAAGGACCTTTCGTTCGAATCGGTCTAGCAAAATCTCGGAGGCTTGGGTGAGGGTCCATGTTTCGCAGCCATAACATAGCACGGGTTGGATGATCGTTTTGTACACGCGGAGCTTCGTGTTCCTGTGCGCAAGTTTCGAATTAATTATAGTGAGGACCGAGAAATATGTCTTATTGGCTAGTTGTATCCGTCGCTTAATTCCGTCGGTTTCGTTGGCGTCCTTTGATAAGTTACAACCCAGATAGTTGAAGTTGTCTACACTGGGTGAGGTTATAAAATACAACGTTCGCGCAACGTTACCTTTAATTTCAAATTAACCGGCCGTTACGGATCAGAAACTTCTCCCTACAAACAGATCCCCTATGATCCGTAACGGCCGGTTGATTTGAAATTAAAGGTAACGTTGCGCGAACGTTGTGTCTTATAACCTCACCCATACTCGATATTAAGGTCCCCCACTGTGATGCTTGAATTTGCTGACGTCCTTGTTTTCGATTGCTTCATGGCCTTTGTTCTGCTTTCGTTGATATGTAGTCCAACTTCCTTTGCGGCGGTTTTCAGGTTATGCAGAAGGCTTTCTGCATCACCCAATCTTCGAGACATGATGTTGATATGGTCGGCGAACGCTACTAATTCCTGCACAAGAGATTCGTTGGATTGCCAATTATCTAGCTGGTCGGCACTCCTTCACCGAGTTTCGAGGCAAACGTTCTGAGCTTAGGAAAATCAAATTAGGTGTTCCACTGGGAGGGGTACTCTCCCCCACTCTGTTTAACATCTACATGTCCGGCCTTCCCACACCACCTGGAGGAATCGAGGTGATTTCCTATGCTGACGATACTCGCCACAAGGAACGATAAGGATGAAATTCGCCTCCGAATTAATCGCTATCTAGGACGATTACAGGCATTTTTCCAAAGCCGAAACCTCACCATCTCTGCGTCCAAATCATCTGCGACTTTTCTAACCACTTGGTGGGAGGACATCAGATGGGAGATGGATATACGTATTGGCAACAATTCTGTTCCTACTGTTAAAAACCCCAAAATTCTCGGGCTTCACCTAGAGAACATGATGACGTCTGCGAATCATGCAGCTTCAGTTTGTGAAAAAATGCACAGTAGGAACAACATCCTAAAAGCTCTAGCTGGTAGCACCGGGGACAAAGATAAAGAAACCATGCTAGCTACTTATAAAGCGGTGGGTCGAGCGGCCGCTGATTATGCAGCCCCAGTTTGGACACATAGCTTATGTGACACAAACTGGTCCAAAGTTCAGGTCTGCCAAAATGCCGCTCTACGCATCGCGACAGGTTGCCTTCTGATGTCTGCTCAGGATCACTTACATCAGGAGACAAAATTGATGCCAATACGTGACCACAATCTCCTACTCTCAAAACAGTATCTTGTTGGTTGCTACCGTGAGAATCATCCCAATAATCATCTCATGGACCGAATTCCTCCACCACGACATGTCAGGCGTGGTTTACGAGACCTTGAGAGAGAGGTTCAGGGATACAAACGGGACCCTTACGATGAAGTTACATACCGAGCCGCCATTGCAGCGATCCACACTGAAGAAGTGAATCGGTCTATCGCGAGTTTAGGTGCGAATAGAGTCCTCTCAGAGCGCCCACCACCAATTTCGCCTGAGGAGATTAGGCTCCCGAGAGCCACCAGAGTAACACTAGCTCAACTTCGGTCGGGCTTTTGTTCACGCCTTAATTCGTACCTTTCTCGCATAAACCCGGACATCCAAAACATCTGTCCAAACTGCAATGGCAATGGTCGATAAAGGGCGGGGTTATAACCCCACGTGTTCTAAAGAATACGACAATTCCAACTACAAACTGTTTTTGTTTTTTATTCTGTTCTGGATGTCCCGTATCTCCTGTGAGCTTACAAATACCTCTGGGAACATATAACCGAAGAGCCGGAGATTATTTCTGTTCCGCAAAACAGAGCAGAATGACGAAAATGTGAAATAAAACGGAAACGTTGTATTGACTACCACAGATCGTGAAACGGCAGAAATGCAAGCAAACCAGGAAAGCTGCGGTACGCGCTTGGTGTAGCCAGTTCGGTAGCGACGGGTGGGTCTTTTGCCTTCCAGATTTCTTTTGTCATTATCAATAAATCCATCTATATATCGCGTACCAAAAAAAAGAAAAACCGACAAAAAGAAGTAACAAAGAAAAACAGATCAGAAACCGAAACTCTGAAAAAAAAAAGAAGCTGACTACGACTCACTTATAACCAAATTGAGCCTTGATGACGATGGCTCATGCCTTCTTAACCCGAAACCACATCCTATGGTCCTCGAGGCACTATGATTCAAAAGGACCCCCAAACAAATCTGAAAATCAGAAACTTATTTCATGTGGCGGCAAATCATCCTGTGGCGGGGAAAACTGTGGAGGGGCATTCCTTTAGAAAAAGGCAATGTCTTCAAATCAATACATTTCCAATTTATTCAAAGTAAGAAAAGGCATAATAAAATTACAATTATGTATCATTTTAACACGTTAACAAAAAAAAAAATCTAGCTCATGAACGAAATGAAATACTAAGAAAAAAAATGTACCCGCTCAGTCAATATGCGACTATTACCATGAAAATATGTATGTAACTTATTCGTTTAGGATTTCCGATGGCAAATGTCAAAATCAAGGCACAAAAATATAAAATAAAATATAGTTGACTTACCCAAAATCCAGACGGCCGTAAGGAAGGAGGGGAATCACACACAAATTTTTATACACTTGATTTTATAGATTATAACAAGTTATGTTGATTACGCGCGATAATCGCATTTTGGGGCGTCAGGGAACATTTACATTAGATTGCAAAAAGAAAAAAAAAAACCAAAGCGATAATTTAAAGTTAAAGAAAAGAACGATTAATTCCGCGAACAGTAGTTCAAATATAAAGGCATAAATACGAATATGGATATGAATATGAATATGGCAGCAAAACGGTCGAATTTGAAGATTGAATTCACGTTAAAATCTTTGGCCGAAAACTCGAGCTAACAACGTAACAACGCTAATACATGGATGAGGCTCTTGAATGGCGTTCCATAACGGTCACAACTTGAGTTCGGCAAAATGTGTTCTGATGACGCAACGACGATGATGATAACGTTCGGTCGCCAAAAATGTGGCCGGATGATAAGCACAGGCGATATGGCCATAAATTAGGAACGTATCCATGAACGTAGTTTTTCAAATTTCGTGGCGCACTAATGGACGCCAAGGGATCACGCAGCGATGCACAAATTTCAAAGCAGCAACAAAAATATAGATTTTCCTTATGCGGTACCGGTCAAAAGCGATGCATTTAATTTGCTTTTTTTTATATTAACACTTTCCCGGACACAACGTCTATAGACGTCCAATTTTGAGTATTTGACCATACAAATCGTGTCAAATTTTGGCGTTGTGTCCGGCAATGAGTTAAATATATATTAGCCACTGGCACTAGTCTTAGACGGTCAAAAGCGATGCATTTAAATTGCTTTTTTTATATTAATTATATAAATTATTAGCCACTGGCACTAGTCTTAGACTTAGGAAATACTTTGAATTATTAATAATTTAAATTCAGATCTTATAACAAAGATGAACTATTTAAATAAAAAAAACTGAGCGATCCGCTCTGGTTCACAACCAGATTTCGAGTCCCGCAGCAAATCAGAACATCATTTTCCGTTGCCTTCCAAAATTTTAAAAGATCGGACCATTTTGCCGTTTTAGAACATTTCCTCCGCTTCCCTCGTCCTTTTCACCCAAATTTTCAACCGACTAGTTCCCGCCAAAAAAGTACATGGCCCAATATTAACGGCATTCCCCACTTTAGTCCTTATGGACCAATCCCTGTAATCAAGTATCATTCGATCAAATTGTAATACATACATACATCCATAATTCTCCCATCCAACATTGTTCCACCCGCACCAAACTATCTGGCTCATACAAAAAAAAATGCGTATAGCACACAGCATGCCCGTTGTTGCTGACACAGTGGAAAGTGCGTAGTAGCACGTACATAAAATATGTATGTACACTAGAGTTGCTAGTTTGATCGGCTAGAACAGTGGTTCCCAATCTTTTTCAGTCCGAGCCCCCCTTTGCGAAGTCTGCTGAGGCTGGCGCCACCGTGGAAAATTTTGGCCAAAACCTGAAAATAGGCATAATAAAATTTTTATTTCCGCCATTGTTCACTTCGTGGGGACTTTAATTATATATTTGCGTTCTTCGGTTAATTGCTTTATTTTATTTAAAACTTCCTTATAATTTCTCAAAACTATAAAATATCGAGACATGATTTGCAAACATTTAAGCAATCACACACTAATTTTGGACAGAAGTCTAGATTTTTTTTTTATATTGGACTTGGTTGTTGTTGTTGTAGCGATTCAAGAGATTTTCTTTTTCTCTCTTGAATCGAAGGGGGTTTTGGCAGCTCTTGGCCGTTTTTTTTTAACAACGGGTAGCTCCGGGACGATTTACATCGAAGAACCGGCTGCCGTAGGAGCATTTTTATGGACAACACAAACATCCATGGGTCACAGTGGGATTCGAACCCACGCACAGGCAACTCAGAGATAGACGTTTCTGCCACTGAGCCACCATAGTCCAATGCAGAGCCAATTGCCTGTTAACAATGCAAATACTTGTATGCAAACACGTTACCCACTCTTGCGTAGAAAAAGCACAATTGTTTCTTAGTGGAGCCCAAATTTTGGAACATTTTGGACATTTTTGAAAAGCAATCAGCGTGAGTTTCTTCGGAAGTTTGGCAGTAGCAAGCAGTTTTATTTATGGTGGGGATTTGTACAGCCAAAAGCAAAATGTTTACTTAAATCGTTTTTTGACAAAAAAAGTCATCATAACACAAAAAAGAATATTTTTGGCTTAATGATGAGATAAGTAAAGCAGTGCTATTACTGGAGCTATAAGAGTCCGAAGGTGTTCTAATAAATCAAAAGAATTTTTTTTCATCACAAGCCTAGACGTCAATGTAAAGCGATTTCGACCTAAAATATTTTCTGCGACCTTTTGGCCAGAGGCTCTTAGCTAGTATTAAAATAAATTTATTGTTACAGCAATATATAAGTTGTACTCACGCTCCCCTTCCCAAGCCGTCACGCCTCCCTAGGGGGGCGCGCCCCACAGTTTGGGAATCACTGGGCTAGAAAAATGCTAATGCTATGGCAATCCGACTACACGATTGAGATGTATGTATGTAAAGTGTATAGTGATCTAGAACGAATGATCATACACTGTGGATTAAAGTAATCCCATCCGTGTTGCCATTTTAGTTTTTTTTTTATAAATATGAAAAAAGGCAAACATTACAACGTGTCTGCGGAACAGACTAAACTGTTTTGTTCTATAACCCCACCCAATATCACCATCACTTTACACATGTAAATCGGCAAAAAAATCATTTCGCCAAGTATCACTCATGGTCACCGCATACGGCGCCTTTTTGTACAACGACCAGAAGTATCCAAACATCGACTAAATATATATCCGTGTGAGGCTTCTCATCGGATTTACACATGTAAATCATCTCGTCGCCGTGTCGCCAGCTCCTTGAGTCGCAAAGACTAAAGGGTCCTGTGCGGAGATCCTGAAGATATCAGCAGACTGACATTTAATTCCCAATCGCATCACTATGATTCAGCTCGTACTACTCCATTTAACGACTTCCTTAGTATGTGTTCTAAGAATTTATATGTAATCTCTTCACCTTAACTACGCGGATAATGTTATTTACGACATATTGAGGCTTTTGGGAGTTTTCTAACGGTAACCTGTAATCACAAAAACAACTGTGTTGTAAAAGGTGTCCGCCAAAGAAAAAGTCATCAGCCGCAAAAAGGATTGATATAAATACATTCCCGCCAAAATACTCGCATCTTGTCTCAATGATGGTGGTGGAGCAAATTTTTTTCAACGCTTATTGGCGGGGAGCTGAACGAGGGTACTATTTGCTGCTATGTTCTTTTCTTTATAATTTTGAAGCATGTAATGTATAGTTCCGTTTCTTCCGTAGTTGGCACTGAAGAAGGACATAAGTTGTGTCCGAAACACGTGTCTGCACTTGAAAATAAAAAATCCTCAGTATAAGGCAAATTATTCTTTTCATTTTTTAAATTTTGAAGCTTCCAGTCTTATAGAAAATAAAAATGCGTTTTAGAACCTTATTTAGCTTTCCTTCGTATGGAACTCGTTTTTTTCTATACGATAAAAGTTCTTTCATAAATTTCTTAACATTGATTTTATTTTGTTATTAACCTTATTCAAGCTTCCCGCCAAATAGCGTTGAAAAAAATTTGCTCCACCACCATCATTGAGACAAGATGCGAGTATTTTGGCGGGAATGTATTTATATCAATCCTTTTTGCGGCTGATGACTTTTTCTTTGGCGGACACCTTTTACAACACAGTTGTTTTTGTGAGATATCATATCTTTTTGCAGTTTTCGATTTACAAAATTCGTAAATATATTATGAAGACGATATTCATTGCCCTATTGTCACGAATTTGTTTGAGAACAATAATTATAAGAATGATAAACCCCTTGCTAACCTTCGTCTCCTTGGCCTCCTTAGTAACCTTGCTCGCCTTGGTAATCTTAGTAACCATAGTACACTTGACTACTTTGGTGATCTTGCAAACCCTTAGTAACCTTGGTAACCCCGATGGCCTTGGTAGCCCTAGTAACCTCGCTAACCTTGGTATCTTTATACATAACATTAAACTTAATGATAACCCTAACTTTGACCATAACCCTGGCCTATACCTAAACCTCAAACTCAGACTCAACCTTAACCCAAACCCTATCCTTACATTTAACCCTAATAATAACGTTAACTGCGATGTAACAATAACTTTAACCCTATCCGTTACCCTAAACTTGATTTCGACTTTAACACCTTAGCCCTAAATTGAGTCTAAACCTTTACTTCATCTCTATCACATTCATCCTAATCTTAAATCTTAATTTTTAATGTAACCATTAAGCCTCACTGGGTACTCAATATGTGATTCAAATAACATCCATATTTCCTAAGTTCCACATTGCGCCTAAGACACATAGAGAAAGACATGTACATGTGAAAATATCCTTTTATCCCTCATCAAAGGTCCCGAAAACCTGTTGAGTCCTGACGAGCATTGCTTTTACAACAATAAAGTGGTTTCATGACCAAGAATCAGGGATAGCTATGAAATTCACTATATAACTAACAGTACCTTTTTGCCTACCACAACAGGATCAAACCGGGTGGAATTACAAGAATAAATCTACATGCCAAATTTTGTTCAAATTAACTCATCAGAATTCCTTGAAAAATCGATTTTCCATATGCCATCATCACGTAACTCTGGTTTGAACACAACAGAGTACACTGTCTTGACAAAACCGATTTGGTGTCCCAGCGCCATATTTAAGCTTCCACCAAACCAACGCAGAACGGTAGCGAAACGTGTCAGAATGAAATAGTTTCCGCCGCGGTACACCACAGAGTACTTGTCAATTCTTGTGGTGTGTGTGTTGTGTGTACCGCGCTGATTTGGTGGAAGCTTTAGGATCATCGGGATGAATGAAACAGTGCGTATGCTCATCCAATATTAAACTAATATGTACGTACTCGTATATATGAGACGAACCAAAACAGGAACTTTGACCCGCCCCCTCTCTTGCAGACGATCTAAAACTGAAAATTTTAGATACAAAAGATTGTTCGGTCCTACCAATTATACTATACTATACGATTCTTTTCTAGGCTTTGTTCGGGCCTATCCCCGACTTTTGCAAAATGCTTCCTTTAAAACATATAAAAAGATTTAAGCGAGAAACTATGTATTTTTTCACATTTTCCGCTGTATCTTTTTTTCTACTTCACGGATCAGAGCAAACGATAGCCTATGCACACCTTCACGACAGACTCTATCAATGGAAAAAGAGACCAAATCCCGAGATGCCCTCTGCAAGGCTGTAGCCCTGTCAATGAACGACAAGAACAACAAGAACAAGATTTTTGAAAAAATGCGATTTTCAAACTCTTATATCTCCGGTGTTTCTTATCGTATCATCTTGAAATTTTCTACACTTCGTAAGACGGCGCGAGCGATAACGCTTACCGAATTTGAAGACTCAGGACCAACCAGGGTCCGAGCTACAGAGGTCCGAAAACCCGTACTTGTTCCGTCGTGTAAACATAGTCTTAGTCGCTTCTCACTTTTTATTTGTTCAAATTTCTTCGTTTTTCTTTGGCGTGCGGGACGCTCCCGCGTCCCTAGATTTCAACGTGGGTAGTTTTTTACATCTCTGTAACCGCAAATCCCGCTCTATTGTGCTTCGATTTTATTGGGGCATCTGTATCTATACTTTCAGGCAGAAATTTCTTTAAAGCTACAAATCACTTTGTCCAGATCCAGCGTTGCTAATTTCAATGTCGGCATTAGTACCTCGTGTATAACGCCTCCCGTCCATTACCTGCTACGAGCGGCGCGGCGCTCCCGCGTTTAAAGCTTTTCCGAATTTTAATGGCGTAACCAAGCAAAATATGGCGTAACTATGCAAAATAAACAAAAATTCCATTCAATACAATGGAAAAGCTTTCTGAATATTGTGTGTGCTTATACCTTTTACTAGTAAAAGCTTTTTTTCGCACATTTTGTGAAAGCTTTGCCGCTGGAGCGCCGCGCCGCTCAAGTTTACGCTTGCAGTGGACGAGAGCCCTAAGTTAAATCAATTTAAATCAAATACTAATTATTTTTTAAGCTGCAACATACTTTATTGAATATAATGTTTCAAGTGGCATTAAACCAGTACACGAATCAAGAACTCAAAAAGCGTCATTGACCGCCTGGACCGCCTAGCCAACTACATGCAAGCATTAAGATTAGTTGTCACTTTTAACACTAATTTCTAACTGTTGTAATTTGCGCAATAGATTTTTAAGCCATTACATTGTCTTGAGACATTTCCATTTATGAGATTGTGACGATTGACAAAATTACAGCACACAGAACGAACATCTAATAAATTTCAGCTTCAACTGGATAAACATTTTTTTTTTAAATTCGATACGCAATGCTCGACATATAGCGGACAAGTACAGCTTTTTCTAAGATTGTTATTATATTTCTTGCTTGCTACAAAGAAGTTTTAGTTTAAGTTTTCTTTAATTTATTATTCAATGCAAGCGGACACGAATATTTTTTAATGATGGAAGAGATAGAAGTACTTTTACTCCTCGGCAGCTTGTCCGCCAGCCTCCAAGATTTGTTCGAATGAGAACGGCGTGAATGCATAACCAGTTCCCACGTAGAACTTGCTCTGGAATTCGACCCTGTAACGAACAAACAAGTTGACTCTGGTTTGTCTCACAAAAAATGTGAAAACATTTCTTACCAATGCAAACGTAGAGTGTGCAAGAAAGCCGAAAGACCTTCCATCAATACCAGAATACTGACGGTGAGACAAGTCCAAGCGCCGAACAAGAAGTACAACATGATGGCTCCGGTGAATCCAGTAGATCGAAGAGCATTAGCTAAAACCATGTTCCACAATACTTCAGCCAATTCTGTGAAAGAAGTCCGATTAGTTTCCGAGTCGGCAAATAAATTTGCGTACAGTAATACTCACGAGCATGAGCCAACGACAAAGCCCACAGACGAAGATACGATGCTGTGTGCGAAACGGATCCCAAAACGTATTCAATCGTATGGATGCCTTGATGAATGAAAATTTCCGACATTTCTTCGTTATCGTCGTGTCCGTGCGGGGCAGCAGCTGCAGCAACAACTTCGACGCCATGATCCTGGGAGTTCAGTCCGATTTCAGCGTCACCATTCTCGACGGTTTGAATTGGTCTCATCTATCAATCAAACAATGTCATTATGCTAAAAAGCCAATTTAATGAAAGAAATTGCGATTTACCTGTTGGCGTTTCCTTTCACGCATAATGTGAATTGGTTTGCCCAACAACATCCACGGTACACAGACCAAGGCAAGGATGACCAGGAGCTTCTCGAAGAATCCTTCGCCGGCATACATGTAGGCCGTTTCACAGCCCTCCAGTGGTTTTGCCGGTGGCTTGAATAGCACCATGTTAATGAATGTGATCAGAATGGAGGGTGCGCAAGAGGAGGAAGTGGGACCTGCAATTTTGTGGAAATTATTTTGAAATGTCTACAAAAACCATTCAGCAAATTGCCTTACCAACATTTGAAGCCGAATACTTGAACCACTTGATGAACATCAAGAGAACCAAATAGAAGAACAGGAAAATCAAGAAGATCATTTGTGGAATGAATTCGAAGATGATTGAGACGCGGTTCTTGAAGTAGCGATGATTCCACAAGCTCAACACGACACCGAAAATCATATGAATCACACCGAATACAATGGAAATCTTCATCTTGTAGGCATTCTGGAAGATGATCTTATTCGAGTTGGCCACTTGCCAGATGGGATCCATTCCAAACACATACGGATACTGCAAGTATTGGTCACTGCCCGGATTCAATTGCAATATCTTGTTGGACATAATCGTGGACGTGTTGTACGTGACACGCCACTGCGATCCGAATATGTTCAACGATTTCGAGAAGATATCGTTATAGATCAGACCCGTGTACATGGAGAAAGCGCCCATCAAGAAAATAATGTATCGACCGCCGAAGAAAATGTTCCAGATTTCGTTATCGCTCTTTTGTGCCGCCAGCGGCTTCTCCTTCAGAATCATCCACAAGCCGAACAACATCATGATACTGCCGTGTCCCAAATCACCAAACATAACAGCGAACAAGAAGGGGAATGTGATAATGGTGTATGGTGCCGGGTTCATTTCACGATAGCCGGCCACACCGTAGGCATCAATCAATGCCTGGAACGCTTTAGTGAACTTGTTCGTACGATTGTATGTCGGTGGATCTTCAAAAGTTTGCATACGATTTAGAATCGGCGGTACCGACGATCCGGAACGTTCCTGCGAGAAGAGACATTTTTACCATCGAAAACAAAAAATCAAACCATGCACAAGACTTACCGTTCCACGACGCAATGCCAACTGAATAGTTTCCATGTCCAAAACTGGCACCCAACATTCGGCGATCAAACACTTTTGTGTCACATCCAAGTTAAACAAGTTCAAAGTATGATAGATGGCCTTGATCTTGCGCACCTTGACGAACCAATTTTTCAGATTCTTAGCGGCAGCCACGAGGACACGATGACGATGATCCTGGGTTTGACCAAGAACTGTGTTCAAGTCCTCGATACGTGTCATCACACCCATGGCCATTTCACGACGATCGGATGGCGCTTCCGGGCATGGGTACAAGGTGGCGCGGAAACCTTCGCAGATTTTCTTAACGCGAGTTTTCAACTGATCACCTTGGAAGAAGATGATGAAAACGGACTTGTAGACTTGATCGCCCTGTCGCGTGATAAAAGATAAAATGGAAATTATTAAATATTTAGTTGTGAAGTGCACGTGCCAAACTTGTGATTCCTCTGATGTTATGTAATAACATTGTGCGTAGTTCCTACTTTTTACACAATATTGAGGAATCATGTACATATATCATTAATTCAGTTTTCAATAGATCTTTATTAATTGGGGTTAGATATAGAGTAGATTATCCTCAAAATTTGTAGAATTGATATCAATGTTAACTAGCGGTTCATCTTATGAAAAATATACCATTATGTTGTAGGCGACCCAGCCCGGGTTTGTTGTTGTTGTTGTAGTGGCGGTTCAAGAGTTTCTTTTCACTTGAATCGAGGGGGACTTGACAGCTCTTGGCTGTTTAGTAAAAACGGGGAGTCCGGGACGATTTTATCGTAGAACCCAACCCGCTGCCATAGGACTATTTCAAAGACATAACACAAATATCCATGGTCACAATTGGATTCGAACCCATGAACCGGCAAATCAGAGATAGTTTCATCTCTTCCACTGAAACACCGAGTGCTCCGGGTTTCGAGACCTGCAGGATGAGGTGCATTTATTTCATCGTAACCCTTTCGACAGCCTCTATTGCAGTGATTGAAATGTTAAGGGCAAATGATGTCAGCTCAGTGCAACTCTGACCGAATTCACTTGAGGAGAGACTCGACTACCGGAAGTCAAGAGAAAGAACTTAGCCCCACTCCATTCGTACTACGTGCCTGAATTCGTACTTGTTCCGAATAGACACGTACATTTATCTTATCTGTGACCAAACTACAATAGCTCGCCTCTCAACCCGTGGGACAACCTTTTGGTATTAATTCGCGGGTACGGTACCGGCTACTCAGCCATCAGCGCGACCTGCAGACTTATGTCTGTGCTCCTCTCTGTGCAGCTCTATAGGAACTACGAAAATTGCCCTGCTCACTGCATTCCAGTTGCGTATTGACTGTAGCATGAGAGCCACTATATTGGACGGGATTGAGTTGTCTCCCAGTGCCGCCTTCAGTTCAATTTCACCGAATCCGGGACACTCAAAAATTTCGTGCCTCGCATCCTTTGCGACTCCCTTGCATCTTGGACAATATGGCCAGTCGTCGAGCTTGAAGCGATGCAGGTATTGCCTATATCCTCCGTGACCAGCCGTGCTTTCGGCTTACCCACGAATTAATGTCTCGGATGAGGGTGTGTGTCCATCGGCCAGTTAGGGCCTCATCCCTTCGCACCTGCCTCCTCCTCATCGACTCAGTTCGTTCTATCTCTGTCTGCCTCGGCTGCCTTTTCTTGAGTTACGCCATGCCATGACGACCGCTAAAGAGTCTGCCTATTTCAGCTACAATGATTTCCAAAGGCATCATCCCAGCTACGACATAAGCGGCCGCATACAATGCAGTTCGGTACGTACAACACATCTCAAAGCACACCTGCGATAGACAGCGTTTAAGAGTTTTGAGTCACAGGCAAATTTTAGTGTTCCAGACCAAACTGGCGAGGCATAAAGGATAATGGATGTTACCACTCTCGACAGCAATAGTCTCCTACTCGTTTTTGAACCACAAGTTACCATGTACTCTTTGTGTTCACCACCCACCATGTGACATCAGTCAAAAAGGCTGTGTAGTGGGACAGAGATCTTTGGTGAGTTGTGACACCACGTACCTGAACAGCGCAGGGAGGCCCCTGGTATGGTAGATACGCCATGGCGTCGATCTGTACAAAGACCATCCGGGCGATAACGTTCCCGAGCTCCCTAGTTATGTACGGGTAGTCACAGGTCCAACGAGCACATCTGAATTCTTACGTGAGGCTTAACCAATAGGGGGCCAAAGGAGGATCATACCTGCTATAGAGAAGTCTTTAGCGAATAGTGTACCTCGGGGATGGGTGTGCCCAGGGGACCGTGGTCCTTGCCCATCAAGGTGTTGGCCTCGAGGTGGCTGTAGGTTGTTACCCGAGTCATCGAGGTGGTGATGCAACCCCGGGGTTGGGTTTCTGAAGGTGAGTGCATTCGATGGATGAAGACAATAAGACCATGTCAGTAAAAAGCCGAAGGTCCAAACCGCCCGAAGGACCGGGTGATAAAGGCCTGACGGTAAAACTCGTAGATGGTAATCTTGTGTCCATCACCAGTATCATAGTTGAGGACGGGATGTGAGAGGCAACTCTTAATTATCGCGGCTAAGTATTCCGGCATGTTCATTGATTCTAAAGCGGCATGAATGCACTCCCATTTCGCAGAGTTAAAAGCGTTTTTAACATCTAGGGTCACCACAGCGCAACACATATTCTTACGAAGGGACTCTGTCGACAATGTGGTTTTCTTTGTCTCGGGGGCTCTAATTTGTGTTGCGGAAACAACGTAGAAACGATATTTTTTAAGCAGCACAGGACATTTGAGCTGTGAAGCCCTCTGTCCAATCTTCTTCATGACGACTCTCCTCCCCACGGGTTTATAGTCGCGTCCTCGCAAAGCTGTTTGAAGCAGTTTTGTTTGCTCCTTTTGATCGAAAGCTTCAATGATCTACGAGTTGCTTTTTGGGCCTGGAGAAGGACAGGATGCGCCGTCGATTGTGCCGAACGTTGATAGAGGCGTCGAGCCTTAAGGCAGGTTTCGCTCACGCCTCAATTCGTATCTATGTCTATAGACCCGAACATACAAAACGTATGCCCAAAATACGCTAGCACGCCTCATGATGTAGCGCATCTGTTTCAATGCCCAGCTGCCACGTTTTTGTTCCTGGAGATCTCGGACGAAAACGACGACGAACTATTGATCGAATCCATATAGATACACAGCGAGGAGGAGTCCAGGAGTCATTGCATAGCCGGATAAGCGAATACGAGAGGATTGAAATTAGGAAATATGAGTGTGAATAAAAGGTGAGTCCTTCGCCGGTTAACTTCATCAAACGAACAAGCATTACTCGCTATGGACAGATGCTGCGGTTCCACATTCTGTTTTCCTATTATAAAGGCCCTACTCTTCTTCTATGGTTAGCCAGGGTGTTAACATACGATAGCGTACGACCTTCATCGTCAAGAGGCATGCAAACGATGACGAACGTCACTCCTTTCCAGCTGATCTGCCATACGATGGCCAAGTTCCGGTGGGCTAGACACCCACCTTGGTCGACAAATCCTTTCCTCAAGTAGTTTTCCCATGTCAAAATACTAATGCGGAAGGGTTCGGGACAGTCTGTTCATTTTTACTACATTCTGGGTAAATAATAACATTTCCAGGCGCACCAAAATCGGAATCTTCAAGGAGAATAACAATAACTAAGTTGCAAACTTTCATAAACCAGTGCCTACGGCGCATCCTACAAATCCGCTGGCCGGAGTAATCTTCGAATGATGATCTCCTTAATGTCACAGGCCTGAATTGGATAGGCACTTTTGTCAAAAGGCATAAGTGGCAATGGATAGCTGATACCCTCCAAAGAAGGTTAAAAAATATTGCTAAACAGGCCCTAGATTGGAACCCACAAGGAGCCAATGCAAGACGCCATGTTGGACGACCAAGAAATACGTGGAGAAAATCGGTTGATAGCGAGGCTGCTTCAGCTTCTTCTTCTTCCTTGCCGCGTTCTTTATACCGCTCCATGGCTTCGCGTTGCTCGACCCGCGGTGTAGGCACATCGCCCGTTTTGGCGGTAATATCTCAGCATATTTCTACAGGCAGCTCTATCTTGGATCGTGTCATCGCCGAGACCAATGCGTTGTTGCTTTTTCATTTGACACATCCAGGCGTTCTTCGGTCTGCCTCTGGCCTTGGGTCCATCAAGTGGAACTTCCATTGATATCGCTTTCTTTGCGGGGTTCTAAGGCGGACGCCGTTGAACATGGCAATACCAATCCATTTGTCGGTTTTCGAGCTTTTCGGTGATTTGGTCTATGGACAAGCTGCCTCGGATGTAGCTACTCTTGATGTGGTCCCTTTTCGTTACACCAACTGACATGCGTAACATTTTCATTTCAGTCGCTGTCATTTCTTTCGCGTAACCTTCATACATGGTCCAGCATTCTGATCCATACATGAGGGCGGGTCGTACAACCGTTTTGTACAACTTGCCCTTTAGCTTCAGTGGCATTTTCTTATCGCAGAAAACTCCAGAGTCGTCTCGCCACGTCATCCACCCAACCTTTGTGCGATGTTTGATGTCATTATCGCATGTAGCTCCGTTGTTCATCATCGAGCCAAAGTACTTGAACTTGGTACAAGACTTAAGCTGCTCTCCTTTGACGTACATATCTGGTATCGGTGCATCTGGGTCTGAGAATGGGCAGCATAAGAACTCAGTCTTTGTTATACTTACCCTGCCCATGCTCCTCCAGAATTGCACACCATTTTGTAAGTGCAGCTTGCAAGGCAACGATGTTTGGGCTACTGACGACTATGTCATCGGCAAAAAGAAAAGATATTTCTAGGCCGTTGGATATACCTGTTAATAAGTAGCACATGATGATGTTGAAGAGCAACGGACTCAATACACTGCCCTGGTGTACTCCGACATTCACCGGAAATTCTTTTGATTCACTGGCTGTGCATCTAACCTTAGTCGTAGCTCCATCATACATGTCTCATATCATCGTGACATGCCTCAGGGACATTAGGTGCTCTCAAGGCCAACCATATCGTATCACGAGGTACTCTATCGAATGCCCTTTCCAAATCGATGAATACAAAGTGCAAGTCCTTTCGTGCTGCTTTATACTTTTCCATCGCAATATAAATGCAGTGAATCGCATCGATTGTAGATTGACCTTCAACAAAGCCGCATTGATTGTCATTCAACCGCACAATCTTCCTCAATCGGTTGCAGACAACTCGCTCGTAGATCTTCAGTGTATGAGGTGTTAACTTTATAGCCCTATAATTGACGTTGAGTTTGCGTGAGTCTCCCTTGTTCTTATAGAAAGGAAGAAGAAAACTTTCCCTGAAAGCATCAGGCATCGGTTGCCCGCCTTTGATTTTGTTGAAGAGAACTGTGAGCCAACTAAGCCAGACATTTTCCATTTTCAACCAAAATTCCGCGGGGATTTTGTCCGGTCCGACTGCCTTTCCGCGTTTCATCTGATGCATTGCCTCCATCACCTCTTCCTCTGAGATATATTCAATATTTGCGGTATTCGGCTCAACATATTGAAAAGCTGCTCGAGGAAACTCTTCATTTAGAAGTTCGTCAAAATACTCTCGCATCCTGCTACAAATTGCCGTATCGTCAATCAGCAACATTCCTTGCGAGTCCTCCACGTACTTTGGCGCCTGTATTTCCCGAGCGTTCCTTCTCCTTTGGGCTGCGACCCTAAATATCCTGGCGTCGTGCTTAGGTCTCTCGCGCAAAGACGGTCCTTCGGTCGCAGTCTGAGTTTCTAAGTCTTGGTAGAATTTCTCAGCTGCCTTCGTCTTTGCTTGAGCTACCATGCGCTTTACGTTCTTCCGGCATTGCATATAATTTTCGCGATGTTGAACCCGTTCGTGTGGAGAAGACCTTTCGAAACTGCAAGTGCCTTTTCCGCTTCACCTACTGCACATAGTCAGAATAGCTTCACCTACCCTTTCCACCATGGCAATCCTCGTAATTATAATTTGGCCACATGGCCATTTAGATCGCCTTCCAAGAACACCAATTCGGTATCTGGAATGGTCTGAATCAGGGTGTCAACGTCATTCCAAAAGGCCTCTTTTTCTTCTGGTGGCAGTCCCACTTGGGAGCGTAGGCACTTATTACGCTCCACACCCTTCCGCAGATAACCAATTTGATGCTAATCAAGCGATCACTTCTCTTCGCGACACTTATTATGCTGCTAATTAAAGACCAGTTTTGCCAATTTAGCCGTTTTCCGGCCAAATTTAGCCGGAAACCATGCTGTTTAGCCGGAAGAAATTTATAATTCCGGCCGGCCGGATTTTTAGCCGGAATTAATTTTCTTCGACCGTTTTTTCCGGCTAAAATTATTTTATGAATTTTGTTTGAAACTAGAATCAATTTTTCAATATTCACAAACAAAATAATTAATCGCCGTGAAATTATTTCTATATACACTTATTGTCGTGTATTAGGGTAAATGCCTACTATGTCCACCTAGAAGAAAACTTGCATTTATGTCTCCTAGGATAAATTTGCCGCGGAGACTTTTTCAATAAATTTAGGCTAATGGGTTTCACGTAAACTGACGATATTAGTACCTAGTCTAAGCATGTAATTTACTAACCACCAATAAGCTGAATAATTTGCAAAATGGAAGACAGTTTCTTAGATAAAATTCTTCACTGAGCAATTCTTGGAGCATGGGGGTATCTGAACATTTTTCCATTTTTCAAAGTGTCAATTCTTTACCACAGATAACGTAATCATGCCAGATTAAGTACAAGGGTGAAAACCTTTTAGCGCGAATCATAGATACTCATAATATCGCCGGAACTTTGTAGTGTTCTACACTAACGTTGTGCAAGTAGTTTGCCTAGTGAACTACAAAAATTAGATTTAAGTGTGTATGTATTTCGGGGGCAACTTCAGCACAAAATCTAAGTGGTGAAGAAGGAGGTAAGTTGCCCCCAAATATATACTCAAATAAATTTTAATTTATAGTTTACTGGTCAAGCTATTTGCACAACGTCTGACGATTCATAGAAACTACACATTTTCGTGGATGTATTACATTTTGTTGTAGGGTTTGTAGCAACAAATTTATCTAAAATCTTTACCATTTTCCGGCCAAGCTCATAATTTTGGAACACCAATTTCGTATTTTTGGAGCATCAAATTCGTAATTGCGGAATATCAACAATGGAACATCAATTTCGTAACTATGGAAAATAAAATAAAATGTGGAGGGTTCAAATTCGAAAATGAATAACAAGCTTGACACACATATTTTCGAATGACGCAAATTTATCATCATTAGTACGAGTTCCAAATTACGCATTTGGACCATCATTTGGTCAATAATGACTTTACATATTTCTATTCAAATTCTTTAAGAAAAGTGTGTCCTAAAATTATTGAGCTGAATATTCATTAAAATATCGCAATTGTGAGGGACATTTTCACCATTTACACAAACGTCAAAAGTAAATGATGAATTCTAATGACGAAAGCATATATGTATCACCCCAATGTCGAGATTTCATCACCATGATGGATTATCGTCATGATGATTTCGATATGTTCCTTGGGCCTAAAATGGTTGACTTTTAATCAAAATATAAGATTGTTCAGGTGCGATGATGGTAAGATATCCATACATAAATGCGGTTGCCCTTGCCCATAGTTACGCATTGGACGTTCCTTTTACGAATGTTCCACAATTTCGAACCTAATGTGGTTATGGACTTGACCGAGAAATTGTACCTGTATACGACAATTTTGACTAGTTGATCTATCTAACTCCGAACAAAAGTAAATTTTGACTGAAATGCCAGCGATTGGAGCATATATGTAATAAAACTAAGAAATCTGCCTAAAGCATAGTTTACAGGTAGTACTCCAGAAAAGAAATATAATTATTAAAATCAGTTTTTTACTATATTTTTTCGTAATGTGACTGTTTTGTATGATTTAGCCGATTTTTTAGCCGTTTTTCTGGCTAAAATTTATTTAGCCGGATTTTTAACCGTTTTTGAAAAAAATATAGCCGGTTTTCCGGCTAAATTTAGCCGTTTTCTGAATTTCCAGTTGGCAACACTGTTAAAGACGACGCCAGAATAATGTCCACTCCGTTTCTTTGATTTGTGATTCCATAGTAGTACAATTTGTACTTCTTGGAATTCGTAAGAAACCGGGCTCTGTCGATATGGGTATTTCGCCATTTCGTTCCCTCCACGAACATTATGTCTATCCCCCTCCGCTTCATGATATACTCAATCTCCTCGCTCTTCGACGTCATGGAACCTACATTCCAGCTTGCAACCCTCAGCTTCTCCACAGTGTAGTTGGACTGCCCTATATTGCTCGCCCCCGGAAACCGTCGAGCTCTGGCGCGAACTAAGTTCGTCCCGGGATCACTCAGCCGCATAGCAGAAGTAGTGCCCGGCGAGATAGTGCTTATATTTGCGTGAATTTCCATAAGGCCTTCCTTTTGGAGAAAGGTTGTGTGTTTTGGCACTAGTGTGTGGAAAGAAGTAAATTGCTGCTTCAGCTTCATTAAACATTAAAGAGGTGGTCAGACCTAAAGACGATGGTACAGAATAGAACGAGGTGGAAAGTAGGCGTAGTTGATGCTCTATGTCCCACAAGAGATTAACAGGACCGGAGAGGTAATAGCCAGCCTGTTGTTGGCCAAAAGAACCCTATGACAAGTGAACAGTGTCAAATTTCTCTCTTTTTTATTTATGCTTATTGTGGTAATTGGTCAGAAAGATATTATCTTTTCTTTATATTCACAGGGTAATTGTCAGATAGTATCAGACATTCAAATAAAAAGAATTTGTGGTTTTTCTTTCCCCAATGAATTGCGTCGAGGGGGTCGTGGCGATTCCTGGCGTGAATTTTATTAATATCGAAGCACTTGATTGTAAATTTTAATTTTTGTAAAATTCTGAGCTTTTCAATGTTTTTTTTTTCAAAATTCTTGCCGAACCGGATGAAAGACATTTGCGGGCCGGATTGTGTTGGAGCTTCCCCCAGCCAGGCACGGTTTCAAATGCAAGGGCAATCGAAAATAGTTTAAGCACTTCAAAATAAGATGTCGGATAGTTTATCTTTTGGCGCATTTTCATAACTAATAAAAAAAACTATGATTTTGAATACTCACATTTGATGGATCTTCCAATGGCGTCTCAATCATGGCTTGACGCAAAAATACGTTTCCTCGACAGGCACGCCATAACATACGTTCGAATGCTGGTAAACGTTCACGCAAGATGACACCGGCCACGAAGCTGCACGTACATTAATCCATTTCAATTTGATTTATTCGCATTAATCAATGCATAATAACGAAGAAAAGGAATAAGAAAAAACAATCAATTAGACACCGTTAGCAAATGAATTTTAAACAAAAATTAAAAACAAAAACATTTGAAAATTTCAAATCGGTTAAATAAAAAAGATAAAAACTATTTTAGTATGATATTAGATATTATGATGAGAAATGTAGACGGTATATATGATGACGTTTTCGTATGAAAAATGGGAAAAATCTCTCGCAGCCTGATTTCTATAAGCAATTCAGCATTTTTTCTATACTATAATGTTTCGTCTTTTCTTTAATAAGGCTAAACAAACGCGTTAAATTGATCCTTTTTGGCTTATTAGCTGGTTATTGTATCCTCTTGCATTTGTTCGCTGTTATTGCGAGTAGTTTTACAAAAGACACCGGCTCAGTTTAGGACTATTAATTCCCCTGTGATTCGTTTTCGGTGAATTAGCGGTGCGAATTTCATACATATATCCATATAACCAAACTGTACTTATCGTACGTTGACAATAACCCGATTTTCATAAAATCAAAAATTATAGAAAAGGAACAATTTAAAATTTTCTTCGAAACACATCATTTAAGATCAAACGAAATTATTACTAGTTTAAACGAACATTAGGAAAAAGCATTATCGATTTCAAATAAAAAAAAGGGGATAAACAATCGTAGAGATTTAGCCCAATTTATATACGCATCAGCATCTTTTTTTTACATATATAAATATATACATTATGTATAGACATGTGTACATATTTTTTTTATTATAATTAATGATTGTAAAAAATGCACATATATTTTCACCATATTAACATTATTAAATTGTGCTGCGAAATGATAGTTGTGATACTTGCACAATTATTTTCTGTCCATATTCTGTTTTAATCCCAAGAAAGGTTTCCAATAACAAAACAATAAATTGAGCAATCAAAAATAACAGACAAAATCCTTTTTTTCGTGTGTAGCAAAATAAATTCAAGAATACGAAAAAAACAACAAACATTCATATCAAACATTATTCAAATATACACGAGAGTATGATGGATAACGATTTTTTCTCCTACGAGCGAAAACATTTGTATAATATGACAATGAGGAGCATGAGCATGATGATAAGATTTATTGTACATCTAACTTGAATTAATATAGGAATGATGATTTGTACCATAGTATAAATTTCAATTAATTTCTTATACTCGCTTCTATTTTTTCTGTATACTGCATACTTATGTAAGACAAAGGTTTGTCTTTATTAAATGTTTAACCCTCCACAAAGCACGTAGGGTCTTTCGGGACTATAGAGGATGATTTTCACAACTACCTTTTAAACAGTTTAAGCTCCGCGCCGGAAATCCTGCGATATCTAATACAAATTCTGAACAATTATAGACTGGAAAGAATATCCGGAACTTTTACTGAACAAATTATAAATTTACGTGGCCGGGCAAGTGGGGTCTTTAGAGACCCCGCGTACAAATCATAATTTACCATCTCTTTACACTTGCTATGCATTCAATAAACATTTTTAGTTGTTGTTGATCTACTTTCTTCAGTTCCTGTCGTCTAGGTTTTTTTCGGGTTCGTGTTGTCTAGACATATTCTTCCTCACTTATCAATTATTGGTCGCTACAGAGGGTTATTATTTAGGGTCGAAGGAAAGAGACTTTAAGAAGTCCGAAGGTATATTCAGGAAATGCTAGAGAATGAGAGTGATGTTCCTTCCGGTTTGAACGATAATGATAACAACATTGATAAATCAAAAATGTGTAATAGATTTCCTGGAGATAAAATAAAACGATATATATGATGTTTTGTTTGAAGCAATTGATGACAACGATGCTGAAGCTACAGTGGAGAAACACCTTGAATATTATCAAGGTAAAAATGGATTCCAATAGCGTAAGGTTGAATATGGAACAGCACAGACACCAGCGTGTAACATCATAAAAGAAAGGCCTGGCCCGAAATATTGTCCTCGAACAATCAAGGAGTCGTTTGTTCAATTTTTCTCGACGAGAAGAAGATGATAAAATGGCAGCTTTCAGGGATGAATGGGAGTTGTTTGCTGATCGTTTATCCCACACCTGGTGCAAATATTACGGTTGACGAACAGCTCGTGCGGTTTCGTCCATTCACACAATTTATGAAAAGCAAGCCCGCTAAAAACGGAATTTTTTGGTGGGCATGTGACTCAGAGGCATCCTCTCTTCTGATTGGCCAAATTTATCTTGGAAAACATCCTGGCTCAGCAAAGAGATGTCAATCAGGAAGCACGGGTTGCCAAAGAATTGACAAAGAAAATGGCTAAACAAAGGAAGGAATATAGTGGCCGATAATTTTTTTCCAGTATTCCTCTGGTGACGAATTTACTTGCTTTGAAAACCACATACGTTGAGACATTGCGAAAAAATAAGGCCGAAATACCCTGAGAGTCTCTCCTTAATAGATAACGACCAGAAAACAGTTACATTGATACGATGACAATAACATCATATATCATTATATATCTGCAATGTGCCTAATTTCGTCACAACATCGATTTGAGGGGGTCATTGATGTTCAGGGTAAACTTCAGATCATCCTTGACTACAATGCTGGAAACGGTTGTGTCGATACCATAGACCAAATTACTGTTCTTGCTTGCGAAATTCTCGAAGATGGCCGCTAACGCTATTTTACAAACTGATTGACGTTGGTGGTATAGCTGCGTATGTTTCATGGAGGATAAAGCACCCTGATTCCCTAGAATCAGGAAAGGGCAAACGAAAAACGATCTTATACCAACTGGCGAGACAGCTTATTGAAGGTCAAATAAACACACGTTTATCTAATCCGATAAGCGTACAGAAAGGGATGAAGAGAGGACTGCAGGCTATGGGCTATCGATTGGTATCAGAAGTCGGGTCAGAAGGCATTCAATCCACTTTGAGAAAGAGATGCTCTTCTTGTCCGAGGTCAAAGGTCTCTGTCACCCAATAGACTATTTTGTCGAATTACGTTGCATGTGAAATGAACTTTCGATCAAAATAAATTACTTGCGGCAATTCCGGAATTTTCCCAGGAAAACTACAATCTCATATCATGTCAATAGCTTATTTATTTGAGTTGTTTGACTACCGTTCGAAGTGAGAAAGTAGTGCGCTCTTTTTTGCTTGGTTTGTGTAGAATTTTGTTGAACCCCGTCTAGGTAATTACTACACCGTTATTTTATACACAAAGTACAGGTTTTAGATATCCTGATATATGTCCTATTTGGTGCATATGAGTTTGTTACAATTGATTTTCAGCAGGACAATGATGTCGAAAGTGAAGCTCACGTGGAAATGCAGGATGTGTCCGATGACGATGATACTGCTGTTATTTTTAATATTCCAATTGGAGCGAATGATGGTGAACATTTGATACAACACATGCTCCAGTATATAAAGCCGGAATGTCATTTAGTCGCTTTGACTGGATAAAAAAATGTTTTCGCGTTGACAATGTGAATTCAGGAGAAGAGAGACTACCCATCAGCAAAACTGATGGTGACATATATGGCTGATGTTACAGGCAAATTTGGCAGCAGCTTATAATCCTCACGATTCTCTTACAGTACACGAGCAACTGTTTCCATATAGGGGCCACACACACTTTACCCCATATATTCTGTCGCTTGTGTGACTCAAAATCTTTCTATCCCTTGAATGATTAATGGTGGAAAGCAGCCAGACTAAGAGCGAGAGACTAATCAGGGCCAGAATGGTGTTTACAAATTGAGAGAAAAATACTATAACACCGGTCACACAATTTATGCCGACAATTTCTTTTCATCGTTGGATGTGGCCGTAACATTGATGAGACAGAAAACAGCATGTGTTGGAACAGTACGCTCAAACAAAACATGATGGACACTCTATTACCCCGGAAATCCTACTGATGGACAGTAGAGTAAGTGCTAAAATCCAAAGCAAGATTTACTTTGCTTCTATAATTTACAGATTGCTGGTTATTATTAGCAACAATTCGACTAGTGGTGTGGCTATAGCAAATGCATCACAATCCAATTTCAGTATATCGTTGTTTACGTAGCATGCGGAGATTATATTTTTTAGAATACTCATTATGAATATTTTATGATATACACTCCCAATCAATAGGATAAATCCAATGTATGTCGGAAAGTGATAACGGTATTTTCTTCAAACTTGGTGACAATATTTCCAGTGGCCTGCTTGCCCTTTTTAATAATACAAGGTCTCAAACCCGGAGTCCCGTTAAGACTTTCTTAGGCGAACTAGAAATGAGCTCAAAAAGTCAATCTGGGATAGAATTGAGTAGGTTTTAACGGTAACTTAAGTGAATTTCTCCTCTAATCGCTTGTGTTCTTAAACTATCGTCTAACGGTATAAATCTTCCCGTCATCCATCCCCAACCATTTTTAATGATATTTAGTTCTACGGAGTATAGTGGGGATTCATAACGTCAATCGATTGGTCTCGAAACCAAATTTTTATCAGTCTTACTCTGGAGAATGGGGCAATGTCTTGTTGAAATCTTATAGGAGTTGCATGGAAAATGTCGGTAATCTTAGGTATTGCATTAACCCTTTGACGACTATAGGCAAATATGTTTGCCCAGAGGTTTTTGACATTTAAAATTGTTCACGTTAAAAATATAACAAAATACTCAGAAAGAAATTCATAAATGAGAGTTGGGGTAACAACATTATTATGGGTATAATTTCCTATTTGAGCCGCTTTGCCCCCCAGGGGCCCTCAAAGTTTATTAAAAAGTAATCACAGTTCACAGGGGATGTAATGTAACGGTAAAATCGAAAAAATGGATCAGCCTCAAATAGTGCATTTGGTCTGTCCCTTCTCTTTGTAAAATTGCAACGTTCCAGGTTTTTCGAAGTTCAGTGAACTCGTACAGGCCTAAAATAAGTTGGGCAAATATATTTGCCTATGGTCTGAAACGGAACAAAACGCACTATGTCTTTTTTTATTACATTTGCAACATTCAGAGTTAGAGTCGCGAAAATGAATAGTGTAAGAAGGTTTTCGCACTTGCACTTAATTGTGGTGACTTTATCGAATTTGTAATGGGGTAAATTTAAAATTTTATAAATCTGAAAAGTCAAATAATTTGCGGTATATAGTGTTCATAAATGTAAAAACCTTCTACCTCACGACAGCTGTTTTTTTCAGCAACCAAACGAAATATAGAAACTACTGCTTTTCGAATCTAGTGATTCGGCGAAGAAAACGTTTCCAAATTGTATTACTACATGTGGTATATTCTGGAAATAATATTTGACAAATCAAGGCTAAGTCTAAAAATTGTCAATGACTTAACAAAATCCGCTGTATCTCCAAAACGCCTAATCTACTCCTAATATAGACAGTTTCAAAAAGAAGCCCAGCTTTCTTTACTCCCCCAAAGCAATTTGATGCCTCTATGTGTCTGAAACTAGTTACACAACTTTGACGTCTACACTGAAAAAAAAAAAACATTTATAACCTCGATGAGTTTGCTGTATTATATTAATGCCCGACAGCAAAGAAAATGGTTGAAATTTATGTTGACAGTTTTTTGTAAGGGTCAATTAATTTCCCATTCTCTACATCTACAGTGGAAGAGAAGTCACTCATCTATAAGTTTCCGGAGCGTGGGTTCGAGTCACACTGTGACCATGGATGTTTGTGTTGTCCCCCTTTCGATCCTTAACCCTAATTGCCCTAATTTTCCTTCCACCAAGACTATGCTTGAATTTAAGGGTTATCCCGTAAAGCCTTGACATCGACATAAAGAAAAATGCAAGGGACATAATATCTTCATCTGACCGACTGATACAATAAAACTTAAACGGGCGCGCTTTGTCGCTGCATAATTAAGCAAAATATACGTAATGTGCCTGTTTGCTGTCAGCTACTACATACAAAAAGGCAAGTTTGCTCTTGGATATTTTTCGAATTACGTAAGCATTTACAATACTCTACCGTAACCTATAGCTATCTTACAGAAATCAGCATTGAATATCGAGCCGGTTTGCCGGAGGAACACATCTACTTTGGTAGACCACGAGTCCACCCTTTTCCAGAGATGATGAGGACTGGACTTTTCAGGAAATAACTCTTCATAAAATGGGAAACCGATAGAATTTGAAAGTTTGTGCTTGTGGTAATTTTATGGATGAATATGACTGCACAGATATACTTTGTACCCAACATAATGTGTCCTTTTGCTCCACAACATCTTGAGATTGCTTCAATATTCACCACACCTAACATTAATTGTTTTCAATTCGGATCTTTACTCTAAAAATACATGAATTACACGTCACAATCCCGTTATTATGTTCAGTCGTTTTTAGGTGATAAATTCCCTTTCAACCCACAGGCAAACATATTTGCCATGCGAAATGAGGGGTAAAATGGGGGGCTAGGGGCACAATTTTTAGTGACATAACTACTATTGACCTAGTGATCACGAAAATAAAACAAAAAACAAAATCGCTTCGGCCAAAAATGTATGGTCCTCAAAGGGTTAAGAAGAATATTTTCAGAAGCCTGGACCCTAGGAATACCGCTCATTTCCATTCGCTGAATAGTTTCACACCATATTGGACCCTACAGCACGAAACTTTTTACTTTTGAGTGATACTTCGGCAAAATTAATTCCTTCGTGCTTAAATCATCGAAATATTACCTAAATGCTTGCGGACCAATAAGATTGATTTTTTTACTCAGTGAAAATAACGCGCTTTCAATTTCTTCTTTGGGGTTGAAAACTAAATATGTATTACGCTGGCAAAACTGACATCCTTGTTATTGACCAATCGGTTATTATACCCTTCGCTCATAGAGTGAAAGGGTATATTTAACTTTTTTTTTTAATTCATACGAAGATCAGCGATGTTAACGGATGAGGTCATTAATCGGGATGAAAATAAAAGCGTAGCATCAGGCGAATTGCTTTAAATTTGCACGGAAACAACCTCAATAAAAGATAGCTGTGGTGTCCTTTAATGCAAGGATTAAAGCGAGACAAGCCAAAAGCCCAATTACCATAAAAAGCACCGTTATGAGAGCGAAAACTACGCTAAGGATGGAGGTTGCAGGAAATATAATTTCGAAGGTGGAGACGCATCTATAGCCATTCAGAGAAATTTTTGGTAGTTTAGCAGCTGCCCTATTTTCGCCTCCGACGCATCCTCCAGACTGCCGAAAAACACACATCCCAACGTACGGTAGGAACATTATCCTCTATGTTCGTGTGTCCTGGTACCCTAAGTAAGGTGACTGTGTGCCTTCCTCCAAGGTTGTTTAATGTTTCTTTACAGCTCTTCACAGGCTTGGGAAGATATCCCTACAGATTTCAGTGCCATAATAGCAGCCTCACTATCTGAACTCTCTACTGAGCGCTGGCCAGCAGATCAGGCCCATGTGTTAGGATGGGGCGTACAATCGCGGTACATAGCCAGAGTATTGCATTTGGTTTAATATCCCACTTCCTATTCAAGATTGTCTTGCAGGCGTAGAAAGCTACGCAGCCTTTCTTAACACGTTCTTCTACACGCTACGCGAGCATTACTGGTCCTGATGCAAATGACAACAGTTTGGTGACGGCTAATCAGTATTCGATTTTCCGGCATACCTCCCAACAAACCATTCCAAGGGAATTCTTTCGGAATACTGGAACTATTTTCCATATTCCGAGTCGGAATCCAAGACTTAAACTCTCGGAATACTGACGGTTCGTCATATGAAAAGTGTCTCAGCATTTCCGAGAGCACTAATACATTCAAATGATGCATTTGGAAAATACAGAGACATTTCCGACACTTTTCTGCACAGTTATCGTTACAGCCCCAACAAACCATTCCGAGGGAATTCTTTCGGAAAATGGGATATTTTTCGTAGTTGGAATCCAAGCCTTAACATCTCGGAATACTGAGAGTTCGTAATATGAATAGTGTGTCGGAAAACGCAGACATTTCCGAAAGTTTTCAGTATAGTTATCGTTACAGGTTTCCGTTTCGTCATCTCGGAGTTTTATACCAATTACGATTAAAATTCAGGTCGGAATCGAGTATCGCTTTTGGAATATGGAGGGTTATAATTTCAGTTGGAGGGTTTTGTATTGTTATTACTTTCATTTTCAATTCACCCGTACCCGTAAAACTAAACTATATATTTTGACATTTGAAATACGCGTAGTATAGTTACAGCCACGAAAAAGTTGATTGTTTAACGTACGTCACTGTCTAGGCCTACTCAAAAACATCTCTACCTGGAAACGGCCTCAGATTTTGTTTGGAAAATTGCATACTTCTCCAAAACAATTCCGAGACGGCTTCCACGTTTTACACAAAGTGCAACTCGTAAAAAAATCGACATCGGTTTGCGTGTGTTAGTGCGATCTCGGAATTAGTCTTGGAAAAGTGGTGGAAATCCGAAAAGAATTCCGTCACTCGGAAAGATGGTTTGTTGGGTAGTGCGATCTCGGAATTAGTCTTGGAAAAGTGGTGGAAATCCGAAAAGAATTCCTTCACTCGGAAAGATGGTTTGTTGGGCTAATTGATTTTATGATATTTTTAAAGTTCGATTAGGCCATGCATAACGGTTTTCTTGGGTGTTACTAGTACAAACTCCTCCCGGGAGTTATCGTGCGAGCGGACAGAAACGCAGACGGACAGACAGACAGATTCGAATCCGGGACCGATCCTGATCATTTATAGGTATAAACGAAACCGAGTTCAAATCGTGCGAATAGCACGATGAGTGTATACCCTATACCCATGTACAGACCTAGAAGGCACGCAAAACCCAAAATATTCAATTTCATATTTTTTGTGGGAGAGGGAGGGGTAGATGGGTCCGACCTGGCAGATGTTTATTATCAATGCATCCAACGGCTACTATTTGATACTAATTTGAAGTTTTTCGCGACATTCTATCAAAAGATATGGCTGAATATAACTTTGTAGGGGAGGTAGGGGTAGGGGTAGTCGGACCTACTCCACTTTCCATCAGCTAAAAGTATATGTCAGAATAAGACATTGATCAAAATTTCAAGTTGATAGCGATATTCTACCGAAAGTTATGGGCGAATTAAAATATCAAGGAGGGGTAGTTTGTATGGAAGGTAGGGGAACCCGTGGTTCGATTTGACCCATTTTCAATACCGTAAACAAACATTTTACCAAAATTTCAAACCACTAGCTTCAATATTTCGGGAGTTATCGTGCTAACAGACAGACATGGCTTATTCGATTCAGGGGCCGACCCTGATCATTTATATATATATACTTTGCCATACCTCCGGTGGCTCCTTTGAGGTGTTACATATAACAACAATAACAAGGCTTAAGCACGTAGTTGTAGCGTCTAGTTCAGCGGTGCCTAACTAAATTTTCATGAGGGCGCGATGGCGGGCCAAAAATTTGTACGAAGGAGATTCGTTCATGCCTTTTTTCTTTTTTAATATTTGCAACGTAAAGAAGACGCGTTCTAATGGCCTTTTTTAGACACACATGCCATTTTGATATTCGCTCAGCCTCCCAACATTTTTCGAGTTGGTTAATTCTGGACGAAATGCTTGGTAGATGTGGTTTTTGTTCGGGAAGTGGGTGCGAAATGGAACAGATTTAAAAGTTTTGGCTGATGAAAAATATGAATGAACCCCTTGAAGGTCGCTTCTAGTTAAGGAAAGCTCAGGAAGCTCCTAGTGGCGCTGATTAGTTTTCCGGTCAGGGGCGTTCCAGGTGGTTTTTCTTTTAATAGACATTTTAAAAACGTCGGCCAACATAATCTGGTAATTCAGAGCTATCTGTTTCGCGAAACGACTTTTACATACATTGTTCATAGCTCAAAGCGATCCAAATTGCATTTGTCGAACAATTCCTTCCAACAATAGCACACTAGGAAAGAAATGGGCGCCTGAGCTAAAATCCAGTCCAAAGATACTGCGCTCTGAGCTACAGCTTTAGCCATAATAATACGGTAAGGTTGACGATGCGTGCAGTGATAAGAGGTTAGGTACATTTATTGACGTGAAAAGCTATTATTGAATAGCTTTCCAAAAGTTGCTTTTATGAACTATCGTTGCGAAAAAATTCGAAAATATTTCTATTGAGGCAAAGATTCGATTCGTATTGTCGTTTTCCAACACTTTAGCCAAGTGAAGTTCTTAGGCTTTGAAATATTCAGTTGTTGTTGTAGCGACTCCAAAGTGTTTTTATACCCTATATACCCATAAGATGGTATAGGGTATGTTTTTGTTACGCCGATTTTAGATTAGATTAGATTTAATAAGAGCATCGGCAGATTTGCCATAAGCACTACGACCGGTGGTCTATTGTGCTCTTGCCCACGCTACAGGTTAGATAAATTTATCTAACCGACATCTGTCGATAAATCGATTAATTTGTCCCATGCTAAGGGAGGCGATGTCCTCTGTGAGAGGGAAAGTTATGCTGAAGCACTCCTCTCGTCGCAACGCCAGCCTTTCGCACTCGCATAGTATGTGAGTCGATGTTTCGTCATCAGCCTCGCAGAAGCGGCAGGTCGCGTCTGCGACTAAGCGCATGATTCTTAAGTGTCCGATGAGACGGGAGTGGCCTGTAAGGAGGCCGGCTGAAGTGTTTCCTGACATAGCCCCACTAGTTTAGAAGTAAAGGGCCGCAGAAGGGGATTGCCGAGGGTAACCTAGCCAGTTCATCCGCAAGCTCATTCCCTTCAATTCCGGAGTGTCCGAGAACCCATAGGAGAGTTCCTACCGACTGAAGTGTTTCCTGACATAGCCCCACTAGTTTAGAAGTAAAGGTATGCTTTGTAAGAGCTTTGATAGCCGCCTGACTGTCGGTAAAGATCACAATCTTTCTGTTGACATAACCTTTGTTCTGATATTCTCTAGCACAAACTTCCGCTTGGAACACGGACGCTAGTTTCCCCATAGGAACTGAGTAGCTTACACCTGCACCACAGATGCCCGCTCCAGAGCCTGTATCAGTTTTGGATCCATCCGTGTAAAAGATGATAGTGTTGGGATGAAGGGAACATATCGCCGATATTATGTAACACCTCAAAGGAACCACCGGAGGTATGGCAAAGTATATATATAAATGATCAGGGTCAGTCCCTGAATCGAATAAGCCATGTCTGTCTGTGTGTCCGTGTGTCTGTCTGTTAGCAGCTAGCGGTTTGAAGTTTTGGTCAAATGTTTGTTTTGCTAAAATTGTGGACGGAGGAATGTAAAGGCAACAAAAGTGCGGAAAAAAGTGACATCGAACTAATAATTAATAAAGCAATCAATAAACTGAAACGCGATTTTGATGATACCCAAAAAGAAACTAACAAGGAATTAGCTGAAATAAAAAAATCAGTGGAGTTTATGTCATCAAAATTCGATGAGTGTATATCAAAACTAAACGAACTATATAAAGAAACCTCAAATTTAAAAAACGAAAATGATCAACTAAAATTGGACATTGACCAATTAAAACTAGAAAATATAACACTTGCAAGTGAACTAAGAGCAAACAATGCAGTCATTAATGGCCTCCCTCATAATGTCAACGAAAATTTAGTGCAAGTTGTCAAGTCTGTATCAAGTGCAGTGGGTGTCGAAGTCAGCGAGCATGATATTGATTCTGTGTACAGAGCCAGCAACAACAAAAACAACACAATCGTGATAAGATTTACGCGAAAAATCACCCGAGATTGCTTGATCCGATCCTATAAACAATTAGTAAGGAATATTAACAAAGGGCCCGGCATCTCAACTCAATCGATCAACAAAGGCGTAGCTGAAGGAAAATTTTACATAGGCGAGCATCTAACTCGTCACACAACTGTCTTGCTTCAACAGACTAAGTCTATCTTGAACAATTTCAAGTATATATGGACGATGAACGGGAGAGTATTCGCCAGAAAAACCGAAAGCGAGCGATACATTGTCATTCGAAATGCGTCGGATTTACAACAGATAAGAAACAATAATTAATATATTTATCTTAATATAAAATCTTTTTACATTTATTATTTATTTGAAATGAATATTTTTGATGAAATTGATAATTTTGAATATCCGTGTGAATTCGTCTTGGATTATAACAACTTTGAATTTCAACAAGAGCGAGAGTTATCCTGTTTCTATTTAAATGTCAGGAGTATAAAGAAAAATTTTGAGGAATTTCAGTTAGTACTAGCAAATTTACGACTTCAGTTTGATGTCATTATATTAGGAGAATGCTGGCTAGGTGGCAGAGAACTTCCAGTAACTGAATTATTTACTATTGAGAATTATAAATTATACTTTACTACTTATAACTATAATCAAAACAGTGGCATCGTAGTCTATGTGAAAAACGATCTAGTCCCGAATACTAAAATACAAGAGCACAAATTATCAAACTGTAATTGTTTGGCTATAAACATTAAGTCTAAGAATGTACATTTAGATATATTGGCGTTATATAGATCTCCATCAGGGTGCGAGGAGGTGTTCTTATCGGAAATTGAAGATTATCTTCTACCCAGTACCATAGTAATAGGAGATATTAACATTGAAATAGGCGATGAAAAACGCAGCGAAATAGGAGATAGATATTTGGGGCTAATGGGAAGACGGGGATTCCTGCCTAGGATTAATATACCTACTCGAGTTGAGTCTCTCGTTAATAGCATAGAATCAAACCTAACGGCATCTTGCATTGACCACATATTTGCTAATATTCACAATCAGGAAGAATTAAGGGCTTTAGTTTTTGATATGCATTTAACAGATCATCGGGCAATATCCTTCAACCTAAGCCATTATAAGCCAACAAACGAAACTACAAATGAATATCAAACAAAAAGAAATTTTCTTAATAACAAATTCACTGCCCTAATGCAGAACGAAGATTGGTCCGAAGTCGAATCATGTATAGAAGTCAACCAAGCCACTGATAAGTTCATATCCAAAATAAAACTAAATATAGAAAAAGCAACTAGTGTTATTAATTTCAAAACCAACCATAAATTTAAAAACGTTAAACCCTGGATGACCCGAGGCCTAATGAACTCTCTAAGGAAGAAGGATAAGTTATATAAATTAGTTAACAGAAATCGATATGATACTAAACTAAATGAATATTTTATTCGTTATAAAAATATATTCAGGAATATAGTAAGAAAAGCGAAAGATGACTATTATAGGAAAGAAATATCTGCTGTAGAACACAACACTAAAAAAGTTTGGGAAAAAATTGGATCCATAATAAACTCAAAAAAGGATAAAATTAAAATAAAAGCCATAAAGATAGAGGGTGAAGTGGTAAAAGTAAGCGAAGATCCTATTAAATGTGCTAGTTCATTAAATGAACATTTTCGTAATATGGGTAAACTGATGGCAGAGCAAATTCCTGACAGTGTTGTCTCACCGAGAACGCTACCGCGAAGACAAGCGTCTCCATTTATTTTTGAGGGAGTAAATGAAACGGATGTTCTAAAAATCATAGAGGAGCTGCGTGGAAAGTCAAGCCCAGGCTATGATGGGATTACTGTTAATCACATTAAGGACATTAAACAACTAATAATTTCCCCTTTGACACATATAATAAACCTAAGTTTAACGTCGGGAATATTTCCGGAATCTCTGAAAGCATCGATCATAACCCCCATTTATAAAAGCGGTGATACCACACTACCAGAAAATTACCGACCTATTTCACTGCTGTCAAACGTAGCAAAAATATTGGAAAAAGTAGTTAAAAAACAGGTACTCAATTACCTAGAAAGAAATAACATTTTATCAGCGAGACAATTTGGATTTCGGAAAGGTTTAGGCACACATGATGCAATTGATACAGTAGCCTCTGAGATCTACGATTCCTTAGATAAAGGCTTAAAACCGATATCTATATTTCTCGACCTTGCGAAAGCCTTCGACACGGTTTCACACTCCTTGTTATTACAAAAACTTGAGATAATTGGTATACAAGGGCGAGCCAAGGAATGGTTTTCGACGTACCTTAACGAACGAAAACAACAGGTTAAACTTGCTGATTACATAAGTCCTCTTCTAAGCTGCAGTCAATACGGTATTCCACAAGGGACTGTACTAGGACCGCTTCTGTTTCTGTTATTTATTAACGATTTACCAGCTCTGGAAGAAATCATCAATGGTAGGATCAATTTATTCGCAGATGACGCAGTTTTACTATTCACAGGTACAAACTGGAATGAAAGTTACACAAAATCAGAATGTGGTCTCGCAATAGTACAACAATGGATTTTCAAAAATAAATTGTCCATCAATATCGGCAAGACCAAATATGTTACGTATTCAATCTATGAAAATGGACAACCATTAGAGGAAAATTCGATAAAGATGCATGGTCTAAATTGTTTTGCAACGATGGGATGCCAATGTAATAATCAAATAGAAAAAGTAAAATCGTTTAAATATTTAGGTGTTTCTTTTGACCAGCACATAAAATGGAAAGACCACATTTCAATCCTAACGAAACGTTTAAACAGATTAACGTACATATTTTCTAGGCTTAAACGAGTTCTTAGCATGGGGGTGTTGAAAATGGTATATTTTGCTCTGGCACAATCTATCATATGTTATGGACTATTGTCATGGGGTGGAACTTATCCGTCAATTCTTCAGTCTGTGATCGTCGCTCAAAACGACATTATAAGGGCTATGCACGGTAAAAGGCGTGACGAATCAGTCAGCCACTTATATAATGAACTCTGTATACTGAAACTACCAAATATCTACAAATGTACTATTCTTAGGCGTACATTCATGTTAAGGGAATTTTTAACTCCAATTTCCCATGGCTATAGGACTAGATCGGAATCACGCAGACTTCTTTATGTACCCAGAAAATTAACTACTCACGCGATGAGGCACTGGTCATATATAGGGCCAAAATCCTTCAACGAACCCCCAAGTGAATTAACAGCACCCGGGAATTATCTAGTGTTCAATCGGAAATTAAAACTTTTTCTATTAGAAAACTGATGGCTTCTCTGACACTCGGGCAGTAGCATTAATTAATAAATAAATCTAGTTCCTTCATATCATTATTATTGAAATTATAGGTTCATATATGTATTGTGTACGAGTAACAATAAGTTAAATATAAGTAAACTCCTCTCCACGCTCTGGATATAACCATTGTGGAGAGTAATTCCAACTGTAAATTGTCCTTGTAATCTGAATTTGAAATTGGAATGGAATAAATTTGAATTTGAATTCTGACATAACCTTTGAGTTGATGGAAAGTGGAGTAGGTGCGACTACCCCTACCCCTACTTCCCCTACAAAGTTATATTCAGCCATATCTTTTGATAGAATATCACGAAAAACTTCAAATTAGTATCAAATGGTAGCCGTTGGATGCCTTGACATGGTCACAGTGGGATTCGAACACACGAGACTTAGAGATAGAGTGTCATCTCTACGACTGAGCCACCGAGGACTAGTCCTCTTATATTAGCGCAATTTTATACAAAAGTCTGTCTCAATATTTTATTTTAAAAACTTGTTTCTGATATCGATTATATCTATGATCAAGTGCGACAATCAACCCAATTATAGGTAGAAAAGAATAACACCCGTGGGTGAACAACTTTTGTGTAGCATTCAATAACTATAAATATGTTTTCTGTTGTCCCTATAGCATCTCCCTGAAGGAAATAATTTTCGTGGCCGAACAAAATCACTGGAGCCATCCGTTCGTGACTACAGACTAATGCGCGGAAACATACACAAATCATCATTCCTTTCGTGAACCTATTGTCTAAACTAGCATTCTATGTAAACTCTAATGATTCGGAACCATACGCTATCATTAAATTGACATTCATAAAACCAACACAAGTACAAAATTGCACAAAAAACTATAAAAACGAATAAACATACGAATTGACTAGTCTAGTACAATATCAACACTCTATGCTTATCACTTAGTATAGATAACATAAATTACGAATACGTTTTCACGTTTTTTACCAACCATGGTAGATACTCTTCAGGCTCTTGTGGCTTTTCCAGAAAACTAGGCAAAATATTTGTTTAGTTGGGTTATTTGCATTTTATTACTAGAAATTGAATTATTCTACGAGCTAAAAACACGGATATTGACTTTGATTCGTCGTTTCGCAAAAAAAAAAGGGGTTACAACGAATAAAAATTCAATCAGTCAATTACCGAGTTTTGTGTGTTTTAGTCAAATTATTATTATTGGGTTAGTCACACTATCCTCTTATAGAAATTTCCCAGATATGTATTTTTTCTGATTTGATTAGAAACATAACATATGGAGTCCTTATACCGATTTAGCTCATTGGAAGGCAACAAATTTGTTAGTACATAATAGTTTTTCCTTGAAACCGATACGGGGTTAGTATAGAAGATACATTTTTGTACATTGCTTCGAAATAAGAAGCTGTCTCACCTAGACGGTGTTACTATTACATACATATCTATGTTGTTAATATATTTGACTATTAAAAGGTTATTGTGTTTTAAACTTGAGTGTTCTGTTTTCGAAACAAATATTTTTGTGTACCTACCCAAGTTGAACGGGTCCCATAGATTGGCCAGTTCGTGATTCATCCGTAATTAAAGCGCGCGTCATCGACTCAGTGGTAGTGCTTAGACCACCCTCTTGCTATAATTTTATTAACAACAACAACGAAGATGACAATAAAGTTTTAGGGGTTTTATGTATACATATTGATTATGATTACATAGAAGAACTATCTAGTTGTTCCTTCATATTGTAAGATTGATGATGGGTTAGTAAGAATAATAATAATAATTTTTGTTATAACAAAAATCAAAAGGGTATGATCAAAACGAAAATCAACTAGAAGAAGAAAAAATATATATTTCTAAGAAAGAAAGAAAAACTGGTCATTTAAAAAAAAACTGAAATTGAATGTAAGGGGCACAGATCTGTTTCTGGCGGATTCAATTTTAAGAAGCAAAATTGTTTTTGTAGTTTTTTCGATTCGAACGGGGGAAAACCATCAAATGTAATGATTTTCTATACAATGAATTTATTCTAGTAATGCCACGACTAGAACAATTTAAGAAATGAATGATCAATTTTCAATCGAATAAGATATGGTCTATAAGACCGTTGAATCCGTCAAAAAGGCAAATGCTTGTCAACTTTTTATTAGACACCAAATTACATTAGTACCCACTATAGAAATTATACAAAACAATAGAACTAAATCTATTTACAGGTTAGATATGCATTTTATGGAGATGATCTAAAATCAAACAAGTAATAAACTAATCAACTACACTCAAAACAAACAATAAACAAAACTAAGGCTACCAAAAATCATGGAAATTATAAAATATTTAACCATTATTTAAAACAAAATATATAGTTCATCAATGTGGGGTAGAAAATAGGGGTTAAAAAAAAAATCTTGTAATGCAAGTTTGTACAAGAAAATTATTTGAGCCCCAATCTGTATCATCCCCATTTCAAATGGCTCTATTTCGAATACTGAAATCTCATTAATTTTTATCAGTATTTATAAACAGCCAGATTTTGTAAATAACCGTCTTCTTGGTTTTTGCACCTGTTGATAAATCTAACCCGCGTCTTTTTGTTTTCAATTAAGATCCTTCAAGAAAATTACACGATCGATCGCACTCTGTACGATGAACATGTAGCGATCACATTTAGACCCTCCGAAATATAATATTGAACAATGAGTGGAGATCCCCAATGTTCATTGATATCGAAAAGACGAAAATTATTCCCATCACGTCCTATAAAGGAGTCCAATGTAATGCCTTGCCCAAGAGTAAGCTCTCTAGTTGTGTTGAGGCGAATAATGAACTTGGAAAATTCTATGCTATCAGCAATGCTGTCCTTGATAATCATCAACCATACCTTTCCATCCGGACCCCAAATACTGAAATCTTAAAGCGTAGTATCACCAGATGGTGTGGCGGACGCCGAAGTACTGTCTCGTATCAATAAAGCTCGTATCGAGCACTATTTTAATCTTAATCTTCTCTGGCAAAACCAGATCTCCAGAAACACCCAACTCAGGATCTTCGAAAGCAATGTGAAATATGTGCATCTGGAGGGGGAAATCCCCAAGTTTGTTCAGTCAGTTGCCATCATGCTCTGGTCTAGAGAGAAACGTGCCTTCGCCTGTGAGAGATTCTTTTCTAACGGTCGCTCACTTGTTGCTACGCAACGTGACTTCCGCAATCGCTTTGAAATTCCACAGACTCGTTCCTGGCCGTAATTTGATTCTGTCGTGGATTAACGCATTTCGAGAGTGTGGAAGTATCGACAAAATTTCTCATCGACCGCCTCATCTCTCTCAGAGGCGATTGGCTACATGCGATTTTTTTATGGGACTATTTGAAATCCCTGGTTTATGTCGATCGACCACGGACCATAGCTCACCCCAAGAAAAACATTCGCGACGCCATTGCCAACATATCGATTTATATGCTGCAAAGAGTGAAGACGAACTTCAAAAATCGACTTAATCAGTGTATGCACAATGGGGTCGCCATTTAACCGATGTCATTTCAATTGGTGGCGGAACAAACTAATTGGTACTCCGCGCAAACATGAGATCTAAAAGCAGTTAATTAATACTGATTTCAAACAGATGATTCGGTTTGCTGGAGTGCAATTAATGATGGGTACGCGAAATTATATTGGAGCAATGATCTTTGTGATCGATTCTTCGAAATAATCTCCTATTCGTCGATCAGAAACGAGGTCGACAAACTATACCAAGTTCGACATTTGATAGACAGTGTTTCGAGCAGGTGTCATGTCTATTGATGAATAGATTCTTTTCAAGACGATGTGAACATCGCCAGTATGTTCCGTCAAAGCCTAATTCACTTGGATTGAAAAATTTTGTACTAGCCGCAAGGGATGGATTAGGATTCGATTTTGAGATTTATGTGGGATCCAACACCCTTTCGTCAGAGAATATGAAGAGACTTGGACTAGGCACCGGCATTGTAAAAATGCTGTGTCGTACAATTAACAGAAGCTGCGTTCTGTTGACAAGATAGATTTTTTACAAGTCTAAAACTGGCTCACTATTTGAACACCAACAAGGAAGTACACTTCTGATGAGCAACAGGGTTGGAGAGGTTTCGAAAAAATGGAAGAATGACGAGGAATTACAAAAGGGGGATTGGGATGAGAAGGTCAGAAGTGATGAGAAAGTATGTGTCGTTAAATGGTAGGATACAAAAGCCGTAACCATTCCCATCCACATGTGTTGGTGCTTCCCCAGCTGATACATGTAAGCGCTGGTGTAAGCAACAAAAACGAAAGATTGACGTTAATAAGCCTGCTGATGCGGTATGCGCACTAGGAAGTGGAAGGCCAGATTCTTCTGCCATTTCTTGGATGTTATTGTGGTCAACTGTTGATCATGTATATTTGATGCTGCAATAACGAGAACATTGCAAGAAAGGATAAATTGGGGTTTCTACAGTACAGGCTGAACCTTACCTGTGTGATGGCGAAATACGAAGGTGGGAAGGTTGAAGCTCATTTTGTTCAGTCCAGCGTCAGTCCTTGTACTAGAGCCATTCCTGGAATTACCACAAATAACCCGGATGATCCCAATCCCGTTTTGCATCCTACCGACTTGTGGTACCCCTTCTATACCTGAAGTGAGACTAGATGGTGTGGGGCATCTAGCACGCTTCAAACATTGCAAATTTGCTTCAAAATGCCGGCATTCTACCGGAACATCACGCTGCCGCACAATGTGTGTCAAGTGCAATATTTACTTGCGCGCATTAAAAAAAAACAATTGCTTCGAAACCTGTCACACTTCAAAGCATATTTCATCGTCCTGGAAGATGCATGTAGGCAACATGGGTATCAAATTTCAGGATTTTCTTAAAGGAGTCCCCCAAAATACCAATGGAAGTATTTTGAATCCTTTTCGGGCAATCCTTAGGTCAAAAAGAATTTTTTTTTCATAAAGAGGTTAAATAGTCAAGATGTTTAGAATAGCGCAGGTTCAGGGCAAATTTTGTCCTTCGGAAGCCGCAGCATAACTTTCATTTCTATTAAATAAATAAATAACAGGCGCGACAATCCACCATTGGACTAAGGGCGCAGGATGTGTTAGTGACATCCTATTTCCAAGATCTTATCTGCTTTTGTTGAGATAATGAGATCAGCATCACGCTCAGCGGTGTTATTTATCCCCATAAATGGGTACTCGTTTAACATCTGAGTGAGATCATAGTCCGTCACAAGCTCGTGAGTTCGAAAAACACAATGGAACACGGTGAGATTCGAACTCATGACCCTGTGCACCGAAGGTGCGCGCACTAACCGCTAGACCAGCCATACTACTTTCATTTCTATTATGTACATATATGAAAATTTCAGTTTTTAGCATCATCGATTACCTTTGCCCGAAACCAAATTTAGAGTAATCGTGTTGTAAGGATACCACAAGACTAATTCTTTTGGCTATTTCATTCAGGACTAAATGTCCTTTTTCACCCTGAAAGTGTTACATAGTCAGTATGAGTATCAAAAGACAGGGTTTGTTAAGAGGAGTTCCCCATAATGCCCATGGAGGCATTTAGAGTTCTTTTGGAGCGATCCTTATATAGTACCAGACCGACCATTGGCCTCATTGGACGGTTTTTTTACGCAGATGAAAATCACCGTTACGTTGCGGTAAATCGAAATTTCGCGATAACAAGATGGTGGTCGCTGCCAACATCAGCCCCACGCTTCGACCTGACGTCTAAGAGGTAGTTTCTCCATGTCTTAGAAACAGCAATATGGTCAATTTGGTTCTCTGTTCTGCCATCAGGAGAAATCCAAGTTGTTAGGTTCCGCCAATGACTAGTTGCAGTCGATAAGGGATCGGCGTGCATTTCTAGTCAACAGGATTCCGACGCCCACTTGCCGAGGTGAATTATCGTCTTCACTTCTAGAGTAGAGCAATACAGTGCGAGAGCTTGGTGATAAAGTCGCCCCCGATCCGTGCCATCTTGTTTCGCTCAGTCCTAGTATAGCGATGTTGTATGCGGTAATTTCCTGTTCGACTTCTGTGAGTCTTGTATTATTACACTCACCCCACATCGTCCAAACGTTCCAAAAACCGATCGTAGTCCGTTGTTTATAGCCAAAAGTCGTTGCCGTTGAAACAGTCCGAGGTATCCGAGGCTCGTTTGATGTTTCGAGTGTAAAGTAAATTTCAGGTACGCGGGATACAAGCCTACGTACCCTATCCCTCAAGTCGCCTTTTACGACAAGCCGGGATCGCTGTGGTATAATTCTAACCACAAAGCGACAGGCATTTTGGATCGTAATACTTTTGAGCAATTGCATGAATTAGATATCAATGCTATGTGGCTCCAACAAGACGATGCCATAACCCACACAGTGCGTGTAACAATCAAGTTATTGAAGTCTCAGATCGGTGAAGGTGAAAAAAGACGAACTCGTCGACTGGCCGCCATAATCGTGTGACTCAACGCCTCTAGATTTATTTACATTAAATCATTGATCTGTACCTACAAGCTGGCGACGTCAGAAGAGCTCAGAGCTAATATTGAACCAGAAATAGCGGCAGAGTCAACGAAAATTGGGTTCAACGTACCGCTGCCAATGTGACCGTGTGCCGTGCAACGAAGTCGCATTCCATTCATAAATGCTTTGTACTTCAAATCAATAAACACAATGCGGATATGTAGCTCAGGGAAATGTTTGCGTTTTATTTAAAAGAGAACTTGTCAAGTCGCTAATGAAAGACCCTTTACTAAGGAGCATGCCAAGCAGGGACGTACCCAGGATTTGGTTTCGGGAGTGATCGAAAATTGGATATCAGAAATTTTTCCAAGGTATTATTGGATATCGGTGTTTTGCATTTTTCGCATTAACATCGGAGGGTACAGGCGGAACCACGTAACTTTGTGCTAGGAATTATTCATTCCAAATTTTCAAGGTGATGAGCTGCAGTCAGGTAACCTATGTTTTCAGCAAGATGAGGTCACCACAACGCACATTAATTTTTCTGTATGTTCTCGAAACTCTCTCTTCTCTTCATTACCGTAACTCCTAGTGGAGCATGGTGCGTTGATGACTACCGTGTGTAGTCATCAACGTTACAAAGACATCTGAATTCGGAGTGTGATATGGTTGTCAGCCATACCAGTTCCTAGTCGCATTGTTAGTTTATTATTCTACGATAAGAATATTTCTTATCATCTTTTTCTGAATAATAAACTTGCGACGAGTCGTGCCGAGTTTGGAAACTCGTTTCTCTATGAGTGTCTATTTCACAGAGTGGCGACCGAACGATCACGGCCACAGAGCACGAAACTACGAACTTATAAAAATAAACAACATGGTGGGATACCTGAAGGAATCCACCCGTGAATACATCGGACGAACTAAAATGAGTTTACTGTAAAGAGACCCTGAAATATTGATTATTGAGTTTAACTTAGGCACCCCTGTTGTACCCCAAAATCATGAAGATACTTTTGTTGTTGTTGTAGTAGCGGTGCAGAAAGGCGTGAACCGCTGTGCATGTCTGTGGAAGTACTCTATGTTTCGGAATCGGCGAGTTTTGCGCTTTTACCGGGTGTTAGAAGGGATGGTAATACGACCCTTTTTCCAAAATTCAGGGATGACAAGCGTGGATATCGACAAGTTGAAAGCCATCGTTAGGTATTCGATGGCCAGAAGATCTAGATGTTTCAGCATGGCCATTGAAATGCCATCCGGTCCAATGGCCTTAGAGTTTTTAGCGTTCTTGATCGCTGCTGAAACTTGGGCCGCAGGATAGGTGGGAATAATGTCAACTGTTCGGTTGCGTATCCTTCTTTTTATTTTGCAGTTGAGCGACTTGGTCTTGGGATGCTCAATAAATTGCTGCAAGCTCGCACAAAGTTTAGGTGGTTTTCTTGCCGAATCTGATGGCTACACTTGGCTTTCTTGTAGGTGTTGACTTGTCGATTTATTTCGGAGTTTAGCTCCTGAATTCTGGGGTCTGCCGCATTTGTGCGTCTTAAGTTGTCCCGTTCGTCGGCTAACCTTGCGGCAGTAGTTGGGAAATATGGCCGAACTTTGGGGATACGTCCTGCCGGAATGAAGCGAGCTGCCGCTTTGAGAATGACGTTCCTTATATTCTTTTCGGCTTCCCTGGTGTTTGTTGGAATAGGTAGCGCGGCGAACTTCGTCGTAGTGTACGTAGTGAAATCCTCCCAATTTGCCTTTTTGTGGTTGATAAACGTACGCTGTTCTGACGTCGTCAGTTCAGCTGGTTTATCAATTTTGATAAGTATGGGGAGGTGATCGGATTGGAGGGAAATAGTTGCCTCCCAGTGGGTTTCACTTATCAAACTGGCGCTTACAATAGTTATGTCAGGAGAACTATGGCAGGCATCAGCGACGCGTGTAGACGAAATTCCATTGAGTGCGCAGAAGTCTGATGGGTCTAATTTGGTCGCGATATCTATACCTCTGGCATCATTTGCGAGAAGAGAGTGCCAGAGTTCGTGATGGGCGTTAAAGTCGCCAAGTAGGATCCTGTGAGGAGTGGACCAATATCGAACTTATAGCCAGAGCCACAGCTGGATGCTGGTGGGACATAGATGTTTATAAGTTAGATATTGGTATTGCCAGATTTAACGGCAATAGCGTGCATTTCCGCCGTGCCGTCGTTGAAACGAAGATCTAATACACTGTATCGCACGGTTCTGTGTATTAGGAATGCGAGCCCTCCTCCTGGATTAGGACCCTGCCTGCCGACTCTATCGCGCCTCAAAAGTATGTAATCGCCGCGGATGTTAAATTCGGGAGTTGATGGTTTGAGCTTTGCTATCAGAATTCTGCGCATACTCATGAAACGGACTATCTCACGATCTTCTGACGGATACCATTGCAGTTAAACTGCAATATGGTGAGTGGGGTGTACACTGCTGCAGGGGGTGCAGGTGTTAAACTAGAGCGATTATGTCTTGTTGTATTGTTGACTACGGGTGGTGGTGGTGGAGAATTGGCTCTGGAGCTAGGGCCAGGAATGGCAGGAGATGGTGGTAAACCATTAGCTTGTGAGCTAGGGCCTGGGGAGACTGGGGGCCGACCCGTATTCAGACACCCAGGAGCAACAAAAGACAACTTGTTATACTGACTAATTTTTTTTAAGCCGGAGCAATAAAAATGACACCATTCTCCATAGCAGGTACATCTCACAGACCTGGCATTGCCGAAGATACGTCGGTTGCATACACAACAGATGTAAATTTCAGGACCTGGATTAGTTTCGATGCCGGCGCAGATTAATAGAATTGAGAGCAACCGCGCTAAGATGAAATGCTCCCAATTTGACGAAAAGACACATAGAACACTTCCACACACATACACAGCGTTGTACACAACCCTCCTGCATCGAACCTTCACATCTCTTGCCATGGAGGGGTTTTGAGGCAACTCTTGGCCGTTTCTCGCTGAAAAACGGGTGTGGTCCGCCCCGAAGAGGCTTGAAACTCCCGTATGGCAGCGAGGCTGCCATCGGAAATGGTCGCCAGTAGGACCACTGAAGATACTTTTCGACGCTACTCATATATGTACGCGTAATAGGGGATTCACACTATGGACAGAATTTATTAATAATCCTGGATTTCGCTGCCGGTTGTACCAAATTGTACTGCGATTCGAATAATGCAAGATCAAGTATTTACATTCTGAATTTAGTAGCAGACGAGTAAATCTAGTCGGTGGGTTTTGACTAGATTAATTTTCATCATTTCAGAATCGACTATGAGATAGATAATCCACAAAACATGGACCATTTATACTTTTATAAAAAAATAATATTTAATTTTAATGATAAAATGAATAAAAATCTTTTAAATGTAATATGCGATATAATGATACCAAAGAGGATGTATGAGATCAATGGATATGATGAATATTTGTTTATACAAATCCTCCTTTCTTGTTCGGAATTTTGTTAACGTAGCTAAACTATACAAGTACGAGTAGAACTATTAATATTTGAAAAAAATATAGTGTAAAACCTTTATATAGCCCAAAAAACACCATGCGTTAGAACAGAATTTTTACACTGAATAACCATTTCGTTAAAAATATATGTATGATGTGAAAAATATATGTGCATTTTTATATTTCTAATAATATCATTTGTTTTGCTTAAATTCGAATTGTATTTAATTAGAAAAAAAAAATAGTTGCTTAAACTAGTATTTAAAAATATTTAAAATTGAATTTTTAATAAAAATAGCTCATATCTAAAGCCTAGAAGATGTAACGAATATAGCAAAATCCTATTAATGCAATAATGATCGCATGGCATTAAACTAATGGTACGCTTGACCAGACATATCCGTATGAGCGATACACGTCTGCGACTAACGATCAACCTATAAAGCGCCGCTAAAGCGAATGTCTCAAGTAAGCTATTGCGATCTATTGCTTTTTTCGTAATAGTAAAAAATGAATAATCCTAATGTGAAAATGAAATTCGTCTATTTACCATTTGTGGATTTTTTAAAACATTTAATTTCTTTTATTTTATTCAATGGTGGATGTAATCAAATAAATTTAGTTAGCCTTTTTTTATTCCAAAAATTGTATGAATTGGCACACAAAACAACTAATAAAAAATTATCGTTTCGAGATATTTTTAACATAAATAAACTATCAAAACATGTACACATCCTATGTACATATATATATGTAAATATGATATGTGGACAATGCACATGTAACATAGCGCTTTATAAATAATAACTGATAAAATAAGACATCGAAACATTTAGTTGATTATCCTGATCACAACATATAAATCACAATATCGATGCGTTCGCTCAATTTCTGCGGTACACTTCAAATTTATCATTATAGTACCTACTTATAATAAAATCTCTTCATTTTCATTTAACACTTAAACAAAAAGGCAAGAGTGTAGCAATATTATAACGAGAGAGAGTGAAAAAAAAATGTATTTACCCAAGTTTCAAGTTTTGTCCTTGTTGAGTGGCACGCAATCCTTCTTCGCCCAACAGTTGTACTTGCTCTTCGTCTTTATGCCCGTCCGCCATCTGTTGATAGCGTGATCTTGTTAGGCTAATAGCTGGCGTTGCCTGGCAACACAACCGAAAAACGGAAAACACACATAACGAAAAAAAATAACCTAATAGGGATATTTGACTCGGGAATTTGTTGTTGATTGACTTGTTTTTTTTTTTTTTAATTTATATTATTTCATACTCATTCTCTTTTCCAAGCTATGTATATGCTGGTATCCAAAATACAACAAGAGTGCTGCTCAATTTCCAAGAGTATAATACTTTTGAGGCGGATAGTAGATAAATGCAGAGCGCGCGCATAATTAGAAAATAGTGCAATAGTTTGTACAGTATAATATATATAGTAAGTAATATAGGCAGAGGCAGCAAAGTGGTTACAAGAGAGCCTATTGCAGATTATTTTTTTTATTACTCCCGAATATTTACCTTAGTTTACATAAGTAGCCTTTCAGTTGTAAGCATATATTTTGTTTACATCGATTCATATTTACATTACTTGATTGCATTGGCAGTTACAACTTGTGTAATTTACTTTATCCATTATAAATAATTTTTTAAATCCTAACAAATTAGTGCGTAAGAAATACAAAAATAAATAAAATAAAAAGACTCGCTAAAAGCAGGTGCATATGCAAGCAATATGATGTATGTATGTAGGAAACCTCTTCTCATAACTTTTCTTATTTTAAATGCATTTCCGATTTACCGGAGCTCACTATTTTATCACTTATTTTAAAGACGACCAAAGCACTTATTCGTAAAGTCAAAGCATAGGGAAATCAAGCAGGGGTCCCACAAGGTAGCATAGTTTCTCCTAAACTTTTTAACGTTATACTGGCCGGGTTCCCAAAACTCTGAGAAGGCCTTAATTTGATTTCCTATGAAGGCGACTCTCATCGAGGATTGACATCAATGACTAAATGGCTAAATTGGAAGGGTGGCGTTTTAAAAATGAGTAATCTTGCCAAAATGTACAGCACAAGTTTTTCTATTGGCTGCTATTAGGTTATCAACGCGCAACGAGTGGACACAGCCAGATCGCGTGGACGACCGAGAGCCTGATGGGAGCAATCATTTGCTGGGCTGGATGACAAGATCGCTTGACCGCGATAATTGGAGATCTACGATAAAGGCGGCCAAGAGCCGATACGTCGGGCTATCGTGCCAGAAATCTTTTTGGGATCTTTTTTGACTCATCTGTGACATCGACACGTCATGTTTGAAGCGGTAATCAACAAAATGCGACAATAAGAACAAAATCTAAAAGCGCAGGCCGGTTACTCCAGGGACATGGATAAAAAAAACTATACCACTTACAAAGCGATAGGACGATGAGTTGCTGGTAATGCACCACTTAGGACGCAAGCTTGTGTGTAGAGCGGCTCTACGTACCTACCGCTACACATAGTCAACCACAACATGCTGCGAATACGCTATCACAATTACCTCCTTTTCAAATAATATCTGATTGGTTGCAATGAGAAAGACCACCCCAACCATCCTCTCATAGAGAAACCGCTCCTCCTTGGAGTGAGACATCGCGATAAAACACTTAGCGACTTGACGTGGCCAGATCAACTATTTTACTGTCAGTAGACAGGAAACAAATCGGCAAGGTGGTCGGGATCATAACGGGACACTGTCCTATCGAGGAGCACGCCAGGAGGCTCAGAATTCCCTATAACGACTTCTGTCGCAGTTGCGATGACGAAGAAGAGGAAGAAAGTGGTCCATCATTTTCTCTGCCATTGCCCGGTCCTGGCCGAGAAACGTAAACGTTTTCTTGGCACAATGTATTTTCACGATACAGATGATCTGCGTGATGTGAGCCCGCTATTGCTAAACAAATTTATGGCCTGCAAGGGCTGGTTTTCAGCTAAGGTGTTAACTTTAAGGTACACTCGGTGGTATCAAAATGGACCTATTTTTGGTCTAAGTGCGCTAAGTGTTCTATCACTTGGCGGCCCCTTTACCTAACCTAACCTAACCTAAGGGAGTTGTCGTTTGACTCTCGTCATTGACGGACGCGTTTTCAAATCGTTCCAAAAAATTATTGAATTCTGCTATTTGTACAATTGCTAAGAATGTCTCTTATTCAAAACTGTTTCGCATGTATACTTATTTTATTTATGGACTACTCGTATTAATGCGGTTGTGAATCAATATCAGTTAACTTGACAATTTTCCCATTGCAATACACGAATTCGATATTACAAGTCGTCGGTAACGGTTTATCTGCTTGTGAGTGATAGTGGCTATTGAAGCACGCCTATCATCTTGTGTGCACTATCCCCAAACTTCTTATCAGTGACCCCTCGCGAAAATGATCGTATTGTGAACACCTGTTTATTTTCTCAGAGCCAAACTATATTTTGAACAATATGGCAAGCGGTGTCAATGGGGATAAAGATGACAAAAGTGAACTCTACGACGTGTCGTCCGGATTGATTTATATGATCAAACAGCTGGTGGAGTACGCGCAAAAAAAAACTGGAGTTGCAAAAGACTACAAGTCGTATCTAACACAAGCCTCGGAATTCGCTGCTCGCATCAAGAACGTTGCAAACAACATCACCACAACAAGCTCATCTAATTCCATCAGCGATAAACTCGACGCGATCATAAATGCCCTCGACATAAATGATGAGCCGTTCAGTGTTGTTCGTCGGAAGAAAAACTCGCCACCAAAATTAGACATAACCAAGCCTACAATTGTAGTGCGCTCCGCTATTACTAAAACCCATGCAGAAGTTACTAAAGAGGTGAGCACCGCCGTGAACTTCAGAAAATGTGCGTTTGCTCCTCTGAAGATAAAGCCTACATCAAACGGCACTATCCGCATGACCTTTGAAAACGAGCAGCAACGAGATCAAGTCATTCGGAAAATCGAGAATCAACCCAATATATCTGCGGAGATAGCAAAGCGCCGGCAGCCTCTGATCATTTTGAAAGGTATCAGCTCTGACGTTAGCTTGGAACAGTTAATCGCCACTATCATCGAACAAAATCCATTAGTCAAAAGTGCAACAGTTACACCAGATGATATCAAAATGCGTTTTAAACGCAAAAACAGAAACGATAAGCTCTACAATGCTGTCTTAGAAGTAACACCGGCTGTCAGACGCGCTGTATTGATGAACGAGAAGCGAGTCAACATTGAATACCAGAGAATCCATGCTGATGATTTTTCGCCCTTTCTGCAATGCTACAAATGTCTTCGCTATGGTCATACCCAAATTAAATGCTCAGCCGCTGAGAATACTTGCTCTCATTGTGGAATGATAGGTCATAAATACAATGAATGCACTTCCAGAAAATTGCCTAGCAAATGTACAAACTGCATGAGCCATAATTTGAAGGCTAACGCTAGCATTGCTGCAGTTGACCACAATGCTACATCTCACAAATGTCCCCAAATAAAAGCCATGATGAAGATACTCAGCGATCGAATCGACTATGGCTGTTGAACAGATTATGAAAATCAAATTTATTCAGGCTAATCTCGCTCGTTGTTACACCACACAGCATGAATTTTTGCAACACTTTTTAAAAAATAATTATGACATCGCTTTAGTTCAAGAGCCATATGTTGGTAATAGCAAAACGATGCGCTCCATTACTGGTATCAATATCTTCCAATTCGCTTCAAATGATCTTCACACTAAAGCTGCTGTACTTATGAATGCTAACATTGGAGCGACATTAGGACTTTCTCATCTGTCTACACCCAACTTAGCAGCCGTGCAACTCCAGTTCGAACAACGTCATCTAATAATTGCCAGCGTTTACATTGAACCAAATGAGGATCGTCATAACACTCTTACTGCTGTATGCACTTTGCTTGAAGGTACAAGAGGAAAATATGCTATTGTTGCTGGTGATATTAATGGAAAGCATGCAGATTGGGGCGTTGACCATAGTGATCACAGGGGCGACAGTGTTGCCGTTCTAATGGACTCGAACTCCTTTCACGTGGTCAATGTGGGGCGCACTCCTACTTTTGACATAGTGCGCCAAAATCAACGGTATACCTCCATCCCGGATGTAACATTCGCATCAACTAACGTGATTGACATGATACATAATTGGACGGTGGACTTAAAAGGTGTACCAAGTTCCGACCATAATGCCATTACATTCAGTCTTCATTCATCAGATAAAATCAAAGCGTGTGCAAAAACATCAACTTACACTTTCAAAACACGAGAAGCAAACTGGGAACTTTTCCGATCCTGTCTACATCGTGAGCTAACCTTAAGGAATATTACTGCGAATGTAACAAACATCAATACACCGCTCGAATTGGAAAAGCATGTTCAATCTCTTACAAAGGCAATTCGATCTGCTTGTTTTGCTTCTATGAAGTTACGAGGACCTCCTGCAAAGTTTAACCCCTGGTGGACGGCCGAATTGGAAGAAATGAAAAAAGAGGTAATTCGTTTACATCACCAACTTGCTAGACATAAGAACTCTCCTCAAGTAAGCGATTTTGCTAAAATGCTTAAGGAAGAAAAGGAAAAATATGCTAATGCGCTTCATGCCGCATCTACACAACACTTTCGCGAATTCTGCTCCAACCAAGGGAAAGAAGATGTGTTCTCGCTCACTAATCGAATCATTAAGGATGCTCCTATTACCGCAACTATAAATAAAACGCTTAAAATTGGTGAGGCCTATACAACGTCAAGTCACGAGACTGCTCGATGTCTTCTCAACCATTTCTATCCAGATGACACGGAAGATTCGCTAGCAAGCCATACAGATTTACGACTTAAACAACTGGAGGAACCTGTTTCTTTCGACGAAGAATATTTTACACCTGACGAAGTACTTGAATGTCTGAAGTCAATGAGCCCAAACAGAGCTCCTGGTGTTGATGGTTTGACATCAGATATATGTTTAGAACTTGCTTGCGCTCATCCTTTAATTCTGACATCAATCATGAACAAATGCCTTGAACTAAGCTATTTTCCCAAGACATGGAAAAAAGCGTTCGTCAAAATAATCCCAAAAGCAGGAAAAGACGACTATAGCGACATGACCTCACATCGCCCCATTGGGCTTCTGCCAATTCTAGGTAAATTACTAGAAAAATTGTTCACCAGAAGGCTTGTTCATCACTTGGAGGTCAGCAACCAATACTCCGACCGCCAATTCGCTTTTAGACAACAACGATCCACTATCGATGCTTTACGGCACGGTCTCCAACTCGTCGAAGAGAAAAAGAGAAATCATCAAGTTGTAGCAGTATCCCTCGATATTAAAGCAGCATTTGACAACGCATGGTGGCCAGCTCTTATGGAACAATTACGCAAAATCAAGTGTCCGGTAAATATATTTAAATTAATTACAAATTATTTAAAGCACAGGGAAGTGATTCTGCATTACGGTGACGCTCGAGTTTCTAAAATTATGACGAAAGGCTGTGTTCAAGGATCCGTTTGTGGTCCAACTTTTTGGAACTTGATTAGTCAAGAGGTACTCCAGAAATCTTTACCAGATGGATGCATTCTCCAAGCATTTGCCGACGACTTATTATTGATATGCTTTGACAAGAACCTAACAAGGCTACAAGAAAAGACTAACTACTGCCTAGAAGCTGTGGAAAAATGGGGCCAAGAGATTAAACTTTGTTTTAACCCAATTAAAACCAAAGCTATTGCTTTTACTAATAAAGCTCAATCCATCGACATCTGCATGAATAATATTAATGTGCCTTTTCAAAGCGAGTTCAATATCCTCGGCATCGTTGTTGATCGATGTCTTAAATTCGCCTCCCATGCAAAGCATATAACTGAACGAGCTCAACATACGTTTAATAACATCTGTAAATTTGTTCGTCCTACCTGGGGCCTTCAGTCCGAAAATATTGAAATCCTGTACCATCGCGTCGTTGTACCTATGATCACTTACGGTTCAGCTATATGGGCACGTGCTACAAAATTCGTTTATGTAAGGAAGTGGCTTCGCCAGCTCGAACGCAAATACGCTATAAAGGCTATTCGTGGTTTTCATACCGTTTCTGGCGTCTCAGCGTTGGCTCTTGCGGACTTCAAACCCCTGTACTTAGTGGTCAGGGATATCGCTAAAATCGAAGATGTCAAATTTCACGGAACGTATGCACAACTGGGCACGCATGAAAGCCGTACACCTGCCAAAGATATGCTCCATCCAGCTCATCGACAGACGATAACATACGAAAAGTGCGATTGCCAACAAGACGTAAGCGCCGTTTCTCAAGGTACCTCAACTACGATTTTTACTGATGGATCGAAACTTGAGAATGGTAACGTTGGGTGTGCGATAGTTATACACAACCACGGAGAGTCCGATGTGAGAAACTACCAATTAGCATCAGCTTGCAGTGTATATCAAGCCGAGCTCTTCCCGATCCTCAAAGCTCTTCTATGGATTCAAGACACAGATGTACTCAGTGCCTGCATTTTCACAGATAGTTTGTCATCGCTCAAGTCTATTGAAAACCGAAGTAACACGAATCCGATTGTAAATTCTATCCACAAAGCGCTATATTCCATTAGTCAGACGAATCGCCAAGTCAAGTTTTCATGGGTAAAGGCCCATTGCAATATTAGTGGAAACGAAGCTGCCGATGTTGCGGCTAAGGAAGCCGCAAATGAATTTCGAGAACAAACTAGCTACTCATTATTTCCTATATCACACATAAAACAACTCGTCAAAGAAGAGAGCGACAACGAATGGAGAGTCGAATATCGAAATCCCAACAGCAAGGGCAGACACTGTTTTTCCATGTTGCCATCGATGCAACTAGTGCGGCGATTGCGAGGTATTGGCGGAATATCCTTCGAGACCACGCAATTCCTAACAAATCACGGCTATCACCTCGAATACTTGTTTCGGTTCAAACGGGCTCGAACAGATCGTTGTCCATGCGACAACTCAAGCATTCAATCGGTACAACATCTACTCCGCGACTGTGAGAAATTCGAGGGAGAACGAGCGCGGCATATAAGCAGATGTGGCAGTACAACACCAGAACCATTTAATCTCGAATCTCTACTTCGTCATGATTGCGATCAACATATTCACTCTTATTTGCAATTCATTAAACATATAGTTTCTAAACTCAAAGATATTAATAAGAATTTCACAGCAGGATAAAATATTTGTAACTGCCGCACGTATGATATGCCATGGTCCTTTCGGGTCGAGATCGACAACTCATGTATTCAATATGGACATCATCTACTCCGCGCTTGGCAGAGGTTTCGAGCTAGAACGAGCGTGTTATATCAACAATCAACATAATTTCGAATCTCTATTTCGTAAAATTTTATCCAAAAGTTTCCTTCATATTTTTGAAAACATTTAACATTTTGTATCCAAACTCATTCAAATGAATAATCATCTAATAACAGTAAAATGTATGTAAACTTTATTCTTTTTATACAATTGCCGTATCCTTTAGCGGCTTAAAATATTTACTTAAACTATTCCATATTCTTTGTATATTTTTGTAAAAAATTGGAAATCTTTAGTTTAAATAAATGTCCCGTATGTGTCTTCCACAACGGTTAAAGCAAAAAAAAAAAAAAACCTAACCTAAGGATCAACAAGCGACTAGATCCCTAGCCTAGGTAGACCAATCCGGAACAGTTAAAGAATACTAAAGCAAGGGGCAAAATGACACTTAGCAAGTAACACGAAGATCGTAAATATAAATATATGGAGCTAGATGAAGGACACCACAGGACGGGGCACGGCAAAGCTGAAATTTTAATGGCGTGGCATGCTCTACAGATTGCATTGAACTACGAAGCCGTTCCGATAAATATTTAGTCGATCACAATCGTCAAAAAAAAAAAATTGTTTGACGAATTTCAACGTGACCGCACGTGGTTTTCTGATAAGCTACACACACAGTTGCCATGAAACCCACACACGATAACGTGACATAAATCGACGATCTCGTATTGGCAAACCGCCAACTGAAAGTGCACGAGATTTTGAGAAACTAGGCAGCTACTGAAAAAAACTGTCGGTGCGATAGTTGACACGATTGATCACTCTGGTCTACATGCGAACTATGATATCACTCACAGCATTGTTTGACGTTGATTAAGCGCAATCCGAAGGAATATCTGATATCCACTGGTACATAGATACCACTGAACAGTCGAAACAGTGGTCGGCTAACGTGCTCAAAAAAAAGGCGTTCCTTTGTAAAGATTATGGCTACCGTTTTCTGGGATTCACAAGATGTGATCCACATCAATTACTTGGATATGGGCAAAACGATCACAAGGCTCTATTATGTCAAATTATTGGGCCCATTCGACGCCGAATGGCAGAAAACCCGTTTGGCAAAGATTATACCATGACAACATACTGGCTTACACCTCCGCCATCGACACGGCCGAATTAGGTGAAATGGGCAACTGCTGCATCATCCAGCATATTCTCCAAATTTGTCCCCTGAGGCCTCGACAACCCTTAAAAAGTCACTCATCGGCAGAAATGAGTCAAATGAGGAGGTCATCGCCACACAGGCCTACTACATTGCTGAACTGGAGAAACCCCTCTTTTTCAGGAGCGTTGAGAAATAAATGTTCAAGCCAAAAGGCACTCTCAAAGGAGGACGTACAACTGCAAAGGATTTCAAACCCGATCAGCTTCTCCTCCTTCGTACTCAAAACTTTAGAGCACATAATAGACTTATACATCCAACAAAGGCTTGAGAGCTCAGCACTTCCTAAGTCAGAGCACGCATATGTTAAGAGAAAGTCCGCAGAAACGGCTCTCCATGAGGTGGGGCGCATTGTCGAAAACAACAATACATATACGCTATTTGCTTTCATCGACATAGAGGGGGAATACACCAATGTTCGCATTGAATCTATTCATGCGGCACTCTCAGATTTAGGGAGTTGAGCGGGGGCTTGCTACGTACTAAGTGGCACTGCTAACGACCAAAGTAATCCACGTTAACTTAGGGAGTTATCGAACTAAATTCGTGTGCAGAGGAACACCTCAGGATGTTGTGATCTCTCCACTCCTGTGGCTATTAGCAATTAATAAAATATTAATTAAGCTTCATAGGGAATTTATTTATGTGGTCGAATATGCGGATGATGACAGTAGTATCAGGAATGTCTCTCCGTGATCAGTCAGATCATTTGAAAGAGCCCTTGTTTTGGTCAGCAAATGAGCCACAAGCTGTGGCCTGGACGTAAACCCAGGTAAGACAAAACTGATGCTGTTCACTACAAAATCCAAAATACCGCCTTTCGCGTTCCCAAAATAAAACGGGCATCAACTGCAATTATAATCAAGCTCGAAACATTTGGGCGTTATTTTGGACTCAAAGCTCAACTGGATGTTGAACATTGAAGAGCGCGTTAAAAAAGCATAAATTGCTTTTTACGCCTGCAAGACAGTATTCAGCAGGAAATTGGGTCTCACGCCAAGCATGGTACCATGGGTTTACACAGCGATGATTCGGCCTATCCTAAAGGTACGTTTTCCTCGGCACGGCCCCAGCGGCTCGCCCATTGCATATAAAAACTCTTTTTTAGTTGATAATCGCTTGGCATAGCTCCACAACGAAAATTATCGTCGAATGAACCGCGCGACTCTTGTTGTATATAATGCCCGCATGAATGGTGAACGTGGTGCACTCGCTTGTTTGTAGGCGACGCGACGGCTGCTTGGGGTAGGGTAGTTGTTTCGCACAATAGTCGTACTGATTCGGCTGATACACGAATCTGTCTGTACATAGAAAGCAGTCGCGGGACTCTTGTTGTGCATAATGCATGCACGAATGGTGAACGTGGTGCACTTGCTTGTTTGTGGGCTTCGGGCGACGGTTGCTTGGGGTCGGGAACTTGCTCCAGTTAGAGCCGCTGGAGTCGCTAGAGTCGCTGCGGCCGCGTCGAGGACAACGTACCTTGACATACGGTTCACTAGCCTGGTGGCCAGCGATCAGTAAAGGATATAATGTAACAAATCATGGAAGAGTGCACAGATCGGCATACGAACATGCCTGAGGGACCCGCTGAATGTAATCCTGCATCTTCCACCCACCGATCTTTTTATTAACCAACTGGCAGCATGCACCGCAGTCAGGCTCAAAAAATTAAATTGCTGGAGTGCTAGGACTTACGGCCGCAGCAATATTCAAAGGAGGCTTTCACACTTGTACTTAATCTGGCCAGATTACGTACTCTGCCGTGTGGTGAGTTTAAAAATGAATGGAATTCGACAGCTCAAATTAAGAAATTTGCACAGATTACGTAATCTGGCCGTAAGTGTGAAAAACTCCTAAGTCAGCTCCCACAAGATATATGCAAGGCTGTAACGGACTTGCCCAAACTAAGTTTTGAGAACAACTTTGATGCCATATTCACAACCAGAGGTGAGTGGATAGAGAATGAAGCGGTCAAGGACTTTGATATCACCATTTTCACCGATGGGTCTAAAATGAATTGTAGCGCGGATGCCGGAATCTTTTGTGGATTGCTTAATATTTCTGAATATTACCACCTTCCTGATCATGCCAGCATTTTCCAGGCCGAAATGAATAACACTACTTTAGGTATCCGGACATAAGAGCATAGAGGATGGCTGATGAACTGGCAAAAAGGGCGGCTACCCATGGCAGCTCTCATGCGGAGCGTTTGGCATCTCTTATGAGCAAGATCTCCTTCCACTGCTAATTTCAAATTCCCGCAGGGTAGTCTGTGTCCATGTGACACAGAGCATTTTGGGTAGTTGGACACAGATTTTTGGTGAGTTGCGCCACAACGTACCAGAGCAGCGCTAGGAAACCCCTTGTATTGGGTGTTGTTGTTGTAGCGTTTGAATAGATGTTTTTCTCTTTACATCGAAGGGGGTCTTGCCAGCTCTTGGCCGTTTTAAAAACAGGTAGCTCCGGGACGATTTACATCGAAGAACCAGCTGCCGTAGGAGCATTTTATGGACAACACAAACATCCATGGGTCACAGTGGGATTCGAGCCCACGCACCGGCAACTCAGAGATAGAGTGACATCTCTGCCACTGAGCCACCGAATGCCCCCCCCCCCTTGTATTGGTGATACGCCATGGCGTGGATCAGTACAAATACCTCGGAGGTGGCGGCTTCGCATAGCCCGAACCACGGTTAGGGAGAATGGCCTTAGATGCCTACGCGCTTACATCTAACTAGTTGGTGGATTGTTGACCACACGGCCTGAGTCCTAGTAAGCGGAAGGAGCCATCATGAAGTGAACGGTAGCGCTACGAGTCTGCTCTAAGCGGACAAGCAGTCACAGGCACAACGATCATGCGGCTGGCGAGCCGAATTCGTTAGGTCTAACCGAAAGGGGCCATAGGGTGATCACACCTGCTATTGAGAAATCTTTAGCGAATAGTGTATCTCGGGGATGGATGTGCCCAAGGGACTATGGTCCCTAGCCATCATGGTGTTGGTCTTGAGGTAGACTGTGGTGCTCGACAATTCGACCAGCTAGAGTCGCAACCTAAGGTCAGGTTCCAAAGGGAGGCATCCTGGCGGTAAAACTCTATTCCGACTTTCGGATAAAACTCGCCGTCCCGCAAGGGGGAGGTATGGCCTATGGCCAAGGTACTCCTTAAGGCAAGCCTAGTAGATGGGACATCAATGCTGATTTAAAATGAAGAGATCTGAGGGCTGGCGCCATATCAAGGAAGATGTGGCCTTCCTCTGACTGGAAAAGAACGTCTGAGATCCTGTCAACCTAAACCGCGTAAAGATATTATCAAACTTACTGCCGTTATCACATGGCACTGGCCAATAAGAAAACATGCTGCCAGATTGCGTATCTCCTACAATCCGCATTTACGCAACTGCGGAAATGTAAATGAGAGAGAACTCTGATTCACTTTCTGTGTGAATATCCGGGTCTCGCAAGAATCCGGTATCGCACACTGGTCAGGGTTTTTTCTCGAAGCTTAGAGGATGCATCGGAGGTGAAAATAGGGAGCTGCTTTACTTCCTAAAAAGCACTGGCTGGTTCAAGGCACCTCCACATTCCTCACCTAGCCTTCATCATATAAGTAAACCTTCACGAAGTTTGTGGTTTCGAAATGGCGATTTATGCGCTAATTGGGCTTTTGGCTCGTTCTGCCTTAGCCAGCACTTTTAGCAAGCAACCAGCAGTCTCATGGCAACTAGTTTAATGCATATATTGTCATGTCATGTTAAGTAAACTGCCGGTCAAATCTTGCTGAGATGATAGTGGAACTGGGAATACTCTTCATAAGCAACCCAGGAGTAATCTGATATTATCTGCCTAGAAACTGAACCCTAGAATAGCTGAAAGGGAATATCAGATCTTCGCAGTAAGGTCCCTTGAATTGCCCATTCCAAAGGACCCATTAAAGAATTTGTAGCGTATATAAATTTTAGTTAGCACTTTAAGTAGAAAACCAGAGCTTACAGAATGTCAGCGGCGACGGTAGGCAACGGCCACGAATTACCTTCAATTTTTTTTTTATCGTCTAGCGCTAAATCTGGCAATATAACTGACCTGAAATAATGGTTTTGTACCGACACAAAGGTAGTACATACGTAGAAATTTCACGTTCTTCACTTCTGAATACCCGTCACATTTGAATGAAACTTAAGCTCCTTTTGTGCTAACAATTTCTATCACAGCCCTATGACATGTTTCGATTCCATCTGTTCCTGGATGTTAGCCCAGGAAGACACTTGAAGGGGCTGGTTTGTATTACAGCCATATGACGTAATGTTCCGATTCCATCCGTTCCGAGATATGTTTTAGGGATTTACTAGGATAAGGTGACCAGACTCCCGAAGGCCCAATGCTGTACACATTATGTTCTTGCAGATTTCGGTTTTCAGGAAAATACTCAGCCATATTCTCGCCCCCGTATTCGCGCCTATTTGGAGAAATAATAACATCTCACGAGGTCATGATGCATGCTAAGGCTCGTATATTTTTTTCGATAAAATCAGGACAAGCGCAGCAAAAGTCGTCGTTTGGCAGGACAACCAGAAACACAAATGAGTCTGTAATATTTGCGTAACTTTCGAATTTTTCAGCATTCAGTGTAGATTTTTTGGAAACTGAAAGGCTTGTTTGGTGTAGTTTGATTAGAGGAGAATTCTATTTAATATTTATGCATGTTTGGGCATTAATCTTAGGCAACTGCATATCCTCACCATGTCTTCAATATCCTGTTCCATAAACAGTATTTATCAAGAATGCTCCTGAACTAAGTAAAATCGCATGGCGATGCGAAGGGGGATTTCACGGCGGTTGGCCCTTTTAACAGTGGTTAGCTCAGCGAAGATTTACATCAAACAACCGACTGTCGTAAAAGCCATTTTTTATTTATGAATTTCTTTAACATTTAAATGTAGTCTTCATTAAACTAAGTCATATTCGTCATTTGGTGAGATGCCATTTCGACGACAAAAACAGGACAAAGCCGGACAAAATCAGGACTTTTAGCATTTTGGCAGGACGACAGGTTAAAGTTGAAAAGGCAGGACTGTCCTGCCAAAAACAGGACGGATACGACAAGTATGCATGCCATATAATAACCTCATATTCTTCTTGCCTTCATGAGTGATCTCTTCTTCTTGGGGAGGCAAAGTTCTGTTAATACTAAACATGGAGCCCTATAGTTCTCAATGTTCCCCTTAAAAAAATCATCAACATATGAAAAACAAACGTTTGTTTTAACACGAAAAACACAAAAAAGAGTACTTCAAATAAGATTATACTTACACACATATAAAATAGAAGAAGAAGAAGGTTTCAGAAATAACTGTAAGGACTGTCGTATGATGTGGCACCTGGCTTTTCATATGATGGCCGCAAAGTATCTACTTATTTGAAAACTTCGTTTCGTTTATTGCAATAGATAAACGAAACCCAATGAGATGGGCCGAGAATTCTTAAGCTGGTGGTGGCTTTCCAGGCACAGTTTCAATGTAGCTATGGAGTCCGAGGAGAACCTCTAAAGCGGTGAAGAGGTGGCTAACCCTTGTTGCGATATTTCTGGAGGAGAGTATGCATTCTATACTCATGTGTGGTTATATAGGCTGGTCCCCTGGTGTAAAAAATTTAACGGACTCGAAGGATATGTTGAGGGGAAAACCCTGATCTAAAACTCTTACAGACTCCCTTCTTTAGTGTGAATTTTCCAATAGAGGGGATAAGGGAATCGCATGCAGTACAGCGGCGGATTTTCCATCGTTTTGTGATAGGAAAAATAAATCCAAATCGCATCTTTTGACAGCTGTGACTTCAGAGTCTTGGTATATCAAGCCGTGAAATGTTCACCAAATATGGACAGTGCGATGTTCCACAAGTCTGCAAAATTTCAAAATTCCGCTCAAGTTATGGATAAAATTTCAATTAAAAACCACAAAAGTGCAATTTGGGCAGCTGTAACTTCCGAACTCAGATAGGTAGGACCTTGAAACTTATGGAGGAAATGTGCGCCAAGTAGCTCTACAAATGTGCCAATTTCAGAAATTTCCGTTGGTTATCGAAAGTGAACGATTGAAGTGTTATCGTGTATGAGTGAAACTTTACACTTTAAATCGCAACTTTCGACGGCTGTAAGTTCTGAACCTTGACAGCTGGAGCCTTGAAATTTTCACCAAATAGTGTACGGTGTTTTACAAATTTTCTGAATTTCAAAGTTTTCCAAATATTTGAGTGATGGACAATTTTCAAATAGAAAACTCAAAACGGCGATTTGGGCAGCCATAACATTCGATTGCGGAAAGGTTGAATCGTGTAATTTGGAGATTTAGCCAAATTTCAAACAGATTGGAAACGGTTCCCGAGCTGTTGAAAATGAGCGATTGCCAACCATTAAAATGCAATTATCTCGCTAAATATCGACCATACAGGGGCCCAATTTTGCATGGTAAAAGCAGGCAAGACAGATCACAGGCGTCATCGAGGAGTGATTTAGGTTTCATATTGTGGCATGGAAAATGCTGTAAGTTTTACTGTACATTTCCCAATGCTGTACGACAGGTCAAAATGCTGGACGTCTGGTCAGTTTTAGTATAAACTAAACCCATTTCCATTAAAAGGAAACAAATTTTCTTCCGGGGGTGGTTTGTATGACAGCCCTATGACGTAAAGTTCCGATTCCATCCGTTCCTAGATATGTTTTGAAGCTTTACTAGAAACACATTTGGATGAAGTTTGGTTAAGATTGGTTCATAAAGAAAAAAGCTTTTCTTTAAAGAACCTAATTTCTATTGGTTGGTCTCTATGACCGCCCTACGTCGTAGTGTTCCGATTTCATCCGTTCCTATATATGTTTTGAGGCTTTACTACTTACTTTACATTTGAGTGAAGTTTAGAAACAGACGGACAGACAGACAGACAGACGGACATCGCTCAATGTGCTTCTCTCGTCACGCTGATCAATAATATATATACTTTATATAGTCGGAGGTGCTTCCTTCTGTGCGTTGCAAACTTCATGACAAAGTTAATATACCCTTTCACATAGTGACGGGTATAATAAAGTGACTGCTCATCGGCTGACAGAAGAACCACCTCCCAAAGGCTCTTAATTACAATACATTTATGTGAGGATTAAAATAAGCAAACTCGGGGAGAATGAATTGTACGAAAAATATATACACGGAATTTGCTCGTTAACATAATTGAGAAGAGATTTCCTACTCTGAAAAAAAAATGTGACTTCATTATGTTTGGTAGTTACACGTGTGAAGCATGTATGTATATGTCAAGAAATGCATTCTCCAAACATTTCTTTTAGAAGCATGCTCAGGCGATTTGGACTATATAGACACTAATGAAAGCAGTAACATTCCCAAAATAACACATTGACATTACTCTACTTTACAAAGGAAAGAAATATGTACACGAAAAATAAAAAGAGTAATTTAATTAAATACAAAAAAAAAACTACTATCCAATTAAACTTAAAAAGAAAACATTTTTTTTTTGTTTTTACGTTTACCAAAAATAATCCTAAAGCTTAAAATCTTGCAAAGGGGCATACGTATAAACTGATCAAATTGTAATAAAAAAATATCATGCATATTGAAGTGGTAAATAAATTTCCAGTAATATTCTTATAATTTGTTTAATGTGCAATAAAAGTGTGTAAGGCCAATATGTGTGTAATGCTGGTGCAATTGCGTGCCAATGTGTTTTGTGTGTTGTGTAAAAATAATGTGTATTGTGTGCTTCATAAATTTAACGTATTTCATAGAATACATTTTGGTGTTAATCATTTTTGGAAAATAAAATGAATTAAATGATTTCAGAGAACTGTTATGTCTATATGTTCGCTGATAGATAACATAGTGGTGAATACATATTATTTTGTCTTGTGTACCTACTACACTAAAAATGTGTGTAAGCATAGCTCATATAGGCGAAATGATAATTGACATTCTGAAAGAAGTTTCGATACATGGTAGGTATTGAATTGGTAAATAATCTCTTCGCCCATACGAGCACTGCTTATGCTTACTACATTAAATTATTGTATTTTTCATCCTAAAAACTATTTTGCCATTTGTGTGTATTGTTTCCCTAAAATTAAAATACCTCCCTTTTGTTTTATCTAGAAAATCTACGTTTACATAAAAACAGTTAACACTACTACTCAACTAAATATTATCACAATAATTTTGGGAAATTTCCAGTATAATATAATCCATAAAAAATCATTTGATGATTTCGATTTTTTTTTGTTTTCATTCGTTACCGAAAAATGCACATACATTTTGTAGCAGGATAGAGAAAAAATCAATAAATAAATTGAAATTGTTAATATTGTCATGTATTAGTAGTCGTGTTTGTCTTATGTTACACGAATGGAAAGAAATATACGTAGTGGGAGAGTTTGAAGAAGAAGAACATGTAGAAAGTGATAGCAATAAGAAACACTTTCAGAACATTTTTAACACTTATAATACTCGTAAAAAAAAAACAAGGATGAGATACTCTAATTATATACTAATAAAATTTAAATGATATTTTTGTGGTTAGTCTCTTTTTGTTTGTTTTGTTTATATTTTTAAGTAGAGTACTTTTTCTTGAGTTTACTTTGTTTTATTTATCAATCACAATCATATATCATTCCAACACCAAATATACAAAGCCAAAACACGAAAAATACTTCTTTTACTACTATATTTCGCAAAGAGCAAAAACGCGATCAATTTGAAACCAATTTAGTAACGATAAACAGGTACAATGACTTACATACCTAAAACATATGATGGAGTTTTATTTTCTAATCGACTATTGATTATGTTTTAAAAATAAGACAAATACATTTGAAATTAGCTAATGAAAAAAAATGATCTTCGGTGGAGAATGAATTGGGAGTTTGCAAAAGTATCCAATTTTTTTTAAACAGGCTACGCCGTTATGTTATAGAAAAAAAATGATGATATTCAAGATGTCAGGTCGTCAACGTCACGACGCTAACAAATTTGGCGATCTAGCGATTGGAAAACCAAGACGATCATTAATAAACGAACGGATGACAGAGCGATTTGTCCACATCGGTTTGTGACGGTAGTGAGTGACAAAATTAAATAGGCATTTAATTTCGAGCCGAGAAGGTGTCATCAATAAAAAAAATTGTTGGAAGCGTAGATCTATCTAAAATTGGTTTGGCTAGGCCCAAGTCTCCACAGTGCTTTTTTTCACAGGAGAGATATATTTAAGTTTAGACGCAGGTCTATCATATACACTGCCTGTCATAACTATAGCCGCAGCCAGTTTTTTCGACAAAACTGAAAGCTATACAACATTTTGAAAATACTACATACATACATAATTTTAAAGAGTCAAGAGTTAGCTTATAACCTGCTGAATATGAACTTGCTAACATTCAAATTGATTAAAGCACAACAAGCTCTTCCGTTTTCCACCTCTTCATAAGTATAGCCGCACTAATTGTCCTGTTTCAATTTCTCTGTTCTTCTTATCAAAAGCAACATAAATACAAATCATTGAACTTATTTAAAGGAGCATTGCATTTCCGTATTTGCTGATTCAGTTTTGATCAATATGCCCCGTAGAACGTGTTTAATTGGTCGAAAAGCTTAAATTTTTGCTTTTTAGATTTAAATTTATTTTTCGGGGATATTGTACGTCGATTAGGCCGTTCAAATAAAGTTATTCGAAATTTTGCTAAAAATCCAGCGGAATATGGAAAAAAGAAAAGTGTTTGATTACATACCAGTCAAACTCAAACGTTGCCCATGGAGTGCCGAATCGCCTGCTCACTGAAGTCTTATTTTATAGTTTAAGTGTGAAATCAATTCAAAATTCAAATGAGCTAAATGTATGCTTTGGAGCTGCTTATAAATTTAATTTGCGAAAATAGAATCCAAGCTGATCTGATTAGTCCAAAACCTTTGTGAGATTTTTCCAATGATACAAATTTTCTCTTATTATTTGTCAACGTGGCGAATTCTTAACAAAAGAAAAAGAATGAGTTGAAAAATGCCTTCTTCCGTTCTTAATCGAAATTTTCGTTGGAAGGCGCCAGATTCTGCTAACCTTGCAAGGGGGCACGTACTTAAAAAGGTTGGGAACCCCTGGTTTAAAGCGTCGTCGGAGCCAGTGTCACTCCGAAAAATTTTATTCAAGGTGACTGCGTTTTTCCTTACATACATACAGCCTGGATGTTGACCACAGCCAACATTTTATATGTGCGGGGCAATGACGTTGAAGTCGACAATCGTCGATAGGGATGTACCATACTCACCATTACTCTCAAAAACGTACAAAGAGCACATCAATGTTGAGTATTGCTTATTAAGTGAAATCGATCAAGTATATTTGCAAATACGTCAACAAAAGAAGCGATATGGCAGTTTTCCGACGAGATCAACCAATATCAAATGGGACGCTACATTAGTAGCAATGAAGCACTATGGCGTATTTTGTCTTTCTCAATCCACGAACGAACGATGAGGATATGTTTGCAAAGACATTACTTTACGTAGAAGTTTCGAAATACTTCATATGGAATGCATCGGCAAAAAAGTTTCAACGACGCAAATAAGGTCAAACAGTTGAAGGACACGCCAATTTATATTCAACAGATGCATTGGGTCGTCTCTACACTGTTCATCCGAATAATACATTTGATGCTATTATTTGCGATTGTTGTTAATCAACGTGCACGGGCCCACATCGTTTTAACATTTAAGAACAGTAAATGGTGTAGTATGCGCAAGTTATCGTGAAGCTTGCCATCAATTGAATTTACTCGAGAACGACGCACATTAGGTTACTTCACCAGCTGATGCATCGAATACTGCACATCCGAATCATATTCATACGTTATTCGCGATCATTTTGACAACTTGCTTCCCGTCCAATCCGAAAGATTTTTGGGAAAAATACCAAGACTACATGAGTGAAGACATTCTACATCTACAATTCACACTAGCAATATATAATGAGGCATTGATTATTATGATCGAGGACATATCGTTTGGCTATCGTTAACAAAACACTGATTCAATTGGGATTGCTCCAAATGCTTCCAATCGATCAGCATACGACATTTACGATCGCGATTTGCAACAAGAACGACACTTTAATATCGCTGAATTGAATGAATTTGTGCGTACAAATCAACTAAAACTTCTCTATGTATTTCCTCGATGCACCAGGCGAAACGGGCAAGATATTTATTATTTCACTAATTTTGGCCAACACACGATCACAAAATAATATTGCGCTGGCTGTCGCATTATCTGGGATAGCGGTAACTCTTTTGGATGGTGACTAAACAACGCATTCGGCTCTGAAATTGGGTGGGGTTCTGAAACGGAACAGTTGAGTATGTTCCGCAAACATGTTTGCCATTCCGATCCCCTAACTGTCATTTTGCGCATTAGCAATAATGTCCGGTTCTTTACGATAGCATATTTCACAAAGGCAGACAAAGGAAAAGAGCCTGAGATTACTTCTGATCCGCAAAATGGCAGTTAAGGGATCAGAATGGCAAATATGTTTGCGGAACCATGGACGAATTAGAAAAGGACAGAGTCATAAGATGTCTGTGTGCGTCGATGAGGGTAACCAAACTGTTGTCAATGTGTTAGTGAAGCCGACCACATGTTAGGAAATGGTTACCAAAATTTTCTACATGACATTATCCTATGCTTAATTCATCCGAGTGCGGAACATACGCAACTGTTGCGCTCCATAACCCCACCCATTGTCATTGAATATGCAAACCATCGACAGACCAACAGGCCCAGGCCCTTAATCGTACACTACAAGATTTGAGAGAGAATCAACAGTCCTTCGGTGGTGCTCTTATTTTATTTTCTGGTGATTTTCGATAAACTCTACCAGTGATTATGCACACCTGCTGATGAGCTCAATGCATGTCTAAAAACATCATTTTTAGGGCGATACGTGCAAAAAATGACTTTGAATACAACATGATGCAACCGCTCAACGTTTTGCGAAACAACTGCTGGATATTGGCAATGGGAAAATGGCAATCGACGAGTCCACGGATTTTTTGAATTCTGTTGATTTACCAGGCATGCCGCACGTTTTAACATTGAAAATTGGCGTGTCGATCATTCTCCTTCGAAACATCAATCCACCACGTCTTTGCAACGGTACGAAGCTTGCATTAAAAAATATGATGAAAATTGTCATCGAAGCAATCATTTTGACTGGAAGATATAAAAGAGATGATGTACTGTTGCCACGCATACCAAATATTGCAAGAGATATGCCACAGGGTCATGAATTCGAATCTCACCGTGAGCCATGGTGTTTTTCACGAGCTTGTGACGGACTATGATCTCTCAGATGTAAAACGAGTACCCATTTATGGGGATAAATAACACTGCTGAGCGTGATGCTGATCTCATTACCTCAACAAAAAGCAGATAAGATCTTGGAAATAGGATGTCACTAACACATACTGCGGCCTAGGCCTGTTCGGTACCGAGATTTCAGTACCGGGTTTCGGTTTTTTTCAATACCCGGTACCACAAGCGGTTTCCCTGACTCAGGTTTTTTTTTCAGTACCGACGGTTTTTTCAACCATAAGCCGGTTTTTTTGAGTACCGGGTTAAAAACCGGTACCAAAAAACCTGAAAAAACCGGCTCATGGTTGAAATGAATCGTTCTTTTTAACTCGGTACCAAAAAACCGACTCGTCGGTCGGTTTTTTTTAACTCGGTACCAAAAAAACCGGGATATCGGTACTTTAGAATATCGGGTCCGGTACCGAGTGAACACCGGTTTTGTACCGGGATCCCTGGTTTTGGAACAGGCCTACTGCGGCCTTAGTCCAATGTTGGATTGTGGCGCCTGTAATTTATTTTTTATATTAACACAATAAAAATTATAGTTAGCAGTTTGATTGGCATTCAAAATCGCTCATAAAGTTAAATTAGTGTCAAGTTGTGAGCGAAGCGAGCTCTCTCAGCTAGTTAAATGATAAAAGCTGAAGAAGGCACCAAAACTAAAATCTCGGCATAAACAAACCCGAATATATTTTGCTAGATCTAGAAAAAACTCCGTACCAACTGGAAGAAGGTTATTTTACTTTTACGATTATTTCCTCTCCCATTTTCATTGGTTTTCTTTTCTTTTTATACCCGTCACTATGTGAATGGGTATACACATTAACTTTGTCATGAAGTTTGCAACAAACAGAAGGAAGCACCTCCGACTATATAAAGTATATATATATACTCCTCAAAACAAAATAGGGGCCACTTGAATATTTTTACTTCAAGAACATTTTTTGCCGATTGTCATTTTGATAACTAATTTTTATGAATGTCGTTATGTTCTCAAGTGTTCTGTTAACGATAACACTGAAGTATTAGGCGATATTAGTCATTGCGGTGTGCTCAAACATTGTTTTTTGCTCACAAACGATTAAGTGGGTAATTTTGGTTATTTTTATTTTGATTTCGGATTAGTTTGAGGCAAGTCGCTTGACTTTTACGGTGGCTTTTGCAATTTCAACGTGTAGTTAAATTATTTATGGTTAAAATGCCAAGAATTCGACGCCATTTAGATAGCGATCCTGCTGCAAGAGCCGTAAGGATGTTGGAGGCTGGTCAATCTCAACGTACCTTGGCTTTACAGTTCGGATATTCGCGAAGGGCTATCCAAAACCTTTGGAACCGGTATCAGGACCGGGAGTGTGTCGCGCCGTAGTGGCTCGGGCAGAGTTCGTGCTACTACCGCCCTGGAAGACCGGTATGTACGACTTACTGCGCGACGTGATCGGAATGTGATTGCGAGCGCATTACAAAACCGTTTACTCCGGGCAACTGGTACCCTTGTCAGCGACCAAACCATCAGGAATCGTTTGCACGAAGACCAGCAACGTTCACGGAGGCATGAAGCCAGGACAAAGCTGACCAGAACTCATCGTGCAAACCGTTTAAGATTTGCACGTCAACATCTTGAATGGGACATGGAGGAATGGCGTAAGGTGCTTTTCACTGATGAGTGTAAAGTGAAGTTTTATAGTGACGATCGACGCATGAGAGTATGGAGAAGAAACGGCGAAAGATTTTGTGATCCTTGCATTCACGAACATGACAGGTTCGGTGGCCCCAGTGTGATGGTATGGGGTGGGATCAGCTTGCAAGGTAAAACTGACTTTGTTTTTCTGAATGAGGGTACTGTGACATCTCAGAGTTACATTGAACGGATTGTCAGGCCACATGTCATCCCATTTTCACATAGAGCGTTGCACGGTTTCACCCTCATGCAGGATAATGCACGACCGCACACAGCCCGGGCGACCATATCTGTCCTGGAGGAGGCTAATATTGAGCTCATAGCGTGGCCTGCCAACAACTCTGACTTGAATCCAATTGAACACCTTTGGGACCAATTAAAACGTCGTGTCCGAGTTGCTGAAGAAGATGTGCAGAACCACCAACACCTGATTCAATTGCTTAAGAGATGCTGGGAGGAGATCCCAGAAGAAAACATCCGCCATCTTATTGGGAGCATACCATCAAGGCTCCGAGAATGCGTTTCAAAAAGAGGAGGACATACCAGATATTAAACAAACAAAATAAGCAGCCCATCTGGCGTGTTAAGTATACAATTAAATATTCTTTTTAGGTGTTAACTGCCTTAAAAATTTATAAAAATCAAAAAAGTCAGAAATTAAGTGATTTTTTGTTTAATTGCATTAAATTTCATTAAATTTATTGAGACCCATATTGTTTTATTAAATTTGAATAATCGGATCACGATTTTCCTGTTCCACAGAAAAATAATCAGAAAATTATTAGTGGCCCTTATTTTGTTTTGAGGAGTATATATTATTGATCAGTGTGACGAGAGAAATCGATTGAGCGATGTTCGCATGTCTGCCTGTCTGCCCGTCTGTTGCAACGCAAACTCCCTCAGTTTTGAAGCTATCGGGCTGAAATTTTGTACACAAATTTCTTTTTAGTGTACGCTGTATATAAGTCGGAACGAATGGAATCGGACCATTGGGTCATGAGGCTGCCCCTGAAAATTAAGTTCTTCTAAGAAAAACTTTTTTCTTTATGTACCAATCTTAACCAAACTTCACCCAAATGTGTTGCTAGTAAAGCCTCAAAAGATATCTAGGAACGGATGAAATCGGAACACTACGTCATGGGGCTGTCATACAAACCCTGCAAATTAGGTTCTTCTAAGAAAATGTTTTTTTCTTATGAACCAATCTTAACCAAACTTCACCGAAATGTGTTCCTAGTAAAGCTTCAACACATATATGTACCTAGGAATGGATGAAATCGTCATAGGGCTGTCATGCAAACCCACCCCCAAATATTAGGTTCTTGTAAGAAAAACCTTTTTACTTTTTGAATCTTATCCAAAATTCGCCCGAGTGTGTTCCTGGATTAGCCTCAACGCATCCAGTAACAGATGGAATCGGAACACGTCCTAGGGCTGCGGTAGAAATTGTTAACGCAAAAGAAGCTTAAGTTTCATTCAAATGTGACGAGTATTGAACTTTCGGCCGCGCCTGAAATTAGCCTCGGTCTCGTTTCAGGTAAATTTTTTTTTTTCATATGAAAAAAAATGTAATCTTGATTGTCCAGACATCTGAACTTTATGATGGTTATACATATTTATATTTAATAAAATAACTGAGCAGAGCGTGCTTGTTCGCCACAATACCTCAACAAAAAACCGTTGGAATCAGGAAAATGCATTTACAGGGTTAGACTCGACATTGATTTTTTTTTTCAATTAGAGTGTTTCGTTAGAAACTATTCATTCAATAACTGTACTCTATATTGATCACCTACCTACACTGTATTTTCCTCTATGCCCACACTTTTGCAAAATCCACCAATTCATATCACCCCTTACAATGGAAAACTATGAAGACACAAACAATGAAAACAAATATTACTCTTAACTTGAAAATCGAAATGAATGACAAATCTATTACTTTACTAAACAAATATACGGTAACGGAGAAAGGACAGTTTTTTTTCGCTGTACCTTTCTCCACTTTCATAAAAACTAAAATAATTTAGACGAGCACAAAATTTGTTAGGAAGTCCATCTGTATCTCGAATTTTTACATTTACTTTAAAATATCACAATTTACACAATCGATAAGCTGCATTAACTGCAAAGAGCTACCACGACACGAACGCGTTGACAATTGACATTGGGTTAATATTGCCGAAAAAAAATAACGAAATTTTAGGTAATCTAGGCGCACTATATAAAACCAATTTAACAAATACTATAAGTACACTGATCCCTATTATTTTTGTGGTTAATATGATTATTCTTTATCCCTCTAAATTCTCGAGACGAACATAAATAAATTGAACGTAACAGAATTAATCCAAATATCGAACTTAAAACGAATAAAATTTTCCAGTTGTGTTGTCGGGTCATATATATAAATATACATTTTATAAAAATATCTTAAGACTAATATACGCTTTTTTATTATCGAAAAAAAGAAGAAGATAACTAACAGATAATACTATAATAAGATGAAAGTTATATTTCATTTATTGAATATAATCTTTTTTTTTGTGAATGGTAAATCATTAAATTCGTTTTATTTTCACAACATGCAAACCATATTAGTAAAATTAATATATTTATGAACTATATTTTTAAATATTTGTAATAAATCAAGGACGTATGCAATGCTTTTCTTTTACTAGATTTTAATTATGAAAGGAAGAACGAGACAAAATGCTGTTAATATTGTGGGAAGCTGAATTGAATTGAATATTAATATTGAACGTAATTGAACTAGCTTTTTTGCCGTGTTAGTAATTAGTAGTAGTAGTGGTGCTGTAGCCGAAACGCATTGAAGAAGACGTAGCAAATTGAAATTATAGAAGAGGCGATGAATATTGAAAATGTTTTTTAAAGCAAGAGAACACTTGCTGAATTCATCGGAAATATTTTTTCTTTTTCGCTCGAATAAAAAAGGTGATTTTTGTATGGAAAGAAGCTTCGCAAACGCTAAGACTGTTCTATAATATTACGTGAATTCTTCGACTCTTCCATTCCTTTCGACACTTTCTACACCTCTACCGGGAGTTGGTTGGAGGTAATGACACACTTGTTGTTCTGGTTTTTGCCAATTTACAAACTTTTATTGCTAGCAGCAGGAATTAGAGTTCGAAACAAACCGATAATCGGCAATCACCAACCACAAATAATGCTAGACCAGGCGGCTTCAATCCCTTAAAAATTGTACAAAACAGACACAAAAATGTCTACCAACAACACTATCAATTTGTTACGTCTTCTCAACAGAAATGCATTTTTTTTTTAATAAATCCTCTAGAGATCATCTTACCATTAAACATCACCGGACACAAACAGTGCAATCAATATATTGACATAATTGACAGAAAAGTAAAAGCATTTAATTTTGTTCTCAATCACTTGTAGTGGTAGAAGAAAAAGACAAGGAAGAAAAAAAACGAATCTGATCGGTTAGGGGAGGATGACGGCGATGAGAATGATATCAAATAATAAATGTAAAATCTTGAGCATAGTTTTACGATGAGGTAATTAATAATAAATCAGGACGATACGATTTCAATTAAGATAACAAAAACAAATCTTCAATTAGGAAGGAAATTAATTTCTATTGATTGACTTTTCAACGAATACCAATCAGTTGAAAATTCATCGTTTTAATCTCGAAAATATTTTCCTAAAAATCTCACCCTCATTAAGCATTTTTTTAAATAATGGTTGTACACGTCTCTTGCTTAACTGATACGAATCAAAAACGAACTGATTTAAACTCAAAAAAAAATATTCAAATTCAAAACAAAATGAATAAAAAAACGTATTATTTTAAAATTAAACTAAATTTAAATAAATTAAACTTATTTCATAACATGTTAATTGGCACGAAATTAAAAATCAAAAAAAATAGGAAAAATGCATGATATCTTTATTTATGATGATCGAAACTAATAAAAACGAAATGTAATATATAAAAATAAAAAAGAAAGAACGAAAATGGATAAGCTTGGTCTATGTTTCAGGACGAGCATAGAGATCTTCAAAAATGGCGTGACGATAGAGTTTGACTCTATCGAAAACAAAATAATCAAAGTGAAACAAGTTCATAATAATTAAGGAACAAAAGTTGAAATAATGGTCAAAAGATAAGAAAAGAAAACTCAAAATAATAGCGATAGATGATGCCAACTCTATTAAGGTATATGTTGAATGAAATGGCGAGAGATCGTTAAACACAAAACTTACCTCATCAAAGAACACTTGAGTTTTACGCAAAATATGACGCAATTCGGTCAATTCAAGGAAATTCCTCTTCAACGCCTCAGCGTTTTGGTTCACTTCACGCAATTCATTTTCCAACTTCTCGAAGGTTGCCTGTTGGTATAAAGAAAAAGTAAATTGTTATTCACATCATTTTTGACCTTTTATACAATAAACAAGTAAGTAACAACGAGACCAAGGCTAATTTAGGGCGCGGCCGAAATTAGGATACCCTGCACTCTCCTCGGGCTAAAAGTTTTTTCGCAATCCTTTTTCACATAAATTCCGTAGCGTCGGCAAAACAATATTTCTGTGAGGTTTGGGAATGCCGGAGCATGGCCCCATAGTACGATTCCATTTGTTTTTACATTTCTTGTTGATTTGATAAAGACATTAATTCAAGGTTTTGTAAATTGGGGTAAGAAAAATGTTTTTTTTGAAGAACCAGAATGGGGGGTTGGGTTTGCACGCCAACCCCATGACGCGTTTCTATTAATTTTTACATATGTGTTGTGGAATCAATAGAAACACATTTGTGTGATAATTGATTGAAATTGGTGCACGTGCTGCGCCCGCAGTACGAGGGTTTTTTAGATTTGGGATACATACATAGTGAATAATTTTGCACATATATTTCATAGGTAATAAATACGAATTATGCACAATGTTAATGAAATGCTTCTCGTAAATCTATTTTTGGATTGGTCTAATTAAAAAGTGTTCGTTCTGGAACGCGAATAGATTTACTATGTATTATGGCTCCACATATTAACGCACCCTGTTTGCTGTGTCCTACCAACGTCTAAGTATTTCGTGCTAAAGACTGTTACGATTCTACACATTCCTACCAAATTGCATTACAATCGGTTAGTGAAAAATTTGTAAATGTCCGGGACACCCTGTTATCTTGGCCATACCAATTTTTAAGTATTTCATGCCAAAGACTGTTACCATTCTACACATTCCTACCAAATTTCATGACTATCCGTTAAGCCGTTCGCGAGTTATTTAGTGAACAAATTTTCAAATGTCCGGGACACCCTGTTATTTTTGTCCTACCAACTTTTAAGTATTTCGTGCCAAAGACTGTTACCATTCTACACATTCCTACCAAATTTCATGACGATCGGTTAAGCCGTTCGCGAGTTATTTAGTGAACAGACGGACGGACAGACGGACGGACAAAATCGATTTCATAAGGGTTTTTTGAAAAATCTAAAAAACCCTAAAAAGGTTTTCATAGAAAAATCAAATTTGGGGAGTTGGGTTTGTATGGCAGCCCATGACCCCATCGTCCGATTCCATCCATTTTTACATATGTTTTGTGGCACCAATAGAAACACATTTTATGAGGTTTGATGCACAAATGCAAATAATCTGTGTCTCTTTGTTGAAAAGGCATGCGCTCCTTCTTGCGATGAAAACATCAAAACTAAACGACCCTTTCGACTGCGACCGGGTCTACGAACCGGAGCCACCCATGTCATTGGCATGGCCACGAATCGCGACGACCCCCCCTTCGACGCAAGAAGGGGAAGGAAACTATGTATCGTCACATTCTTACCGTTTTTTCCCCTCGGGGAGCAGTCTTGGCCGGCCCAGCTGCTCCCCACACTACTACTACGTGCCGGCATCGAATCGAATCCAGGTGCATGGATTTGCTCAGTCTGCGGTAACAGGATTTGGACTAATGTTCAAACATCAGTTGAATGTACATGCTGCGGAAAATGGGTTCATCTAAAGAACTGCTCGGGACTTACCCATCATAATCAACGGGGATCAACTTATACAGCGAGTCGGTGTAGAAATAGAGGGTGACGCTCATCATCCCAACCAAGGTTCCCAACAATCATCACCTTCCACCCCGGCAAACGCTGTACGACCAGTCCCAGCCTAAAACCTAACTTTCCAACATTCGCGGCTAAATTGGCTAAAACAAGGGATCAGCTAAGGAGTATAGACCCTAGTGATTCACGCATTGGTGACCTTAACAATATCATCGTTAAACAAGTCAATGACCACAGGAGAGGTATATGTCACTCACACCTACGAAATCTTAATACCACCACAGGTGTGAGCAAACTATGGAACACCATTAGAAACCTATCAAACCCCACTAAAACTCAAAGGAGGGTCGTTATCAAGTTTGACAATTCTACCATGTGCAACGACAAGAAATGCGCCAATTAGTTTAACAAACAGTTCTTTGAGCACCCACCTAAGGATAGACTCAAGCGCAAAATCACACGAGCCATCCGTAACATCAAGGTAGATGAATATCTTCAAACCACCATCACTGAAGTAGCCAATACCATAAAGAACCCCAAAAATTCAAAAGCGTTTGGTCCGGATGGTATAGCAAAACACCTCGACACACCGGCCTTAGAGTATACCACTGCTACGATGAACGTTTCACTTCGAACATTCACCATACCATAGATTTGGAAGCGAGGCCGCATCACTCCATTACCCAAACCTGGAAAACAACACTCTTTAGGAGAATCCTACCGCCCGATCACGCCTTTATCTCCTGTGACAAGGATACTGAAATCGCTGATACACAAAACTCTTGAGACGCACATACAACTCGCCAATCACCAACACGACTTCAGGAAAATGCACAGCACCACCTTTGCATTAGACCGAATCATCCGGCAACGATATTTCCGACATGTGCGACCTTATCAATGGTTACTTGGAAGAGCTCAGCACTTTCTTCAATAGCAAGAACCTGAAGCAATCAGCGCCCAAATCCTCGGCCACCCTCTTTACCACGTACAACCAGGAATACAACCTACGGCTAGATATTAAAGTAAATAATACAGAAGTTCCCACTGTCCGTCACCCAAAAATCCTCGGCGTCATAATCGACAATCATCTTCAACAGCCGACAATATATGTGACAAAATGAAGAGTAGAAACAAGATCCTAAAATCTCTTGCTGGCAGCAAATGGGGAACAGATAAGGAGACGTTACTCACTACTTGCAAAGCCATCGGCCGTTCAGTGGTAAACTACGCAGCACCCATATGGAGAAATAATCTCTGCAACACTCAATGGAAACGGATTAAAACGTGCCAGAATGCAGCTATGCGTACAATTACCGGATGTGTAGGCATGACATCACAAGATCCGCAAGGGACAAAGCTGCTAAATCTAAAAACTCATAATTTAGCTCCTCGTTAAGCAATATCTTGTTGGTTGTTAACGTAGTGAACACTCGAATCTCGATCTTATGGACAAAACCCCACCAACACGTCATGTAAGACGATCGTAGCGTAGCGTAAAACCTGTCGCCCAATACAACGCTTGGCCTTAAGGGACAAAGAAAGGGAAGTCCAAAGATTCAAAAGAGTTCCCCTCGATAACATCAACACTTACAAGGCGGTTCTAAAGAAATTGGACCACCTTTTCAACTGCACTGCCGCACCAACGCACCTAACACCCATTGCGCTTTGGGAAAATCCCATTGATTCTTAGGTCTTGAACTTGATTAGAGGATGCCAACTATTTACGAATAACAACACTAGTTTCCCCCTTACCTGCACCGCTACAACAACGACAACAGGCAGTATTGATTTGTGTCAGCAAAAGTAGGAGGAAGAGACCTGGGTTCACTTCCTCAGTGATCTTGATGGAAAAAGTTAAGTATTGCCTTACCTGAGTTTATTGATGTGATAACCGTTGGGAGACCAGTCGGAGTCGTTAAATATTAATTCAGCGGAATGTTTCTTTGAGGAGTCCGTCGCTCCATGCATTTGGTGCTTCTGTTATCAGGATACCCATCGAATACGACTATTGCATTGGAATTATATTTTGATTTTACGTATGTATCAATGAACCCTTTAAACAATTTTGCAAACGTGTACAACGTACAATGTGCTCTTGTCCACTTTTGTGGTTTCTGGTAGTGGCTGAAATGTCTTGTACAGGGATGATTTCGTTCCCTGCCTCATACCTCTATCAGCACACAAAGCTAATGGATATGGGCAGAGCTCGTAAGATAAAAATTCTTCCAATTGTCCACCTGACTGTTTGGCGATATATATTCTCTGGAATAGCGTGCTGGGACTAACAGGAATTGGTACATTTTTAATGAGAAGTGCGCGGTTTGTTGTGGCAAGAGGCACTCGGTTATTCCTTTTCAATTTAATTGAGCCGAAGTCTCCGCCAATAGTGGTATTGGTTTGATCAGTTCCAATCTCCCTTATTTATTTATTTTTATTTTCATTTGCAACGATTCCACTACTAACGCTTATTAGGTGAGGATTTTCCTGAAAAGGATCATGTTGATGGAACCATTCCAACATTTTTTGCATGTCCTTATTATCTCTTCGGATTCTGGAATCTCTATTGTCCACATGTTGTTCGGAAGTTGCGAAACTGATCCCACAAAAACGTTCCATCTCATTATAAACTTGCTGAAGAGAGAGAGAGAGAGAGAGGTCTCCACTATACCACAGCTCTTCCATTTGAAGGTAAAAGGATCGGGTGAGTTATTGATTCCATAATTAGTTTACTTAAAACAGTGTGTGTCATTAAGTAAGCTCTAACAGCCCTTGCGTAAGCATGCCCTGTCATGATTTGACCAGTACTGTTTACTGCTTAGACAGTATTGAAAAGTTCCGCTAGACCACTTCCATCCATTATGTAACCAATAACCCCCATAAAAGACTAAGTGGAAGCCACCAAACCTAATCACTACATTTGATAGTTCAGGGTCTCCGTCACGACTTGCGATTATCTTTCGGGCTTTCAAATATAATGCATCAATTTTGTAGGAAATAATATTTACTTTATTTTTGTAGAAGATCATTTCAGATAATATCACATAATCGAGACAATAGACGTCATCGATAAATACGGTTAATGGTTATGTTTATAAATAAATTTTTCGGACTCTTCTGATAGTTATTAAAAAAAAAAAAAAAATTTAACATAATAATGAAATGCTTACCTCAAGATCAATCATTTCTCGGGGCTGTGGTGCTTCAGGACTCTCGCCTGTGTCCAACATTGGGATTTCATCTTTCTTGATCTCTTTCTCCAAATAGCGCAATTTACGTTCCATTTCATCGCAACGACGCACTTCGTTGACGAATTTACGTTGGAAAGCGTTCACATCGGGATTGAGCTGTAAAAATCATAAAACTTGTTGAGTATTGAATCTGTCTTGTTTTTCTCATGCAAATAACTTACATCTCGAAATTGAACCAGACCCAATTCACCGAGTTCCGAAACACAAGCATAGGCTGCTTCACTCTGAAGGAAGAGCTGACACAAGGTCATCTCTTCGCTACGGAACAACGACCCCATGATTTAAAGCCGTTGTCTCTTGTGTTCAAACGAACTGCGAAATGATCTGTAAAAAAAAACAACGAAGAAACTAATTAGTTATGTTGTACCATGGAAAAGACGTATATTGTTTCACAGGTCTACACGGGTTTTGGTGCCGGGGAGATTCAAACTGTTTTTGAGTAGCCTTGCTATACTGATTCTAATGGTATATAAATTTTTTAAATCCTACGCGTAGTTTTCGAGATATGATGAAATGATGAAATGTTCCAAAATATGTATGTTGTTAACTCTTCAGACATAAAGGAAGCTTCTTTTTCGAGATTTCTTGAGATGAGACTTTTCAGGGGACTCACGCATGATACTCCAACAGTAATCCGCCATCATATGTTCATCCTATCGACCTTGATAACGATTTTCCACAATTTTCAGTTCCTGGTGGAATCGTTCGCCTTGTTCCACACTAGAAGACCCTAGGTTTACTGGAAATTTATCCAAATGACCATGGCGGTAGTGCATCTTGGTACTCATATTGCAACCAAGATTTCTGAAATTTTCCAGCATATTTTGCACTAAAATCCGATAATTTTCAGCCTTATGATTGCCGAGAAAGTTTTTCACAACGTCGACGAAAGAAATCCACGCTAATGACTCTAAATCATTCATAGAATGCCAAAAACTGGTATCTTTTATTAGAAGTCTTATTTGAGGGCCGTCAAAAATGCCTGCCTTAAGCTTCTCTGTACTTAACCCAGCTACCACAACTACCACATATTGTGAAAATTTCGATCTATCAATTCAATAAGTTCTCAAATGTTAGGCGGCCATTTTTTTTAGAATTGTGCATCTTGATTAACTCTAACTCCTAGTGGAGTTTCAAAAACAACTGTACTCGGAGTGTGATACGGTGGTCGGCCATACCACTTCCTAGTTGCATTATTAATTTTTTATTCTACGATAAGAATATTTCTTATCTTCTGAATAATAAACTTGCGATGGGACATGCCGATTTTGGAAACTCGTTTCTCTATGAATCTCTGTTAACAATGCTACAAGAATGGACTTTAGTAGAAACACCGAGGTCAAAATTACAAAGATTTTTTTGCGACCGTCTCGATTGACTGCTGAGTTACAACTGAGTCGTTACAAATATAAATGATAAGGAATTATACCTATATGTAGTAGTTTAACTGTAGTATATGAGCAAGACAACTAAACTTCAACATCCTCCGGCCGGGCCAAAGTTGTCAATCTCCAAAGGATAGAGTAGCTGGATGGGTCTACGAAGCATCTTTCCTTCTGGACAACGTATTTCGCATGAACGTACTTCACCATCTCTGCTTGCATATGTCTTTTCAATTACGGCCACCTTCCAATGAATCTTCGGTCGTGCGCTGTCAAACAATAATACAACGTCGCCTTCCTTAAGAGGGGTGGAAGACGACAGTTTGTTGGTATGAAATAGCCGAAGCGATTGCATGTACTCTAATCACCACTGAGTCCATAATTTGCCGATGTACTTCGTTCAATACTTCCAAAGTTGCTGGATGTCAGAGTTAATATCGGACAAGGGTGAATTTTCCCAATTAGATTTTCCAGGGATTATCAAAAACATGCGAGGGGTAAGAAGAGACACTTCTGACGGATCGTTTCATACATAGGTGAGATGACGATCATTAGCGATTGCCTCTGCTTCTACAATTGCTCTAAATCAAGCTTGGCTCTTCCAATTACGACTTTGAGTGTACTCTTTATTGTATGTATTAATCTCTCCTAGAAGCCGTTCCACTAAGGAGCCCTTTCAACTATGAATGTCCATTTGATTCTTTTACTAGCGTTAGTCAGTTTTATAGAAACATCTATTCATCACAAAGAATACACGATGGTGGTCTTCTTGGATATTGAGGGTGCTTTTAACAATATCAAGCCCACGGCGATTACGGATGCTCTTCGGAATCTACATGTTGACGATTCTACCCTCGTACCCTCGTGAATATGCTACTTACCAAGAGACGCATTCAGAGTAGTCTGGGTGCCTCCTCTGTCTACAGATATGTTTGTAGGGGCACTCCACAAGGAGGCATCCTATCTCCTTTACTCTGGAATATAGCGATTAACCAATTGCTTCTTATCCTGGAAAGTATCGGATGCAAAGTCACAGCTTATGCTGATGACGTTGCTATAGCTGTTAGGGGCAAGTTTCCTGACACTCTTAGCGGGTTATTAGAGAACGCCCTGACTATCTTAACGGACTGGGCTAACCTCAGTGGTGTGGGAATTAACCCAGCAAAAACGGACTTAGTCCTCTTTACTAGGAGGCGCACGATTCCTACTATTACCTTGCCTAGACTAGGGGGCACACAACTAGAGTTGTCCGACACGGCCAAATTTCTTGGTCTGATTTTAGACAAGAAATTAAAATGGAAACCCAACATTGAAGAAAGGGCGAACAAAGCTACTGTGGCAGTTTACTCATGCAAGAAAGCAATCGGGAAAACGTGGGGCATGCAACCGAAAGTTGTGTATTGGTTGTACACAGCTATTGTGCGGCCTATTCTTCTTATAACTGGAGCTTTTCATACAACACCTTCATTGGGACTAAAGATAGTCCTAGAACTACTGCCACTGGACGTCTTCGGTCAACGGATGGCGGCATGCACGGCGTTGCGTCTTCGTGAAACTGACCTGTGGCGAGCGCTGAACTATGGGCACTCAACGATTCTTCGCAACTTCAACCTGCCCCCAGCAACTGACTACACTGTTCCCAAATACCTATTTGGAAGAAACCATTGTAGCCTGATCCCGTCAAGGGAAGCGTGGGATAATAGCATATCCCTCCCTATTGCATCCATTGCAATTTATACTGATGGTTCGAAGACGGACGCAGGAGTAGGTATCGGAATATACTCTGAGGAACTGAACATTAACTTGTCTCTCAGTCTCCCTAACTTCTGTAGTGTTCTACAAGCAGAGGTCTAAGCGATTTTGGAGGCCCTAAATTGGTTGGGTAGGTACGTCGTCACAGGAAGGAACGTTATACTCTTCACCGATAGTCAGGCTGCTATTAGATCACTTGAATCAGAGCTAACCACATCAAAAATCATCGAGAAGTGCCGGTTAATACTGAGAGAGATGGGTCGTTTCTTCGATATTACGCTATGCTGGATACCGGGTCATAGTGGCTTCGAAAGGAATCGACGCGCAGACGACTTGGCGCGACATGCGTCAGCTAGTGCCGCTGAAGGCGATCGTTACAACATAAAAACGCCATCTGCTGCTTGTGCAATGGTAATAAAAACCGCTGTTGAACGCAGGGCCAATGCAAGATGGATTTAGCATTCTGTATGTGAGGACGCCCACCAGATGCTAGGCTTTCGAAACTCGAGGACAAGGTCGCGTGACCGCGACAATTGGAGGTCTTCAATCCAGGCGGCCAAGGCCCGACGTCGGGCTATCGTGCCATAAAGAAGAAGATAGTAGTCGAGCGGCTATTAAAGCTGCTGTCAATTCCAATTTGGGTAGGGTCATGTTTTCGTTTTTGGCTCCTCTATAGGCGCTACTCGGCTCTTTGCACATGATAAGGATGTGTGGACGGACCCACTTTCGCTTATGCTCTCAACGTAGGCGACGGCACCGTATGGCCTTCTTCAAACTCCGTAAAAACTTGAATAAATTGCCTTTGAATGTGATATAGGCAAAACGGATTGCGGAGAGATCATATCACGACGCTCGGTTATATTACGAATACAATCGTCCCAATTCGATACTGAATCTGCTGGCAATCGTTCGTCCCATGCAATATTCCTCTTCCACAATTCTTGGAACAAGATCTTTAACTTGATCAAAACGGGAGCTAAAATCCCCAAAGGATTGTAGACCCTCGCAATGGTTTGAAGCACAACTCTTTTGGTTGCGCACAGTACGTTGTTGATCTCCATATATTTTATAGGAACCTGCATTTCATCGCTTGCGACATACCACGTTAGTCCTAACACCTTCTGACTAGTTACACACTCTTGATTAGCGAACGCCTTCCGGATCTCCTCACTGTTTGAATTCCATTTTCTCAATACCATGGATGCGCGATTCACGATTTCCAAAGATTCTTTATACTTTCGAATCCCACCTTCTTGCGTCTGGATTCCGATAACCAAATTATTTTTCACCGAGTTCTACCAGAAACACAATCAGGAAGTAGATAAGCTTCTGATTGCACAAGCAATAAGCACGGATTTGTATGTTTTACAAACTGCACCCTTGACAGGCGGCAGTATCAGCCCTAGAATGGAATTAGTGTAGGAGAAGGGCCAGCTAGGGCTCTTTAGGGATGAGTGTTTTCAGAGCCAAAGAAACCTCTTTATTCTAGCACAAGGAGGTTAAACCAATAAAATAGCAAACAGAACCAAGTCAGACGTGCTACGCCTTCAGGATCAAATTAACCATCACCCCCAGCACTCCATCCATTTAATTGCCCATTTTCCTCAAATAAACTGAATTTAATATATCGTCACCTTGCTATCATAAAAAGTTCATTTTTCCAAGATAACAAATTATCAGATTTTCTATAAAATTTGACAGGCAGCATTATAAATTACACATTAAATTAAGATAATAAACATTTGCACAGGTGGGGCCGGTTGGGGCCATATAGCATGCAGTCGTTTTCAATCATTTTTCTTTGCCCAACCATTTTCCGCCAGCATTCAGTGCTGGGTCACATGATCTCGGCTGAACAAAAAGCAGAAAAACACCGACAGACAATTAGTTGAAAACCAGCTTGGTGACATGCGAGTCTCTGCCTCTGGTTACCTCCCTCCCCAACAGCAATCACTTGGCCCGAGCAATGAGTAATCACAGTCACAGCACCGCATAATTAGTGTCGCCGCTGTGGAAGTCTCTTGTACAGATTTTCTCCACTTTGTGTGTACATTGGCGCTCCCGCAATCTCGCGCAATAGCGAGAAGGCAAAGATCAACTGACTCGATATCGATCGTATTCAGCGGGGATGACAAAACTGGTCTCTGGACGTCATCAAATTGATTTCCTGTAACATAACAATTAAGAGCCACAGCCGGGGCCTTGTCTGTCGATTCGATGGAACCGTCCATCGAACTTCCGTCACTTCAGCTTATAATTGGTGGGCCATTCCCATTGTCTTTTTTCGATTGCTGATAAAGCAACATGATCCACGAATGGATCGTCATGCGACGATCATTTTGCCGTGGCACGCTTCGCCTTGAGTGCACTCACTCAGTCGATAAGCCCCGTCCATTGAATTGTAATTAAAATATGTTCACGTTACATATGGATGAAGATATCGCGACGAGGAATTATATGGAATCACAAGCACACACCACAATGGAAAAATCCACAAAGTTGGCAATCGTCGGGCTGTAAAGCCATCAACGTCACGTACATATCTCGACACACTGCGGAGGATTAACTCTTTTTTTATCAGCTAATAAAATGTCTTTTTGCTTATGCCTTTCTTGTTCATAACCACAGGAACTGATTGGAAAAATCAATAGGCGGACGGTATAGACGTAACTCCGAGAAAATTTTTCCAATTTCTCGCCCAATGCATTTCTCCGAAACGCACAAAAACTAAACAAATTTCAGTCTTATCGAATAATCGTCTCGCGAAACTTACTTTATGAACAATGAACTGGATCCTAGGATTTTCTTCAAACTAAATGTTAATCGGTAATCCTTAAGTCACGGGAATTGCGCGACGGAAAACTCCCAACTCGAAGAAAAGATCAAGACGAACTGGCTGGCTATGCGCTGGGCGCTGAACAAGTCGAATGTTCGACGAAGGCGTTGCCTCATCAAACAGGCAAACTGACAGGTGAAATGAGCAAGGAAATGACATAATCGCAGTATATTGTGAATACGACTGAATAGTTTGACTGAATTCAGCAGCGAAACGGCAGATAAAGAACGTTAATTAGCCAAAATTGGTTTTAAATTTCAGATTATGATAAGAAATCACGTTGATATGTTTGTGGATATGGCGTTGTTTCGACATTGATGTTAAAATGGATGTCACGAGGTTTGTTTTCATACGTCGGTGTATTGAAAAAATCGCGGTAAGATATTAAAAGACGGTGACTTCTGGTTGGCGTATAGAGGCTACGCGGCGCGGCGTAAGTATTAAGTAGCTATCGTAATAAAGTAGTATTTGAGAGATGTTTTCTTCTGTTCTTTTCTAAGTTATTTGAAACTTAAAAAAAATAGATACAGAAGATTGAACAACACATTTTGGAGTAGACAGAGTTTTGTTTTTATTCATTGGAAGGGGGTTTTTGGGCGTACACATAACTAAATCTAATCTATAAGCTCATATAAAAGTATAAAAAGGATAATTCAGGGTAAGAAGACCAGACGATCTACTCCAAAGGGTGGGCAAGCTGCGCAGCCACGGCTATAGTGTCGCCAGACGTATCCCGTATTTACCGGAACATCCCGTATTTCAGAACAGAATATATAAAGTCCCGCCGGGACAAGATTTGTCCCGTATATCAACTGTGGTTTATTTTGAAATTAACCGCGCTCTTCACATATAGCAAAATCTGTTACCAATTCTGCATATAATGCGATGAAACATATTTCAGTATTTGGTTCCAGTTATTGAGCACTTCATTAAAATCGGCAATATCTTTCCTGCAGTATATAGCACGCGAGTATAAGAACGAAGAAGAAATATAGTTGTCGCTTGCCTAATTTCCTAGGGTATTTATTTATTTATTTATTTATTTAAATTTGTTTTACAGAACGAGTGTCCCAACAAAAATTGGTTAAAAGTACAGAAAAAAAATTAAAATCTAATTCAAGAAACAGCAAAGTTAATTAAAAAGAGGAGAAAAAAAATAGAAAAATAATTATTATAATAACATAAAAAGAATTCAAATTATTAAACGCTTTCAAAAAGAATACTTTTGACAGAGTGTTTGAAAACTGGAAATGATTGCGGAAAAGGCGCGAGCTGAAGGAAGTCATGTTTCCGCGGAAGTCGAAGCAAGGTAGAATGATAGTATAGTTCTGTCCTAGCAAATGGAATGGAAAAAAGTGACAAGGAACGGGTTGCACGGTTGGGTACTCTTAGAGGAATCTCTTCCGATAAATCTGTAGAAAGAATTCCTTGGCAAATGCTGTACAGAAGACACTCATCCAGGTACACTCTGCGTAGTTCGAGCGAGAGAATTTTAAGGTGGGCAAGTCGTTGAGGATATTCGCAATAGGGAAAGTGACTGTTGAAAAATAAAATTCGTGTAAACTTCCGTTGGATAGATTCAATATGAGACTTGAGATACACGTAGTGAGGCGACCAGATAGGAGCGCAGTATTCCAGCTTGCTACGTAGTAGCGTGTTAAAGAGGGTGAGGCCAATCGAGGAGTCGGTAAACGCCTTAGAGCAACGCAACACAAAACCAGTCAGACGGGATGCTTTCGCAGAAATTTCAAAAATGTGCTTGTCAAATTTTAATTTGTAATCAAACACAACACCCAGGTCTTTAAACTGATCGGCTTTTACGAGGGGAAAGTTATCGATAGTGTATACAAAGGAAATGGGATGAGGTTTAAGGGAAAAGGATATTGAAAAACATTTGCTAACATTAAGTTGAAGGGAGTTGGAGGAACACCAGCTATTCAGGGCAACAAGGTCAGCCTGAAGACAAACACAGTCATCAGGAGAACGAATTACTCTGAATAGCTTCAGATCATCAGCATACAAGAGGAAAGAAGAGGAAAAATTACAGGGAAGGTCGTTTATAAAAACATTGAAAAGGAAAGGACCTAAAATAGAACCCTGGGGAACACCGGAGGTGGGGCAGAAAGCAGACGAGACACAATTGTTGAAAATAACACGACATTCACGTTGGGATAAGTGGGAGGAAAACCATGACTGCAAGGAACCGGAGACTCCATTTGCATGGAGTCAGCATCATAATACATGATGGCTGACCGAGTCAAAAGCCTTGGAGAAATCTGTGTAAACCGTGTCAACTTGTTCATGGTTATCCAAGGCTTTCGCGACCGTGTGCTGAAACTTAGCAAGGTTTGTCATTGTAGAGCGACCTTTGACAAATCCATGCTGACTATTGGAGAAAGAGAGGATAAGGGAGGGTACAAAATCTTGTGAACGAGGCGCTCAAGGATCTTGGAAAAACAGGCCAATAAGGCTATAGGACGATAATTCGTGACAGAAGAGGAGCACGAGGATTTAGGAATAGGAAGAACGTTCGTAACTTTCCACGCAGTAGGGAAGGAACCAGTGGCACGGCTTAGATTAAAAACGATAGGTAAAGGAAGACTGAAGGCAGATGATAAGGACTTGACAAAAAAGTTAGAAAGCCCATCCGGACCACAACTACCATTATCATCCAAAGCGTCAATGATTTCATAAACATCGGATGGAGAGGCAGAAATCAAGTTAAGTGAATCGAGGGCCTCGAAATTAAAGTCAGACGCATGAGGAACTGTCAAAGGAGAGAAAATTGACGAAAAATAACTAGCAAAGAGCTCGCATGCCTGTTGGGGAGTCTCTGCAATAGTATCATTTAGGCACACTTCGTAGAATGAGTTAAAGGATGACTTTAAAGAGCGAACATATGACCAAAAAGGCTTGGTTTGATTGTTCAAAAGCGATAATTCAATACTCCGTAGGTAGTTGTTCCTGGCAGCCTTCACGAGTCTCTTAGCATCAGCCCGCAGTCTTGCATAATTGTTGTGATTAGAAGGTGAAGGCGATCTGATCCACAGCGCACGAGTATGTATTTGCCTTTGCCGACAGTGCTTCTGATACTCTTTTAGTCATCCAAGGGCGTTCCTTTTTTATCTTAGGATAAGTTGGAGTATGAGACGAAATAATTTTATTAAGAAACAAGTAGAATTTGTTTGTAGCTTCGTCACAATCAAGGCCTGCAAAAAATTCTAACCACGGGACAGAATCAAACTCTACTGACAAAAGATTATAGTTCGCCTTGCGGAAGTTATATCTATTAGGTGAGGTTTGTTTCTGTTTTGGAAATACAAGCGAAATATTCATGAATAACGCAGGATGATGTGGATCTAGAGGCACATAACCGCTAAGAGCAGCGGAAAGTGCAATATTTTGAGGGGGGAGGTTAGACAGAACTAGATCCAGTAGTCGATCATTACAGTTAAGAACAGTATTTACTTGACGAAGGTCGCAGAATGAAATAAAAGATGATAAAGCAAAAGATGTGGGGTTAATGGTAGAAATTGATAAACCGGATGGTGCCATCGTCCAGTCAACACCCGGAAGATTGAAATCGTCACATAAAAGAATCCGAGACGATGGAAAAAATGACAAAATGAAGGTTGAGAGCTCAGAGAAAAAAGTCTCATATACATTAGCCGAAGAGTTACATGGAATATATACGCATCCTATTACGAGTGAAGAGAAGGATATGGAAGTAGAGACAAGGATGCATTCAACAGGATGGGAAGGGTTAAAAGTCTCGCATGGTGTAGAAGAAAGAGTTCTCTCGACAGCTATCAAAACACACCCTCCATCTTTTTTATTTGTCAAAGATAGGTCGCGATCACGGCGAAAGACATTAAGCATAGGAAAAATTTCATTATCAAGTATACCATCATTCAACCAAGTCTCAGATAAGCATACAATATCGTCCATAGAAGAAAGATTAGCAAGTAAAAATTCATCCAGCTTAGACCTTAGCCCGCGGACGTTTTGATAGAAAACATTAAGATTTTGATTGGATGTGTGGGTTTCGGGAACCATTCCCAGATTTCCTTTTATGATCCACGGTATGATTTTTCAGAATGTACGAGGGTGGTTCAATAAGTACCCGTGTTGAAAATGAAAAAAACATTTTTTTTTTGTAATTTTTATATTTATTTTTCAACATAGTCCTCTTTTAGTAAGATACACTTTTCCCAACGTTCCTGCCATTTTTTTTAACCCCTCCAAAAAATAGGATTTGTCGAAGTCGCCAAAATACGCCTCTGTCTCGGCGATGACTTCCTCGTTTGAGTTAAATTTTTTTCCCGCGAGCCATTTCTTCATGTTAGGGAACAAGAAGAAGTCGCAGGGAGTCAGACCGGGTGAATACGGAGGATGCGGCAGCAATTCATTACGAAATTCGCTGGTGCGTTATCGTGGTTAAACAGCACTTTCTTTTTCGCCAAATGCGATCGTTTCTCCTTCAATTTTTTTTCGAAGCAGTCCAATAACTCACTCTCCAGTGATTGTTCTTCCTTTTTCTAAAAAATCCATAAGGATAACACCCTTCGCATCCCAAAAAATCGCCGCCATGACCGTCCCGTCATGACATGATTTTCGGCCGATGAAACCGTTTTGGCCTTCTTTGGAACATAGACGGCGAAAGTGTCCCCGTAAATAGCATCCAACTTCGCTTTTATCTCCTCGCATTTTTTCTGATCCAAAAACAGAAATCGAATTACCGAACCATACTGCTCTCTTTCCATCTTATCGAAAACTACGAAACACGCGTTACTCGAATGGCTGTCAAATCAAAACTAACCAATAAATTAGTCTGGAATTTGTTTTGGCGTCGTTTGATAGATGGCAGCACACGATGATGACACCAACTTCCCTCAGTACCATCCTATGTCTTCAAACACGGGTACTTATTGAACTGCCCTTGTTAAAGCCCAATTCTTCATTTTTGCATTTTATTTTCTTTTACCTATCAATTTCATCGAATTATGCCGTTTTACATTTTCATTAATTTCTTTCATTATAAAATTCACTTTAATTCTCTTATATCTGGCAATGCTATTAAATTCAATTCTAATTTTCACCTCATATCCTACTGTTAACATGTCCGTTATTATTTGTTTTCATTATACCAAAATTATATTCAATAAATCAGTTCTGCATCAGACTCAAAACCGATCGTTTCATTTGATCGACTCGGAAACCATTAAATCATCCACTCTAATACATTCTGTTGCTGCGGTACATGCACCGTATGCAATTTCAAATAATACAAAACTAAGTCCAAGTACTGAACTTGGGCATATAATATTAAAGTGCATAATCGCGCTTATGCAAAGTAAAAGAACTTTGTTCATTTTGGTGACCCCGACGTGATTCTTGCTGCCCGAACGCTCCATTATATTCGACATATTCTAGTAATATAAATCGGTAGTACATTTCAACGGCAACGAATCAAGCGCAAGCACACACAAATTTGGTCAAATTCAAATCTGTGCATCGTGCATCTTTTGCATCCAATACGTGGCGCAACCGTCAATTTGTGACCCAACGTCAAATTACAAACTTGTCGCACCCACCGTCTATCTACTCATTCGGCGACAATAATTGTATGCACCACAAATTTTGTCTACAGCGAATTTGGAGCATCGTGTATTTATTACAACTAATACGAGGCACAATCGCCAACTTAAACGTCAGTGCATACATCCTTATTATTTGCAAGCACTAGCATAACAGTTTGTTGCATTCTACACACAAGGATTGCAACAGCGAGTATTATCAACGAATTGGACAAATCGTGCCAAATCTATAGTGTTCGCAACTCTTTGTTCTTCGCTCGATAAAACATAACACATTCATTTTTTGCATTTTCATCTTGGGAACGCAACGACAGCAGTATCATCGAATCTGGCAAAATTTCCCTTCTATGCATATCATTTGTTGATACCCGATTGAAAATACATACAAACATAGATTCGTCATCATGGCAATTTTAAATGACGAAAACGGCGACATCATTAGCCTGGCTATATTGAGCGGTAAGCAGCATGAAGCTATCGCTGAAATTCAAAAATTTGCCACGAATTACGGGAATTTATCTCGAAAACGGAACTCTATTCATATCCTGGAACGGGAGTTAACCGCACTTGATACGATCTGGTTCACATTCGAGGAACGGGATCTGATTATCCATACATCATTCGGTAAAGAAACGGATCATGAATATTTTTCGAATGATCTTCATGGCACAGCATTAGCTATGTATGCGGATATCTGGGACACTATTATGTCGGATATTCGTAATGTCGACGTGAACAATGGTCCTAATCCTAATGACACTCAACATATTGAGGAGCCAAATATAACAGAAGCGACATCGCCTGATGCATCCAATATGCTGGCGAATCCTCTGCAAATGAAACAGGCTAAGCTCATTCAACGGATTCAGAATTCACTAGAACAATTGATAGCCGACGACACACCGCAATCATCACGACACTGTACTATGAAGATTAAAACGATCGAAAATCAGTGGGATACCGTACTGACTATCCATCAACAAATCGTGGAGAATATGACGGACATTGGTTCTGTTTCTTACATCGACAAGTTCTTCGAGGTTGAAGATCATATATTAAAATTGATTTTGGAAGTTAACGTTCGTTTTCAAACTCCAATTACAACATCATCCGCCTCAGAACTTTCACTGTCAACCTTCACTTCAGAGCATGTTAACCGCCCACAAATGGAAGTATCGAAATCGAATGTCGACGACTCAGAAGAGCGACAATTTCCCAGTTCGTTCTCGAAATTAATGGTCAATCAATTCGTACAACCATGCGAATTGAAATCAAGAATGACTGATAAGGCAAATATAATCATCCGACATGTTTCTACCTCCAACGAGAACTCCGGTACTACATCGACTATTTGCAAAAACAATTACCGAAACGAGCATTCGCTGGTTAACGCTGTCACCAGTGGACTGCTATCAAAACAAATTGAATCTGCTGAGAACATGGCTCTACTAAAATCACTGCATGATACTGCAGCAGAGCGGTGGTTAGGATTGGAGATGGAGATCGGTACACACAGCCGGTATCCGACGCTATTGTACAGAACGACACAAACACGGTTTCTCTGGGAACAATCTGTTGTTATGCCATGTCAATCGCCTTCACTGGAAAGCTTTTTAACATTCATCAAAATACATTTTCCAACAATGGATCATAAATCGAGTATTCTGCAAACAGTTCCAGTCAGAGACAGAAGAAACGGCGGCATTGAACGTAATGGAAACCACTCACCTTTTAAATTCTCAACGTCTCTCTCGACTCGACATCAAATTCGGTTGTATTTGATCCAGCGAATTGAGTATGAGCATTGTGCGAAATTTTTGAACTTTGGGCATCGGCATCGTATTTCAGAATGCGTATCGAGTAATTTTCTGAAATGCGACCGAGATCACAATACACTCATCGTTTCGATATCAAACCATGGGAGAATTATATCGAGTTCGACTGAAGATACGACATTGCATTCTTCGTTATTTGCTTTTACAACAAAAACAGATCGCGTATCGACATCAATATCTAACACTGTTTTAATCAATTTAGTCGACAGACATGGCAATCACGGTAGACGCTCATTTTGGGATTATCGTTCACAAACTAACTTTATAATACAACGGCTAATGCAGAAACTTGATCCATGGAAGACATCATCAGATATTTGCCTTGAAAGCATTGAGCAAACAGTCAATTATATTACTGCAATTACTGCGAATCCGAAGTTGACAGAATTTTCGACACGCATAGATGCGCCCATGCCGCGAAGTTTAGTGTGCAGCCAATATTCCGTACAAATAAACATTGCTTACTTCAACGCTCCAAAACGCATCTCAATGTTTACTGATCAAAGGTCCCAGAAGCTGACGAACATGGTATTGCATTTTGGCTCCGGATTTTGCTTCTCGATTTCATCTTTTGGGCAGTTTCAATTTGGAGAGAACTTGCTCTTCCTTCAAAATATTTTCTCCGGCTCAATCAGTAAACATTCCGCATCAGCTGACCAGCTTATTCAAAATCAAAGAAGAGACTGTGAGAAACGGTTTATTCATCTGAGATCGACCGAGCATCTGAAAAAAATCCACGTCAATGCTTCACCATGCTGACCTGCAAAACGAAGTGGACGGTAGCCTTCGTTTCTAATACATTATTTCCAATGAAGTTTACATTGAATAACGTGCCTGTAACTGGGCACTCTATTCAGAGTCATATTTTCAATACGATGCTCTGGTTCACGTTGTCCCTGTCGGCATCCGATGACGTCAAATACGTGTACTCAGAAATCGACACAGAGGATAACAAACATCGTTTCATTTGCATGCAATCACGAAAACTTTCTCGATTGGTCACAGTCAAGATCTTTTACCATTTTTTATCGCTACACGATCTCTCGACATTTTCGGAGGGCGAATTGAAACAACGTACGTTGGGTGCACAAGACATCATGCTACATGTTCATGTCGACGTCATGCTCGCTGATTGTTAACAGTCAAAAGCTCGAGATCCTTCAAAATGGTGATGAAATTATGGCAATCACTTTCATACAGGGAATTACTTGCGTAAGAGAATTCATCAACATTCAACGCTACGTATCTCACAACGAATCAGCACATATATTTAGAGATTCTTTGAAGGAACCTGTTGGAGCCTTTATCTACTATCGTACAGCGAAGGTCAACAATGTCGCAGTAGTACGATTTCTGCATGCTGGGTTTTCTACATCGACACGAACGTCACAGTCTGTATTCTGCCTCGACCCATGGGCAGCCAAATCAGGAATCGATACGAGGAATCGATTTCTGCAATATTTGGATGTCAGTGACGTTAATTTCTGCGACTCAACTTCTGTGCTTGAATGGATCATAGCGCCATCGTACACTTACTACACGCCTGTAGCGAAACGGATATCGAGGCAGAAACTTTCCAATAAGCGTCTCTTCAAATCATTTGAAACTTTTACCGGCTCGACTTACAAATGTCTGCAAATCTAGCACGCAACAATTCTTGGTTTTCGGCTATATACTTCTACACGACTGGACTGGCGAGCAGGATTGTTATGAAACAAGCACATTGATAAATTCAACGAAGTGAGCAAACCATATCAGCAGCAGCGATCGCAATAATTCATTCAGACGTCTTACATTTGCGGTTGTGTAATCACGCCAACCAGTATTCATCCGGGCCCCGATTTTGGAGAGAGGGTTAAGCGACCTCGCTCAACGGCGGGGAGAATGTTAAAGCCCAATTCTTCATTTTTGCATTTTATTTTCTTTTACCTATCAATTTCATCGAATTATGCCGTTTTACATTTTCATTAATTTCTTTCATTATAAAATTCACTTTAATTCTCTTATATCTGGCAATGCTATTAAATTCAATTCTAATTTTCACCTCATATCCTACTGTTAACATGTCCGTTATAATTTGTTTTCATTATACCAAAATTATATTCAATAAATCAGTTCTGCATCAGACTCAAAACCGATCGTTTCATTTGATCGACTCGGAAACCATTAAATCATCCACTCTAATACATTCTGTTGCTGCGGTACATGCACCGTATGCAATTTCAAATAATACAAAACTAAGTCCAAGTACTGAACTTGGGCATATAATTGCGACGTTTTTTTCGCATCGCGGGTAAATCTGACTCGAAAAAAACGATCGCGGGTAACATCCCGGTTAAGACCAAACAGCTGACATTTGACAGTTTTTGCGTATCTTCGAATCGCCTTCGTCGGCTTATTTCTTAGATGTGGTGGATTTTATCACAAAAGATGATTATTTCTTTGCAAAATCTTTTCTCGTAATGAGAAAAACTCTCACATTTGGTTTGAAAAAACAAATTCCCTCATATTTCCCCTATGCGTCCGCCATCTACATTTGAGCTCTATCCCGTGTAGGGTAGTTGCACGGGTTAACTTTACCTGGGTAAGTGTCATTTTTTTTATATGAAGTTCTACCCAAACCTGCACGGGATAAACTCAATAAAACGTACCTAATATTAAAGTGCATAATCGCGCTTATGCAAAGTAAAAGAACTTTGTTCAGCCCTCGTACCTACCATTCTTTCCAAGATGCTATTTTTAAACTTGAAATCGCCGATAAGCTATTAACATTTTCGAAAAGCTGCGGATGTTTTGAAGATAAATCAATTGAACCTGGATTCCTTATATGAAGAATTTCAAATTATTAAAAAGAGCGGAGGACATTGCAACGTCGTCTGAGGGTAAATAAGTATGAATGCGATTGAGAAGTGGAAGAAAATCATGAAAGGGTTTTCAAAGAATGAAATCCCTAACATATTCAATGTTATTTCATTTATCTTTAGCATTCCCAGTTTCAACTGCTTTGTAGAAAGGGTTTTTTTTCACAAATGGTGTTAAAATTGACTGATATAAGATACAAATGCACTCCCAATTAGATAAAAAGGTGAATTAATGACTATTTTCAACTATGACTACCCAGAATTTTTCAAATATGAAAAATCAGGCAAGAATATTAGTCCAGTACAATTGGTTCAAAATAGCCCCAAACCCAAACATCCAAAAAGAAAAGAAATTTTTGATGCCAAATTGTTGAATACACTGCCCAATATATGCAGAAGAAAGTTACACTAATTTGCGCCATGGGTTAAGGGGGGAGGGGGTGGCAAAGGGGTGAAAATTCAGCTTTTTGCAAATATCTGGAAAACTAGGAATCTGACCTTAAAGTGTCCTGAGAACGAAACAAACAACACAAAATTACCTTTGTAATGATATATAACAGTCTAGACGTTTTCTCGGAAAATTATACCCTAGACCCAAAAGTATATAGAGAATTTCCATTTTTTGAGTTTTACATTTCACACTGTAACTCTTGATAGAATAGACCTAGGGTGACAGGATCTTGTTCATTATATTACCAACAAAATTTACTTGATTTGAACCAAAAATTAAAGTGCTCCGACCATTGACGCCCCTCTCACTCCTCCTAACATTTTTCAAAAAAGCATGCCCGTAGCTTCTTTTCAAATTGAGCCAACCAGATCAAATTTGGTGGGATGCCTATTCTAAGCCCCATTATACTCCTTACCAAAAATTATTACCATCTGATCAAAACTAAGGGTACCCCCATACAAACTGAACCAAAATTCTAACAAATTTTAAATTTTTTCACTTCTAAATTCTATCTAAAATGGAAAAATAAAATTTATCTCTTAGAACGTCATTATAACAGTTAATTGTAGTCTTCTGAATGTATGTTCAAAAGTTTGCATCAAAGCGTACACTACAAGTATCAACAAATTGGGTTTGAAGGTCATTGGTACTAGTTCTAAGGCTATTTCCGAATATATCGAGTAACGTGTACTAGCAACCTTCAAACCCGATTTTTCGTACTTGTAAGGCACGCTCTAGTACAAACTTTTGAATATACATTAAGAAGACTACAATTAACTGTTATAATGACGTTCTAAGAGATAAATGTTATTTTTCCATTTTAGATAGAATTTAGAAGTGAAAAAATGTGAAATTTGTTAGAATTTTGTTTTACTTTGTATGGGGGGTACCCTTAGTTTTGATCGGATGGTAATAATTTTTGGTAAGGAGCATAATGGGGCTGAGACTAGGCATCCCACCGAATTTGATCTGGTTGGCTCAATTTGAAAAGAAGCTACGGGCATGCTTTTTTGAAAAATGTTAGGAGGAGTGAGGGGGCGTCAATGGTCGGAGCACTTCAATTTTTGGTACAAACCAAATAAATTTTGTAAGTAATATAATGAACAAGATCCTGTCACCCTAGGTCTATTCTATCAAAAGTTACAGTGCGAAATGTAAAACTCAAAAAATGGAAATTCTCTATATACTTTTGGGTCTAGGGTATAATTTTCCGAGAAAACGTCTAGAGTGCTATATATCATTACAAAGGTAATTTTGTGTAGTTTGTTTCGTTCTCAGGACATTTTAAGGTCAGATTCATAGTTTTCCAGATATTTGCAAAAAACTGGATTTTCTCCCCTTTGCAACCCCCTCCCCCCTTAACCCATGGCGCAAATTAGTGTAACTTTCTTCTGTATATATTGGGCAGTGTATTCAACAATTTGGCATCAAAAATTTCTTTTCTTTTTGGATGTTTGGGTTTTGAGCTATCTGTACTAGACTATATGTTACAACTTGCACGTTCTTCATTAAAATATAAGAAGCAACAATAAACCACAAAAAAAAAAATACATTTTTTTATACAATGTTTTTATTTGTCCCATTTAAGAATATGAAATCCCGTTTTTTTTATGCAGGTGAGCATTTGTCCCTTACAGGCTTAAAGATACGGCTAGACTAGTAACGGCCATCATCTTCCGGGGGAGGGAATATGTGCACCATTTGATAAATTTTGAAAATGTAATCCTTGTTCTGTTTTTTTATTAATTCGGCATCGATAACAGTTGGAGGGATGCTAAACCATAATGTTGTAAGTGTCACGTCGAAATTGTGCTTCCGTTGGGTTTCATTCCCAATTTTGTATGTCTTTCCTTTTAAAACAATTTTTAATGATACAATGTTACAAATCAAGCAAAAAACAGCAGCAGCGAAGTTGGGATCAGTACATAGACTGGCCTGCGCAAGCATAACCGGCGCCATGCGCAGTGCACCATCTTTAACTCTAGAGAAACTACTAGACCTGCCACCACTGGACCACACAATCACAGAAGATGCAAGATTGGCAGCGTACAGACTCCAATCATCGAACATGTGGACACCACAAAGGGTAGGACACTGCACGATTACAGAAATCATTGCAAACCTAATCCTAGATATGGGCAGCGACTATACCCCGGCCATGTACACTTTCGACTGCAACATCCAAACCTCAACGGCTAGGGAAGGCTAGAGTAAATGGAACGACAACCATCTATCAAAGCACATCGTGTGGTACACGGATGGATCGAAGACAGACGAAGGAACAGGGGCAGGAGTTTATACTAAAACCAACAACTATAGTATCTCCAAACCCCTAGGTCAATATACAACTGTCTTCCAGACAGAACTTATAGCCATAAACCTTGCAGCAGGGGAGAGTACTCGAAAGGGATATACCAACAAGACCATACATATTCTCTCCGACAGTCAAGCTGCTATAAAAGCCATTGCAAGTCCCAAAACAACCTCTAAATTGGTTTGGGAATGCCAACAAAATCGCAAAAACCTAGCTTGCCGAAACAACGTAACTCTGAAATGGGTGAAAGGCCATAAGGTGATCGAAGGAAATGAGAAAGCGGATGCCCTTGCAAGAGAGGGTTCCGAACTACCCTTAACTGGTCCTGAACCTGCCAACGGAATCAGTAAATCTACTGCCAGAACCGTTGCTAGACGATGGACCGAGGATGAATTCCAAGATCGATGGAGACTCGCTGAAGCTGAAGGGCTCAGGCACAGCAAGCGTATACTGGGATCTAACTGGCATTCCAGCTGCACCGAAGTCCTCAGTCTTAGCAAAACGAACCTCAGGGCAGCGACAGGCCTTATAAGGGTCATTGTACCCTACGGAAACATCTGCATAAAATAGGGATCTACACACAAGACCCACTATGCCGCTTCTGCAACGAAGATGAGGAATCAGCCTCGCGCGTTATTTTCGAATGTCCCGCTCTTATGAGCTGGAGACAAAACTTCTTTGGGGGTCAAGCTACCAGTATGGGTGCACCCAAAGTAAACCTGGTTAACTTTCTTCTTAGCCTTTTACGTAGGACAGAACTCATAACCTGAAACTTTCTCGCTTAGATGGGAAATACAATAAGCCAATAGGCGGCAGTATTGGGCGCAACTTAATCAGGCAAATTAAGCTCCCAACTAACAATTCGTATGCTTTAAAGAAGTACTACATTCTCATATAATAGCACCAAATCCGTTTAAAGTGTGACATCGCTTAGAGATGTATTTTGATCCGATAAATAATCCTTCAAAAACTGTCCGGAAAGCTTCTAACATCCTTATAGAGAGCTCAAATCATATGGTGCTTTAAGACTTCGATAACATTTTCTCTAAACTTTAACCTAAAAAGATACTCCTTTAAAGACTTCTCTATAATGTTTATTGGATGACATTTCCTCACTCATTGCTAATTTCTGAACCAATTAAGATTATCTCTGCGCAGAAACTGACTGCATTTTATTAATGAATGTGTGGATTTAATCAACGTCAACTGATTAATATAAAGTAGAAGGTTCATTGCAGAAGATTCTATAAAGAAATATTAAGCATTTCTATAGAAGCAACTATGTATATGTAGTAATCATTTGTAGTGTTTATGAGCAATGCCGACTATATCTGAGGTTGGCCGAGTGGTTAGATCGTAGAACGGGTAACCCATGACTATCGTATCATGAGTTTGATGTTAGCTTCTTCTCTTCAATAAGGAGCTATTCACACTTGAACTTAATCTGGCCAGATTACTTAATTTGCGGTGTGGTGAATTTAAAATTGTATGGAATTTGATACCTCAAATTAAGTAATTTGCACCGATCACGTAATCTGGGTGTAACTGTGAAAACCTCAGTATACTGTTTTGCGTACGGTAGGTAAGCGATTTTTTTTTAAATAGAGAATGTCTAAGCCTGTTTGTACTATCGTAATATTTTCTACGACATGCTAAAAACTCTCTAATACGTTAAATTCCGAAAAGATAAATCATAAATTTCATTTAAATTTACAACTTAATCAAGTCTAAAAATAAACTTATTTATCCAAATCGTATGAATCGTAAGTATGAGTAAATAAGTTGCAGGTAATTGACATCTGTAGTGTTCATATCCGAATGGTGTCTCACACTTCGATTGTTCTCGCTTTTCCGCATTGTCTCGAACTTGATAAATGATTTTTTTTTTCAAGAACCCCTTATCGAATTACAAATAATTCTAATAATACTCAATTCATATTTTATCAATTGATAATAGTAATAATAAATTGCATGCATAAACATTTATGATTTCAATGAGTATTATCGAGAAATATATGCTGAATATTATCGACAAAAATAGACTTTATGTACGAGTATCATGAATGTATTGTGCCTAGCAGTGCCGGAATAACCACGTGGCAGAAGGTGGCAATGCCACGGGGCCCGCGCTTAAGCCTAGTACTGACCTCGTGAGTGAAATTTTTGTCCGCTACGATTTTTTCAATGAAAATGCATTCTTACTGTCGTGGAATATGTGGGGAATGCTGGGGAATTCCATAAGCTACAATCCGAAAACAGTTCCATAATTTTTCTTGGCCATTTTATGTATTTTTTCCGATTCCCCGGATATTTCATCGTGAAATGTCAAATGACCGGGGAATCGAAAAATAATACATAAAATGGCCGAGGAGAATTATGGAATCGGTCTCGGATTGGAGCTGATGGAATTCCCCACCGTTTGTGACATATTCCACGACAGTAAGTAATGCATTGATAAAATCGATCTTAATTCAGCCCTTAAGCATGTAATATGTAATAATGTGTGTAATAGATCATAAATCGATATCAGTGGATTTATAAAAATGGACCTCGACTCAACTTCATTTGTACTTAAATTTTCAGAGACGATTGTAAGGGGGATACCTACATAATCCCGAAAAACAAAATCCCGCCCGTTCATAATCCCGCTTTTTCCAAAAAATCCCGCTTTACGTTATCCCGACATTACAGAATCCCGCCATATCAAAATCCCGACATTCCAAAATCCCGCCATTTCAATATCCCGCTATTAAATAATAAAAAAATCCCGTCAAAATACCGCCAATTATTATATACATTAGTTTATGCGCAGTTTCTCAAAAAATCAGTTTTTTCATAGTCCTCTTTAGTTGAAAGTAGTAACTGCAGGCTACGTCTAAAGACCTTTGTTTTGCTTTGCTTTTGGATGCGACCGTCGGATCGGGACTGCTCCCCTCGGTTTTTAGCTAGGAGCAATTCTTTACCTAGCAATTCCACCAGCCGGTACAGACCAATATGGCTTTTCCTTGTGATAAAGTTTAATCGTCTGTGCCTACTCTCAACATTTATTTTCAGTTCTTGGAAAATTTGTTGCAACTGCGTCAGCAATACTCCAGAACTTAGGCGGGAACCTTGGTTTTCCTGGCTTTCCCGACTTGGTATTTTTCCCATGGATATAATTAATTTCAAACCAATCTGCGATTTTTTTGGCATCTGCATTAGGTATTTTCACTAATATTGAAATTGAATATCACCGCCTCACTGATAAGAGAATACTAGCTTTCACTTTCCAATCTGTATAGCAGTATCAATATTTTAACGGCAAATGTGATGTAGTAAGAAGGTAAGTATTCTTTTCTGTCCCGCTTTCAATATCTCGCGCGCGATTTATGAAAGAATACTTACCTTTTATGACGGGATATTGAAAGGCGGGATTTTGAATTAGCGGGTTATTGAAATGGCGGGATTTTGGATTGGAGGGATTTTGATTAGACGGGATTCTAATTGAGCGGGAGTTTTAATTGGCGGGATTTTGAAATGGCGGGATATTGAATGTCGGGATTTTAAAAAACGGGAATATGATTGGCGGGGTATCGTACCCCCAACCCTTGTAAGGTCTGGTTAAATTTAATATGAATCTTACATGGGCTGTTACAGATGTGTATATCGGTAGCTATCAAGTGGTTAAATCATAAAACATATAATTGGCCATTTTCGAATAATAGTGATTTTTGGACCTCTTATCAACATATTTTGAAAACAGATTAAAAACCATAAAAGTGCAAATAAAAATAACAAAAATTTGCCAAATTGCACTGTTGCTACAATTAATTTAATTTATCAGTTTAACTTTTTACTAAAACTAAAATCATCGTTCAAAAGATTTATCCTTGCATATCCATACATACATACATACATACATGTACCTCGCGCGCTGAAATACAGCTACATCTTAATTCGCATACGATCATGTGTTGTGCCAGATAATATTCGTTAAGTAAATACATCATGTAGTTGAAGCCAGAATATATTACGTAAAAGATACGCAGATCAGACTGTATAACTTTATTATCATCATTTTTTCATCGTTAACATTTTTATTTTCAGGTTGCTAATTAAATTATATTATTTGATACAAAAAAGTGACATATGTATGTATGTATTTTCATGATATACGCGATTTGCTACTATCACGTTTGTTTGAATAGCATTGATCGTTGGTTGTTTGGAGATTCTGTTAAATCGTATAGCCAGGGAATTATGATAAACATATGTAACAGAAGAGAAAAATTGTGTCTTCGCTTAAATATTTTTCAGATTTCTGTAGTACATAGGGTACCTATAGGGACTCAGAGATTTTCCTTAAACAAACGTGCACGTGTGTTATACAGGGTGTCCCACGACTCTTGGTACATACGATAATGGGTGATAGTACAGCTTGGGTACAATTAATGTTCTACATGACCCCTCTATCTTTAACCGTTATAAAGTTATAGCATTTTTTGTTAATAATGTCAGAAACCTCGACTTGCCGAGCAAAATCACTATTTGCCAAACTCCCGAATATTTGATCCGAGGTTTGACTTTACTTTCTGAAACTCCAAAAAATTCTACATAAAATAACTGTTTTGCCAATTAAATAATTTAAAACCCTACCCAGATACAACCATTCAAACTTTAAAGAAATTCGAACATTGATTTTTCATTGAAAATTTAAATTGTAAAATCGTAACGGTACTTCCCAAGTAACAATTTCATCCCTATAATACTTCGTAAAATACTCTCTTCTAACAATAATAGGGGCACTTTACAGGGTATAACCACTCAATAACAGTCCAATAATAGCATTTGGCGCCGTTTTTTAATCCAATTGAACCTTATTGTAGCACTAAATTATGCTTAAAAAAAGACGTACGTCATTTGCTTTATATCATCATTTTCTGTCATTAAAAGAATTTGTAAAAAAAAAAATAGAAAAAAAATCCGCAGCTAGCATCGAACTCGTGTATGTTGATTGCCCGTCCTACACGCTACCACTCAGCTAACCTCACATATGGTCGGCATTGCTCGGAAACACTACTAATGGTTGTTGCTACTATAGAAATGCTTGTCAATACTTTATCGACTCTTCTGAAATGCACCCGATCATACATTTATCAATAAAATAGAGTGAATTTCTGCGCAGAGATCACCTTAATTGGTTTCGAAGATGACAATGAGTACATACATGGGGATTTCTGCAGAATGCAGAAATTGTGTATTTCAGAAAACTTAATTAGTGTCAATTCAATAAAAAATCACAAAGTCCATCCTTCTAAACAACTACGGTGAACAATTTATTGGATGACCATACGAATGTCACACTATAAAAGTGACACCGACTGTGCTATAGAAGAATATAATGCATGTGTGTGAGTTAACGTAGAGATACAATTGCATGTGTGTGCTGCAGTGGCGGCTCTTCGGGTGAAGTAGGTGAAGAGCCCCTTCACTACAAAATATTAAATTCATATCTCCTCAAACACACAGTATTTGTTGAAAAATATGAACATTAAGATTCTAACAATAAACAACTCAATAAATCATTATTAAAAAAACATAACCAAAATTTACACCCCAAAATTTTCTATTCAAATTAAACAGTATGTACCTCCGTTGCACAGCAAAAAATTTTCCTATTCATAGAACGATCGACAAGTGAAGAGGTAATCCTGTCACAGCTCCACATCTGCACTTCAGATACACGATTCTACTACAACAATGTATTCACCACGAAATGTGTACACTGGATTGTCATAGCAAGTGAAGAGCTTTTTGCCTGGCATATACCTGCTCTTCACTTCCGTATCATATGAAGTGATTCTTTGCGATTTTTTCTTGAGTTTTAGTTGATGCAGAATTTTATTTGTGGATAATTGATAAATTTATTTTGGGTGTACATATTTATTCGGTTGATTTATCAGCATTAGTTATTACCCATATTTAGTTCATCAGTAAAAAATAAATCAACAAGTTCAAAATGAAAAAAAAAATATTTTTTTTTCAAAGCTTTGTTTAGGTATCTATGTGCACGTCAATCGGCAAAGGAAAATTTTGCCTTTGCAAAACAAGAGGTTTGGAAACGGAACAGAATATTATTTACATGATATCGATCCTTGTTTTTAATGGTCAACTCTTCACTTACTTTCGGAGCCACGAGCCGCCACTGGTGTGCTGTATCATCCAATAAACACAAGAGTGGAGTATTTAATGAAGTATATTTCTAGGTTAACGTTTAGATACAGTTTTAACGAAGGCTTATACCACCATCTTTAAATTTATTCCATAATGATGATAGAAGCTTTCCGGAAAATACTTTAAGGATGTTTTATCGGATCGAAATATTACTTTAAGCGATGTCATACGATAAATGAATTTCGTGGTACTATATGATTGCTACAGTGTGAAGTGCTTCTTTAAAGCAAACGAATTGTTGCTTGGGTTTGAACTGACAAATATGCAAAGCTGACAAAAGTTGCATATCTTACGTGTTAAAGAGAAAAAAACGTGGTTCCAAGAGAAACCCAAAGTAAACGTTTCCACAATTTTTATACGAGTTTTATTTAGTAAACAAGATTTTTTTTAGTAAAAAAACAAAAAAAAAACACGATACCAAGGTTAATTTCGGGCGCGGCCGAAATTTTGATACCCTTCACTCTTCTCGGGCTAATATTTTTTTTCCGGTGTACTTATGACTTATATGTTTAATCCCCCTCCATTCTTTCACTTCCGTTTTCACATAGTTTCGTTAGGGCTGTAGTACACAGTCATATTTGGTAATATTTCTATTATAATATGCTTAAGCCTACTTGATTTCGCTTACTGCACGTCTAAAAATTTATACTGAATGAATCGAGTAGGCTTAGGCATATGACATACATATTATAATAGAAATATGACTGTGTAATGGAGGCCTTACCTCGATCAAATATATTTGCGTGAGGTTTGATTAGAATAACTGCACAAACGGAAAAAAACTTTTTTTGGTGGGAGGGGGATGCCCCCATAGTACGAATATATTTGTTTTTACATGTTTTTGTACTTTCTATAAAGACACATTGCAAAAACAAATACATATACATATTCGTATTATGGGGCCATCCCCCCTCCCACAAAAAAAAAATTTTTTTTCATTTGTGCAGTTATTCTAACCAAACCTCACGCAAATATGTTTTATCGAGGTAACGAAACTATGTGAAAACGGAAGTGAAAGAATGGGGAGGATTAAAAATAAGTCATAAGTACACCGGAAAAAAAATATTAGCCCGAGAAGAGTGAAGGGTATCAAAATTTCGGCCGCGCCCGAAATTAACCTCGGTATCGTGTTTTTTTTTCGTTTTTTTTTTACTAAAAGCAAATCTTGTTTACTAAATAAAACTCGTATAAAAATTGTGGAAACGTTTACTTTGGTTTTCTCTTGGAACCACGTTTTTTTCTCTTTAACACGTAAGATATGCAATTTTTCAAATCCTAAGACCCTAATTTTTATACGTCGTTCGAAAGCTAACATAATGAGGCAACTTTTATCAACTTTGCACATTTGTCAGCTCAAAGTACCGTTACGATTTTACAATTTAAATTTTCAATGAAAAATCGAATTTCTTAAAAGTTTGAATGGTTGTATCTGGGTAGGGTTTTAAACTATTTAATTGGGAAAACAGTTATTTTATGTAGAATTTTGTGGAGTTTCAGAAAGTAAAGTCAAACCTCGGATCAAATATTCGGGAGTGTGGCAAATAGTGATTTTGCTCGGCAAGTCGAGGTTTCTGACACTATTAACAAAAAATGCTATAACTTTATAACGGTTAAAGATATAGGGGTCATGTAGAACATTAATTGTACCCAAATGGGCTGTACTATCACCCATTAGCGTATGTACCAAGAGTCGCGGGACACCCTGTATAATTTCTTATTGGGTATGATTTCCAATAAATTATGATAAGTGTTAAATCCACTGCCTATTTTCGTTGCTCCCTTGCGTTCCAATATGTACGATAGAATTGTCTTAGAAGTGCCACAGACCCTCCGATAGATCGGCCAGATTTTTTGATTGCGAGATAAATCGCAAAGTGTATGGGACCATCGGACTCAATTTTTTGATTTGACGTGTGGAACGTATTGCCAATGCAATTTTCCGTACAAGCTGTCATGACAATCATATGTTCTCAATTGCTGATTTTTTGACATAAACCTGTTCTTTATGTTGTGGTTGTGGCGGTCATCAAAAGTAGCAATGAATGTCCATCTTGCCTCGCCAAAATCGCGGCAGATCGATTGTGGCCAATCGATTGCCCAGTCGATCGGCCGAGAAATCGTCAGGTTTGTGTCGCCCTTTATGTAATTTATACTATAGATTCTCTCTTTAAAACTTATTTACTATCATTTAATGTCATGTAAAATTCGATAAGAGCAATTATAATCTATTAATCAATTTGAAGGGCATACCTATGTATATTCACATTTTAGTAGTTTTTAATTGACATTACTTTGATAATAAAATCACTATCTTCACAAAAAAAAAATCAAGCAGACAACAATACAAATAATGCCCACGACACGCTCTTGTTTGATTGGATAGAATTTAAAAAGAAGGCCAAAATCGTAAAATTAGATTCCAATTTTGTCGGTCAATTTTTGAATAAGAAATGCCGCTTTTTATATTAATTAAATTTCATTGTTCAAAACCGTTCATATACGAGTATGGTAGAGAAAATTGGAAATCAATTGAATACAAATTAAAAATGTAAAAATAGATATGATTTACTACATGCGATGACACATACATATATGTATGTATAAATATCGTTGGTAACTGCGTACATGCTTATTTCTTTTCCTGAAATCAAAGTCGGTTAATTGAAAGCCTCAATCGCTAAAAATAGCATACAATTGGGCATTTGTCGTATAATTTTCTATTGTTTAGTAAAAAAAATGTTAAAAATAGTAAATTTGTTGTTTTTTGTATATGTACATATGTACATATAATAATAGCTCCCAGCGAACAATTTTATCGTTTTTGTCCAACAGATGGAATCGGGACACGTCATAGGGTTGCGATAGAATATGTTAACAAAAAAGAAGCTTAAGTTTCATTCAAATGTGACGGGTATTAAAATTTCGGCCGCGCCCGAAATTAGCCTCAAAAAGATGTTAAAAATAAGGTTCGATTTATTGTGTTTATCCCGTGTAGGTTTGGGTAGAACTTCATATAAAAAAATGACACTGACCCAAGGTGTGTTTTTTTGGTTATCCCGTGCAGGTTTGGGTAACGAAACTCCATATAAAAAAAATGCCAGCTGACCCACCTGCCATTTTTTTTATATGAAGTTTTGTTACCCAAACCTACACGGGATAACCAAAAAACACAAATTTGTGGTTTTTTGTATGTATGTATAATAATTGTATACAATAATGTTCGCTGGGAGCGAAAGGGTATATTAACTTTGTCATGAAGTTTGCAGAGCACAGAAGGAAGCACCTCCGAATATGAAAAGTATATAATAGCGACGTTTTTTTCGTATCGCGGGTAAACCTGACTCGAAAAAAAACGATCGCGGGTAACATCCCGGTTAAGACCAAACAGCTGACATTTGACAGTTTTTGCGAATCTTTGACTCACCTTTGTCGGCTTATTTTTTCGATGCGTGGTGGATTTTATCACAAAAGATGATTATTTCTTTGCAAAATCTTTTATCGTGATTAGAAAGACTCTCACATTTGGTTTGAAAAAACAAATTCCCTCATATTTCCCCTATGCGTCCGCCATCTATATTTTGGGTTAATCTATGCTCTATCCCGTGTAGGGTAGTTGCACGGGTGAACTTTACCTGGGTAAGTGTCATTTTTTATACCCGTCACTATGTGAAAGTGTATATTAACTTTGTCATGAAGTTTGCAACGCAAAGAAGGAGGCACCTCCGACTATATAAAGTATATATATTATTGATCAGTGTGACGAGAGAAATCGATTGAGCGATGTCCGTCTGTCTGTCTGTCTGTCCGTCTGTTTCAATACAAACTAGTCCCTCAATTTTGAAGCTATCGAGCTGAAATTTTGTATACAAGTTTCTTCTTAGTGTACGCTGTATATATGTTGGAACGAATGAAATCGGACCATGGGGTCATGGGGCTGCCATAGAAACCAACCTCTGAAAATTAGGTTCTCCTAAGAAAAACTTTTTTCTTTATGTATCAATCTTTACCAAACTTCACCCAAATATGTTTCTAGTAAAGTCCCAAAACATATCTAGGAACGGATGGAATCGGAACATTACGTCATAGGGCTGCCATACAAACCAACCGCTAAAAATTAAGTTCTTCTAAAGAAAAACTTTTTCCTTTTTAATCCGACCTTAACCAAACTTTACCCAAATGTATTCCTAGTGAAGCCTCAAAACATCTAGGAGCGCATAAAATCGGAACACTGCATACAAACCAACCCCTGGATATTAGGTTCTTCAAAGAAAATTGTTTTTCTTTATGTTCCATCTTAACCGAACTTCACCCAAATGTGTTTCTAGTAACACCTCAAAACATATCTAGGGATGAATGGAATCGGAACATTACGTCATAGAGCTGTCATACAAACCAACCACAAAATATTAGGTTCTTGTAAGAAAAACTTTTTCTCTTTGAATCTTAACCAAAATGCATCCAAGTGTGTTCCTGGATTAGCTTTAACGCATCCAGGAACAGATGGAATCGAAATACGTCATAGGGCTGCGGTAGAAATTATTAACCCATTAGTGCATGAAATTTCCTGACAACATTTTTTGACTTTTGTCAATTATTATGAAATGAAGTAGCGACAGGAAAGTACTTTTTGAAAAAAATAAGTAATAGTAGATTTACAAGCCGTCCCCTATAAGTGACACTATGCACAGCGGTCAGTTGATGAATGAGAAATTGATACGACCAATTTGTATTGTATCTGGTGAAAGTAGATCGTGAAATAATTTGACGGATATGGGATAGAAATCAATGAAATTTATAAGTGGCATGTAAAATATTTACGAATTATCGCATTACTTGCTTTGAATCCTTTATTTTCTTTAGTGAGCAGATCGATGACCTTATCTTCCCCAACTCAAAAGCTTTTGGAAACGATATCAGAATATCTTCCCATATATATGAAATAAATACAAAATGTCCTCCGCTTGAATTTAGTGCCCAAGACAACATCTAATTAGTTCTCCGCGGATAAATTGATTGTTAGCTCCTTTTACGGAATTATGGAATCACCAAATAGTTCGAAGTGCATTCCGCGGGCTCGGTTGCCCTTTGGACTATCAGGCTTGGTTGGAAACGCTGCTTTCCCGCTTTATGGCGGTTATCATCAGATGTTACTACTACAGGCATGACTCCAAGCAGCTAAGAATTACCACTTTTTCGTTTCAACAGCTAGCCCTTTTGAGGCCCAGAACCGGGTTGGAAGGTCAGTCAGTAGCCAACATGCATCGGGAAACGCTGGAGGGTCTTTGTCTCCCTCCTCTGTGGAGATCCTACTGATGGTGAGGCGTCTCACAAAATTTCTCAATCCCATGACATGGACGCAGACCCCATTGCGGGGTCTTTCACCAATTCAAACGTTTATTTAGTAATTTAATTTAATTTAAAAGCAATTGCTGGATCGTCTAGATTGTAAATGCACCTCACATCAGCAGTGAAAGTCCCTTTTAAGATCCCCTGTTTCATTGCCATCAATAGCGGTGTACCAGAAATGTTGATGTCTTCAAAAAGACGGTCCACCGCTACTAATTTCTCCAAATTTTCCCCAGGTGTAAGTCTAGAAAAGTATTTCACCAACTGACCTACGTGCACAATGTCCCTTATAAGTGCGACATTGCAATACTTGCTAAATTACACAAAATCTATGACACCATGACATTTTTTCTTTGATTAGAAAAGTAGCCTACACACATTTTAACGATTATTCAATCGAAGCACTAAACTAGCACTACAAAATATTAGCAATTTTTAATTTTTTCTCCCCAGCCCTGAATCTGGCGATTTTTCAAAATTCCGCCACTCATTCTTTTCAATAAATAAACTACACCAAGCGATAAAAACATTTGAACACGAGTTTTTTTTTATAACAGATGTTAATAGTTGTCATTGCATACACACTTCCAGTGCATAGTCAAAGATCTAATCATATAACGGGAAAAAGTGGGTGTCCGTTTAAAGGGACACTATGCACACAAAAGAACCTTAATTTTCATTCAAATGTGACGGGTATTGAAATTTCGGCCGCGCCCGAAATTAGCCTCGGTCTCGTTTTATATGAAGTTCTACCCAAACCTGCACGGGATAAACACAATAAAACGTACCTAATGTATATTTATTGATCAGTGTGACGAAAAAATTGATTGAGCGATGTCCGTCTGTCTGTCTGTCTGTTGCAACGCAAACTAATCCCTCAGTTTTGAAGCTATCGGGCTGAAATTTTGTATGCAAGTTTCTTTTTGGTTTACGCTGTATATATGTCGGAACGAAAGGAATCGGACCATAGAAACCAGCCCCTTTTACAATTAGGTTTTTCTAAGAAAAACTTTGTTTGTGTACCAATCTTAACCAAACTTCAACCAAGTGTGTTCATAGTAAAGCCTCAAAACCTCATAGGGCTGACATACATAAACCAACTCCCAAATATTAGGCTCTTGTAAGAAAAACTTTTTCCTTTTTGAATCTTAACCAAAATTCATCCAAGTGTGATTCTGGCTTAGCCTCAACGCATCCAGGAACATATGGAATCGGAACACGTCATAGGGCCGTCACATCATAGCTTCAGTGGCGTAGATAGCTTTTCGGAGAGGAGGGGGATCATTTTGCAAAATTACTTATACTTTTACGGTTATCAAATGTTGAATTTAATGATAACAATTTCTGTATTGATTACTTCTATTCTGTACCGTAACCCCTTGTGGGGCATGGTGCGTTCACTCAGCCGTTTATAGGCTACTTCGAGTCAACGTTACATTGCATATAGAGGAGTGTATACATATACTCGTAATGTTGCTAGCACTCTATATTTTCAGGACCACGCCGAGATTCGATCTCTAGATTACTAGCATCATAGAGTGCGACTCAACCAAGTGAGCCACAGAGCGTGTATTTATTACACTTCAAATTAACAGGTTTTTTAGCAAATTTTGCTGCAAAATACTAGATATCAATTTTGCCATACGAAACAAAACTGAGTCCTTAAAATATTGCTTCTATACATTTTGCTTTTTTTACTATGGTGAGTGACACGGTACGGTATTTCAATTTTCGTACAAATTTTCGCTACTGTGATTGAAGTATCAGAGCTTTATATTGGGTTAGATCAGTCCTTCCCGAACTCGGAGTCATGGAACACCTAGTATCGCCGCTTTTCTGGCCGAAACACCTCAAAACAGGGATTTGAATAAATCATATAGGTGTGATTAATTGGACAATCAAAGCTCACTTCTGTGGAGAAAGCACATTTTCTGTGGAGATAGCTCATTTTCTTTAGCGAATTCGGTAGTGGAACGTAAAAAATTAGCTTTCTCCACAGAAATGCTTTGTTTGTTCAATCCATTGAATAATAAATTGATGCCACTCTTATAGTTATATTCCAGAAAAGGGAAATTGTGTAAACGAGAGCTCTTTGGGAATGCCCAGCAAATGTGGATAAAGTACAGCTTTTGTGTTTTTTTTAATAGAGATTTTCCGCTAACCCAGAAATTCGGGATTAGATATTTCTAAAATTTTCGAACTTGTAGGACACCGTAGCAGCTATCTATATTTGCTATAAATTTTGAGGCCCTAGCTAGCAGCCAATTGTTTGAAAAGGATACCAAAATGTCGAACTTAACATTTGGACTATTTAAACAATCGTTTAAAAATAAATAGTGTAAAAGTTTTGATTACCACAAATTTAATCCTCTAATTTATTTTCGCCTTAATTTAAATACCAAAAACCTCGCCACAAATACTATGGACTTCCTTTATTTTCTGGTACACACTACCTTTTCCATTTCATATACTAGAAAGTTTAAAAAAAAATCGGTCTAAATATTTTACAGTTAAGTTGATTTCTGGTATAGTGTTGTGTATAGTGCCGTAAGTTTGTAAGTTTTAAAATTCCAAAGGATAGTCTACTCCTTTGGAATTTTAAAACTTACAAACATTTTTTCGTAAGGATTGTTTGCTTTTAGTTGTCAAAAGCTCTTTCTACATTTTTCCTATTTTGCGATATCTTCGAGAAACCCCTGAGAAATCTTCACGGAACCCTATGGTACCGCGGAGCTCCGTTTGTTTGTTAATTTGTTTTCAAATTACTGCCTTCATATTATGTGTTATCTTACACTTTTGGAAATTTCTTCAATTTGTTATAGAAAATTTATTTAAAAAAGTAATCATGATTATAGCTTTGAGAGTTTGTATTAATTTCAATAAATTGGCGAAGAAAAGAATGTTGATAAACTTAAACAATAAAGGATGCACAAAAATTGAATTAGTTTTCCACTCTCCTGAAGAAACCTTTATAATCTTATGTGGACTTATATTGGAAATTGCGCTTTTGTGGAAGAGCTCTCTGTGTTTCACATTACCTTTTAATTTTTAACCCGAACATTATGATTTTCCGGCAACAAATTATCAATCAGTGCTCACATTTAATTTTTCTAGCAGCACTTGTAGATTACTTCGGAGGTTTTCACACTTACGACAGATTACGTAATCTGCGCCAAAGTAGGTAATCTGGGGTCTGATTAAGCTACAGATTAAGTAATTTGTCTATTGCAAATCAAGTACCCAGAACGACTTGCTTTTATTCACCATTCAGGCGAGGTGAATTTTAATACAATTTAAATGTCAAAATGACACTTTTAACGTTAAATGTCTTATTTAATGTCAAAAATTTGATTTTTAGTGTCGAAAATTACGTTTGGAGAAAACGAAATTGACAGATACATACATACGTTACATGCACATACTCTTTAGAAGCATAGCCTTAGGAGGTTTTCACACTTGTACTTAATCTGGCCAGATTACGTAATCTGAGGTGTGGTGAATTTAAAAATGTATGGAATTTGACAGCTCAAATTAAGTAATTTGCACAGATTACGTAATCTGACCCTAAGTGTGAAAACCTCCTTAGATTATTATTAATTTTAAAAACATCTTTACTTTTTACTAAACACATCACTTTATTTTATAAAATCTTTTACCACTTCAAACAATTTATCTTATTAGCCTTACTTCTGAAAACAGATTGTGACAAGTCACTGAGGCGGGGGTCTCATTATGAGTCTTACCTTTAAGTTCCTGCAAATTTTCACCATTTGCAATGAAAAACATCGTCAAATGAATAACTTCCCGCAAGGAATGGTCCATACTTCTGTATTTATGTATCATCATCATCATCCTCTGGCAGTGACAAGATTCTACCTCATCGGAACCTCTTATTATTGATTTCGCGTGTTCCACTGAATATTCCTATCCTCATTGCTTTTTCACAAACTGTTTCTGGCGTTTCTTTATCCATAACGCAATCGGCGGTTCCCTGATTATCGTCGACAATATTCTGATTTTTGAAAGTAATGTAGAAAATTAGAATGCCGTCGTCAATATTCCATATCAGCAATTCTTTCTTGAGAAGCGAATTACATTTCTTCTTCATTCTGAAATGAAAATCATCTTGGGACAAATTTTCAGTCACGGTTTCACGGTTTCACTTCGTACTATACTTGGAAAAGTAAAAATCATCTCTTTTCCGAAAGGGAATAACAAAAATATTTTTATTAATGGTATTTAGCCAAAATACAAAATAAATTACAAAAATTGAAGTTACATAACATTATTTGTGCGATACTATTTGACAAATCACTAGAAAATAATATAATTTTGTCAAAGTCTAAATGACTAGATCAGGTAAAGATAGTGTGAACACCAATTTCACCACAGCTTGATTTCGCTGATTAAGTTGCGCAGATTACGTAATCTGGCGTAAGTGTGAAAACCTCCTTAGGGCTTGCCTATGCGAAGCTCAGATCTAATGTGGAAAAGTAAATGGACGTCAAGCCCTGTGCTGTAGTGTTTTTATTCTATCGATACGCTTCTATTACACTACTATTGAAATTTCAGGAAGTGATAAATTTTCTATTGCAGTTCTGAAAATGGTTTCACGTTTTTATGAAACACTACACACGCTGAATAATTCCAGTAAGGAGGTTTTCACACTTGTACTTAATCTGGCCAGATTACGTAATCTGAGGTGTGGTGAATTTTAAAATGTATGGAATTTGACAGCTCAAATTAAGTAATTTGCACAGATTACGTAATCTGGCCGTAAGTCTGAAAACCTCCTTAAACGTTTACTTTTACTTTGTTTTACGTACCCAAAGTAATAATAAAAAAATGTGTGACCAAAGGGGGGGATTGATCCTCTTGACCCCCCCCCCCCCCTTATCTACGCCACTGCATAGCTTCATTCAAATGTGAAGAGTATTCAAATTTCAATCGCGCGCGCGAAATTAGCCTCGGTCTTGTTTTTTACTTAATTTCAGTTCTATTATGCTTGAAACACATGGAGGCTGAGTTTTTTACGGCAACTCCATTATCTACTACAATTACCATAACTTTCTGCAGCTTAAAACCATCCCGCAATACAAAGGATGCGACACACCAAATTTCAGCCAAATCGATTTAGAAGTCTATACGTAACAGACACACAGGCAGACAGACATTAATTTTGATATACAGGATGTCCGATTCATGCTGGAGGATATTTTAATGGTAGGTAGTGTGGTTCAATTAGGGAAAATTAATGTACAACAGTACCCCTCTATTTTTAACCGTTACAACGTAAAAACATTTTTTTTTTTTTGTAAATTGTGTCAAAATGCCCGACTTGCCGAACTAAATTAAAATTGCCACGCCAAATAAAATCGGTTTTTCATCAAAAATTCAAATGATAAAAATTGATATGATTTTAAAATTTCTTTAAAGTTTGAACGGGCTCGGAAGATACGAGCAACTTCGTAACGGGCGAGGTGTCGTTTTATTGGAAATTTTATGTAGTTTCAGAAAGTGAAGTCATACGAGTATCTCGGATGTAGTGGTTCCGTTGTACATTAATTTTCCCCAAATGAGCAACACTACCTACAATTAAAATATCATCCAGCATGAATGGGACACCCTGTATATAGATTTTGTCCCGAGTCCGTATTCATTTTTACATTTTTACAAATTGGTTTGTAGGGAAACATAAAGTCAAAACATGAAAATTTAAAGCAACCATAGAATTAATTAAATAAAAAAATGTCAACTATCATAAATAATTTTTAATTTAAAAATTAAGTAATTTTATCGCCCATTTTGATAAATATTAGAAAAAAAAGCTTAATTTTTATTACAAAATTTTTAGTGATATAAATAAACAAAAAATCAACCAAATAATAGTTGAAAGTCATTTCATATTTCATTTTTCGAATAAGCCCAACAAACATGTCTGAAAATGAAGAATCCATACAGAACTCTGAACAATTTACAATCGATCCCTCGTTTATATCATCTGTGAAAAGTGAAAAAGTTTCTTCGCAGGGTAAGAATTTAATATTCACAACAAAATGGATTGGAGCCTATTTCTTTATTTATTTATTTTTTAATTATGATCAATTTAGCGACACTTGATTTGCAAGATATATTCCCATCTACCACTGTGTACACTGGCAATACTTCTACGAAAGAATCGGAATCGGAAAGTGATGTTCCTGATTCTGAAGAAATATCATCAGTGGTAATAAAGCCTCATCACAGCAACAATGACATTCGACGACAGGCATTGAAGCGTAAAATGAGTCCCACCTCACAACAGCAAATTATAGTACCCTTGTCGGAGCGACTTCGTCAAGAACGTGGTCAGATTGATTCTGGCGAAGTTTCCTCATCAATTACTATTTCTAGCGAGACGATTAGTATTCTGCCACCCAAAAGCTTGGTAAGTGATAAAGAATACCAATAATAAAAATAAGTAAATGCTAAATAAGTTATGGAATATGTATTATTATTATTAATTTCAATTTAGTAGTCTGGCTGATCTAGCGGCTAGTGCGCGCACCTTCGGTGCACAGGGTCATGGGTTCGAATCTCACCGTAGATCATGGTGTTTTTCGAACTCGCGAGCTTGTGACGGACTACGATCTCACTCAGATGTCAAACGAGTACCCATTTATGGGGATAAATAACACTGCTGAGCGTGTGATGCTGATCTCATAACCTCAACAAAAAGCAGATAAGATCTTGGAAATAGGATGTCACTAACGCATCCTGCGGCTTTAGTCCAATGCTGGATTGTGGCGCCTGTTATTTATTTTAATTTTAATTTATTAATTTAATTAATAGAATAAAATTCGTTTTTCCAAGGCAGAAAAAGATTCTAAAATATTGCAATCTGCTTGTTTTAGCAACTTTCAGAGACTCCACCACCTTCAACAAGCTTGAAGAATAATTCAATCCAAATTCAAGATTCCCATCAGGATTCGATAACACAAGAAGATACGAAAATACAGACCCATTCGACAGAGGCTCTGGAAGCTCAGTCAAGTGCTACATCAAGACGGAAAACTTCAGCGTTATCCCAAACGAAAACTGTTAGTCTGTCAGGTAAATTTTTCGAGAGATGTTTTGTTTTTCGTCCGGGATAGAACAACTTTCCACATAATGGTCAATTCAGACATTCTAGTCATCAGTCATAGTCACCGAGATTGCCCCAATACAAACTGAAAGAATGTTTCAGGGGTGCCAAACCATAACGCTGCAAATGCCAGAAAGTTAACTTCAAACGAAGAACTGTTTAATTTCAAAATAAGAAAACTTGTCTGATTTGGTCCTTAATAACGAAATTGATCGTTGTCGTAGCCTTTCAACTTATATTGCATGAAAAGAGGACGACAATTTTGGTATGGCACAACGTTATGGTTTGGCACCAATCAAATTATGGCTATGATTGATTTGTATTAAAAAAAATGAAATTGATTGCGGTTAAACTTCACCAACAATTCTTTAAGAAAGCATTTATGCACTTCCGCTCTATAAGAAAATCCTTTTCAGACACCACCTCCTTAAGTGAGCATGCATCCCAAAAGAATCTTCAAGCCATACTACACCTTCAAATGCATATATGGCAAAAACTTATAAAATTAAAACAGTCTGCCCAACTTCTGGAAGAATCGTGTCAAACCAACGCGAAGTTGGACGACAAAAAGGAGTCAGTTCCCAATATAGAAAATAAAGAGACATCAAATGCGTCTCTTCCAATCGACGCAAAAGAACCCGCATCACTTCTAAAATCATCCTTGAAAGTTGTGTGCGGTCAACTGGGATTAAAGGAGAACAACGAATCTATCTATCTAGCGGAAAGTCTACCACCGGAATCCTCCAAGTCTTGTTACAAAAAGATGAACGAAGTTCACAATCGACTAACCGACGTGGAATTCCAGATTGCCACTATTCATCATATTATTCAAACGGTTCGAGATAAACACAGTCGGGATTTGAAAGCATCCAGTGCTGTGAAGTCGGAAAAAACGAATATCTTAAATTCAAATGATTTCAAAATTTTTGATGCCAAGAAAGAGAGACTGGAAACCTTATCCGATCCTCCAGTTACGCAGTACGATACAAGTTTATTCGGGAAGGTGTTGAATGTCTACGATGAGAACTATTATGATTGGCGTCAGTATCATATGAATCGTATGTATCATAAGAAATCCGATAGGACTTTGGCGCTTAATCGAAGGCCACTTTTGCGACCATTACGACCGCCTGTATTGATTACGAGTGGCGAGAATGGTAATCGAGCGAAAAAGCCCCATTTCGTTATGACACCGTCCAGGGTGGATCAAGAATCGTCATAAAGTCATGAAGTTGATAGAAGTAGTAATATGTATATTTTGATACTCAGTGATAAGTGATAATCCCTTTTTTGTCTATTGTATGTGAGAGTGAGCTCTCATGTTTGTGTATGTCCCCCGCAGTATAAAATATAAATTCAACAGTTCAACTGATATTTTGCTGCATATCGCTAGCTCGTTATTTTTTTCATAAATCAAAACGTTTTTGTCACGCTCTGTGGCTCACTTGGTTGAGTTGCACTCTACGATGCTAGTAATCTAGAGGTCCGGAGATTGAATCTCGTCGTGGTGCAAAATTTCCGTATAGGATAGGAAATATATAGTGCTTGCAACATTATATACACTCCGAAATGATATGCAATGTAACCTTGACTCGAAATTGCCTATAAGCGGCTGAGTTAACGCAACATGGCCCCACATGGGGCTATACGGTATTGAGAAGAAGAAAATGGATTTGAGTAAAGAATCATTGCCTAATCCAAGAACCTTAGGATTGATGCTACTGGCAAAAAAAATGCAGGTCTAAATTTCCGGCATGCGGAGTTGCTGCAGGGGACGATAAACTTCACTCTTACATTGTGGTCAACCGTGACCTAAAGGCAAAGCCATCTAAAAACATAGCCCGGAACTAGAAACAGCCAATATAGCTTCTCTTTCTAACTAATGCAAAATAATAGCCATACTAAACATTTACTGCTATATTCTCGCTAATGCAAAGCATTGTGGCACGAGTGTCCAATAATACATAGACGAAGTACTCTTCTCAACCGCACTCTTCGTACTCATTCAAAATTGTATGTCACGAGAACGAGAGACCTAATAGCAAATTCTACTTTCGGGCTGTCAATAACGATGGCAACACTGATCTAAGTAATGGTGACACCACTGTGATTAAAGTAGTCGTTCATAGTTCCCTGACCCTGAACTATGAAAGAAATCCTTTTGATTTCGGCATACTTTCCATATTACAGCACCCAAGTCCCAACAGCGAGCTTCATCAAAGCGGTAGACTACGCCAAACGGAAGGGCATAGGCATAATCGCCGGGTGCGATTCCAACGCGCATCATGTAAGTTGGGGAAGCATCGACATCAATTCAAGAGAATCCGAACTCGCCGAGTATCTAGTTACGACTGATTTCGAGATTCTCAACAAGGGCAATGAGCCTACATTACACACATTAGCTTCCAAGGGCCTGACAAACTTGGTCCACAAATGGAAGGTATCCATGGACATCACGCTATCGGACCATCGTCGTATTGATTTCGAACTGAACCTAGGTTACACACCTGGGGAACCTTTTCGAAATCCCCGCAGAACCAAGTCGCAATATAAAGACATTTTGCAGACCACCCTGCCGTCACCATTCACCAAGTCGGCGAATCAAATCTGTTGAGGCGGCTGAGGACGCGACACTTTTGCCATAAACAGTCCCCACCCAAGAGACTGGTCTCTGGTTTGCAGAATAGTTACGTTAGAACGAGTTATGTGGGCACTAAACTCGTTCGACAGCCACAAATTCCCCGGTCCTGATGGGATTTATTCTGCTCTCCTAAAAGAGGATATGGAATTTCTTGGCCTAGATTTAAGTAATATATATAGGACAGGCCTCGTGTATGCCTACATTCCAACAACCTGGCGGAATGTGAAGGTGGTGTTTATCCCTAAGCCAGGTAAACCCTCCTATGCTGAAGGTAAGAGTTTTCGGCCTATCAGTTTGACATCATTCCTCCTAAAGGGGCTCGAAAGACTGGTAGACAGGTACATAAGGGATATATGCCTTCCCAGACGGCCGCTGAACAGCAAGCAACATGCTTACCAGCAGGGCCGGATTTACCCTCTGTAGCGCCCCTGGGCAGTAGTCGATTTGCCGCCCTCCGTCACTAAGTACTGAAAGTAGCCTTCATTTGAAGTGTACTATTTTTTTTTAACATAACGCCGGTAACCACGTTTTCTGAAGTAGCAGCATAAGCAACTCCTAAGACTGTCATGATGGGAAATAATGCGATACGACATTGTTGAGAATGTTGATCTCCGAGCAATTTCCCGATTTACGGGCATATCGACTCGGAGAGTGCAAATAATTGACATTATTCGGGAAATCGCTCGGAGATCAACATTCTCAACAATGTCGTATTTGTGTATGATTGTGTACCCGCACTGAATGGGAACCGAGACGGCAGCGGAGGGCCCCATGACTGTTTCGTGAGATGCGTAAGCTGCGTCCCAACACGCATATCTCGTTATTAAATAATTCGATTCTTTAGAGGGCAATATAAAGCTTAATACACTCGGTGCTAAAAACGGTCACTTTTTTACTCGATATTCATTATTTTATTATCGTGAAATGTCTTGATGCCGTGGGAGCGCATCTGAACTCTTTTTTCCGGGGTGACCCCCGTTCTCCCGCTACAGTCCACTAAATTGATTGTTTTCAGTTCGCAGATGAGTTTCCGTTACATTTAGTGAAATCGAAGTCAATCGAAAGGTTTCGAAAACAATGGATATTAACTCCTTTTGCCTTCCGCCACAGACCCTCCGATCGTTCCACCAGATTTTTTGATTGCGAGATAAATCGGATTCAATTTTTTTATTTGACGTGTGGAACGTATTGCCAATGCAATTTTCCGAACAAGCTGTCAGGACAATCATGTGTTCTCAGTTGCTGAATTTTTGACATAAGCCTGTGGTCGTTCTTCATGCTGTGGTTGTGGCGGTCATTGTGCCTGTCTAGACACTTTCAATCTTCGTTCGTCTTCATCATTTTGACAATTGAAACTTGAGATGTCTGCGCTATTGAAGAAACGCATTCATTCTTGAACGCAATTGCCAATGTTAAATATTAACAACACATCATCTATTCATACTATTCATGAAAGAATTTATCATTTACCCGTCCTGACCAAAGCCGCGACACCATATTAACGATAAATAATGAATAGATCTGGATAGAATAAGACATTGATCTCTTCTGTTCACTTAACGCAATCAATGACAAGTTCAATGTTGAAAGTGGATACGGAGCTTGAAGACGATAGGGAAGACGAAAGCGCACATGTGTGGACATAGCCATTCTCCATCAAAAGTAGCAATAGATGTCCATCTTTCATCGCCAAAAATGGTTTAATTTTCGCTATTTTGTGTTGTTTCTTGTGGACCGTAAGACTGTCAATTTCAGATTTGGCCGATATTGCCTAATGTATGTGCTGTACGGGCGGCAGATCGATTGCCCAATCGATCGGCCCAGAAATCGTCAGGTTTGTGGCGCCCTTTACTCACAACTATTCTCCAGCTGCAGCCCCACGAAATGGTCGTTTTCAATATTTAATGAAACCAGTAAAAAATTGCAGTTTCCGGCAGGAGGACGTGGAGAAAGAAATTGGATCCAGGGACCATATCCGTTCTTTGGTGGTCAACCCCTTTCGATTATAATAGGGTAGAAATAAAAAAAGGTGAAAGTGTCCGGTTTTCTTGCTTCCGAGTGTTTGTTACTTCTCCCACGCGCATTTCCCAAAGCTATAGTAGTGAACTAGCAGGCTGAAGCCTAAAGCGGCATTTTAAACGCCACGTGTGCAGATAAAAAAATAATAGTTCAGTGATCAGACTTTATTCCAATTTTAGAAGTGTTAGTTCGTTAGCCAGTCAGAATTTAGAAATAATTTGGGAGTCATGGATAAATCGATTAATCGTTGGATTGTAAAAATAAGGGGCAAGATCGGTAGGGCGGCAAAAGTCGAAACGCTTACTGACGTCAGATATGTAAGTCGGCCACTGACCAAAGGAACGACTTTAGAGTTTCCTTTCTTTTTATTAAATTTATTTAAACGGCCTCCTGAAATATCGAAATGTGTATATTTCACAGAACATTAATTCAATGGAAGGATGAAAGTTTCAGAAAAATGCCGCCCTTCAAAATTTGCCGCCCCGGGCAGTTGCCCAGGTTGCCCATATGGGAAATCCGGCCCTGCTTACCAGGAAGGTAAATGAACAGAAACTGCCATGAACTCGTAAGTGAGCTCGAGAAGAGTTTATCTCAGAAAGAGTTTGCACTGGGTGCATTCATCGACATCCAAGGGGTGTTCAATAACGCCTCTTTTACCAGCATCTGTGATGCGGCAAACGAGCATGGAATTGATCCTTTACTGATAGGGTGGATGGGTAACATGATCACTTCAAGGAATATTCTTATAACAGTTGGATCAAAAAACATCGAAGCAGGGTATACCAGAGGTTACCCTCAAGCGGAGTTCTCTCTCCTTGGATGTGGTTCGTTGTGATGGACACTCTGCTCCGGACTTTAGATAATAACAGAGTGTTTGCGGAAACTTAGGCAGACGACCTTGCTGTAATAGTCAAAGGCAAATTTGTGGACACAATCTGTGACGGAATGCAATCGAAACTACGGCTAATCGACAGATGGAGTAGGCAAAATGGACTAAACGCCGAGAAGACTGTCTTGGTTATGTTTACCAGAAGCCAAAATTGGGAAAACTCCACCTTACCCAGGCTACACGGTGTCGAACTCCCATCTATATCCTACTGTCAAATATCTCGGTGTGCACTTGGACCCCAAACTTACGTGGAAACTCCATACTCAAGAACAATGCGATTAAGCCTGCAGGCTGCTCTGGTGCAGAAGTGCAATAGATAAGTCTTGGGGGCTTTCACCACAACGGGTACACCATCATATTACTCATCCTGCTATACGTTTGCATTGTCTGGTGGCCTAAAATCAGCATAGGCGTCAGCAGGAAGCTGCTGGCGCATGTGCAGAGCTGTCTAAGCATCACTGGAGCTATGAAAACCGCGCGGTCCGCGGCACTGCCCTCTTAAATTTACCACCACTTGATGTGGAAGTGAAGAGGAGGGTAATCTTCGACGCTTACCGTCTTGTAAACATGGGCACCTGGAAGATAACAATATTCCATGGTCATGCGTCAATAATGAAATCACTTAAAAACATCCATAGGCGCTGATGCCTTCGGACAGGATAATTTCAAAATACGTCTTCCATAAGTCATGCCAAGTAATTCCCACTGACAGAGAAGAATGGAATTGGAGATGAAATAATTATCTACAATGATCAGTAATGGATGGCAGGGCCTGCTTCCCGGCTGAATCAAGAATTGAGCTGTACCATAGTCTCTTGGGACCACCACATCGATCTTTCAACCCATGAATGTATGCGGTACAACTGGCGCGGCGCAACATTCGAATCTGTTTTGAGAGCCAAGCTGCCTTAAGGGGGTTGGACTCTTCAGAAATATGAAGCCAGCTGGTATGGAATTGTCATCAAGCGCTTCTAAGGCTGAGGAGACTAAACAGGCTACAGCTGGCGTGGGTGCCCGGACACTCAAACATATCATTGGGAATTATATGGCAGATGAACTCGTCCGACAAGGCTCTAGCTCACATATGCTAGGTCCGGAGTAAGCTTTCGGCATACCATCATCCGTCATCAACAGGGCCGGATTACCCATATGGGCAACCTGGGCAGCTGCCCGGGGCGGCAGATTTTGAGGGGCGGCAAATTTTTGAACTTTTGTTTTGGTTTTAAATTCTATGAAAGATGAACTTTCACTCAAGGAGCAGTTGACATAATTAGGAAAAATTTTTAATTGCTTTCTAATTTATTCTAGTTAGGTAACGCCTTAATCCAGGGCGCCAAATGTTATGATACTTCGCCTTTAAATTTTTATCCTTCACGCAAAATTCTACTAAAAGCATTCATTCCGAAAGGGGTAATTTGGTAGAACTAGAAGTGACCTAGATAGCATTGCGGGTTTACTTTGAACAAGGACACAGATGTCGCTGTTGAATTTTACATCCGACCACGGAGTCTGTGTCCATGTGACCCAGGATATCTGTGTGGCATGGTACACGGTGATACAACGGACCCGAGCAGCATATATTTTGTGCATTGACCACTCGGGCCGAGTCGCATTGCTGACTAGTATGCTGAAGGACCCTCATCAGGATGTGAAAAGCAGCACTACAAATCGCTTTAAGCTGATGGTTAAACGAACCCGGGGTATGCACGTCTGAATTCAGCGTGAGGGTTAACCTTTAAGAGACCGACGGAAAATCGGTCACACCTGCTATTGGGAAGTCTGTAGCAAATAGTGTACCTCGGCGATGGGTTTGCCCAGGCGACCACGGTACTATCCTATCTCGAGATGACTGGAGATTATTACCCAAACTGGAGTTGCGGCCCGGGGTTGGGTTTCAGAAGGTGAGTGTATGCATCCCATGAGGAAATCCCAATTTAACAATTAGATCCTGTCAATAAAATGCCGTATGTCAAAGCAGTCCGATGGATCGGGTGGAAAGAGCGTAATTTGATAGGATCCAGTCAGGTTCTATTTTAAAAGATAGATAGAACTTAAGTAGTTTTTATTTTTTTTTTAACGGAAACAATGAAATAAATGTAAACAATGTAAGTCTTTAGCTGCATTGACACAGCTTAAATTCTTCATCCCGCAGAAAAGGCTTCACTTTTTTACATTTTTAAGCCCGTCAGATGTCTAGAAGAGTAACACGTCCATTCAGTTTTTCCCCACATTAAATTGGATGAGAAGCAACAGTGACGTGAACTTTTCACAAATTTTAGGTTTAAATTGTCACGTTGTCAGTGTAGAAAAATTAAAAATTCCACTTACAATAAATCGTTTAAGATTACAAAAAAAGCAAAGCGTATAAAAGCGATACCTAATAGCTTTTGCTGAATAACATTCCGAGCTTGCATTTTAAAATTTTTTGTTAAATTTATTTTTTATCCCAAAAATTGAAAAAATCTCGAAATCGGAACTTAGGTTAATTACATTAGACAAAGGACATCTCAAAAATACTACGAGGTGTGACAATGAGACTGCTTTTTTAAATACTTTCTGAAAGGACCTCTGGTAACGTCCGCAATCAGCAAAACATAGACATGGGTTACTGGAAAAAAATGACTACTGGCAGAGGGCGGCCATTTGCGTACTGCCCAGGGGCGGCATACAGGTTAAATCCGGCCCTGGTCATCAAGCTTACCCTAAAAAGAGAGTCGAGTGCGACCCATGCCGCAATCTGGGAGAATATTGATTCCTGCTGACGACTAAAGCCTTCATATCGTCAGACCCATGCGACATGTGGCGTTCTTCCTGCTTAATCTTAGGCAAGGGAACATAAAGGCCCTTACAGATTTAGTGACAGGTTATTGCTCTCTAAATTACCATCTAAACAAAATTAAGATGGTACTATCGGCTATGTGTGGCCAGTGTGAGGAAGAGCAAGAAACAGCATTGCCTTTCATATGCAGCTGTCCTGCCTTTTCAATGTCAAGGATGAGGTATCTTGGCGATTACTTCATCGACGAAAGCAATTACTTCATTGATGAAAGCGAGGTGTTCTCACTACCTCTTGGAAATGTGCTACGCTACGCGAAATCCTGCATCAATCACAGACAAAACAGCGCCTAAGCGCAATAACGGAAGAGTACAATGGGTCGAATTAGGGGCTGAGTGGAATGTGTTTTAGTACGTAGACGTGTCCAAAACGGGCGAATCGTGATTGGGAAGCAAAGCCATCTAAAAACATAGCCAAGAACTAGAAAAAGCCAATATACGAGTAGCTTCTTCTCTTTCTAACTAATGCACAATAATAGCCATAACAAACAGTTGCCGCTATATTCTCGCTAATGCAAAACATTGTGGCACGAGAGTCCAATAATACATAGACGAAGTACTCCTCTCAACTGAACTCTTCGCACTCATTCAAAATTGTATGTCACGAAAGTCCAACTAGCATAAGGTGACCAGACTTCCGAAGACCCAATGCTGTACACATACCTAGGGAATTCGGGTTTCAGACAAATCCTCAGCCATACTTCCAGGTTCGAGATCTACGTAAGCAAAAATGATGACACATTGTGTTATGCGCGTCAGACAGAGCAGGGTCTAAGCCAAGCGAAGGGCGAGCTACAAGATCTATATTATCAAATCGGTTTTCCACGAATTTCCCTCCATTGTCTCACCGCTCGCTTCACTCGCAACTTGCCCTATGTTGGCGAATTATGAAAAGCGTGACAGACAGAGCGAGGTATGAACAGAAGGGCGACCCACAGGACGTATGGACGAGCTAGAGGTCTAAGTTTTGTGAATTGCCTTTCATTGGGTCACCGCTGCACTCGTCTTATCCTATTTCCCAGCAGCGCTGCGTCGCAAAAATGTGGGCGAATTCTGAAAAGCGTGACAGACAAGATTTAAGTAAACCTAAGCAGAGTCAGAGGTCTAAACCTTAGCAATTGCAAGGCTAGCTACAGGATTTAAGTAAACCTAAGGACGAGCAGAGGTCTAAATCTTACGAATTTCCATCGACTCAGCTGTGATCGCATCTCGCCTTAACTGTTCCCACCAGTGCTGGTCGCAAGGACATTGGCGAAGAGCGAGCCACAGGATTTGAATAAACGTATGGACGAACCAAAGGTTTAAATCTTACGAATTGCCTTCCATAAGCTCACCGTTCGCTGCGCTCGCTCACCTACCTCACAACAGCACTGCGTCAAAAAAGTTGGCGAATTCTCTATTGCGCGACAAACACTGCGAGATCTGCGTGGAGCGAAGGATGAGTCACATGATTAAAGTAAACCTAGGGAGGAGCCAGAGGTAAACATCTTACCTAAATCTGGTAGCATTATTCCTGATGGAGAGTATGCATTTCTCCCTCGTTACATTAATGATGCCATCTCGGTCCAATACCGTTTTAAATGGATTCTAAGGCAAGGCAATGTAGGAAAAAAAACATTATTCAAAACTCATGTCGAGTTCTTTCCTTAGTATGCATTTTCCTATAGAGGTTGATAAAGGAATCGGATGGAGTACACAGTGGCTGATTTTTTCATCATTTTGTGATAGGGAATATTAATTAAAGTCGCATCTTTCGGTGGCTTTGCCGTGCCTAATATGTTTGCCAAATTTCAAAATTCCGCTCAAGAAGTGCTGAGTTACGGACAATTTTCGATTTAAAAACACACAAGTGCGTTTTGGGAAGCTGCGGAACTTCCGAACGCGGATAGGTGGGCCGTGCAATTTTGAGAAAATATGAGCTCTTCTAATGTGTTCAAAATTTCAGACAGATTGGGAAGGATTCACGAGGTATCGGAAAGGAACGGTTGCGAAACATAAAAGTGCGACTATCTCGCTATATCTCGATCGTAAGAAGTACAGGGGTCAAACTTTACATTTTGAAAGCAGGCAACTCTGATCACGGGCCCCAGCAAGAAGCTTACTCTGTATTGAATTAGGTTTCATTGTGACATTCGGAATGTTGTACATTTTGCTGTACATTTCTCAGTGCTATACGACAGATCGAAATGCTGTACTGTATAGCAAAATTCTGGGTATATTACGCTTTTAGGTCCCCAAGGGAAATTTTTCTTGTTCTTCTTATCGACACTAGCGACACCGTCCGCCATAAAGCTATGTGTCCGCTTTATGGCGGAAAATATCGGAAACATCAAAAATTTCCCTTGGGGACCTAAAAGCGTAATGTACCAAATTCTGTACGTCTGGTCAGCTTAAACTAGTACATAAACAAATTCTACTTCCGGGCTGTCAGTAACGATGGTTTTGTTGGGAAGCAACCGTATGCACTGGGATTGCTTACTTATTTCGAAAATTTCACAGCCAATGTGCCTGTCTAGACAGTTTCAATTTTCGTTCGTCTTCATCATTTTGAGAATTGAAACTTGAGATGTATGCGCTATTGAAGAAACGCATTCATTCTTGAACGCAATTGCCAATGTTAAATATTAACAACACATCATCTATTCATACAATTCATGAAAGAATTTATCATTTACCCGTCCTGACCAAAGCCGTGACACATATTTAACGATAAATAATGAACAGATCTGGATAGATTGAGACATTGATCTCTTCTGTTCACTTGACGCAATCAATGGCTATGTCCACACATGTGCGCTTTTGTCTTCACTATCGTCTTCAAGCTCCGTATCCACTTTCAATATTGAATGTGTCGTTGATTGCGTCAAGTGAACAGAAGAGATCAATGCCTCGTTCTATCCACATCTGTTCATTATTTAACGAGAAATATGTGTCGCGGCTTTGGTCAGGGCGGGTAAATGATAAATTCTTTCATGAATAGTACGAATAGATGATGAGTTGTTTATATTTAACATTAGTAATCGCGTTCGAGAATGAATGCGTTTCTTCAATAGCGCAGGCATATCTCAAGTTTCAATTGTCAAAATGATGAAGACGAACGAAAATTGAAACTGTCTAGACAAGCACAATGACATGTTCAATATTGAAAGTGGATACGGAGATTGAAGACGATAGGGAAGACGAAAGCGCACATATGTGGACATAGCCAATGATGCTTGTATTTCCCTATATATCATTCAATACATATTCAAATTGGGCTACCAGAAGGACTTGGTCAACAATTCTGTTGTCTTTTTTTTTAGTTTATTTATGTAATTACTCCTCGTTAAAAATAATTGCTGTTTTGGCATTATACAAGTCAGTTATACTCACATCTTCTTAGGGTTGAAGACGTTGAAGAACGGAATATGGCTTGTCAATCGAAAAGCATTAAAACAATTTTTCTACCACGTTCCTCACGAATCGGATCATTTATTACTCAAGCCCCCTTTCTGAAGCTCATTTAAATACGCCACTGTCATCACCATCTGAGCACCCGACAAACGTCAATTACAGCAAGAGCAGAATTTGGGGAAATGGCATAATTCACTTTGTTTTGGAGATAAGCAGCGGCTGGCTGGAATGTCCGCGCTATTTTCTACCGAACGAATATTTAAGCAGTATAGTAGCTATTAGAACTCAAATAATTTCATAGATTCCAGCATTAGGAACACGATAGATTGATCTCATTAAAATGGAGAACTCCACAACTGATACTGCTTCGAAAACGAATGGGAATAGCACGGAAAACGCGCCAGCCGAGAAGATCAAGGAAGAGCCGCGAGGAAATTGCTATTGGTGAGATTTTATTCTTATTTGGTTTAATATGCATTCGATTGATACATTACTCTATAATTTTACTTAGTAAAATGAATTTCATTACACAAAGAATATAAATAAAATTTAACCTCAATTTCGTTTTGTTTACACTCATCAGTGGGAAAGACCGCAATCTGAATATTGTCGAGCTGTTGTGCGCCAATTGTACGAGATGGTTTCATGAATCATGTATTGGCTATCAACTGGGCAAACTCGTACCGTTCATCACGAATTATGTGTTTGTCTGTAAAAATTGTTCGCCCAGCGGACTGGAGAATTTTCGGAAGAGTCAAGCATGTAAGTAGAGTCCTGATGCCCACTCAGCATGAGAAGGCCTCCCTGAAATCACCAGAATTTAATGTTTTTCTTTTATTTGCAGCAATTCCTCAAATGTGCATCACTGCCATTGCAAATATGCAACAAACGGCGTCAAAAGAAGGTCGCGTGAAATTGCTGTTCAGTAAGGACAAGGAACTGATTCCGTACATGGAACAGTACTGGGAAGCGATGACAACAATGCCGCGTCGAGCGACACAATCATGGTAAGAATACTAACGGAAATAACCCGATTCAGAATGAAGGGAATTGAAAGTTTGTGCTTGCAGGTATGCCACCGTTCAACGAGCACTTGTCAAGGATATTAGTACTCTGTTTACGTACGAAGAGACGGCAGAGGATGGTCAAAAATTTGGTTTGGTCACAAAAGATTTGACTCAGATCAAACCCAACTATGAGGCGATGATTAAGGGTGGATTGCTTCGTTTTACCGATGATGGTTATGCTCAAGGTAAGTGCAAATTTGGACCCTCACCCAAGCCTCCGAAATTTTGCTACACCGATTCTAACGGAATGTCCTTCGGCGAATTTTCGGGGCCGTTCGCGAGCGAGATCAATGGGGTGGTACAACCATGAGTTGTATCAATTGTATGATGAGCTGGAAGTATCGAAAATCGTGAAGCTTCAACGTTTGCAATGGGCGGGGCATGTACAACGGATGCGCGATAATCACATGCCAAAGAAAGTGATGAACGCACAACGAATTGACGGAGCGAGGTTGCGTGGAAGACCGAGAGCTCGCTGGGAGAACTCCGTAGGTGAAGACGCCCACCAGCTGCTGGGCTTCCGTAACTAGAGGACAAGGTCACGTAACCGCGACAATTGGGAGGTCAACGATTCAGGCGGCCAAGGCCCGACGTCGGGCTATCGTGCCACATTGATGATGATGATGAAGTGCAAAGGAAATCTAATATTTAAGCAAGACACTACTCTCGATAATCAAAATCGCACGAGCCTAAATATAATATGTATAACACTACGGACTTTACCAAACGGTACCTACCTCGAATGTGTATTCTGCCATAGTCCTTTAAATGGTGGGTTCCCAGTAACAAGCTGAGGCTTGAAGACTATCTTGCAACCATCTGCCGGACTGCCATTTGCTCATTCCAACCGATCTTGACTGAACCACGATTTTTCTGTCAAATCCTGTCATGTAATTTGATACCAAGCAGATTGATAGACCAGGATTCTCTTGCAGGATACCTATATGATGAACAAATTTTAAGGGTGCTAAATCCTGCGATTTCTCTTGTGAATAACAGCAGAAGCCTAATTCCCTAGACGGCCTCCAGGGCTAGGGTGGAGATGATACTAAAATCACCTGTGATACCAAGGCATGTAGGTTGTTGGAGTTTATTACATCTCTTCATAGCATTGCGTTGCTTTGTGTTTTGGACCACCACAATAGCGAAGCATGCGTAATTAATTGGCCGTACTAGCGTACAGTACAGTAATCAGGGAAAAAGCAGGACATGTCCCCTATAGGGAGGTCTTTCCATTGATGTCTCAAGAGAGACACGAATGAAGCACTTTTCTATGTTTATTTACACAAAATTCGTTCGTGTGTCGCGTGTACTGTTCGCGAGAATCGATTTTGTCTGATTTTGAACACCGGGCAGATAGTTTGCTGAATCTTGATATTCTGTCGTGACCCGTGGTCTGATGTGCGTACTTCAAGATCAATGCCGCCAGGGTCCACTAATCGATACCGCATCAATCACAGCTTGTCACCGTTGGCATTGGTCAACAAGACGGTGTGTTGATCTTCGTCACGGACCGCAAAGTAAGCTAAGCTGAACAGTAGTGTCAGACATTCGGGCTACGTGTTCAGTCTTACTAAATTTGTTTTTTTTTCTTCTTATTTTTTATCGTTTACGTATTTTCTCTTTTCGTCTCTAATGTCACACATTAGAGACCACAAAGTAGCTACCAGTTTCCAGAAGGTCTCGTCAAGAGCCTTGGTATCTGGTAGCAAGGAAGACCCGTCAAGGGCTTCCTCTTCGTCAACAAAAGCCTTATGCCATGCACAGGAAGAAGAGCTTCCTCGAGTAAGGCTTTGTCAATGCCTAGTTCGCAGGTTCAGCCAGCTACCAGCAAATAGGATGGGTCGAAATACGTTGCCCCATCAAGGGGTCAATCACGAGCCCTAAGTAGAGGTTTTCGAGTGTGCGATTTCATCCCCAAGGTAGATGAATCGCAAAGGTCTGAGAAGCATAAGGCGTCATTCGCATGGGCGCCGATACTCCTGACGCTGACAAACATGTCGTTAAGCGGCAGCGGTCAACGGAGGATCAGGCAGACAATCGTAAGCGGCAAAAAGTCGCTAGGCCTTACGATCCAGCGATCTTATACGCCGACGCGGCGAAAAGCTGGATCGAGCTGGCTTTTGTCGAACGAAATGATGCAGCTGGAGCGATTTCGGGGGATAAGTGGAGAATGGTCGAGGGTATTCTTACTATTAACTTCAAAGCTGGATCTGACAGACCCCAGAGAACTTTTAAACTGCTATAACTTATTAACTAAATCACAAATTCATGCTTAAGTGAACGTATGTAACACATACTTAAATTACATATGCATCAAAATACCATTCAATAAGTTTTTCTATAAAAATTTTAAGATTTAAATTTCTCTGGGGTCTTTCAGACCCCACTGAACCATCCGAGGTCTAAAGTTCACCTCGAATCACCAGGAAACCCACTAATATCCAATCGAGGCGAAATAACATCATCACTTAATATAAATATCCATTAAGTACATAACTAACGATCAAAAACCTCTTCAGATTAAATCATTTCCATGACTCAAATAGTACTGTAGAAAGAAAATGTTGACCTAAGCACAATATGGAAATGTATGATAACAGCTGGTTCTATGTCATGCCAAAATGGAAATTATGCGAAGTATGGAAAAATCAATAATAATGTCAAGTTCAAAGCAAAACAGACATTCAAGGTGGATACTTTTTACTGACAGTGTTCAGTCATAAACAAATACGCAATTTTTGATGTCAATATCATTTAACAGAAATTAATGAGTGAGAAGTGTATTGTGCTGCTAGTTATGTACTCCAATAAATCGATAACATAGGAAGTTGATTTGATTCCCCAAAAATTGGCATTGAGAGCATAGTGAAAGGAATATTACTAAAGCTTTCGGACAATGCATTGGGGTAACCCGACAGGTATGCATCCGGTCAACTATTTTTTACATATTTATATAATGAGAAATGATCATCATAAATGTGGCACGATAGCCCGACGTTGGGCTTTGGCCGCCTGAATCGTTGACCTCCAATTGTCGCGGTTACCTTGTTCTCCAGTTTCGGAAGCCCAGCAGCTGGTGGGCGTCTTCACCTACGGAGTTCTCCCAGCGAGCTCTCGGTCGTCCACGTAACCTCGCTCCGTCAATTCGTTGTGCGCTCATCACTTTCTTTGGCATGCGATTATCGTCCATCCGTTGTACATGCCCGCCCATTGCAAACGTTGAGGCTTCACGATTTTCGTTACTTCCAGCTCATCGTACAATTGATACAACTCATGGTTGTACCGGATACGCCATTGGTCTCGCTCGCGAACGGTCCCGAAAATTCGCCGAAGGACCTTTCGTTCGAATCGGTCTAGCAAAATTTCGGAGGCTTGGGAAAGGGTCCATGTTTCGCAGCCATAACATAGCACGGGTCGGATGATCGTTTTGTACACGCGGAGCTTCGTGTTCCTGTGCGCATGTTTCGAATTAATTATAGGGAGGACCGAGAAATATGTCTTATTGGCTAGTTGTATCCGTCGATTAATTTCGTCGGTTTAGTTGGAGTCCTTTGATAAGTTCAACCCAGATAGTTGAAGTTGTCTACATACTCGATATTGAGGTCCCCCACTGTGATGCTTGAATTTGCTGGCGTCCTTGTTTTCGATTGCATCATGGCCTTTGTTTTGCTTTCGTTGATATGTAGTCCAACTTCCTTTGCGGCGTTATTGAGGTTATGCAGAAGGCTTTCTGCATCACCCAACCTTCGAGACATGATGTTGATATCGTCGGCGTACGCTACTAATTGAGTCGACTTGATGAGTAGCGTTCTGCTGCTGTCCATATTCATGGCTCGAATTACATACTCCAAAGCCAGGTTGAAGAGCGTCGGCGCCAGCCCGTTGCCCTGCTTGAGTCCAGTACGAGTTTCAAATAGGTCGGTGAGTCGGTTCTGCACTCTGACCTGCGAGACGGTATTAGTCATCGTCATCCTTGTGAGTCACACTAACTTTGCCGGTATACCAAAATGCAGCAAAATGTTGTACAGTACACTTCGATCGATACTGTCGTATGCCTGCTTGAAGTCGACAAAGATTTGGTATACGTCGATGTTATATTCCCAGCAATTTTGGAGTAGTAGCTTCACTGTGAAAAGCTGATCGGTCGTTGAGCGACCAGGTCTGAAGCCGCCTTGATAGTCGCCAATGATTCGTTCTGCGTACGGATTGATTCTCTTTTCCAGAATTTTCGATAGAATCTTATAGGTCGTACAAATCAATGATATGCCCCTGTAATTCTCACACTTCAGCTTGTCACCCTTTTTGTGGATTGGGCAAATTATGCTTTTATGCCAATCTTCGGGTATTACCTCGTCGTTCCATATTATCAGCAGTAGCACGTGTATAGCGTTGGTCAGGCACGTTCCACCATGCTTCAGCAGTTCTGCTGGGATCTCGTCAGCGCCGGGCGCTTTGTTACTGTGGAACGACTGTATGGCGAGACTCACCTCCTCTACTGTTGGGGGTTTAATGGGAGGGCCTGTTTCGGCTAACTGCTCAAGAGCTGGCTCCGTGGGGGATGTTGATGGTACATTGAAGAGCTCTTCAAAGGGCGAGGCCCATCGTTTGTTTACGTTTTCGATGTCGCTGATGATGTTACCATCCTTGCCCTTACATAGGCTTGTTCTGGGTTGATATCCGTTCTTGCCATTATTTATAAGTTTGTACGTCTGTCTAATGTTCTTACTGGCTAATCTTTGGTTTATTTGCTGTAAGTGCTCGTCAAAATGTTTGCGTTTCTTACGTCTAATTAACTTATTAGATATTCGCCGAAGTTCGTTGTATATCTTTCTTTCTTAGCTCGGGATGCGCGTTGTGTATATTGGCGATAGGCTTAATTTTTCGCCTCAATCGAGGCCCTGCATTCGTCGTCGAACCAGTCTGTTCGGCTGCGCCGGGCTTTATAGCCCACGACCTCTTCTGCAACTCCTGCTTTAAACGATATTTAATCTATTTTGAAAATATGTAACTAAGTTTAAAACATACCGCGATATGTAGCTCTTGTTAAACCATCTCCCATTACAAGCAGAGCTTATTACGGAGATAAAAGCACTGCGTCAACATTTTAATTGTAAAGTAAAAGGGAACACACAACAAAAACAAGTAACCTACATAACATATACGTCCACGGTAGCTGCAAGTTATTCTAACTTTGTTCGCGGTGAACCACAATTGCCATCTCAATCAGGCTCCATACATATCCCAAGCCAATCTGTCAACCATCCAAATACTCCCAATTTTATTGACCCACTAGTACCACCTGTTGTAAGACTCACCAAAAACTCTGTCGACGATCTCGAATGTCGATATTTATTATCCAGATTAAGAGATCACAAAATTTATGACAGCGTCCGGCTTTTTCTTGCGTATATGAATGACGCACACGATACTGCATCGATGGTAAAACAAAAACCAACCTCAAAGTTCTTATCCATCAAGAGGGCCTACCCACTGACGTAAAATCTCTACTCAACTTTTTCAATCGGTATCACGAAGAACTTGGGATGACTCAGGACCAGGTGAAACGTGACTTGGAAACGTATCGTTCGTTTGTATCTTCGAAACATATCTCCCGTTTGCAAAAAGTACGTGAGGACCAAAGAAAATATTACTCCTAACAAGAATACACCCCCTAACACTCCTAGATTCCTCTATCATAACTGCAGTGGCATGAGGTAAAATTAATAAACTTTTTCTTGACGCCAAATCTTGTCCATTTAACATACTTGTCATCACTGAGACTTGGTTAAACGATTCTTCTTTAAACGAATAAATCCTCGATAGTAACTGGACCATTTATAGAACTGATCGTAACTATGACTATACCGGCGGTTCTAGGGGTGGTGGTGTTATGATCACCATTCGTAACCCATTTCCAAGTCAAATTGTTAAAACTAATTCTTATAATAGGTTTGAGCACGTGTTTGCCAAAATTCCCATATAAAAAAATTATCTCTATATAGGTGTTTTTTACGTACCCCCCTGTTCCGATGAGTCCACTTATAATGAAATATATGAAATGATATCTTCCTTCTTCACTACTTTGAACGATGAGGACAAAATTATTGTCTTTGGTGATTTCAACCGTCCAAACATCAGATTTATCGTCGATGAGAATGACAACAGACTTCTCCCAGTCAATCTTCTTGACAACATCGACTTTAATCTCATCAGCGCTTTTTATGAAAATGACTTGCAACAGGTTATCCCGACTTCTAACCAAAATGGCAAATGGTTAGATCTAATTTTTACTAATTTTTATGACGAGGTATATGTTAGACCAACTCCTGACGCCGAGAATCTCTTCTCTAACACTTACCATCATTCCGCCCTCACAATTGAGCTTGTATATGAAAATCTTTCATTCACTCAATCGTACAATAACGAAATTGTTTACGACTTTTTAAATGCCGACTATGATGGAATCAGTAATTATCTTGATTCTATCGATTGGGCTACCTATCTTTCGAGACAAAATCTTGATGATACCGTCCGTTCCTTTTACAGAATAATCTTCCAAGCTATTAGTAATTATACCCCCAAAATAAAGAAGCGTAACACACTTACTGAGCCCTGGCTGAACAGTGACTTGAGAAGTTTAAGAAATCGACGAGCAATATGATAACTTGGCCAAAGAATTTTGCATAAAATCCCGTGAAGCTTATGAGTCTTATATCAATTTAAAGGGAGAGAAAATTATTAACGACCCCAAAAAAATCTTTGACTTTGTTAACACCAAACGAAAAACTAGAGGTTTTCCTTCTTCCATGTCTCGAGATACTACGGTATCTTCTTGTCCACAGGAAATTTGTAATTTATTTGCTGATCACTTCCAAGGCAGCTTTTGCTCACATAAAACTCCGAGCCCCTTAACTCCACCGACCAATTTCAACCCCGAGTCCCTAATTGACGGAATAGTTCTTTCACTTGATGAAATCCTTAGAGCTTTACAAGAGCTGAATGTTAACAAAGGACCCGGCCCTGACTTAATTCCTCCCTCTTTTCTAAAGCAATGTGCTAATCAGCTGTCACTTCCACTGCACATGATCTTCAATAAATCACTCCAACTGGGTGTCTTTCCATCTCTTTGGAAATACTCGCATATCACACCTATTGATAAGAGCGGTGATAGGAGTTTAGTTGACAACTATCGAGGCATCGCCATTCTTTCAGCAATCCCGAAACTATGCGAAAAACTGGTTTGCGATAAGCTCACTCCTATCATTGACCCACTACTCAATGATCAACAACATGAATTTCGTAAAGGTAGGTCAACTACATCCAACCTTTCCATTTTAGTTTCTGACACCCTCTGTAAAATGGAAAAAGGGTATCAAGTTGATGCGGTCTACACAGACTTTAGCAAGGCTTTTGACAGGGTTGATCACCAAATTTTAATCGATAAATCATGTTGTTTTGGTATTTCTGGTCTGCTTCTCAATTGGCTCCGGTCCTACCTTTGTGATCGGACTCAGTCCGTCAAATTCCAAGGCTGTTTATCCAAAAGAATATCTGCATCCTCTGGTGTACCACAGGGCAGTCATTTAGGCCCTCTTCTGTTTAATATCTTCATTTCTGACCTATCACAATTATTAACGGGTATACCTCACCTCTTCTATGCTGATGATTTAAAATTGTACAGCGCCATTAAAACGCACTCTAATTCGGCGCTTCTTCAATCTAAGCTTCAATCTTTAGAATTGTGGTGCACTCAAAACAATCTCTATCTTAATGTCTCTAAATGCCAGGTGATTACCTTTTCTCGTAAGACTAGTATTATAACTAATTCTTACTACCTTAATAATTTCGAGCTAAATAGAGTCGACCACATCAAAGATCTCGGTGTTGTTTTGGACAAAAAAATGTGTTTCAATTTGCATTATGACAGCACTTTATCTATGGCCTGGAAGCAGCTCGGTTTCATTAAAAGACGGGCGAAAGAGTTTAAAAATGTTTGGGTCACTAAATCCTTATACACCGCGCTTGTGCGACCTATACTTGAGTATGCTTGTGTAATATGGAATCCAGTGTATGAGATACATCGTGACAGATTTGAATCCATTCAAAAGCAATTTGTCCTTTTTGCTTTGAGAGACCTTTATAATCCGCGTGACTTTCATAACCTCCCTTCTTATAATAACAGGTTGAATCTTATGAATTTAATGACTCTTTCATCTAGAAGAACATTGCTTTGTGCCTGTTTTACTTTTGATATTATTAGTGGTACTGTTAATGTTGATCTCCTCTCTAACATAATAACTTTTAATGGTCAACAGAGACGCACTAGGCACACACCTCTCCTTAAGGAGTACCAACACCATACTGTCTATGGCTATAACGAACCCCTAAATAGATGTTGCCGAATTTTCAATTCATATAGTATTCACTATTCTTCAGGCATGTCTAAAACTGTCTTCAAGAATAATCTGTCAAAGGCCCTCTTCACCTCCCAGTCTCATTAATCCATCCTCAACCATTTTGCCTCTCACCCAATTTAATTGATTATTGCTAAGTGTTTGTTTATATTTATATTGTATATTCTGCCTTGTTTGGTAAATAAATAAATAAACATTTATCAGGAACATCGAATTTTCGTTATCGAGAAGATGCGAAAGCCCATTTCTAAATTGTATTTCATTCTAACAAGACCATTGTCCAAGAGAGTACACACGTTCCAGAATCCAATCTTTGTCATGGTGCGATAGCGAAAAGTCGTAACCGTTAAGACAGTCCTAATCCGAAGCCTAGTAGACGTTTTGTTAGCATAATTAGATTTCAGGTGCGCAAGTTGCTGGCATACCTATCCTATTAGTCGCCTTATACGACAGGCCTGGAACACTGAGGTTTATTCTGTCCCCACACCACAGGGGCTTTACTCGGATGATGCGGGAAAGTAACGCCCCGTGGAGAACATAGGGATCGGCCGGAACCATTCAACCTATGAAACTCCTCATGCATAGCTAAGAGTCGACAGTTTTGCCTCAACTGAAAAAGATATAGGAATCGGCCGGGGCTTTTCGACCTCTCCCCTAACGCGGAAGAATTTGACTTTGAAGGTCTGTAAAAACGAAACCTCTTATCCGATTTTGGTGCGGTTAGTTCTGCTTTTTTGTTGGCTGTGATAATCACTTTTTTTCGATGTTCTAACTGCTCTTTTTTTTAAGATACTGAGGTTGAATTTGCATGAGAAAATGTTTTTTTTTTATCTTTAAATGCCTGTGGCATCTAAAGGGCTAAGGATTCGGGGTATGTCCCGGAAACCATTTTTTTTTGCAGAGTAATACAGGAATTTAACATGAGTAATTATTTTCCGGCGCGTTTATGCGTTAGTTTCACAGGGCACCCTGCATACAGCCATATCTTTCGATAGAATGTTGCTAACAATTTAAAAGAAGAATGGTCACGATCCGTACAAAATTTACCCAGTCCCGGCACAAACGAAACCTATCTCAGGAAATTCGTTATTCTATGTACATAAATTATTAGATATTTTTTTCTAAATATCAGTGGCTAAGTTTGTCTGTTGCGTAACAAAAGTTCTACAATATCCCTTCTGATTTCTAATAGACATACAGAAAGCACATAATGCCGACGACTAAGTAGCCCAAGTAACAATTCCATCCCTATAATTCTTCGTAGAATATTTACTTCAAACGATAATAGGGGCACTTTACAGGGTATAAACACTGAATAATAGTCCAATGATGGCATTTGGCGCCGTCTTTTGATCCAATTGAACCTTATTGTACTACTGAATTACACTTTGAAAAAAACATACATCATATGTGTTATGTCAGCATTTTCTGTCATTTTCTCACGCAGCCAGCGTCGAACCAGCGACTGTGGTACGCAAGTCCGACGCCTTAACCACTCAGCCAACCTCACATATAGTCATCATTGCTCGTAAACACTACAAGTGGCTCGTTGCTTCTATCGAAATGCTCAACACTTCTCTGCAATGCACCTTCTTCTTTAGGCCGCGCGCAAATAAAGGCGTATTGGAGCGTAGCGTAGCGTAAAACCTGTCGCCCAATACAACGCTTGGTGACAGATTTTACGCTACGCTCTCACCGCCGTCTCTATATGAAGGCCGCAATGTAGAAAAATCGCCTACTAAATTTGCATTGTTTTGTTGTTCCTTTTAATGACGTCATATGCTTGTTGTTGTTGTTTGTTCGTGTAAATCCAAACTTTAGTAAGCAAACTATGACGGCATGACACAGCTGAGTTACGGCCTTGATGTATCTAGATGGCGTTGACGCTACGCTCCAATACGCCTTTAGTGTGCGCGCGGCCTTATACATATGTCAATCAGTTGAAGCTAATTAAATTCACACGTTCATCAATAAAATGCCGCCAGTTTCTGCGCTGCGATTATCTTAATTGATTTATAAGTTAAGAATGAGTGAGGAAATGTTGGTTTCATGCAATATTTCAATGAATTTAATTCAAGAAACGTGGTGTTCCAGAGTACTTCATAAGTGTCAATTCTTTAAAAAATCACAAAGTTCATCCTTCTATAAAACTACGCTAAACAATTTATTGGATGATCACACGAATGTCACACTATAAAAATGAAATGGACAGTATAGAAGATTATATGCATGTGTGTGTGTTGATTTCAGTCATGTTGCGATTATGTCATTCAATAAAGACTACAAAGAAGTATTTAATGGAGCATCTTTTTAGGTTAAAGTTTAGAGAAGTGTTATCGAAGTCTTATTGGATGTAGTCGTGAATTGATTATATAAGAACTTTTTAAGCTTTCCGAAAAGTGTGGAGTTTTTATCGGATCAAAATACTTCTATAAGCGATGTCACACGATAAACTGTTTTTGTGTTACTATATGATTGTTAGAGGATGAAGTGCTTCTTTAAAGCATACGAAGTGTTACTTGGGAGTGCATGTTCACACACAACAAAATTATTGTCTTTTTTTAGTGAGTCGAGAGTCCGGTAGATGAATACGTAAAAAATCGTCGTAAAACCAAAAAAGTACACATAAAATGCACATATTTCAACTAATGCAAGCGATCTACTGCGCCCACGCAACGCAAACACGCTAGGTCCGCTAGCGCAGGTAGAAACCCTAACTGTAGATATCTCGCTTTTTAAGGGAGTGTGCGAATTAAAATAGTAGTAGGTATCGAGCTAGCATACGCGAATGCTTTTGTGGGTGTTGGAAGGATGAAAACACCGCACGTTTTATATTTTAAGTATTTTATTTAATGGTATTAATATCACAAAGTTTACATATGTACTTCTTCGGCCTGACTGTCGACGTACTTGCCCGGCAAGTCACGGGTGAACTCTCGATGATGACTGGCGTTATGGTTGCCGGGCGGCGAGTCGTCGAGTTGATTAATATGATGGCGACCGTCTTGTCCGGTGTTGCCGCCACACTTTTGTTAAACCTTCAATAGACCAGGTCTTTGGTATTCGCACTATTTTTAGCTTTAGCTGCTCATTATAATTGATGTAATATACATTATACAGTAAACCCCCGACATTCGCGAGGGATGCGTTCCACGAAATTGTCGCGAATGTTGAATTCGCGAATGTCGGGGTTCAGTGTCCTTGGATAGTGGGAAATATGTTCCAAATATTCATAAAATATGAAAACTGTGGGGAACATCACAGTTTTTGATTCGTGGAAAATGCTTGCCACTAAAAGACTGAAAAAATTTGAGGATTAAAAAAAACTCTCATGTAAAAAACTGCGCGCGAACAAGTGCTGCTCGTTTCTATCACTAAACTTTCGGAGCGGTTTTTGATTCCTTGCACTTTTTGCAGCAGCTTAGCTTACATTCGCTTTCTCCGCGAATTTCTTCTTTCAGTTCGATTGGCACCATGGAAATCCGACAACTTGCTGCGACTATCATTTTTGGTTAGGTTTTCGAAGCTTTTGCCGCCAACGCTCCTTCCAAGTTTGGCCAACAAATCTATGTAACTTTTAGGGCACTGGACCACTCGTTTTCCATGATCAGATTCTGGATGAGAAAGTTCCCAGATCCGCCCAAATAAGGAAATGATCGACGCAGTCCATGGCCTTGCGGTAGCTGGCAATGCATGTACTCAAGGCAAATAGGAGAAGTGAGGGGCATATCATGTGATTATATGAACATGTGGAAAACATCGGGCACTGCTTAAGACGATCTTATGGGCCGAAAATCCTTTGTTTTATTTTTGGGACTCGGAGGGGGTGCAAATGCAGCACTCTTTTATAGGCTAAATTCTATGGCGGATTGAAGGAGACACGTATCGTTTAGAGCGAAAACTGCTCTCCCATAACGACAACGCATCGGGTCATTCAGACAGACTTACGTCGGTCTAATTGTTAAAAGTTAACTACGAGGTGGTATCGCATATTCGTACTCTAATAAACCAGTGCCGCGTCAATTGATCTTTTGCGGCATTGAGCCCCAGTGCAGTTTTTTGTTTCGGTAAAGGCCGGTTTCAATCATTTAATGGATTGTTGAAAACCCCACGCTTTCTACTCAGCGAAGAATTAAAATATTATGACGGTTTTAGCGTTAATTTTATATAAATTGATTAGGATAGAAAAATATGCGTGCTGTAGCGGTAAATTAATTTTAATGCGTTCCAAAAAATAGCAATGGTTAAAAATTTAGTTCTATTTTTTTAAATTTTCGCATTCGAACTAGAACAAAATGGCGGATAAGCATAGTGAATGTTGAAGAAGTGTCGCAAAATATGAATCGCGAATGTTGGGACCGCGAATAACGGGGGTTCACTGTACTCATTTACAGGGTGGGCCAATTAAAAGTTCGTTTTTAAATCATAGGTTAGTTTGACAGTGACAGCTGTTTTTCGCTCAAAATCTTGATATAAACTCAGTATCATACCTCCGCAGAACGAAATTGAAAACTTATTTTCAAAGTGAGTGCTGTCTAGCTAAAAGCCAGCTACAGGCCATGTTATCCGACTTTTTTTTACTGAAATTGAAGACATGGATTTGGGCGACATCTGGTTCATGCAGGATGGCGCACCATGCCACACAGCCCATGTCATAATCGATCTTTTACGCACCAAATTCCCAAATCGTGTTATGAGCCGTCTTGGCGATGTCAATTGGCCGCCTCGGAGCTGCGATTTGCCTCCTTTGGACTTTTTTTTTAGGGAGCCAGCAATCCAGAAGCGATTCAATCACTTAAGGCCAATATCATCAAAGCAATCCGTGAGCTACAGGCCGAAATCATCAATAGGGTCTTGGAAAATTGGTGTGACAGAATGCGCTACTGCGACGCCAGCCGGGGCAGCCACTTGAATGAAGTTGTGTTCCATCATTAACTGGAGCTTACTCACTTTCTAATAAAGCCATAAGACCTTGAAAATATTTTAATTTTCTTCATTTTTTCACAGAAATCTGAAAAAAGAAAGCCTGACAATTCATTTATATAAAATAGCAAAATAACTGGAATACATTTCGTTTGCGCCGGAGCTGGGTCACAATTGACCATTCTTCTTTGGGTCAAATTGTAGCTGTATTTCGTTATAAAATATTCAAAGTGAACCAGATATGGCCCTACCCCTACTTTCCCTTAAAAAAAAACATGAAATGAATATTTCGGGTTTTTCGTGGATTCTGCTTCTAGGTCTGTTCATGGGTAGGATATAGGCTGAATTCAAATTGTAAGACGAAACCGGACGGGTAAACTTGCAAGACAAGAACCATCGTTCTTACAATCTGAAATGCATAATGCTTGTCTGCTGGCCACTACAAAAGCTCTCGCCGTCCGTTTATTAGCACAAATAAACGTAGTGGCCAGCAGACAAGCACTATGCATTTCAGATTGTAAGAACGATGGATCTTGTCTTGCAAGTTTACCCGTCCGGTTTCGTCTTACAATTTGAATTCACCCATACACTCATCTTGCTATTCGAACGATTAGAACTCGGTATCGTTTTCGTTTAATATTCTTCCACATCCAAAAATATCTACAATTTGTTTTTGTTTTACATGCTATGTAGAGTTTATCGTAACAATTGAGCTTTCTTATCATTCTTTAATATCCACCGTCACGGAAAGCTTTTACGACGACTTCATACTTTTTTTTCGCTTCGTGTCATAACATTCGCCTCGTTGCAAACATGTTAAATCACTGTTCATTTTCGTTTGATGTACATCCTCGTATCATACTCGATTTCATGTCTCATACACAATTTGCAACAAACGGACAAAAAAAATTGTCGTGAATCAACGTAGATCGAAAGCTTGCAAACGTACTCTTTTAGTACTCGGTCATCATACCTACATGCACACTTCACTTTTCAGTTTACAATATTCATACGAAGCCCGGTGGCGACTTGAGCTTTTTTTCGCTTGCCTGCTAGACAAGCTAGCTAACCGCAATCCATCTGGATAGTAAAAGATTTTCCATTCAGTTCGTCTTTTATTTCCTCTGCATTGTTTTGTTTGGTCATCCCCTCGGTATATCGTTTCGCAACAAAGTTTTTCGGTGAATAACCAACGACTTACATATGATATCACAAAACAGTACGGGTGCTAACGAGAACCTACAAATAAACTAAATAGTCCTGAAAATCCAACACAAAAAAGAAATATCTGAATCTGAATCAATAAAAAAATTGCAATGTCGTAAGATTCATCGATTTAACAAGAATGCAATATTTCATAATCGACCAGGAAAAATTGTTCATTTGTTGAAAAAATAAAACAGCATCGGCTAGATTTGCCCCCATGTAGAAAACGACATCTACGATACAATAACAAAATAGTATCTACAACGCTGATCGAATAGTCGCGATTGTTTCAAGTAGACTTTTTTCTTCCTATTCTCTGGTACAAGTATCGTTAGCGTCCATCAGTTCGTCACTAGTCTCGTAAGAGCGCTGATAACGATTTCTGGTTTTCCATAAACACTCAGTAAGATACAGTACAAAACAAACTTCCAGTACCCAGAGGAAAGGAAAGACATTTACAACCACCCAGGCAAGATGGAAAAACTTGAAGAATGTGCGTATAAAAACTGTTTCTTAGATTGTATAGAAATTGCCCCATCTCATCCATTCTAGATGAGTAGGTGTACATAATCAATTGTGTGAATTTCATAACCATATTCAATCTGCATTGCTAATTAAGAGTTTTCGCGAATGCAAATGTTACGATACGATTATCTGTCTCTTACGCTTCGCGTTCAAATCACTTCATTATGTAATCTAGAACCGATAAAGTTCCCTCATCCGACATTAATTCGTGATACACATCAACGATTCGCCTTGAAATAGGTCAGAGCACAATTTATAGTTTGTACTGCGTCATTGTACGAAAATCGCATTCATTCGCCTTGACCATACAAGTACAACCCAAAATATTCGTTATCACTCCATCCATCATCATATAATTTCTGCTTATTGATTTCTTCAGAACTAATTTTTGTGTGCATTATTATTTTCACCGCATGAAAATTCGAGTAAGTCGCACTCACTCACTGCATACATATTCGAACATGCATGATACCATCCGTAATCATTCACTTTTTATATCTGAAAAATTCGAATTGGGAGTACACAATTTACGTAGCTTCTAGCTTCTAGGCTTCGATATGCCCACCGTGTGCCCTCTTTGCGTCCCATTCAAATTGTGATTGTGTGATTAAAGGCATGAAGAAGAAAAAAACGAAATTACGATATGCGAAAAGTAGCTTTGCTTTGGCTGGTGGCGGCCGCAGTCTCTTCTTGCTTCGTGTAATCTTTTATATTATACGCGACGATATATGTATCTGTTCTGTGGCACAGCAATTGTTTATATTCGCGTCTCTTGGGTGGGTTGGGTGTAAAATAATGTGGGGACATGCATGCATGCTTATGGGATGGAATGGGGTCCCCGCACACTTCAAAGCAACATCAACCTCAACCACCGTGAGGCATATTGGATGAGGAATCCTCCTCCCCCCGCATCAAACACACGAATGATTTATAGTTTGTAATTTCTCGCGTTATTTGCCAATATTCTTTTTGAGAAATGTGCAAATTGTCACGTTGAATGTTTTCGTTTTGATGGTGTGATGATTTTGCCGGGGAGGAAAAAAATTTGTTGCTATTGGGAGGGGATTATCGATTTGGCTAATTTGGTTACACATTCGATATGCAGTCATGCGAATCAAAGCCAAACAAATCAACCACTGTGAAGTGAATTGATTATTTTTATTAAATATTTAAAAAGCCTTATGGTTTTCTTTACACTCTGAACAAATTGAGGTTTTGATATTCTTTGTTACTTTTAGAAGATGATTACGGGCCAGAAAATTGCTATCTTTCCCATACCACAAAAGGTATGAGAACCTTTTTTGCGAGCCAGAGCCACTCTGCAGCTGAATTGAGGCTTGGAGCACTGGTACGGCAGGGTCGGGATTACAATTGTTGATCAATTTCTCCTCCGCTTCCATTTGCAGCCTAGAAACTAACTTGGCAGAGCGTGCCATTGATCTCAAAACTTCAACAAAAATGATATCGAAATCATGTAACACATGCTAACACATTACAGTCGGACCTCGATAACTCGAATCCCAAGGGACCGACAGATTCCTTCGAGTTATCAAAATTCGATTTATCGAAGCTTGTAAAAATTAAACTTCGACTTATCGAGTTTATCCCTAAAATATCAATAAACTCTTAAATAAAAAGTCAAAACTAAGTGATATCAATTTAATTTACAAAATGAAATGGAAGTACATTGGTCAATACAAATACGATTTAGTCAAGTTACATATATGTAACATGTATACATAACAAAATAAATATAACGAGTAAATTTAGGAGAGTTTAAAAGAAATATACATACATAGTTCTCAGTTACATTAATGGAAAATAAAAACGAGATCCAGGCTAATTTTGGGCGCGGCCAAAATTTGAATACCCTTCACTCTCCTTGGGCTAAAAGATTTTTCGGGCATACGTATGACTTGTGTGTTATCCTCCTTTCCCATTCTTTTCCTTCCGTTTTCACATAAGTTCCGTGACGTCGATGAAACAATATTTGAGTAAGGTTTAGTTGGAATGAGTTGAAAAATAAAAAACATTTTACAGAAAACTGTACGGGGGGAAATGGAGGAGGGGAGAATGGTCCTACAATACGTTTTCTTTAATTTTTGCATTTCCGGTTGTTTCGATAGAGATATCTCTGCTTTACTTTGATAGTGGCACAACTGCAAAAATGGGGATTTCCCGTTTTTGGGCTCAATTGATGTCAAATGTGGCAGTTTTTAATTTTACAAATTTTCCCATTCCAATCTTTAGTAGATTTCTTGTAAAATGTACTTGTGCCGTTATCCAACTGCCTCCGGTTTTTCATGGATACTGACATAAAAAAAATGTGCCTGTATCCAATTGCAATGAGTTGTTTTAAAATATCTTCAATTTTTCATGAACACTGGCATAAGAATATAACTTTAAATTATTGATAACCGCTTCAGTAGGATTTCTTGATTTTTCAGTAGAGTAATTTTAAATTAAGGCCTATTTCTGAACAAATCTTGCAGCTTTTTAAGTTCAATACGCAGGTTAACGTTTGAATAGGAATAATAGCCTATGACCAAAAAAATAACCAAATGCCCTTTCATTGTAAAGGAAAGTCGACTTTGTTTATTTATTTTCTATAAATTCCAAAACTAAATTCAGAATAAACGAAAATGGCTTTCATTAATTTAAGTGTTTTACCATTTGGTAAAAATTAAATTAACCCTCCGTCGGGCGCACCCGGCCTGGCAAGCCAGCAAAACAGTTTCTGCTCTGCTTCACGCTAGTAGAGGGGCCCACAATTTGTTAAACTGACTGCCTTTCATTAATTTAAATTTTTCTAACGAACAATGGAGGCGGTATTTTTTATAAAATTTTCTCTCTTGGTTTTTTCTGGTAAATCGATAATTTTATTTTTGTATTACACTGTTTAGTAAATAGGTTTCTTAGTACTATATTTAGTTTAATTACATTTAATTACATAGATACTAATAACTTAATTTCCGAAAAGTATCTGAAATTTATAGTAACATATTTAGAAAAAAGGACCTCTCAGGCCGAGTGCGCCCGATCTTGTTTTGATTTTAGGTGCGCCCGACGGAGGGTTAAGTCATTATTCTCTATGTCATCAAGGCGTATATCTGTGATAACTGGAAAACGCAACCCCAATAATTTCCCTAATAATGAACCGAAATTCATCAATCTTTAACAGCAGGTGACCTTCAATATGAACAACATCTTAATTAATGCAATATGATAAGATAGCCCGACGTTGCCTCATGCTTTGGCCGCCTGAACATAAGGTGGCGTCACCGCGACAATTGGAGATCAATAAGACCTCCAATTGTCGCGGTTACGCCACCTCATGTTCCAGTTTCGGAAGTCCAGCAGCTGGTGGGCGTCCTCACATAGTGAGTACTCCCAGCGAGCCCTCGGTCGTCCACGCAATCCTACCTTCTTCGGCATGCGACTATTATCAATTCGTTGTAAATGCCCGCACATCATGGCCTTTGTTTTGGTTTCGTTGATACGTAGTTCAACTTCTTTTGCGGAGAGATTATGTAGAAAGCTATAATCGCTTAATCTTCGAGACATGATATCGATGTCATCGGCGTACACTATTAACTGTGTCGACTGGATGAATATCGTTCCGCTTTGTCCATTATCATGGCACGAGTGCGAGTTTTGGAAAGATCAGTAAGTCTATATTGCACACTGACCTGAGAGATCAATAAGTCATCGTCATCTTTGTCAGCTGCACCAGTTTTGCAGGTATGATTTGTTCTCCGTACGGATTAATTCTCCTTTCCAGAATTTTTAATCAAATCTTATAAGTCATACAAACTGATGAGCTGCTGTAATTCTGTATTTCTCACATTTCAGCTTGACATCCTTTCTTATTACCTCGTGTCGGTCCATATAGTGGAATTTCAACAAAGTGGTGATATTAGCGCCTAATTTTTATGATGGCATTTCAATAAGGTTGCTCAGAAGCGATAGAATCTGGAATCCTAACGGTTCTCTCGATATTCAATGTCAAAGTTTTACTTTATGATGACGCGAGCTCAGTATTTTTATAGGGAAAGGAAGATATTTCCGCTTTAGTGATTTTCAGTGCACTCTTATTGATTCACATCAAACTGAAAAAATACCCTTAATTTCAAATTAAATACTAAACTACCCCAAAAGAAATGTCAAAATTTGATATTTAATATCTGGAGAACCGTTACGGTTTCGCGAAAAAGGTTTGGAGATTCGATCGTTTCGGGCTAATATTAATGAAATTGCATCATCAAAAATTGGCGCCACAGATACTGAAATGGTTCCCAATTTCATCTAAAAATAACATAAGCGGTCTTAAATTAACGTAAGCGGTTAACCACCAATCATATCCCGAAATTATATAATTCACTTTATAATAATCTGTAATACGCAGAATATTATTCACAGGATATTAATTTGTGTACGAAAATAAACAAACAAAAAATGAAATACTAGTTCATCAAAAATGGCACATTTTTGAAAAATGCGTACAAAAGCAGGTTAAACTGAATTTGGTCCTAAAATTTAATTATATATTGTACACAGATAATAGTAAAAACTGGATTGAATAGGTTGAACGGTTGCTCGTCTATTTAAAAATAACCTTTTTCGTGAATCTTTAATTGCTTCTCCTGAAAAATTGCATTTTCGGAGTTGTGCCACTATCAATATAAAGCAGCAATATATGAATACAAGGTTTTCTGCAATAGGTGCAAAAGGATGTTTCTTAAAACCAAATTGGGGAGTTGAGTTTGTATGGCAGTAATGGATGGAATCGGACTGTGGAATCATGGATTCCACAGTCCGATTCCATCCATTTTTACATATGTTTTGTAGTATTAATAGATAAACATTTTTGTGATGTTTAGTTCAGATTAGTTCATAAACAAAAAAGTGTTTCTTATAAGAACTTAATTTTGGGGGTTAGGTTTGTATGGCAGCCCCATGACTCCATAGTCGGATTTTATCCATTTTTACGTATGTTATATGTCATCAATAGAAACACATTTAAGCAAAATTTGGTTGAAATTGGTACACAAATAAAAAAGTTTTTCTCAGAAGAACCTAAATGAGGGGGTTAAATTTGTATGGCAGCCCCGAGATCCTCTTGTCCGATTTTAGCGATTCAAACATACAAACAGCCTGCAACAATAATAAGCATGTGTACAAATTGGAATCTAAGGTTTTCATTTCCCAGTGGTTCCGTAATATGCAGTTCTCCTTACATTGTGTACGGAGACTTTTTCTGGCAAGTGTATGTATACTTTTTATATGGTCGGAGATGCTTCCTTCAATGCGTTACAAACTTCATGACAAAGTTAGTATACCCTTTCAATCTATGAGCGAAGGGTATAATCAGTATTCAAAATTTATAATAACCATAAAAACACAAAACAAAAATACAAATTCGAAAATAATAGAAGATTCATATACGGATATACAAGTTTTTTTACGCAGAATGCAATCTCTCTCGATTACCGTAACTCCTAGTCGAGCATGGTGCGTTGATGACTACCGTGTGTAGTCATCAACGTTACAAAGACAACCGAATTCGGACAGTGATACGGTTGTCAGCCTTACCACTTCCTAGTCGCATTGTTAGTTTATTATTCTACGATAAGAATATTTTTTATCATCTTCTCAATAATAAACTTGCGACGAGTCGTGCCGAGTTGGGAAACTCGTTTCTCTATGAGTGTCTATTTCACAGAGTGGCGACCGAACGATCACGGCCACAGAGCAAGACGTCAGTAAACAATAATGCTCGCTTATTTTTGTTTTGCAGCTCCTTATCCCATTCTTAAATTAAAGACGATATCCAAGCCATCTGGTTAGCTTCATAAAGAACTGGTAAGGGCATAACGTTCTTCATGCATCGCGGGTTCTTATATTTGCCCATTTTTCTATTTTCTGTTCCAGTTGAATTTACAGCTCTGTTTTCCACCAAAGCAGGGATCGTCTCGAAAAGATACGGTTTTGTTTGGTGTACATCAAAATTATAAACTTCGTCGGGTACTGAACGAACCAATTGTTGCTTCCAGTCGTTGCATACAGTCATATCAACTGTTGGATTTTCGCCAGAAACCGTCCTGAACACTGTCGAATTCCTCTCTCTGAAGTTGATCAACCAGCCATTACTGGCCCTGAATTTCGGATGATTCAATTTCTGGACAAAATGAAGAGGTTTTTCTTTCATCAGTAGGCCACTTAGGCTATCGATCTTTTTTCTACATTGTTCAATTCAATTTTAAACCGAAATGAATCGTTTCGGACCGTTCTATTGGCCTGGGCTCTAAACAGAACTTCGTCCTCTTTTTTTTTAAATCGTTGACAATGTTTTCGCCGGCGACTTCAGCTTTCGAACGCGATCCTTGGTTTTTACAGCTTCAATTAAGCGAACTTTATCCGAAATAGACAGTGTATTACATTTTCTTGCAGTCATTATAGCAAACAAGACAAATTCGCAGGACGGTTTTTAAACAACAAGACAAATTCCCAAGTTGAGACACAAGCCGAAAAATGGCAATTTCCTTCCGAAAACCGCTTGCATTTTGCACGGAATTTCTAACGGTGAATTTTCTCAAATAGCGGAGACTCTAAAAACATTAAAGTTCGAGTTGTAAAGGTTGCCTTTATTGTGTTGTATTTTTTTGCGTTTGTAAGTTGGCATTCTCTTTCGTGTTCTAGAGGCTTAAATGCATTCAATGCTAAACTGTAAAATGCTTCGAGTAGTAAGGACTCTCAAACAATAAAAATTCGAGTTGTAGGTTTTCTGTTTTTCCTTGTTTTTATGTTGAATTGGCTTGGCTACTTCGAGTTATAGAGGCTTTCAAACCATTTTCTTCGACTAACAGAGGTTTATGCCTGTTGATTTGCCCGAATTTATATTCGAGTTATGTATACATTCAATCGAATTATCGAGTTTGGAGTGCCGAGATTTACATAGAAAGTTCGTGGGACCGGAGGAGTTCTTCGAGATATTGAGGTATTCGAGTTGTTGAGGCTCGAGTTATCGAGTCTCGACTGTATGTGACTTGATGTTGGACTGTTGCACGTTATTTGGTATTGTGATGCTGATTTATTAGCATCATCGACATATCCCTGTGTTAATTCCTGAGAGCTTCTACAAAAAATACTATCAACAAGCATCCTAGCCTAGCGGTCTTTCAGTAGCAGTGACCACACTGTGCTCATAGTATCCTTAACATCGGTTTGAGCATGATGATGCTCTTCTATTTTATTTTTTATTATTATAATTAATTACGGTAAAATCACTCGCAGACCAATTTCGATAAAAACGTGTGTAAACGCAGCGCTTTGAATTCAACCTGACTGTGTAAATGGTGATATGGGTACCACAGAGATCCCCGCCTTATGTTGCCCCTTTTTTTATTTAGAGAGTTTTGAGTGAGGGCATAGATACTCTTGACTAGATTTGTATGGGGCTGTGGCGAATTAATTGTCCTAGATATTGCGACCGGTGGTCTATTGTGCCATTGCCCACGCTGTAGGTTAGATTAACTCGTATAGCCGACTTCTTTCGATAAATTGACTAAGCTGGCCAATATTCAAAGAGACGAGGATATCGCCTAAAGGGAACGCAATGTCGAAATATTCCCAGCGGCTCATAGCTAGCCTCTCACATCACAAAGAATGTGCGAAGCCGTTTCGTTGTCAGCCTCGCGTCGGTAACAATGCGCATGGCCATTTAAAGGCCGTTTAGACGGCAGTGCCCGGTGAGGAGCCCGCAAATTATCCTAACCCTGTTTCTGCTCATGGTCATTCGACTAAGGGTACGTTTGGGTGAGTAGTAGGCAATGACAAATTTTGCCTATCGAAGCGCTGGGAGAGTTTCCCAGTGTAGGGTTGCTTTGGCTTTTTCTCACTCACTTATTACATTTCTGCATGTACAGAATGGTATCCCATGTATGGCTTGTCAGTTGGTGTAACGAAAACGGACCACATCAAGAGTAGCTACATCCGAGGCAGCTTGTCCATAGACCAACCAATCACCGAAAAGCTCGAAGACCGACAAATGGATTGGTATTGGTAATGGAAGTTCCACTTGATGGACCCATGGCCAGAGGCAGACCGAAGAACACCTGGATGTGTCAAATGAAAAAGCAACAACAACGCATTGGTCTCGGCGATGACACGATCCATGATAGAGCTGCCTGCAGAAATATGCTAAGATATTACCGCCAAAACGGGCGATGTGCCTACATCGCAGGTCGTGCAACGCGAAACCATGGAGCGGTATAAAGAACGAGGCAAAGAAGAAGAGAGGTATTCCACAGTAGGCTTCGGGGCCGAAGAATGGTTTGACGGATGCTCTCCTTGCAAGCTCCTCTGCCTGCTCATTGCCTTCGACACACGAATGCCCAGGTACTCAGAAAAGGTTAAGACTGTTAAAGGAGTCTACCTGTTTGTTTCCTGATGAACCCTCACGAGGTTCGATTTGGCAGCGCTTTGATTGTCGCGTGGCTGTCAGTAAATATTGCTATTTTCTTGTTTGTTTAGCCTTTTTAAGAACATTTTCTTGTGCACATTTCAATTGGGCATACTTCTGCCTGAAACACGTTCGGTTTTATTCCCTTTAGAATAAACAGACTAGTACCTGGGCCATTAATTCCTGCGACAGAATCCGTATCGGTCTTTGAACCGTCCGTGTAAAATTTGATAGTACATACTAGGGTGGAGTTCTCTGAGCATGTCAGTTTATTGCTCCCTTGCCCCGATTACTGCGTTAAATGAGGGTTCAAACCGTAGAGTTTTAACCAGGTGGTCTGATGACATATTTATTCGACTACTGCTACTTATCCTTCCTTGCTGTACTGAGTTCAGTGGGCACGTCGCATCACATGCCTTGAGCCTGATGACGGCTAATCTTGCCACTGCCTCAATGTGTATTTGGATTGGCGACAGGGTCAACCCCTCCAGGGCGGCGGAGGGGCTGGAAATGAAGGCTCCAAGGACAGCTAGACAGACCAGCCATCTTTGTCTAGATTCAGCCTGCCGTCTATAGTGAATGCCTTTCTCCCCCACACAACCGCCCCGTATTCCACAATAGGTCTAACGAATGTCTTATCGATCCATAGAATTATGTAAGGGTTAATACCCCATGCCTTCTCGGCATAGCTTCTGCAGATCCATAAGGCGTTAGTTGCTTTCCCTGTTATCACACTGGTGTGTTCTTTCCAGAGTAATTTCTTGTCAAGAGTGACCCTCAGATACTTGACAGTGTCTGGCATGGTTAACTGTAAATTATACATTTAGGGGCACACACAATGCTCGAAGCGTCCTTTTCCTATTGAATGGCATTACGGTGACCTTTGTGGGATTAACACGTAGCCCATTAGCTGAGTATCATCTCTGTACTATTTGCAGAGCTTTTTGCAAAACATCCGGTAAGACTTCCTCAAATTTGCCTTTATCCGTGATTATCAGGTCATCCGCATAACCCTGAGTGGCGAAGCTAGCTGAGTTAAGTCTCCCCATCAATCCATCAAACACCACAGGAGGGGGGGGGGGGGTAGTACCCCTCCTTGGGGGCTGCCACGAGTGGCTATGTCTAACTGGTGAAGATGATTCTAGAGGAAAGCATGCGCTGCACCCAGATTATAGTAGTATTATTCCGTCGATTTTCCTGGCTGGTAGGCATATTGCTTTGGGTGCAGTAGCCGCGTCTTTAAAAGTGTACTCCTAATATGAGCGTCTATGACTTTCACAAGGAAAGATGTAAGGTTGATAGGGCGGTACGATGCATCGTCTCCTTTTGCTCTCTTTGCAGGAGTGCCAAAAGATTGCATCCATGCTGGGCGATTTGAAGGGATCAAATGTCTCAATTCCTTATTTTTCCATACGTGAAGATATCTCTTGCTGCTGCCCAATCAGATCAATTAGCTCTGTTGGCCGGATTCGCGCAGTCGTGGTTGTCATTCGCGTTATTGTCTAGTCTCTGAAGCTGGGGAAATAGGTTGCTACGAACAGCATGCCCGTACTTTCGGCATCCCTCGGGATGTCCCCGTTTACTCCGTTCAGAGTGTTGATAGAGCTGCAACGGTTTCTTGCCAGTATTTTGTGCAGTCTAGCCGCTTTGGTAGTACGGTTGACGCTGTCGCAAATTTTGCCCGGCTTCGCCTTTTGGCGTCTCTGATCTTTTTTCTACAGAACCCAGCCCCCGTTGCGCTTGGCCCTGTTTAACAGCTGCCTCACCTTTTTTCTGTGGCGAGCTAGCTTTTGGTACCACCACGGAGCACACTTATCTTAGGATGCAGTTCTTTTTATAAGAGGACACAGTTGCCCTGGTAGTCTCGTCGACGAGTCTTTTGAGATTGAGTCACCCTGTGACTTTCTTGTAGATGTTCCTTCAGTGTCTCGATATATTCGTATCACTGGAACTCTACGCTCAATTGTTGCAGAATCTGAAAAGATTATGTCGAATCGTATATACACATGGTCGGAGAAAGAAGGCTCATCCGATACATGCCAGTTACGAATCCATTCCGCTACTAAGCTACTATACAGAGTTATATCAAGTACTTCCTGCCTTACTCTGGTTACGAACGTAGGCTGACATCCTTTGTTAAGAATGCAGAGATCAAGAGAAGTTCTAAAAGGCAGTCACCTCTCTTAGGGGCATTGGCATTACAGCCATTTGCTTTGCAGTGGAAGTCCAATTTCTGGAGCTCTCCGCTGGAATATCCGTGTCGCCAGGTAAGTAGGCAAATGCCAAAACCAGGCGTTTGCCAGCTTTCTGCTTCCCCTATTTTCCGGTACGCTCGCTAGAGCCCGCTATATTCCGTGTTCGTCTGTGAGGCTCGTCCACATTCGACAAATAAAGTTCCGCAGGAACGAAATCTAAGGCAAGGGCCTCTTAATCCGAGTCTGAGGCTGCCTCAGTCGGATCGATTTTTTTTTGGGTTTCCTTGCTCATGTGATTCTCATGAGTAGCTAGGGAAAGGAGAGTCCGCCACACCAGAGCCCCAGTTGCTCCGTTAGAGATGTCCATTTGCGCGTACCTAGACATCTTCCCCCGATGGGCACGTGTCGCTTAACACCCCGAGCATTTAGGACGAATCTAACATCCTGGAGCCAAGTCGAAAGACATATAGTAGAAGTGGTTAGTCCTAGGCACAAATATATGGCAGTTGTTACGATGTTTTAGATTGGCCGGCTCTGGATTGAGCCTTGTCTGAATAAAAAACCACAGAACAACGGGCCCTCACAGTTTAGCCTTCACAGAAGTGAAGAGGTACTGTGAGCACTTCCTGTGATGATGGCACCTTCATCCTACCATCTCACGTACTGACCACGGTTTGTTGGCTTAGCAAAGGCAGGAGCAGGAGATCGCTCAGCCTCTTACGCTCTCTTACGTAAAGGCTTAGGAGCTTCGTCAACCAAGGCAGACTCTGCCTGTTTCTTGGTGGCACCTTTGGCATTGGTATTGTTTTTCAAAAGCTTAAACTATTATTGTCAACTAATAAGCCTTCACCTCAGATATTTTTTGGCTTAGTAAAATTTCGTCGCCCACAAGAGATAATGAAGAATTGTACTTGTATCGTCCATCTTTCGTTGTGTGATTGGACAAAATTTAGATTGAAGTTTCGTAGCGCTCACGGACGATTTTAGTTCAGTCTCTCCGACGACTACATGTCCAGCTGACAACATTATACAATCCAAAAATTAGTTAATTTCAAACGTGGACAAAAATGCATTTGTTGATCCATGTCATTCGTTAGAAACGTTTAATACGTTCGTGTTAATGGAACTTCTGTATGAAATGTAGTTAATTTACTATTTTGTGCCAATTCTGTCTAGCAGGATGACAAGACACTATTGTAGCTCGTCTCCTATGTGACTGACTACTAAATTTATGGTCAAGTCATATTTGGTAGCTGCCTTACTTTACTAGTCACAACTACCGTGTCATGACCATCCCCAAGTTTTGTGATGATCCAGCTCACATTACCATTGTGGAGAGTAATTCCAATTGTATTTTTTCTTTTTTTTGTAACTAAAATGGAAAGGAATGGAATAAAATTATTATTATTATTATTATTAAAACACTTGGGAATTTAAAAAAAAAAAAAAAAAAACCTTATTCCGTGGGAATCCATCTCACCAATCTATCAGTTGACCAACCTCGGAACGATTCACAATTTTCTCCTAAAACATTATTAGTCGCTCGGTGTTTTCCCAAGATAACTTGATGTGGCATTCTGTAAGGTGATAGGCGACAATAACTTCCATAAATTCTTTGGAATCGTTTAACGCTAAGGTCTCCGCACATGGGGATACTTTAGTGTCAGCGACCCAAAGAGCACGCCACTCGGCGACGAGTCGACTTCCACATATAAATCGGCTACGAGAATGGTAATGTTTTCCATTTTTTGCCAACTCGTGTCTAAATTTTGCTTATTACCCCGCAGGGGCGTCTAGGTCCTTGTGACATCAAACGAAAAGGCTGTGTAGTGGGACAGGGATCTTTGGTGAGTTGCGACACCACGTACCTAGCAGCGCAGGGAGGCCCCTGGTATGGTTGATACGCCATGGCGGGGATCTGTACAAAGACCATACACCACCACCATACGGTTAATCGTGTGAGCTTCGGAGCTGGCGGCTTCGCATAACCCGAGCCTTGAAGGGGCTAGTTAGGGAGAATGGCCTTGGTGGAAGATGCCTACGCGCCTATACCTAACTAGTTTGTGGATTGATGACCACACGGCCCGAATCGCATTGCTGACTACTGAAGGAGCCGCCGGATGTGAAAAGCAGCGCTACAAGTCTGCTTTAAGCAGACGAGTAGTCACAGGTCCAACGACCTGGGATGTGCACATCTGAATTTGTACGTTAGGTCTAACCAATAGGAGGCCGAAGGAGGATCACACCTGCTATAGAGAAGTATTTAGCGAATAGTGTACCTCGGAGATGGGTGTGCCCAGGGGACCATGGTCCTTGCCCATCAAGGTGTTGGCCTCGAGGTGGCTGTAGGTTGTTACCCGAGACATCGAGGTGGTGATGCAGTCCTGGGGTTGGGTTCCTGAGGGTGAGTGCATTCACCGGATGGAGAAATCCCCATCTGACAATAAAACGCCGAAGGTCCAAACCGCCCGAAGGACCGGGAGATAAGGCCGTAACGGCTAGGTGCTCCCCTGACGGTATACCTCGTAGATGGTACCTATGTAGGTTTATTATTCCAGAAGTAAATCGTTTTCTTGTTTGACAATCGATGAAGATTATAATTTGATTTATTTTACCACGATTCATTCAATTTTTTCTCTACAATTCTAAAAAATAAAGCGCTGGTCATTCCAATTAATTTATAATTTACATTTTTGTTTCTCAAACAGCTTCTCTCTCAAAGAACAGTCGCCAAAACAAGCGTAAATTCCCCGGAGGCGATTCAGGACCAACTGGCAAAAAAGGCAGACCAACATCCGACATCTCCGGACATGTTAAGCTTCCGGCTCACGGCTATCCACTTGAACATCCCTTCAATAAGGACGGTTACAGATACATTTTGGCCGAACCCGACCCACATGCACCATTTCGACAGGAATTCGATGAGAGTGCCGATTGGGCTGGTAAACCAATTCCCGGTTGGCTGTATCGTACACTTACACCAAACTCAGTGCTATTAGCTCTTCACGATCGGGCGCCACAATTGAAAATTGCTGAAGATCGTTTAGCGGTGACGGGTGATAAAGGATATTGCATGGTTCGTGCAACACATGGTAAGTATTATCAAGTTTTGTTTAATTTTAATTGAATATGTTCGAATTCGGCTATTTAATTCTTAGGCGTCAGTCGTGGGACGTGGTACTTTGAAGCCACGGTCGAAGAAATGCCCGAAGGATCGGCAACTCGTCTGGGATGGGGACAGGAATATGCAAATCTTCAGGCGCCGTTGGGCTACGACAAATTCGGTTATTCGTGGCGTTCGCGTAAGGGCACTCGTTTTCATGAGAGCCACGGAAAACACTACAGCGAGGCGTATGGTGAGGGTGATACGTTGGGATTTATAATTCATTTGCCGGAAGCGGAGTTTGTTAAACATTTGCCGAACACTTTTAAGGATAGGGTAAGGGAAATGATTTCTTAAATTCACACTTGAGCCACATTTTGTGGTAAGTCGATTTTTTATTTGTAATTAAAAAACGACAATTTTGACTTTATCGCTATTTCTCGGCCATCTTTTGAATGCCAAATAAGCGAAACACTTTAGTTCCGAAAAAATAGTAAGATCCCAAAAATGTTCGCTTTGAAATTAAAACAAGTGAAGGTGGTTCAGCTTCAGGATAAATTCAATTTTATTTCCATATTGCAGCCGTTGGTGAAATTCAAAAGTCATTTATACTACGAGGAAAAGGACAAGGTCCAAGAGACATTGAAATCCTTGAAACCTTTACCGCAGAGTAAGATTATCTTTGTAAAGAACGGCGAAGCACAGGGCGAGGCTTTTATAGATATTTTTGGTGGTGTGTACTTCCCCACCATATCCATTCATAAAAATGCTACAGTCAGTGTCAATTTCGGACCGACATTCAAACATCCCGAAATTCTACCACAATTTAATGCTAGAGGAGTGAGTATCGAAGTTTTAACAGTAAGGGTCTCCTCACACGGAAATTCATTCTTAAGTCTCGAAGACCCAAGGGGCAGGTGACTCGATTTCACAAAACAGTCCGCCTAGCCTTTGGGTCGTCGAGATTTTAGTATCCCCGTGCGAGTCGGCTCTAAATTAAAAATTGTTTCTTGAAGTTCGTTGATTTGATTGATTTTTTGTTACAGATGCACGAACGTATTGAGGACTTGATCTGCGAGCAGACAATGTCGGACCTTTTATACTTCACGGAGAACGATGGACGTTTGCGATTGGACACTTTTAGTTTGTAAGATTTTAAATGATCATTTTCTTTTAGGATATTGATACGTTAAGATAGATATAACGGGACTTTTTTATATTATGGATATTTTTCGATGATGATGATAATGAATTTCAAATATATTTCTTTAATTCAAAAATTAGTTATGGATATTGAGTTTCTCGGTTGGTATCTCAAATGAATTGGGCTCCTAAACCAGTGTTTCCCAAAAGTCTCGGTCCTCGGACCGAAAGTGGTCCATGAGAGTCTCGGAGCTGGTCCGCGGAAGATTCTGATTATGTACCTACAAAATGTAATATTTCTCCACGATGAAATCAATGTTTACGATTTTCGTTTAACCATGCTTTGTGTAATATTTGTTGGGCATATTTTCGGAGAAGGATTCAAAACCTAAATGCTTCGGAATTGCAAAAATCTGCAACTGAATTTCTAAAGGCGAAATTCATAGTTCCCACTTATACTTAAGGGACTGACGCTATTCATAGTCAGTCAATAAGCAACCGCTTAAGGGTTTCCTAAAGGGTTCCCTTATTTGTTAAGGTACATATCTAGTGACCTTATATGAATTCATTATTCAAACCTAGTCAAACGTATTTACACAAAGTGCATTTTTGTGCATACTTCACAAACGGCGGCTTCTGCAGCGAGTATGGGGAGGTGAAATGCAAAAAAGCTTTTGTTTTCGCAAAGTTTAGCATATGCGAAGCCAGATGAAAGAAGCATTTAAAATATAACTTTTCTTGTTCTAAAAATAAACGCAAAGGAACTGATGCTCATCAGTTGTCAAAAGTATTTACACACGTTTTCTTTGCGTCAAAAGTATTTTCACAACGGACGTTTGCCATTAATATTTGGTTTGCAGTGACAAGTGCAGGTTCGTTTGTTCTAATAATTGTAATCCATTTACAGATAATTTGATTTAATCATTTAACTAATTAAAGTTATTTAATAAAATGCCGAAAACAAAGGAGTTAACCGTTGAGCGCCGAGCTGAAATTGTTACTAGGTTTAAGACCGGTACCTCCGCAGTCGAAATAGCTGAATTGTATCAAATCTCACGAAAAACTGTGTACAACTTAGTAAAAAAGTTCGATACAGTTGGAAGCTTGGAAAATCAAAAAAGATCAGGCCGAAAACCTGTGTTGGACCCAAGACAATGCAGGCACATACTAGGAGTTGTAGCAAATAATCCAAGTGCAAGTCCTGTCCAAATTGCCGCACAGTAAAAAAAATAATTGGCAAACAAATTAGTGATGCTACACCGCGACGCAGGCTAAAGGAAGCTGATTTTAATACCTACCAACCAACCAGACAAAACGTCTTAAATTTGCGTTGGAATACATCAAGAAGCCTCTTGACTTCTGGTTCAATATTTTATGGACAGATGAGGCTGCATTTCAGTACCAGGGGTCATATAGCAAGCATTTTATTCATATTCATCATATAATCAACGCTGTAATGTTGGGGTGGCGCAGGGAGTATTATTATAGTAAGATTGTCCGTTTGTTGATTTGCGATAAACTTGAGACGGTTGTGTTGATATGATTATATTCGCTCCGTTTACAAAGAGTGGAAGTATGTCACGGATGGTTTTTCTAACGCTGGATAAGAGTGGAAAAATGACTTAAACACACAAACGTTTAGCGGATAAACACTTTATTTCGTCTTATTATCAACACGTCTGCACACAGCGGTGATTATGCACAGACTCCCCTCGTACTTCGTCATGCATCGCTTGACAAACCGTACGCTTCTCAAACTGTCCGTGCCAGCTCGGCCCTCCTACAATGAACTCATCCCGAGTTCACTCTCGTCAGCTTCGTCTTCACTCACTTCAGCGTCAGTCAACGAACTGATACCCGGAGCCAAGGAGCACCACGGCTTCATATTCTACGTCGCAAACACCGTAGCGTACGTCTTTTTTTTTGGAATCAGTGTCTCGTCGAATGTCCTCGACTACATAGCGATCGTGTCGAAAAACCTTCGTTCCTGATACGGCCCTTTGTACGTCGGCTCTAACTTCTTCGATTCACCCGTTGCGGTTGGGGTGTTTCGGACAACCACCAAATCTCCTTCCTCATACGTTTTCGGGGTTCGATGATTCGCGTCAAAACTCGCCTTCCACTTAGATCGTTCGCGGGAGATATTCTTGAGCGCCAATCTCCGTTTCTCGTGTCGGATGCCGTCATCATTCGTGTCTGTTTCGTCGTATAACGCATGTACAATTCGATTCGATACCACGTCCAGCAATTCAAAATCGAAGATGATCTCGTTCGGCGTGTTATTTGGCCGGTTATTGAGGTTGAATTGCATAACGTGAAAGTTCAGTGTCGTTTATCGCTGTATGACGTCCGCGGATACTGTAGCATCGTGTGGTTCACCCTCTCGATCGAACCATTCGCTCGGGGAGAACGTACGGCAATTTTCGTGTGTTGGATACGTGTTTCCCTGGATACCAGGGAAACCCTGATTCACTTTCTGTGTGAATGCTCGGGTCTTCACAGAACCCGGTATAGGACGCTCGGGAGGGCTTTTCTGGGAGGCTTGGAGGATGCAGCTAATGTGAAATTAGGGGAGCTGCTGTACTTCCTAAATAACACTGGATGGTTCAAGGCACCTCCCCACTCCTAAATTCATTACCTAACCTTCATCATATACACTAGTTAAACTTCACAGAATTTGTGGTTTCAAAATGGCGCTTTATGCGCTAATTGGGCTTTTGGCTACCCTCTGCCTAAGCCGCCAATTTTACCAACCATCCTGCATACCATTATCGGGGCAGTACCCTTCGAACGCTCTCGACGTGAATGCTGTTCCCCTATCCGTCACGGCTCTAGCAGGTAATCCGAAACATGATAGCTCGTTCATCAAATGTATCACCGGCTGAGACTTGGTGCTTCACACAGCCTTCAGTGTGATGTATTTGCTAAACGGGTCTCGTTCTCCCAATCACATTCTGGTTGTCCTTGCTGAAATGCCCCATGTTTCACATTTCGGAAATATGTGACGATGTCCGTCTCGCTCAGATTTCCTTGTTTTCCGAGAGCGAATATCCGGAAGAAGAAGCTCTCTCTCTCTCGGGTGATGTTCGTGTCGTGTCCACCATCCGAAGGTGTATGTCAGCGACTGTTCCGATGATGGGAAGTCGTGCAATAATTGACGAGCAAACGACTCCCATCCGTAGTGCACGTTCTCGATGCCGTCTAGCTAAAAAAAAAAATAAAAATGACGATGGATTCGATGGCGTCCCGTAGCCGGATGACGAGTTCGTTTTTTCCACCGTTCGAGTCCAAGTTTCGCGCACTGAGTAATCGCTTCAATGTATTGACCGTTAATGAATTAATTTCGACGAGTGGCATGTTCATGGAGTATTACAGGGATCACAAAGTTTGTCCACACTCGTCACAACACGTTTTTGTTTTTTGTTCTCGTCGCGCGGCCTTTTCCACACCGTTATCCGCCGATTTTTCCACTCCAATCATAGTTCTGACTGTGAAGGATGGTTTTTCTAACGCTGGATAAGAGTAAAAAAGGGGCTAAAACATAAAAGTTTAACGGATAAACACTTTATTTCGTCTTATTATCAACACGCCCGCACACAGCGGTGAGTATTCACAGACTCCCCTCGTACTTCGTCATGCATCGCTTGACAAACCGTATGCTTCTCAAACTGTCCGTGGCAAGTATTTGGTAACATTTAGGTGCACCCCGTATTAGGAGTACGATAACAGTAACACTGGAAATTTGAAAAAAAAAAACAAATACTTAGCCGTACACACCTGTGCCTTGTTTTGAGATTCGAAGAAGCAGTATGCCCCACAAGGGGTTACGGTACAGAGAAGAGAAGAACAGTAATTCGAGGTGACGGCGCTTACAGGTTCGTCAACACTATTGAGAAATCCTTGGATGACAGGGAGATCGCTCTGTGCACCTTCTTAGACATCGAGGGTGCCTTTCAAGATCCCTCGATATGACGGGGTAACGTTGTCTACCATTATGTAGTTTTAACGATATTATGCTAAACCGTAGGGAGATTCACTCCTCGCTAAGGGGACACACCCTCAGCATCAATGCCATTAAGGATGGCCCTCAAGGCGGTGTACTCTCACCTTAACTGTGGTCCCTGGCGGTAGATGAATTACTCTCGCTACTTGCTACGCTGACGACAACACTATTATGGTCAGGTGAAATTTTGAGTCTGACTGTGTACTGATTCAATGACCCCGGCTCTAACCGTCGTCAATAGATGGTGCGCCGTAATAGGGAATCTCAAACATTTGTTTTAGCAACTGGATTTATCGGTAGTCACTAATCACATTTACACCAGACTCCTCCATAATGCTACACGAGGAACGACGAAGAAGTATTTTAGTCTGATTTCCTCCTGGTTTACGACTACCTCGACTCAGTCTTGTGATTGAAAGCTCCAGAAAAAAGAGCGCATTATTATCCTTCTCAGTACTGTCAAAATACGCCAATAGGAGTTCAGTGAGTAGAGGCGACACTCGTATTTCTGAAGCGTGGGTTCGAAGCCCGCTGTGACCATATAGGTGTTTGTGTTTTGTTTATAAAAATGGCAGCCAGTTTTTCGATGTTAATCGCTGCCAAAACCCTCCACGATCGAAGAGACAAAAAATCTCCGGAATCGCGAATACAACAACGCGCATGGAGCTCTTGTATCCCGTTTTCAGAAGATAACTAAGTGTCCTCTCGGTAACATCGCTCGTCTGCGATATGTTTAACCAGTCAATATCTTGTAACCGAACTGCCTTAGTTGCGCTTGGCACTTGGAAATTTTTCGATACGATCAACTAATCTCCGATGTTGGTAAACCTCGTAAATAGGCAGTCTGACAAGTACTCAGTCTCGACGATGGGGCCACTGGCGCAAACTGACTACCGTGTAGAACATTCACGTGGACGACTATACTGCGATAATTTCAGTCGAGTCAGATCAGAATGTGTAGTTCAGTTCGCATGTGGATGCAGTGTGTACGCGATTAAAAAAAAAACTGAAACTGTTTTTGGAGAGGAAATCGCGCTGCGAATTTAAGTAGCGCTTGGATGGATGTGCACGCACGGTGACACTTCCTTCGGCAAAAATAGGTTCAACGAGTTTCAAAGCGGTCGGTTTTTAATGAGCCACACGTAGGTGACCCGAAAGCGGCTACCGCAGAGGACAAGGTGACAAAAATCCACGATCTCGTATTGGCAGAAAGCTGAGAGAGTATATGCATCTCAAAAGACCGCGTGAGTCATATCCTGTATGAAAATTTGGACATGAGAAAACTGTCAGCGCGATAGGATCTGCGCAACTGTGCGACCGACCAATTTACAGAGACAAGGTTTCTCTTGTTTAAGTGCAATCCGAAGGAGTTTCTGTGTCTTTTCGTGGACGTTGACAAAACATGGACCCATATTGGTATCCACCAGACATCAATGAACACCTGTTGGACACATTTGAGCGAAAGGTTCTCCGAAGAATCTTCGGGGCCGTTCGTGAACGAGGTGAATGGCGCATCCGGTACAACCTTGAGTTGTATCAGCTGTATGATGAGCTACAGGTGTCGAAGATCGTGAAATTGCAGCGACTGCAATGGGCGGGACATGTACAAAGGATGAACGACGATCGCATGTCCAAAAAGGTTATGAACGCGCAACGAGTGGACGAAGCCAGATTGCGTGGACGGCCGAGAGCCCGATGGGAGCTTTCTGTATGTGAGGACGCCCACCAGATGCTAGGCTTTCGGAACTGGAGGACAAGGTCGCGTGACCGCGACAATTGGAGGTTTTCAATCCAGGCGGCCAAGGCCCGACGTCGGGCTATCGTGCCATAAAGAAGAAGAAGACATCAATGAACAGTTATTCATTCGGCGAAGGCTGTCCCATCGGACAGAAAGGTCTTCTTGAACTTACAAGATATGATCCACATCGCACTACCTGGCGAAAGGCAAAACGGTCAAAGGGCTCTACTACGGTGAAATGTTAGACCGGTTTGACGCGGAATTGAATTGGGCTACGAACTGTTGCCCCATCCACTGTATTCTTCAGACATGGCCGCGTGCGACTTCTTTTTGTTACCAAACTTGAAAAAATCGCCGGGCAGAAATTTGAGTCGAATGCAAAGGTCATCAATATCAATGGCAGTTCCACTTGATGGACCCAAGGCCAGAGGCAGACCGAAGAACACCTGGATGTGTCAAATGAAAAAGCAACAACAACGCATTGGTCTCGGCGATGACACGATCCAAGATAGAGCTGCCTGTAGAAATATGCTGAGATATTACCGCCAAAACGGGCGATGTGCCTACACCGCAGGTCGAGCAACGCGAAACCATGGAGCGGAATAAAGAACGAGGCAAGGAAGAAGAAAGCAGAGGTCATCGCCATGGCCACGGAGGCCTAATTTGCAGACATGAAGAAAACGTCTTTTTCAGAAGGGTTTAACAAGTTGGGAGCATCGCTGGGTCAAGTGTATCGAGCTTAGAGACATGCGCATTTCATTCATATCAGAACGCTGATTTACATGCCGTCTCTTAGTTGAAATAGATTACACGCGTCAGCAGCAGCATCGGCAGAATTTCATAGCTGACAAATATGCTGAATGCCAAGTCTTCTGCTCAACATTTTTGTCAGCAATGTAAAATGCATTGGGCTTGACGTTTAACGATGCCGATGCTCCTGCTGACGCGTCTAATCTATTTCAAGCATCTTGATGTCCCATGCTGGAAACAGATTCGACGCTAACTATACATTCAGCCGCAGCCTGCTACCCGCTTATCGCCCCATTGAAGCACAGTTTCAATATAGTCACCGTGGACCTCCAACTACGTAACCCGATACTGGCATTATCGTTGCCATCATAACAACGACTGCCGAGTCGATGTCGCAGTCGATGCCGAGTCGTTGCCCGCACTAGAACTTGAACATATTGCAACAGAGCTTCACAACAGTGCAACCGCGGACGCGACCGGCTGCATACTTGCGCTACTTACCATTGTGCTGCTAACATCGAACGTCAGTCTTGAGGATCTCGTACCATCACTCTTCAATCCCTACAGCCACAAGCAACAAGGCACCCTAGAGCCACTAGAACGATACTAGCTCAACTTTAGGGAAAATGGATGCAAAACAAAAAATAAATGCCATTGGTGCAGCCGTGCGCTCCTCAACGTGAAGTACCACGAGCCACACTCTGAGGCCGCTGCTGCCTAACATTAACGGTATTGCTACGATTTTATCGTTTAAGACCATAGATGTAAAAAACGACAAAACCCTGAAAACACCGGTTTCACGCCTTGCGTGCTACTATGTAATGAAAGACGTAGACATCCGAAACTGTCCTATTGGGCGGACTCAATGCTTCAACAATCATGCAGGTTGGACGAAAGACAGGGCAATCAACGAGCCACCAGCCGCATGTGTTTGCTGTAGATCAGAACGGTAGTGTTATGATAGATCTGATGCTGCCCTTTAGCCGTTTGTCCTAAACATCAAGGAATATTGCATGTCTTGGTAAGAGAAGAGAACCCAAATCGAAATGTGAAAATGAAGACTGGTGGCGGAAGCCATGGTCCCACTAAAGGACTCTCATCATTAAAGGATGGTCTGATTTTGGCTGGCTGGATGGGGCTCCAATCTGCTCCGCGTCCGCATACACTAAGATCTCCTAACAAGCTCTCGGCCGTCCACGCACTCTTCTTCCTCTTCCTTACCTCGTTCTTTATAACGCTCCATGGCTTCGCGTTGCTCGACCTGCGGTGTCGAGTGCCGTCCACGCACTCGATGAATCAGAAAAACATCTGGAGGTAAATAATAACAAAACAGTAAAAAAAATCCTTAAAAATAAATGTATTTGCACCTAAATAACCATTACAATAAAAAATGTGTCGTAGTCTTCAATTGGGTTTTCCTTCTTAAGGCCACCTACAGGCATTTCACCACTCATTGGACTCCACCGCCCTTCTAGCCGAATATATCACATCATTAACCCCAACTCCATCATAGGCTGCACCACACACAGACAGCGGCAACCGGTTATCTTTTATATACTTCCGAATGCTCTCCACCCGCCTTTTATGCCCCACGGTGTATTGCGGGATACAATTCTGTAAAATCCGAACTTTTGAATTTGCCGGTTTCTCTGTGATTCCCAAAATATCTCGAATTTGCGACAAAGCAATGTCCAGGATATGATCAGGACTAGGTTTCGCACCAAAGCGTTCATTGAACCACGCTCCACCCATCATTGCTGTGAGGACAGTATTTCCTCCCATATCAAAGCTACAGCTATCGAAAATAACGCCAAGAATTGGCAAATTCTCGCTGGGTGGTACCAAAAATCCAAAGGCATTCCTTTCGAGAAGGTTGTTTGAGTCGAATTGAATATTTACAACGGCGACGTTGACATAGGGAATACTTTGTAGCTGTTCTGCCAATTTTGGATGCTGATTTTGAACCAAGCCTGCCAATCGATATGCTGGGAGAGAGCTGATAACGTGATTTGTTTCATAATTTTTTCCAGCAGCATCCACGACGACTCCATTGGAATTAAATTCCATTCGTCGACATTCGAAATTTGTTTGAACATCCACCTGGAATTTTTGTAGATTTCTTTTAAGCGTTTCGGGAAGACGTTCCAAGCCTCCATTCAGTGAATAGATGCTCCATCGTTCGTCCTTAGCCCTCTGTGCGAGTTTTGACTGTGAAGCAATTTTCAGGCTTTCATCCATTGGCTTGTGCTCTCCTTTGATGGCACTAAGGAGCATTCCCTTTATGATCCCACCATATTTCTGCTCCTTTTCAAAGATATCGTTCATCAGGAACCTTACGCTGATTTCTTTTGCATTACCTGCACAAATACCACAAATCATAGGACTAATTGCATATTGTGCCAAGTCCTTGCCAAATCGTCTTTCTACGAAGCTATAGATGGATTCATCGTCCAGTCGTTGGGGCGATCGTCCTGTTTTCAAATCGTTGAGTATACTTCGAATCAAAGGCTTCTGAAAAAGTGAAGTCTTCCTCAGAACTCCTCCCAGACTTGAAGGTAGTATGTGCAACTGATTGCGTGCATAGATCATCCGAACCCGTGCCGCTGGACTATCGGATAGAATCGGGCGAATTTCTTGCTCCAGACCCAACTGCTCAATCATTTCCAATGTGTTGGCCGCAGCCAGTCCTTTCGGGCGTATTGTTCGCGGGCCTGCTTCAAAGATAAATCCTTGGTCATCGTAAGGTTCACTCCGAATCCAACCGCCAATTCGTTTAGATGCCTCCAAAAGTTGGATGCGATTTACGCCCTTTTTGGCAAGGTAATAAGCGGCAGATAGGCCGCTTAATCCGCCGCCTAGGATGATTGGCATTTTTCTTTATTCGATTAGAAATCCGGAAAACATGATAACTGGGACACAAAAAGATAGATAACTTTGAAGCCGGTGTGGAGGAATTGGCATAACAACAGCTGAGTCGGTGATGCAGTGCGGTGAGTACACTTTTGACTTGTCAACACAAACATAAACAAATGGTTGGACACATGTGTCTGTTGGTTCCAAATAGTTCCTTCGAAACAACTCGGTATTCTTCCTTACAGGATCTTTGTTCAAAAATTGTTCAAGTGAAATTTCTTCACAATGTCCAACAAACAAAAAGGTCTTCAAGGTCGTGAAGTGTTCAGTCGAATGAATTTCCTCTACCAAGCCTCGGCACTTGTGGTGGACAAGAGTCCTGTGCTGGCCAGCCACTATGGCAATCTGTGCAAATCTATCGGAAAGAAGACGGTCCTGCGAATGTAAGCGCAATTGTGTCATTAAACATCTCAACTGTAATAAATGTAAATATATTTCCAGGGAGCCAAAAATGAAACGAACCCTTTGCAAGGTTTGTGGTATCGTCCTGAAACCGGGCACATCGGCCGACGTTGAAGTGAACGGTGACCATGAAAACAGCCAACCGGAGCTTCATGTTGTGTGTAAATTTTGCAGTTCTAGTAAGAATTTTGTGGTGAACTCCAACTATAAAATGTGGCTGGATGATCCTAAATCGGTGGCCGAAACGATTGCTGTCAAGAAGGAGAAGAAATGACACCCAAACGGGTATGGCGAAGATTAGTTTCTACTGAAATTTATTATAAAATGAAAAAGACTGAAGATTTAATAAAGTAAGTACGTTTTATCGTTTTGTAAAAAAAATGGAGTAAATGGTCTTTGTCCACTTGATAGGCCCAATGTCAGAGGCTGTTGGGAAATTAAAATACTATGCGTAATTTTCGGTAACGGTATTTTGACGCTTGCTGTTCCAGGAAATCGCACCGCCACCCATGGTAAAAACGTATCCGGTGCAAGATCGACGCTTGTCGATATCGGACGCCCAATCAGCGTCAGAGTAACCGATCAATTCGCCACTACCAGAGAAACAAAGTTTGAAATTTATTGTCGATTTCAAATACCTGAATATTCGCTTAACAGCCGTGCAATGCGCTTTCCCGAACTTCTTGTTGAAACGGCTCACGTCATTGACCGCAAACGCGATGTCAGGTCGCGTTCCCTGCGCTAAATCCAGTAAGCTTCCAACTGTCTCTTGATATGGATAGCTTTCCATACCTTCACCATCGTTACCACACATGTCGACAGATAGTTTTTGATTGGGATCGCTTGGTGTTTTCGCTGGCTTGCAACCACTCATTCCAAATCGTTCCAAAATGTCCTGAATATATTTCGATTGATCCAAGTAAATATCTCCAGATTCGCCATATGATATGTTCAGACCAATGCAAAACTTCGCCGTTCCCATATCTTTCATGCTAAACGCCTCGGACAACATCAGCTTAAGTCGGTCACGAATCTTTGCATCCTTCCAAAAAATAAGGATGTCATCAACGTAGATCGCGAGGATGAGTTGCTTGTCGATTGTAAAGTACACACATGGATCGATCTTTGATTTTTGTAATCCAAACGACTTGAATATATATGCTCGAGTTTCATGTTCCATTGACGACTACTTTGCTTCAAACCATACATAGATTTGTTCAACTTGCACACAAGTTTACTGCCGTCGTCGTAACCATCCGGTTGTAACATATATATTTCTTTGTGCAAATCACCTTGTAAAAAAGCCGTGATTGCATCCATTTGATCAATTTTTAGTTTTAATTTCGCGGCCAAGGCTATCAGAAAACGAATCGACGTATACCGCACCACTGGCGAATATGTTTCTGTATAGTCGATGCCATATTTCTGAGAGCACCTTGCTACTAATCGTGCTTTATGACGCACAACATTTCCATCGCCGTCGAACTTTGTCTTAAAAACCTACTTATAACGAATGGCCATGCCGCAATTCGACCAGTTCCCACGTATTATTTTCTTTAAGTGACCGAAGTTCATTTTCCATAGCTGCTTTCCAGTTCAATTTGTTTTCGCTCGACAAAGCTTCTTCTACTGTAACCGGATCATCATTTCGTTCATTAGCCACTGCTGTATATGTTACATAACCAAGACGATCAAAATCAATTGGCTTTGGAATACGGCTCGATCTGTGTGGTGGTCCACATTCATCATTCAAAGATGATTCAGCTGGCGGCGTACTAAATCCATCGTCATCGTTTGCACTACCCTCAGTCTGCTCTTCTACTGGATCTGGTATCGTTATTTCGGGACATTCCCCCACTGAATCCACATCGTCGTCCATTTCAACTGGCACTGAATCAATCAACGTTTGCTCCATAAAAATGACATCGCGGCTGTAAATAATCTTTCTTGTCGACTCTTCAATACATCGATACCCTTTAATGCCTTCGCCATATCCAACAAACCGCATCTTGACAGATTTCGAATCCCATTTTCGACGTCGTTGTTTTGGTACGTGTACCATCACTGGGGAGCCGAAAATTCGCATTTCGCCCAAATCGACCTTTCTGCCCCTCCAGATTCCTTCAGGAGTATTATTGACTAACGACGAACAAATTGAACGATTGACTATGTAGGCTGCCGTGTGAACTGCTTCGGCCCAATACGATACATCTAAATCTGCATCAAAGATCATGCATTTGGCTCGTTCGACTAAAGTACGGTTCATACGCTCTGACACACCATTCTGTTCAGGCGTATAAATATTCGTTTTTTGATGCACAATTCCATTTTGCTTACAAAAACGTTCGAACTCATATCCAGTATATTCCGTTCCGTTGTCCGTCCGAATAATTTTGATGCGACGTTCAGTTTGGTTTTCCACAAATTGCTTAAATCCTCTGAATGTTTCTAAAACCTCGGACTTTGATTCCAAGAAATAAACGAATACTTTTCTTGAAAAATCGTCAATGAACGTTAAAAAATACCTGGCTCCGCCAATTACATTCTCCATCGGTCCGCATAGATCAGAATGAATTAAATCCAAAATATGTTTTCACCGAGTACCTGTGTGTTTGAAAGAAGCACGAGATTGCTTACCTTTCAGGCAGCTTTCGCAGCAACGGATTCCATTTTTGTTCTCTTTAAAAGAGATTCCATCGACAACGCCATTTTTCATGCGACACAAATCTACATAGTTGATATGGCCCAAACGACGATGCCATATAAGCAACTCATCGACAGCTTCAGCACGCATACATGCTAAATCCTGATTGTCGATTTTGTAGGTTCCGTTAGATGATTTCACATTAACTAACAATTCGTTACTACTCGAATAAACACTGCATCCGTCCTTATTGAAAATCACAGTAATCCCAGTTGCAATCATCTGCGACACTGATAACAAATTGGTTTTTAGTTCCGGTACTAGAAGCACATTTTTGATTTCTTTGTACTCGTCATTGACAAACAATTTCGCTGTACCGCACGCCGTAAAGCGCAGTATAGACCTCGGGCGGAATGAAAATGAAATTTTTGTCCGCTGCGATTTTTTCAATGAAAATGCATGCTTACTGTCGTGTAACATGTCGGAAATGATGGGGAATTACATAAGCTACAATCCGAATATGGTTCCAACATTTTTCTCGGCCATTTTATGTATTATTTTTCGATTCCCCGTTATTTCACCGTGGAAAATATCTAATGACGGGGGAATCGAAAAATAATACATAAAATGGCCGAGAAAAATGTTAAAACCATATTCGGATTGTAGCTTATGGAATTCCCCATCATTACCGACATGTTCCACGACAGTAAGCATGTATTTTCATTGAGAAAATCGCAGCGGACAAAAATTTCATTTTCATTCCGCCCGAGGTCTATTCAGGCCTTAACAGCCATTTTACTGTTGTTCGCTGCCGCGATTTCCGTGATCAGCGACTTTTTTATATCAAATAACAACTTATCATTCGATGTCATGTGACGTGAATCACCGCTGTCAACATACCATTCGCTGGAACTCCCTATGGAACAATGCCCACAAGAAGCGGAAAACGCATTCGCTTTTTTTTTGTTTTGACATAGAATCTTGCTTTGATGCTTTGCAATTCTTCATTAAATGGCCTCGCTTGCCACATGTATAGCATTTCGGAGAAACATTTTTGTTCCCACCAGGATGGGAGCCTTTCACTGGATTTTGCCTCCCTTTAGCACTACCAAAAAAAGCGCTTTCGGGTTTCGGCTTGTTTTTTCCACAGTTACCATCAAGCAGCTTAGCCTTGACTTTATCGACCGTCGTATTGATGCCACTGCTTTCCAATCCCATGATGTAATCATCCGTCAGACCGGCTAACATTATTGCACCAAGCATCTCGTCGCCCATTGAAAATCCAGCCGCCGTCAACTTATTCGAGGTACCAACTATTTGCTCAATATTGTCGGACATTGAGTCGCAAATTTCTAATCGAACTCCAATTAACTGCCGAAGTAAACCAATCTTTCGCGATAGTCCATTGTCGTCATATAAGTCCTTTAGGATGAAGATGCATCCGGCGCATTCTTGATATGTACAAAAATCGATTCATGAACCGCCATTACGATACGACATTTGGCCTTGGACATTTTTTCGGCATTCGTTTCAACTAACGGATCGGCGCGGCGATACAAGACGATAAATTATGAAACGCGAAAATATTTGACATGGCAAATTGCCATGTGTGCTAATTTTCCGAGCCCGACAATTTTGTAATGTGTTGCAATTCATTTTTGTCCGACATTGTTCAATTGTCCTTGCAGAAAACCCGAACGAAAGCACAAAATATTGTTAACGCGACAAACGCACTCGTTCAATCGGCGACAAACGCACTTTTTCTGCACGATCGACTCACGACCTCGCGGCTACGACATATGTACGTTTTTTAATGTATTTTTTTAAAGTTATAGCGCGAAGAAGTACTTCACTTCTTTTTAAACGTTTCTGGGCCCATAACCTGTTGGGAAATTAAAAGACTAGGCGTAATTTTCGGTAACGCGTTATAACACGTCTTTTATTCACGGTAGTTGGGACAAGAAGGAAGAAACAAAAAATAATCACATGCATTTAGTACTTCAGACGCATACTGCGATCTATTATTAGGCGCATACTACGATATATTATTTCAACAGAGGCAGACCGATGAACACTTGCGTGCTGGGTGTATCAAATAAAAGAGCAAAAACATGGCATTGATCTTGGCGATGACGCGATCCAAGATAGAGCTGCATGTAGAAATAGACTAAGACAATATCGCCAGAACGGACGATGTGCCTACTCTGCACAGCGAGCGACTCTGCGCCATGGAGTGATATAGGAAGGCAAGGAAGAAAAAAAGCTCATCGTTCACGCTCTATTATATCACTCCATAGCCTAGAGATGCTCGGTCTGTGTCATCTGTCATCTAAGGATGAAGTGCTTGCGTTTAGCTAGGAGGCCACAATCATCACCAATGTGGTACAGGGTGCCCGTCATAGCGCCCCTATCGCTGATAAAAAAGAACAACCAGTAAGGGCTGACAGTAACAGTCAAAGTACTCTGGCCCGTGCTACGCAAAAGCCAACCACATCAAATACTGCGGCAAAAGGCATCGGTCATAATGCCCGACCAGCTACAGTAAAAAAAGAACCAGTCTTCCGGGGTATTGCTGAAATTTGCAGTACAAGAAGGCATTGTTCATCCTTAACATGATTGCTAAGAATGGACAGACCGGTATCGCGCATCAGCAAGACGAGGAAGAAGTATCAGGCGGTGGTTGAGTGTCTTGCCGCTAGTACCGAAAGCAAATCAAAGCGTAACAGATCCCAGGACGAGCGTTCTGGGTCGCGATTGAGGCGAAGCTGTTAGAAATGACCGTGGAGTACATATAATTGATAACCAGGACCTGACCGCTGCCTTCCGTTGACTCCTACGATGTTGTCAGGCTACCGGGTGATAATGTGCGAGAGCGAGTTATCTAAGGATTTTATCGGTGCCTGTGTCACATTGGTGACAATTGGGAATGTTCGACGATTGAATTAATCCCGACCAACAAGGTTAGGAAGAGACCAAGAGCTCGCATCTGGTTACCCATTATGCTACCCCCTAGCTCGGCAACTACAAAACCCGAAGCTGCCGATGGACGACTGGGTGGTTCTCAAGGTTGAGGAGCCGCAAAGACAAAGTCAGTCTTGATGAGTGCCTGCCAGCACTTGAAGAGGCGGACTTAAAACTATGGTCTGTCATTCGCAATGTCAAGATAAAAATGTTTCGATCAGACTCCAGCGTAGAGCACGATCCAATGGACGGAGCCGACCTCTTGCCGGAGGACATGTGAATCGAGCAAATTGAGACCGAAGGCACTCTAAGCTTACCTCGGATAAACTGCTTCTCTTCCTAAGGGACGAAGACATTGACATCTGACTTGTTTAACAGCTCTGGATTCACGATGAATCTATCAAAGAGCTTGTGCATAAGCAATACGATCTATTCTTCAACATTAACAGCCTAAAGCAAGGTAAACAAAGAACCTGCATTTAAGCCAAGAAATTAAGGTCTTCCTCTGTCCTCACTTAAGTTCATCCGATCTAACAATTCTTAGAATGATGGTTTCAGGTATGGTTACCTAATATCAGTGTGTGTGGTAGTGAAGGAACAACTAAAACTTTAAGCCAATTGACTTGCTTCTTTAAGTGAAGTGGTACCCGTACTGCTCCTTCAATACCACACCGTGCATTATTCGCCAATCGGATTGTAGTGTTTGCAACGGGAATAAGTTCCACCCATATTTCTTTTAGGACTTCCCATCCGTCGCGTCTTAGTATTGAATTTGACGCCCCAGAGTCCATTAACCCAAGAACTTAACTTCCCGTGGATGTCAATGTTTAAATGAGGGCGATTATCTCCCTGTCTTTCATCAAACACATACATAATTCACTTTCGTGTCACCAGCGGCCCTTATTCCATTGTTGTGCTCGGTTGGCCGTTTACTGAGCACAGGGTTCGTTTCCCGACGGTTTGGTAGTTCGAAAATCGGCGTTGCTGACCTTAAGGTTCCTGGGTTCCCACAACCGTAACACTTCCGAGTTTTCTTGCAGAACCGTCTGTCGTCTGCCTCGACATATTCATGGCTGCCGCTACCCCATATCTTCCCTCGGAGCCTAAATACGCCTGGTCCGGTTCCAGCAACTTGTTCGTTTTTCTGGAAGGAGGCGGAATGAAAGCTTCCACATAAATCTTTGTGGTTTCCAGCTCCTTCCCCAGTCTAACTAACTCCTCTATCGTGTTAATCGGGGTTAGAGCCAGTTGGGTCTGATAGAAGCGCCTTATATTCTTCCTCATTATTTTCAGTACCCCCTTTTCTTCAGGAAGAACAGAAAGTCTTTCAACCCCACCATAGTCGCAACATACACACCCATAGACTCATCCGAACCCTGCGTGCGTCTCTTTTTATATCGTCCATTAGGCGATCATCATAATCAGCGGGTAGGAACTCAACGCGCAATTCATGTACTAATGCTGGCCAATCTTCCACGAATTCTCGATTGGCCCTGTACCATATCAGAGCCTTCCCCTCAAAGAATGCAAAAGCAGCGTTGAACAAGTCCCTACCACTGACTCCTTTAGCCACTCGCATTTCTTCTACCCTCTCGAGAAAAGCACATTAAGGGAACTCGAGGGTTCCCTGTCAAATTTCAGTCCCCACTTTGTAACATCCACCGGTTTTGAAAAATACACATTCTGGATGCGCTCGGTGTTTGGACGATCTAGCTCGTTATGGTTCCTGTGCCGTTGATTGTTTTTCATTGGACGATCCAGCGCTTTTCGTTTCCTGCGACTTTGCTTGTTCCTTCTTCTTCTTCTTGTAGCGGTGCAGAAAGGTGTGAAACCTCTGTGCATCTATGTGGGTGCGATTTATGGTTCGTCAATGTTTGTGTCCGTGAGGTCTAAGGACAAAAACATAGCTGCTGCGATAGGGTTTTCCCACAGCGATATAGGGGTAAGATCAGTGGGCGCAGCGGGGCATTGAAACAAGTGACCCACATCATGAGGAGTACCATTGCAGTTTGGACAGATGTTTTGGATGTCCGGGTTTATGCGAGAAAGGTACGAATTAAGGCGTGAACAAAAGCCCGACCGAAGTTGGGCTAGTGTTACTCTAGTGGCTCTCGGGAGCCTAATCTCCTCAGACGAAATTGGTGGTGGGCGCTCTGAGAGGACTCTATTCGCACCTAAACTCTCGATAGACCGATTCACTTCTTCAGTGTGGATCGCTGCAATGGCGGCTCGGTATGTAACTTCATCGTAAGGGTCCCGTTTGTATCCCTGAACCTCTCTCTCAAGGTCTCGTAAACCACGCCTGACATGTCGTGGTGGAGGAATTCGGTCCATGAGATGATTATTGGGATGATCCTCACGGTAGCAACCAACAAGTTACTGTTTTGAGAGTAGGAGATTGTGGTCATGTATTGGCATCAATTTTGTCTCCTGATGTAAGTGATCCTGGGCAGACATCAGAAGGCAACCTGTCGCAATGCGTAGAGCGGCATTTTGGCAGACCTGAACTTTGGACCAGTTTGTGTCACATAGACTATGTGTCCAAACTGGGGCTGCATAATCAGCGGCCGCTCGACCCACCGCTTTATAAGTAGCTAGCATGGTTTCTTTATCTTTGCCCCAGGTGCTACCAGCTAGCGCTTTTAGGATATTGTTCCTACTGCGCATTTTTTCACAGACTGCATGGTTCGCAGACTTCATCATGTTCTCTAGGTGAAGCCCGAGAATTTTGGGGTTTTTAACAGTAGGAACAGAATTGTTGCCAATACGTATATCCATCTCCCATCTGATGTCCTCCCACCAAGTGGTTAGAAAAGTCGCAGAGGATTTGGACGCAGAGATGGTGAGGTTTCGGCTTTGGAAAAATGCCTGTAATCGTCCTAGATAGCGATTAATTCGGAGGCGCATTTCATCCTTATCATTCCCTGTGGCGAGTACGGTGCAATCGTCAGCATAGGAAATCACCTCGATTCCTTCAGGTGGTGTGGGAAGGCCGGACATGTAGATGTTGAACAGAGTGGGGGAGAGTACCCCTCCCTGTGGAACACCTAATTTGATTTTCCTAAGCTTAGAACGTTTGCCTCGAAACTCGGTGAAGGATTGCCGACCAGCTAGATAATTGGCAATCCAACGGATCTCTTGTGCAGGAAGATGCATATTCAACAGGTTTGCTAAGAGCATTGAATGATTGACCTTATCGAATGCACTTGATAGGTCTATTGCCACCAGAATAGTTCTGTGACAACGACTGCGTTGATTTAGCCCATCACGAATGCGTGTAGTGATCGCATCGAGGGCAGTGGTGGTACTATGCATCTTTCTGAAGCCATGCTGGTGAGGTTCTAGCTTCGCATGTGCAACAAGAGTGGGGTGAATAAGGGCCTCCAGCTCCAGCGTCTTTGCGACAGGAGAAAGTATCGTAATGGGGCGGTAGGATTCCCCGAGATTTGCGCTCTTCCCTGGCTTGAGACAAGGAACAATTCGACCTGTTTTCCAGATTTCAGGGATGGCAAGCGTGGACATCGACAAGTTAAAGGCGGCCGTGAGATACTCAATGGCTGGAAGGTCGAGATGTTTCAACATGGTCATCGAAATGCCATCTGGTCCGAGGGCCTTGGAGTTTTTAGCATTCTCGATGACTTTTTAAACCTGGTCCGCGGTAAAAGATGGTATGGTGTCAACATTCCGGCTGCGAATCCGTCTTCTAATTTTGCGCTTGAGGCCGTCAGACTTGTGATGTTCAATAAATTGTTTATTGAACAGGCTCGCACACTGAAGAGGATCGCAGGTTTTTGTGTTGCCAAATTCAATGGCGTTGTTGCCCTTTTCTTTCCGAGGATTAGAAAGGGCGCGGACAATAGACCATAATTTGCTGACACCTTCATTGAGGTTACATTCATGCCGCGGCTGTGGTAATGACGTTCCTAATATTTTTCTCGGCCTTATGAATGTTGGTAGGTGATGGTAGCTCGATGAACTTCGCCGACGAGTAAGCTTTGAAACCATCCCAATCGGCTTTCCTGTGATTGACAAACGTTCGCTTCTCAGACTTAGTCATGTTCGCTGGTTTGTCAATTTTTATAATGATTGGGAGGTGATCTGATCTAAGGGTGGTACGTACTTCCCATCGGGAAGCAGCAATTAGACTGGCACTGACAATAGTTATGTCAGGAGAACTACTGCAAGTGCCCACGACTCCAGTCGGCGAGTCTTCATTCAATTCTGAGGCGTCAAGTGATTCGGCGATAGTTATACCCCTGGCATTGTTGTTGAGGTCCGAATGCCAGAGCTCATGGTGCGCATTAAAGTCGCCAAGGATGACCCTGTGCTCTCCGGAAAGGAGAGGACCAATATCAAAATGATAGCCAGAAGGGCAGCTAGATTGTGGTGGAATATAAACAATAAAAATTTCGATATTAGTACTCCCTGATGGAACTGAGATGGCTTCTATTTCCGCCGTACCGTCAGCAACTACATCTAATACACAGTAAGTAACGTACGGACTTGAAAAGCAAGTCCACCTCCAGGGTGAGAATCATCCGTGGCGTTCGGTCGATCTTTCCGCAGTATAACATATTCGCTATGGACGCTTAGAGACGAGTTTGCATGAAGTAGCGTCTCTTGGATGGCGGCGTGATCTCAGCGATTTTCCGGTGAATACCATTACAGTTAAACCGCAATATGGATAGTGCAGTGAAATTTGCTGGAGGAGGAGGGCCAGGCGTAAAACTGGATCTAGCATTCCTTATCGCATTGTTGGGCGGTGTAGGGGGCAGTGGAGGAGGAGGTGGGCTGGGTGCAGCCCTAGGTTGCCCGGTATTTATACAACCTGCCGCAACATATGCTAAGGAGTGTTGGCCCTGTCTTCATGACCCCGAACACCTAAAGTGAACCCATTCCAAACAGCAACTACACTGTACTGATCTAGCATTCGAACCGATTCGTTGGTTGCAGACACTACAAATCCATACCCTTTGGCCTGGATTTGTTTCAACACCGGCGCGAATTAGTAAAATTGAGAGCAGCCGCGCCGAGATGCAATGCTCCCAATATGACGAAAAAACACATATAATCGTACCCACACATATGCACAGACAAACACAACCTTCCTGCATCGAACCTTCAGGGCTCCTGCTGGGGCTCTTGCCAGGAATGCATATTGGCAGCTTTTGTCCGTTTTGCAAAAAACGGGCGTGGTCTGCCCCGTAGAGGCAGTTGCCGTAGGACCACATGACCGAGAGCTCCCTGGGAGGGCTGAAGGACATTGTCGAATGGCCGCGACAATTGGAGGTCAACCATTCAGGCGAGCAAGAGCCGACGTCAGGCATTGAGGAGGATGGGGAAAACATAAGTCTAAAGGAGTCGCAACCGATCTAATAAATTATTTTTTCATTAATTTAATAGTCATAAATATGTATATTAGAAAAATAATTTACACTCATTGAATAAATACACATGCACAACACCAACGGACGGACTAGAATCTAATTCAACAAACCCTCCCTGTCTAAGGACATACAACCAAACCCCCACAAAATCATCACAATTCATTCATTTCAATATTTTCAATTTCCTTGCACTATTTGTCTGATACATCTCACGCAACCTTCTCTCCGTAATAGCGGCCGAAATTGATCGACTATCCTTAGCATCCACCAAATTTCGTCTCTCCAATTTAATAAGCGGCAAGACAATCGGTTCATGATTCAATCTCGAGGTAGCCGTAGAAGCCTGAACTTTCCTTACACCGTTCGACCTCTTCCCGCTGAAAAGAAAGTGCGTGGCAATGGAATCGGTTGGCAAATACTTATTAGTCGTTGGTGGCAAAATGAAATTCACAATTGGCGGCATTCGAACGATTCTCGCCGACTTGGAAGTGACCATGTTGGGTTTGGATCTATCATCAGGCCGGAAGGTAGTTGATGGAATTGCGTTCGATGACTCCGGAGGAAAAATCTGACGTCTAACGCATCGTCCTGACTGAATACTTGACCGGAATAGTATTGAACGTGTCAGAGGCTTCGACCAGACGGTGCTGTCTGGCGGAATACTTTCCAGGTCTGTGAATTGCGATCGTTTCGATACCATCGGTACGGAATGTATTCGCAGATCTCTGTCCAAAAGGCTTGACAAATCCGCATCGCTGAGATCCTTATCCAAAGAAGTTTGCTGATTGTCTGACTCTCTATTTGCAGTGGCGGTTTCCTCCAACGTAAGCTGTTTGCCTACAACACGAATATGCGGAAACACGGATGTCCATTCAATTATCTCACGTTTTAGGTCCTGATCATCTTCGGGCAATTCCTCTTCGCCGTAGAACATTCGTTCGATACGCTGCCACGCTTGTTGATTTTGCTTGATGGCATCCTCCGCCCAAGGAATCGATCCGACACTGCTCCTGTCGTGGCTGCTTGACGAGTAGAAAATCTTGTGATAATCGTCCGAATCGGACGATGGTAAACTGTCTTCATAGCGTGCACCATTGATTGTTGTCAGGGCGGACATCTAACGTGGGTTTTATGAATGGGAAAATTGTACTCGAATGTTTAATTTTGCAATTAAATTTCCACCATATCGGGGTCGCTCGTCAACGATTTTTGCGTGACCAAACAAAACACTTTTGACATTTCAAAAGCAAGAGAAAAATATGTATGTGAGGACAAGACAAATGTTGTGACAGACAGAGAGTAGGATCTGTTATGCCAATTTCCGGGCACGGACTCGTCAGTGTATGGTATGGTGTGCATTAAATTTCAAGTCAGCTGTTTTTTTCTCCAAAAAGAAATGTTTCTCATTGCTGGAAGAAGTAAGTTGTCAACAGTCTACCTTTTTCAAATATAGTTAGATATTTTACTAGTGCTTCAATAATTCTAGGTCGAACCGTCACAACTCAATTGCTTCGATTATATTCCACAAGAATGTCCACCACTGGCCCCATACAAACGGCAATACAGGATGTTCTCACGGAGAATTTGCAACCTGTTCACTTGGAAGTTATCAACGAATCGTACATGCACAATGTACCGAAAGGATCTGAGACACATTTTAAGGTTTTAGTAGTTTCCGATAAATTTGAGAGTTTGCCACTGATAAAGGTAAGTTAAAAGATATGCACATGCTCATACGCATAATTTTGCGTCCATGACCAATACAAGTAAATGATGTATCGGAACGAATAGACTCTTTAAAAGTTCGGATTTGAAAGATTATATAACGATTCGAAACTTATTTTCAGCGCCATCGCATGATCAATGATTTGGTGAAGACGAAATTGCAAGGCGACTTTGTGCATGCCCTATCGATTGAAGCCAAACTTCCCTCCCAATGGAACCCGGACTATAAAGTCGATCCTAGCCCGAATTGTAGAGGTGGTTTTGGAAAATAAAATTTTATTTTGTTAAGCACTTATTGTTGTTGCAATATATTTTTATAAAATAGTTCAAAATACAATCATATTTGAGATATTACAACATCAATCAACAGACGAGCATCTTCATAGTCCGCCGTTGTAGAGGCGGCAGACAACAGTCCTCGACCTCTCAGCAACAGACTAACCAGTCTCCAACCATCACCTCCTTAACAGCAGTTGCTACTCATGCCGCTACAGCACGGTGTAACTTACCAGTATGCACCACAAAAATAGTGCAGATAAATTGCAATGGTCTCCAAAGTAAAGTTTCTAAACTTAACAAATTTATAAAGAGACGCCACATCCAAATTGGAGCCGTTCAGAAAACAAAACTTACCATCGTCATCCGATGCAATGGAGTTGCGGTTACAGCAGGGGAGGCCTTGCTTCCCCCATACACAATTCGGTGCCACACAAAGTCCTTGACGTCATCGCAGCCAAAACCACAATCGAATCACAAGCGGTATAAATAAAGTCAGGAAATGTTGACATTGAAATCCTCAATATTTACATACCCCAAGTCTCAGGCTGTACTGTAGGATCCTAAGCCAACATTATCTTCTAACCGGACAATATTGCCAGTCTGGTCTCATCAATCACATCATAATGGAAACCTTTACTCACATTCTCATCCGATAATCTGTCAATCATCTTAATGCTGGATTAGCCGTCTCAACATACATACATCCACCGAAAAGTAAACGTACATCAACTGGGCCGACTTTAAAATGTACAACAACGAATCCTTTAAAGTTTGGTCACCTCCTATTGATATACGCCTTGACGAGAAACATTTGAGACTGGCCGTATCCCGTTGATGAGATTCCATTTTTCCTTATCCTCGGCAAAATTGGCAAAGATAAGATACCAATTACGAAGCAAATGACTGGTGATCCTCGCATCGAGATAACCAAGCAAGCAAACGACCACAGAAGACAAAAATGGAATTCCTGCTTACAGAACTGCCATATTACAACCGGTGTCAGTATTCTGTGGAAAACTGCTAGAACTCTTTCCAACCCCGAAAAACCGAAAAGAAAGATTGCTGTTGTAAAACTAAGAACTAGGCCAAGTAATTACATATTATGTAAAAATAACTGAAGTCATGACCAATAACTTACTACATAAAACACCTCTTGGTTAATGTCGATTTCCGCATATTGCAACTATGCTAAATTAGCATAATGCAATATGGTGAGGTTCGTAGTAAAATTGACTATGTTGGTTGACCATGGTCCCTTGGGCATACCCATCCCCGAGGTACACTATTCGCTAAAAAATTCTCATTAGCAGGTGTGATCAACCTTTGGTCCCTTTTCGGTAGACCTAACGAATTCGGCTCGCCAGCCGCAATATCGTTTTGCCAGTTTACTCGTCTGCGTAAAGCGGACTCGTAGCGCTACCGTTCACTTCCGGGCGGCCCCTTCCGCTTACTAGGCAGCAATTTGTCTCAGGCCGTGTGGTCATCAATCCACAAACTAGTTAGATATAGGCACGTATGCATTTTTCAAGAAGGCAATTCTCCCTAACTAGCCCTTTGTGGCACGGGTTATGCGAAGCCGCCAACTCCGAGCCTCTACACGGTTGCTTATGATGGATTCCTCCCCCTACGAGGAAACACTGCGTTGTGTTCTACTTATATGACAGGTTCCTATCGCGGCCGGGTCTATGTCCCCGAACCACCCATGCAATCATGCATGGCCAAGAGCCGCAAACCCCCCTCTACACATTCGGGGAAACAAGAAAGTTGCACACTCACAACCATCTTTTTTTATACTCCTGGAGCAACCCGAGCCGGCCCAGTTGCTCCAAATTCTACTAATACGTGCCGGCATCGAAATCAATCCTGGTCCTTGGACATATTGCGTATGTGGTAAGAGGATCTACTCCAACGTTCAAACCTCAGTGCGTTGCTCGTGCTGCAGAGAATGGTGCCACTTTAAGAATTGTTCTGGGCTAAACAATTCAGACCTACGTTCAACAACCACAATTAACACCTTTCTAGCACCAAACTGTAGAAGCTGTGGACAGCAGTCATCATCGACTTCCCAACATCACAATAATCAGGGCCAACAACCATCACCAGTCACCCCCACAGTTTCTACCCAACACAATGCACCACGACATACCCTAACACCAGCACCACCACAGCCAGTTGTGAACTACTCTACCACCAAGATTGTCCAAATTAACTGCAATGGTCTTCAACACAAAGTCATCGAGCTCACTGACTTCATGGACAGACATCATATCAAAGTCGCTGCGGTTCAGGAAACCAAGCTAAAAGCTGACTCACCGCTTAACTCATACGGAGGCTTCAACATCATCCGAAAAGATCGACCCACCGGCGCAGGTGGAGGCTTAGCTTTCCTGATCCATAACACGTTGCCATACTCAGAAATTGATATCACCGCCGCCGATAACACCACCGAACTCCAAGCGATTTCCATCAAAGCGGGAAATGTTGATATAGATATTCTAAATATCTATATACCACCAGCCTCAAGTTGTCCCACTGGTTTTCAGGCCAACATTTCTCCACTACTCACTGGACAATACCGCTTAATACTTGGTGATTTTAATGCACATCACGATCTATGGCATTCGAATCTCGACAACGACACCAAAGGCAACCTCATCGCTAGCCAAATAGATGACTCCGATTTCTGTCCCATGAACGATGATTTACCAACACGCGTTACAGGATCATGCAGGAGCTCCCCTGATATATCTATTGCCAGTCCCGGGCTCATCAACAACACCACATGGGAGCCTTTCATCACCTTCTCGTCAGACCACCTGCCAATAGTCCTCACGATCGACAAACCGTCCCAGTTCGCGTACACTGAGAAGAAAACGTACACAAATTTCAGCAAAGCAGACTGGATCGGCTTTCAAGCCTATACCAACGAAATGTTTTCTGCCTTACAAATTCCCACCGACGTACGTACCGCTGAAAAAAAATCTGAAACGGATTATCGTAGATGCTGCTAATAGACACATTCCTTCCGGTCGCATACCAATCTTGAGACCACATTTTCCATCAAGTGCCGTAGAATTGGCAAAAATGAGGGATGAATTCAGAGCAATAGACCATAGTGATCCTCGTATCAGCGACCTAAATAATGTGATAACCCAGCAAGTAAATGACCACAGAAGACAACAATGGAACAAGCATTTAAAATCCTGCCACATAAAATCCGGTGTAAGCAACCTTTGGAAAACGGTACGTGCGTTATCTAACCCCACAAACCCCAAAGGTAAGGTAGCCATTAAGTTCGGTGATAAGTCCTATAATAACGACGACAAATGCGCACACAAATTTAATCAGCAATTCGTCGAACATCCTGATAAAGATAGGCTCAAGCGCACCATCACAAGAGCTATCCGCAATAGCACCACTGATCAATACCTTCAAGTTACCTCAAACCAAGTAAGACTTGCAATAAAAAATGCCAACAATTCCAAAGCGTTCGGCCCTGACGGCATTGCTATGATCATGCTGAAACATCTAGATTCACCGGCCATTGATTATATCACTGCCACGATGAATCTATCGTTAAAATCATTTATCATTCCTGAGTTATGGAAGAAAGGCCGCATAAACCCAATACCCAAACCAGGTAAAGACCATACTCTAGCAGAATCATACCGTCCAATGACGCTCCTGTCTCCTGTGGCCAAAATACTGGAAGCACTTGTATTGCCGAAACTTTTAGAGCACATACAGCTTGCAAGTCATCAACATGGTTTTCGTAAAATGCATAGCACCACAACCGCTCTCGATACGATCACGTCCAACATATTTAATGGACTCAACCAACCGAAACCATGCAAGCGTACCGTCCTGGTTGCTCTCGATCTGTCAAAAGCATTTGACACTGTCAACCACACTCTATTGCTAACAGATCTCCGCAATACAACACCACCGTACATCCATAAATGGATCGCTAATTACCTTGCCGGTCGTCAATCCTGCACAGAGTTTAGAAACGGGAAGTCTAAACTCAGGAAAATCAAACAAGGCGTTCCCCAGGGTGGAGTTTTATCCCCCACTCTTTTCAACCTCTACATGGCAGGATTACCTACACCACCAACGGGATTACAAATCATCTCATACGCAGACGACTGCACCATCATGGCAACTGGTAACGACATTCCCGAAATGTGCGATCTAATCAATGAATACCTGAAGGTTCTCAACGCTTTCTTCGCCAGTAAAAATCTGAAGCTATCTGCGCCCAAGTCCTCCGCCACATTACTCACAAGCTTCAACCAAGAGTACAACACACAACTGCCCATCTACGTTGACACCCACATCATCCCAACAACCAGGACCCCCAAAATCCTTGGTGCCACGCTTGACAACACGCCGAAAATATATATTTCAATCTCAGGAGCAGGAATAAAATATTAAAAGCACTTGCCGGAAGTATATGGGGCACAGACAAAGAAACCCTCTTGGCTACGTATAAAGCGATCGGTCGCCCCCTAGTCAATTACGCAGCACCAACGTGGACAAATGGTCTCTGCATCACCAACTGGAGCCACATTCAAACCTGCCAAAACACAGCACTACGCACCATCACCGGCTGTGTTAAGATGTCTTCACAAGATCATCTACACCAGGAAACAAAAATAATGACTTTGAGGAGCCATAATGAACTTCTCAATATTTAGTCGGATGTTATCGAACAAACCACCCGAACAACCTACTCATGGACAAAATACCACCGCCACGTCGAATCAGACATTCAATCAGGGACAAAGAGCGTGAAGTCCAGCGTTACAAAAAAGTTCCTTTCGATGACTCCGACTACAAGGCGGCCATTGCAGACTTACACACATCCGAAGTTCATAAAGCTACTCAGTCTCACGAACAACCGTGTAGTTGGCATTAAACCTTCTGCCATATCTCCAGATGAAGAATCACTACCAAGAGCAACTCGTACCACCCTAGCTCAACTTCGATCCGGCTGGTGCCCACGACTAAACTCCTATTTGTCACGAATAAATAATGAAGTCGCCAACACCTGCCCAACCTGTGGAACCAGTCCACATGACGTGGACCATATTTTCGATTGTTCAGCTGCTCCTACGCATCTCACACCACTTGCGTTATGGACACAACCCATCGAAGCAGCTTTTTTCCTAAATCTTGACCTCGAGGATGGAATGCCCACCATCTTCGAATGACAATGTGCAACTTAGACGGAATGTTTCCTCATTTGTGCCGCTACTACAACAACAACAACAACAACGGGAGACACTTCCTGACTCCTGGTAACGATTCCAAAGATGTTGAATGGTTCTTCGCGAATACCCTAATTGCAGGGCCATGGAACGTTGCGAACGACCTTCCTCCAACATTAAAATTAAATTTAAATGAAATTTAAATTTCTGGCATTTTGTATTTTACAGATTCTCCTTATCTTTAAAAGTGCAACAACTAATGTTGCAGTTAAAGAACTTGGCGAAAACTAACTCTAAATCATTCAAAAAAGAAATAAACAAAACTACCAAATGTATGACTCGTGACCCCAAAAGAACTGTTTAAGCCAGTTCCGTTAAATCTAATGTTGACGAATCATACTGTGATAACTCACATCACATTCAGGTACAGAATGGCATTTTTGAAATTAATTATCACACTAAAAATTCGCCAAAAGACGTTGTTAAAGTCAACGGACATTAGTGGCCCAAATTTTGTTTTGAGCAGTATACATATTCGCTGACATAAAATGTAGAACAACCAACATGGTCAATTTTACTACGAACTTCCATATATTGCATTGTGCTCAAGTGTTCAGATATGTACGTAGCTTAACAAAAAATTGATCATTAATTGAATAAAATGGTTTTACGTTACGTTACGGCAAGTGAAACAAATTGTTCGATTTATAAACCATTTTATTTCGATTTTTCAGATTTATATGCAATATACAATTTCCTGAAAATAAAAATTTTATATTTCTAATATAGTACAATCATACACTTACTTTAAAAAAAAAAACAATTTTAAGGCATTACACAATAAGATTTATATAAGAAGATTGATCACAATGGTCGTTTCCGTTTTCATGTCGCGTATCATTTGTCATCGACATACATTTTTATTTTTAATTTTTTTTTTTACCTAACTACATAAGTGTATAATACAATAAGCAAAAATAGATTCTGTAACTATATAAATGTATTGCTTGGCGTCCTAATTATAGATACAGAGATGCATGCAAACTTAATAGCAATAACAATAGAAGCCTATAGAGAAAAAACAGTGTACCTTATTTAACCTTTGTATGTAAAATAGATTTTAACAGATATTTTTGCTTTCCCTTAATGTTTTTTTTTGTCGATTCTCTTCTCCTAGGTTGATACGATATATAAATAAATATTGTTTTGATAAATACAATAAACAACCTACGATGTACATCCTCCGTGGTGTTGCAATTGCATTTAGGCATAATAATAATTGTTTAAAAATAATGTATATAGGTTGAGTGTAAAATACATAATTATTATTTTTTTATAGAGACGCAACACGTATACATATTATTATTTTGTTTAGGTATAAGAGTCGTGTGTGTGTGTGTAAGTTCTCTCAAAAGCTTTTAAAATCGTTTCTTATGGCACTTATCAACTAGAAAAATATAACTGCGCAGTTATTTTTCTTATAAAAATCATCTAGGAATAAAAAGTCTGTTGGATACATAATAAATATAATTATATGATATCTAGGATAAATAACAAACAACATTTAAACGTTCCGTTTGTTGTTTCAGAGTTTACTAGTCAATATAGAGCATATAGGTATAGACGAGCGTTTCAGTGAGCTCAGATATTTTTGATATTTCTTTTTTATTGCGTGTTACGATTTTTTTTTGTTTTATTTTAATTGTATTTTTTTTTGTGGTCAGGTTTTTTGTATTATTGGAGTTTCGTTTTTGCATAAATACATATATTTTAAATATTGAGCTATTAGTTATAGTCTCATCACATAGAAAAAGTGTTTCTCTATGGTGCTAAAATATAAACAGTAAAAAAAAATAAAAATCGCGCGCGTAAAATTCTAACGAACAAAAAGTAAGAATGACTAAGTCTACCACATGTGAGGCATAACAATACAAAAATTTAAAAAAAGAAATGAACAACAGTTTGCAAAAAGTAAAAACTGCAACAGTATTCATAAACACTTTAAAACATACAAAATAAAATACGAAAAAAAAAGTCTTGGTACAAAGCTGCCATAAACAATGTTTAAAAGGCTTTTGATAGTCGTGATATAGGTTATAGGCACATCCTTTGCCGTGTGATATTGTTTTCCTACCAATGTTAATATTGCAAAAGGATGAAAATATATCATGTGACAAATAAGTGTGATTAGGAAGAGCTTCTTTCGAACTTTAAAGTGAAATCATAAAATTGTCTTGTCAGATTCTCATAAAAAATCGAAGCAAAAAGATATAAATAAATAATAAAAAAATGAAAACAACACAAATAAAAATAAAAAAAAGAATCAAGTCATGGCGTGTTATTGTGATAGACCGAAAAGTTTAAGTGCCGTGAAGGCGGTTGCCAAGGCCACTTCGTCGGGAGTTTTCTTCATAAATGATGCAATCATCTCTACAATGGCAGGCAGACTGCATGGTTCGTTTCGTTGAAATGTACAATACCTGTAGAAAACCAAGAAAACGAAGATGAGCAAAAACATGGTCAAGACAGATCGTATCAAATGTCACGAGAAGAAGACCTTAGCATCGAGCTAATGCCAATAAGCGTGTCAACTTACCTATGTAAATATAAAAGTGATCGTTCCGTTATACCAGTCTTAACGTGTTGAGGAAGTTTCGATGCTCGAGTATTTGGATACATAAACGGTGAGTCGGTTTCAACAAGAAGTTTATCTAATGGCAGCGTGCCATCTTCGAGTAGTTTACGAACACCCGTATCAGATTTGTCCTGAGAATAAAGAAGAAAACAATTTGATGATTTCGGAAAAATTTAGATGCAAGAAGTGTTGACTTACCTTACATAAATAACCTGTCAAACTTATATGGTATCCAATATCAATATATTTGAGTGCTTCCTCTGTGGTGCCCATGAATCCCCTAATAACAACTTGTGATATGTTTGGATATCTGCAAAAATTACATTCACATAAATAAATCATTCAAAAATCAATTCAATGTGAAAAATAATCACACACACTGCGTGTCCTTATCTTCCCTTTAGGCCGATCCAAACTTTTCAGTCATCAGCCACAGTCATTTTCCATACAAATTGAAAGATTGTCAGCCAGTCAATCAATTAGCTGACAATCCATCAACTTATATGTGACTAACAACTGAAAACTGTGGATCGACCCTTAAACCACCCTCCACTCACTTTCTTAATATTTCCAAAACGTCATCTTGAGCGGATCGTTCATGTATCAGTACGGGCTTATTTAGACTACAAGCGAGACGTAATTGTTTTTCGAAAATCTCCTTTTGTACGTCTGGCTCGGAGAAGTCTCGCTGATAGTCTAGGCCGCACGGGCCGATTGCAACACATTCGGGTGCTTGTGCAATTGCTTCGAAATCTAGCCATGTTTCCGGTTCTTCCACTATGGATTTGGAATCGTGTGGATGTATGCCGGCTGTGGAGTAGATAATGTCGGGATAGATACGTGATAGACGCAGAGCTTCTTTACTCGATTTGACCGATGTGCCGGGAACCATGATTTTTTGGACACCTGAAATGGGAAGAAAGAACCAATATTATTCAGAACTTTGTTATCTTCATTGGTTTGTTATTAGGCGGTAAGGATGTTTCTGTCGTGTTCAGGCGACGTCTGTCTCTAAAAACGATGGACGTCTGAATATGTACATAGCAATATTAGCGCAACCAAATTTACCATTGTTGAGATAAGGAGGATTGTAGGAACAAAACATTTATTGAGTCAATCCAGACGTTTCTAATAGAAAAAAGGTGAGATTATGCCGTTACCAACATGGAGACAGAGAGACTGACATTATATGGTAAGGAAAAAGAAGGAGAGAAGCCATAGTCTTAAGCCTCATACTTCATATACTTTCACCAAGGTCAGATTTGCATTTAAAGTTTCGCTAGGTTTTGACGGGTTGTTCCGGTACGATTGATATGATCAAATTTATAGCTCCCCGAAAAGATGATATCGTTACCAATGATGCGGTTTTTTGAATTACCGTCACAGCTTTCATTTTTTTTTCTGGGTAGAGATGTGTAATTTTGCATAGATACTGCGTAGCGTATAGCAGAGACCGCCAGCATGCAGTTATGTCTGATTCTTACCGACTAAACTTAAAACCTCTTTCGTCATCGCTTAACCCTGCGGGTTCACCTTTTAGTATTACTGCACAGGGCCACTATCAAAGAAGACATGTTTCGCATCCTCCACCACTGCCTTGCATCTCGAGCATTCTGGGGAGTCGTCTAGCTTAAATCGATGAAAATATGGTCGGTACCCTCCATGAACCGTAAAGAACTGGGTCATGTAAAAATGCAAATTCTGTTTTCGGTTATGTCTGGAATAAGGTTCATTCGTTGCTGATTTCGGAGTACTTTCACGCGTTGTCGAATGTGGCTGCTCGAAGTTGGAACTGGCTTTAGCAGCAGCGTCAGGGTTACGCTTCAATTCCGCTTCAGTCGATTGAAGATAAATCGTATTTCGTCGGTATTTACGACCGTCGCCCGTTGTAACAATAAAGGATCGAGGATTTTCCGTGGCTTCTGTGATTGTCGCGCCTGCCCATTGAGGTGAATCAAGCTGCATTAGAACAGTCTCGCCAACCATAAATTCAGGTCTGGATTTCGTGTTGTTGTCGTCATATTCCTTTTGTTTGTGCCGGATTTACGCTAGTTGAGTAGCATCTTTATCGAATACCTTGGGTTGTTTGGGATTTGTCGGTAATAGAGAACTGGTGGTACGGCCCATCAATCGTTGATCCTAAAAACCATCTCTTGGTGTATTGCGATACGTGAGAAGTGCTAATTGCAAGTCCGAATTGTTCATTGCACATTTTCGCAATATGTTTATTGCTGTTTGAACGAAGCGTTCTGCCGAGCCATTAGATTGGGGATACTTAGGACTCGATGCATTCGAGGATGTGTTGCGCAGCCGATCAACTTCAAAATAGTCGCTAAAACCGTCAACTAATAGCCAAAAGACGTTAATTTGAAGAACAGATCCGAAGCGACGATCTGGAATGGATAGCTGGATATTGGCTTTTGATTCGATCGCTGTGTTGCTTCGCAGATTCGACATTTCTTGACGTATGAGGTAATTGTAGATTGTAAAGGGGCGTGAACCCGAAGGGTTTCGCAGCACTGAAGCCAGTGGGCCTAGTCGCAGATGAGCAGGACTACGCCTGACGATCAAGGTTGATCGTGCTGAGAAACGAGTTGAGGTCGTTTATAGATGTCGAAGCTATGTCGTCCGTATCTGGAAAGGCCACTCCGAGGTGTGACCAGCGACGCTGGGCCAGTGCATCGCACTCGCATAAGACATGGAAGGAGGTTTCGCCATCTTCTTCACAGAATCGACAGCTCGCATCTTGCACAATTCTTATTGTGCGTAAATGTGATCTCAGGCAGGAGTGACCTGTGAGAATGCCACAGATGTTGCGTACTTTAGCTCTGCTTAACTGCAGCAGCTCAGCCGTTCTTCTGTGGGAATACCCTGCTATAAACATTTTCGATTGTCTGAGCCCTGGTAGTTTATCCCAGTGCTCAATTGCCTTGAATCGTTCCTTAGTTTATTCAGCGCCTTCAGGCAGCATTGAACAAGTGCTGACGTGACGGTGTACTTAGTAACGGATTTAATAGCCGCTTGGCTGTCTGAGAAGATGGCTATACGTTTATTTACGTAGTTCTCTCGTAGGCAGCGATCAGCGCATGTTTCTATTGCGTGTATTTCTGCCTGAAAAACAGTGGTGTGGAGGCCCATAGGTATAGATATCCTGTGTTCTGGGCCAACCACACCCGCTCCTGAGCCTTCAGTTGTCTTGGAGCCGTCAGTGAATTATTTGATGGTTTGTGGATGCAGCCTAGCGAAGTTAGGGTGCCACTCCTCCCTGCTCCATGTTACAGCCCGGAAGCAGCGTCCGAATGAGAGCTCTTTTGCAAGGTGGTCGGAGGGCATGTTCGCTATAGTATTGTTTTTGAGGCATCTGAGCTGTCCCTTAGTGAGCTCCAGACTGGCATCATTAGCAATGAGTCGTATCATTGCTAGTTTTGCCTGGGTCTCGAGGTGGATTTCAATCGGGTGTAGATCTAGTAGAACTTCTAGAGCACTGCTAGGGCAAGATCGGAGAGCACCGGTGGTAATCAGACACGCTAGTCTCTGTACCTTACCTAGAACGGACTTGCCCTCCGTAGTTAGGGCTCTTTTCCACCAGACCACAGCACCATAGTTTAGAGTTGGTCGAACTATTGCTTTGTATATCCAGATCATAATGGATGGTTTCAAACCCCAGGTTTTCCCTACGTATTTTTTTGCATATCCAAAGGGCTCTGGTGGCCTTTTCCGCCACCGCCTCGACATGCTTATTCCAGTAGAGTTTGCTGTAAAGGATAACTCCAAGATATTTGACTTGACTCCCAATTGGTAGAGGGATGTTGTACATAATCGGGCTTCTGAGCTCAGCCAGATTTCTGTTTCTGGAGAAGGGTATGATGATCGCTTTGGATGGGTTCACTCGGAGCCCGTTTCCATCACACCATTCTTGTACTATATTTAGTGCTGGTTCGAGTAAATCTGGAAGAATTTCCTCAAACAAACCCTTAACCACTATAACCACATCGTCGGCGTATCCCTGTACTGAGAAGCCATTGCATGAGAGCTTGCACAAAAGATCGTCGGCAACCAGGCACCACAGGAGTGGCGAGAGTACACCCCCTTGTGGGCATCCTCTTGTGACCTTAGCAAAGAGAAATTGTTCGTTTATTTGGCAGACGACTTTTCTTGAGAACAGTATGAGGTAATATTCTTAGCCATATTCAGACAGAATACGTTATTACGTGCGATTGATAAGGTCCGTTGGAGTCCTTGGTGACCAGCTTGTAAATTTTTCAGAACTGTTGACTTTTCGTCGGCCGGGATGATCACGTTTTGGCCTTTGAACATTAGCCCGTCCCTAACATCTCGCTGATTCTTTCGGCAATCAATCTTGTATGTATCCACGAACTTCTCCCTTTTTATAGATGACTGTTGGTGCATATGGTGCGATATCAAAAAGTTTTCGCTGTAAACAAGGTGGAGCATCGCCGATTGGTTTCTTACATATTGCCTCCAGTGGTTTGTGGTCCGCCTCAACAATGAGTTTTTTCCGTAAATATACTCATGATATTTTTTACAACCAAAACGAATGGCCAATGCCTCTTTCTCTATTTGCCGATAGTTAGTTTCCGCCTTCGTTAGAGATCGAGATGCGAATGCGACCGGATGACCTGGTTGAAAGATTACTGCCCCCAAGGCATATGAACTAGCGTCGGCTTGAAGCTTTATGTACTCATTCACATTGTAAAACCCCAATACAGGTGTTGATACGAGTGACTGTTTTGTCGACCGCCTCTGTTTGTTGTTGGGTCCATCCTTAGCAACCCATGCCATGCGTTAGTCCAGAGTGGCTATGTGATCACACAACCCACATGTGGTTGACTCCAAATTTATTACACTACACTCCACGAAATAATTCAAACGTCAAAATATTGTCGATGCAATTATTAACCCTTCTGTCGCCGCCTACGAGCTATTATGCCTGAGGTGTAGCTGAATCCTCTGTGAAATCAATCTTATTTTATGAAGAAGTCTAATTTTGGTTCTAGAAACAGTTTACATACTATTATTATAGTAACCGAAAATTCGCATTTCTCTTTATTCAGCGTAAGGCCAGCGTTAACAATTCGTTTCATAACTTCCTTGGTGATCTAATCGAGTTCTTCCTTCGAATTTGCGTGCAGAAGAATATCGTCCATCGATGCTTCCGTCTTATCTATCCCTTCTAGCATTTTGATATAATGTGCTGAAAGATTTCTGGCGCTGAACACAGTCCGAAAGGCAATTTGACGCAACAATACCGTCGTCATAGAGTGGCAAACGTAGGTAGGTCAAAGAACAGAGTCACAGGAAAGCAAAGCAATCAATAAATTTGAAGGTAAAATTCTATTGGCATTCACAACGGCTTCTTAGATCGAAGTGTCCGTTAATTTCTTGTGTCTCTTCCCACATCCTCGCATTCATAGATCTCACGAGGCATTCCACTCTTCTTCAATTGCGATTCGCAGCTCTGGAAGCGTTATTGGAGCAGGAACGGGGCTCGAATCCGACGTTTCAGCTTATCCCATAAGTGTTCTATTGGATTCAAGTCCGGGCTTCGAGCTGGTCCATTGTACGAATGCCGACGTCCTGTAGATACTAGATATACCACATGACCAACATGAGGCCGAGCATTATCCTGCATCAACTGGATATTATGTCCGATATAATCTGCGTAAAGTACCACATGGACTGCAAGGATTTCAATAATGTAGCGATGTGAAGTCAATCCACGTGTACGGCCCATCGGTTAGCGAGATGCCGCCCCAGACCATTATAGATCCTCCTCCATAAGCAACAGATTCCGCGATGCAACACTGAGGCTAACGTTCTCCAGGGCGACGATATACTCGCTGACGTCGATCACTTTGATATAGACTCACCCTGGTCTCATCAGTGAAGACTACATTAGTCCACTCTTCTAACGTCCAATCCCTATGCTCTCGAGCGAATTCAAGTCGTGCTTGACGGTGGGTTTCGTTAATTTTGGACCTGTTGCAGCTCTCTTTGGAGTCAGATTCCGTTCAGCAAGTCTCCTTCTGACGGTAGAAGAACTTCTGACTACTTGGCGTTCGTCACTCAGTTTTTGTTTGACTTGAACCTTTCAAAATGAAGGAGCGCGGGAGGAAAATATGTTAAGCCAATCAAAAGATTAAAGCGAGCGTCGGGAAAAATGAACTTCCATGACAATTATTATTTTCCGGCCGATTTTGCAAATGTTTCATGAGCTATTCGGCGCTGATGTCATTGAAGGGATGAGGGGGCATTCGGTGGCTCAGTGGCAGGGATGTCACTCTATCTATGAGTTGCCGGTGCGTGGGTTCGAATCCCACTGTGACCCATGGATGTTTGTGTTGTCCATAAATTGCTCCTATGGCAGCCGATGTAAATCGTCCCGGAGCTACCCGTTGTAAAAACGGCCAACGGCTGCCAAGACCCCCTTCGATTCAAGAGAAAAAAAAAATCTCTTGAATCGCTACAACAACAACAACAAGGGATGAGGGGGTGGAGGTTAGGTAGAGATAATTTACTGAAGTACGGTGCCTTCACGATTTTTTCCTGGTTAATGTTGCAGATGTTTCAATAGGAATTCCGATATTGAATGAAAGTTTAAGTCATTCAAATGCTGATGAAAGCAGAAATAATTCAGGCGAAAAATTCACTAAATTCCGCTGTTTTAAAGTATGGTAAAATACTGCCGTGCTCTGTGGCCGTGATGGTTCGGTCGCCACTCTGTGAAATAGACACTCATAGAGAAACGAGTTTCCAAACTCGGCACGACTCGTCGCAAGTTTATTATTCAGAAGAAGATGATAAGAAATATTCTTATCGTAGAATAATAAACTAACAATGCGACTAGGAAGTGGTATGGCTGACAACCGTATCACACTCCGAATTCAATTGTCTTTGTAACGTTGATGACTACACTCCGGTAGTCATCAACGCACCATGCTCCACTAGGAGTTACGGTAATCAAGAGAGAAAATACTGCCGCCATAATTTAACTCATTGGAAATTTTCCGCATATTTCAATAGTTGTTTGGCAGTTTGGGGAGTAAACCTAATTCGTTTAGGATATGTGGGCAAAAGTATGCGAAGAAAACCTGACTTGATAATTTTGGTTATTGTGAATTTCATGCATGTTTCGAAAGTTATTCTTCTATTCAGAGTAGAGATCAATCCGGTGAAGCAAATTTACTGGAACCAATTTATTCGCTAAGGGGATATAGGTGGAAAATAGCTTCCTTCAAAATTGGCTCATTTTGAATTTTTTGCAAGTCTTCGCAGTAGTAGAGACCAATCCGATTGAGTAAAATTACTAAAATTCACTAAAATATTCAAAATGTTGGCCAAAGGATCAGAAAAACAGCTAACTTGAACATGTTTCCCATTGTGAATATGTATTATTATTCAGTCATTTAGAGAGAGACTAATTCGGCGTAGCAAATTTACTGACATCCGCTTATTCAAAAATATGTGAAAAAGAACTGTCCACAAATTTGCTCATTGTGAATTTTGTGCGTGTTTCAATACTTAATATAAAGTTTTGGTTGGAATTGGTGCAAATAAAAAACAATGTTCGTAAAAGTACCAAATTGTACGTTTTGGAGTGGAGTGCGTTCTGGTGGTGCAAATTTATTTAAATCCACGACTTTGTTCAGCAGATATAGACAAAAGTATTTGAAAAAAAAAACTGTTTTCATAATTTTGCCTATTGTAAATTTTTCGCATGTTTCTCCGGATGATGTAGGTAGACCAATCGGTTGGAATCAATTTAATGAAATCCGGCATTTCGTCCAAGCAATACAGGGAGAAATATGCGAAAAAGAAAAATCTTTATAATTTTGCTCATTGAGATTGTTTTTACATGTTTCAATATTATTCTTATATTCACGCAGGTGACCAATTTCGTAGGAAAATCTTCCGTGTAACGTATTTCTTTTTCAAAGACGCACATTTCCCATCTACAGATTTGCGCCACGTGATTTAAGGGCGACCCCTTTGTCAACCTCGTTGGGAGAAGGGGTTCCATCGCATAGCGCGACCAGCAATGCAGTTATCACTCTTCCGCAACGTGTGACCAATCCACTGCCACTTTCGTCCATAGGTATTTGACCTGTACGCCGAAGAAGATCTTCATTCGAAATTCTTTGGGGGCAAAAGTTTCTTAAGATTCGACGAAGACAAGTGTTAACGAAAGTTTGCAGCGTCTTGGTAACTGCATCGGAAACTTTTCAAGTGCTGCTCCCGTATAGGAGCACTGAAAGTATCAGGGAGCGAAACAGCCCCAGTTTGGTTTTATCACTGAGATAATTGCTTTGCCAGAGTTTGGACAACATGCCGAAGAAACACTTGGCACGGTTAATGCGGCGAACGACGTCTTGATCAGTACCACCTTCAGCAGCAACAATGCTACCTAAATACACAAATTCGTCTACTTGTTCTACAAGTTGTCTATTGATACTTATGGGGATAGTGGGGTTCCCAGTCAGGCTAAGTATTTTGGTCTTGCTGGTATTAATTTTTAACCCGACAACCTTTGCCTCTCTCTCGAGATCCAGAACCATGATCTTATCCGAGAGTAAGCAAATGTCGTCAGCATAGCCCAAATGTTGTTCTTCAGGCAAAGCTACACGAAGCACATCACCGATCACTAAAAGAAAAATAATGGGTGATAAGATGCAACCCTGCCCAACCCCGCTATGAACTGGAAAATCCTCCGACACCTTACCTTCCTGGAGCACTATTTTCTCTGATACACTACTCTTGCGTAAGACCGCCCAGATATATTCTCGGTTCACACTGACGAGAGCCTTCTTAAAATCAACAAAGAGCATGTGACACGGAGATCTATATTAGACGCATTCTTCTTCTTCTTCTTTATGACACGATAGCCCGACGTCGGGCCTTGACCGCCTGGATTGAAGACCTCCAATTGTCGCGGTCACGCGACCTTGTCCTCCAGTTCCGAAAGCCAAGCATCTGGTGGGCTTCCTCACATACAGAATGCTCCCATCGGGCTCTCGGTCGTCCACGCAATCTGGCTCCTTCCACTCGTTGCGCGTTCATCACCTTTTTAGGCATGCGATCGTCGTTCATCCTTTGCACATGTCCCACCCATTTCAGATGCTGCAATTTCACGATTTTCGACATATGTAGCTCCTCATACAGCTGATACAACTCATGGTTGTACCGGATGCGCCATTCACCTCGTTCACGAACGGCCCCGAAGATTCTTCGGAGAAGCTTCCGCTCGAATGTGTCCAACAGGTTTTCAGAGGTTTGGGTTAGGGTCCATGCTTCGCAGCCATAGCATAGCATAGGTCGGATGATGGTTTTATACATGTGGAGCTTCGTGTTTCTGTGCACCAGATTCGAGGTCATAATTAGGAGGACCGAAAAATAACACTTATTAGCTAGTTGTATCCGTCGCTTTATCTCATCTGTTTCGTTGTCGTCCTTTGACAAATTGCATTCGACGCATTGCTCGATTACAATTCGTAAGGTGTTGATGTGGTCGATGCAAGAAAAACCAGATCGAAACCCAGTCTGCTTTTCATCGATTTGGTTTTCTAAGGGCTTATATAATCCATGCAACAACAACGCATTGGTCTCGGCGATGACACGATCCAAGATAGAGCTACCTGTAGAAATATGCTGAGAAATTATCGCCAAAACGGGCGATGTGCCTACACCGCAGGTCGAGCAACGCGGAACCATGGAGCGGTATAAAGAACGAGGCAAGGAAGAAGAAGATATTATCCTAACTGGAGCGGATACAGCGGAAACCACACAAATACCCCTTCAATTATTGCATTCTGTAAGACTGCCCTTTTGTGGAAGTTTGACAATCAAACCATCCTTCCATTCAGTGGGAAAAGATTCTATATCCCACGCTCTACCAATAAGAGGGTGCAACAGCTCCGCTGTTAAGCCCAGTGTTGCCTGGTAAAGTTCGGCTGAAATGCAGTCGAGCCCAGCAGCCTTGCTACGTTTTAGTGCAATAATAGCGTCCACGATTTCTCGTTTCGTTGGGGGAGTTGATCGTATACCTGTGTTTTGACGGGAAGCTAAATTATCAATATGAGGGGGCCTCGCCATCAGTCATTCGATTTAAAACTGCAACTGGAGCTATGCGCAGCATTGTTATCAGCCAAGCTCACGTCAAGAGTAAAGAGGGACCTACATTTCGAAAATATACCCACGTTCCTTTGGTCTGATTCTGAAATCGTTCTTCACTGGATCAATTCTCCATCGTCTAAATTTAAAACGTTTGTTGGCAACAGGATATCTCAAATTCAGGAGCTATCGTTATTCATCCAATGGAGACACGTACCGTCACGCGATAACCCAGCGGACTGTCTATCAAGAGGCATTTCCCCGAAAAAATTGGCAAGTTGGAGCATTTGGTTCTACGCTCCAACATTTCTACATGGGAAGGAATCAATTTGGCCAAAGGCATTCGTCCCAAATAAATCCATTGGAACTCTATTCAACACCGAGGAGAAAAAATCGAAGCCGTCAGTTGTGTCCGCTGCGGGTAGCTGCATGGAAGAAATAATGTATCAAATACGACACGGAAATTCATTCCAAACTCTTAAACGAATAATGGCGTACGTCATCCGCTTCACAACCAATGCAAGGTCACCTAAAGAGCTGCGTCCAACCAGCATAGGACTATCACCACTGGAATTGGATAATGCGCTTCAAGTCATCATCAGTACTATTCAAAAATCAGATTTCAAGGAAGATATTCAACATTTACAAAAACATAAAGAAACTGGCAAAAAGAGCATTCTCAATGGACTGTCGCCATTCATCGATGACAGAGGACTATTACGCGTCGGAGGTCGGCTTGCAGAATCCCACATATCATACGATGCAAAGCACCCGATGATACTTCCTTACAATGATGCACTAGTTAAACTTTTGATGCAAGAGCTCCATGAAAGCAATTTTAACTGCGGTTCTCAAGCCTTATTGTCGATAGTCCGCCAACGTTTCTGGTCAATCAAGGGAAAGTCGATGGCGCGATCAATCGTCCAACACTGCGTTCGCTGTAATAAACTGCGACCCAAATTTATGCAAAACATTATGGGAAATTTGCCAGCCACCAGAGTCACACAATCAAGACCCTTCATAAACGCTGGAGTGGATTACGGGGGCCCATTTTGGGTACACTACAAGATCCGAGGGAAGAAACCGCAAAAGGCCTATCTCGCCATTTTTTGCTGCTTTGCAACGAAAGCAGTTCACCTAGAACTCGTTACAGATTTAACTACGGAAGCCTTCATCGGCTGCTTGAAGCGATTCATTGGACGGAGAGGACATTGTCGTAACCTGTATTGCGACAACGCTACGAACTTCGTGGGGGCGCGGAACCGACTATCTGAAGTCACCAGTGCAATCTTCTCAGCATCCGCTCAAGAAGACATAACTCGAGCTTGCAGCAATCGAGGAATAACATTCAACTTCATTCCTCCCAGGGCGCCTCATTTCGGAGGTCTCTGGGAAGCGGCAGTAAAATCCGCCAAGCATCTGCTGCTGAGGAGCGTCGCGACGAGCTCGCTGACTTATGAGGAGTTGGAAACAGTAATGATTGAAATCGAAGCTATCCTGAACTCAAGGCCTATCTCGCCGAAGTCAAACGACCCCGCAGACATAACCGCTTTAACGCCAGGTCATTTTCTGATTGGCGAGCCATTAACTGCTCAGATCGACGTTCACGCTCAGTCGTCAAGGGCAAATCTTCTGACGAGATGGAAACTGGTTAGCTACATTAAAAATGAATTCTGGAAAAGTTGGTCAAGGGAATACCTTAACGAACTGCAATACAAGCAAAAATTGACCTCACTAAGTCCCAATGCAGAGCCGGGGACGCTAGTAATAATCAAGGATGACAACAATCTTCCCATTATGCAATGGCCTTTAGGCAGAATTATTACCACGTATCCGGGTAGAGATGGCGTAGTTCGAGTTGCAGACGTTAAAACAGCCAACGGAATCTGTAAGCGGCCAATTCATCGAGTAGCACCCCTATTCGCAAACGACGAAGAAATATGCGGAGCTGCGACGAAGGAAGATCTCAACGATTCCATTCGACCATCCCAGTCAATAAGAAGCAGTAGGAAAAAAGAACAACGATGGCGGCGACGAAGCGCCAATTCCAACAAAGCGGTGTTACCTTCCGAGTACGCCACTTCTACTTATCGCCTTGCTGCTTCTTCCCCTTTGCCTTGCAACTCCGATACAAACTTCTAAGGGAATACACCTTGCCGGATCACCCATGGAAGAAGAAAACAGCCCCATTCAAGTGACTATGTTCGGACCAAACCCGGGAATCCACTTTGAGGGAATTGGCAGAGTTAAATTCGCCACAACCGACTGGAAACTAGTCGTGTTTTACAAGCTGCAGCCCATACGTGACCAAAACAGTGTTCTTCACAATGGAACTATAGCACTTCAGCGGATATGTGACTCAATGCCAGACTGCCTTACGTGTAGATCGCTAATAAAGCAATTGCATCAAATGCAAGCAGAGTTATTAATTGATGGCATGCTCATATCACGAGGACGTACTAAGAGGGGCGCCATAAACCTGGTTGGAAACATAGCGCACTCGCTGTTCGGAGTTCTTGACGCTGATTACGAGGAGAGAATGTCAAGCATTATCGAAGGTGTCAAGGGGAACGAAAATCACTTACTGAATCTTCTTAAAAATTAAACATCGGTTCTTGACGCCACCTTAAATATCATAAAGAACGACGAGATAATTGTGAAGGAAGGCCTTACCCAATTAGAAGATCACATTAGGCAGCTTGAAAATACCATCAGAAGCAAGGGTGCCGCCACATTTCAGCTCCAAACGTCCCAATCGTTGCTCGCATTATCACTACAATTTAGTCTATTTGGAGCACAAGTGCAACGAATTCAATACTCGCTACTCGATGTTTTAATCAACACACATAATGGGAAAATCAGCCCACTGTTGTTTTCCCCTGAGCAGTTTCACGAGGAAACCATGAAGATGAGAGCTCATCTCCCACCGAACCTCCAATTACCCGTGGATCAAGACAATCTCATAGCGCTATACAAACTGGCGACTGTGTCAGGGGCACTGACAACTTCCTACCTCGCAGTTACCATCAAGGTGCCGCTTGCGCAACGAAATTCATTCGAATTGTATCATCTTGTACCCATACCCACCACGCGGAACGACTCCTTAGTTGCAATCGATCTCACGACATCATTCTTCGCAATCAACCAAGTACGAGACCAGTTCTTTGCTATGAAGCGAATCATGCTAAACGAGTGCTCCAAAATCCAGGACAATGAGTTACTCTGCTCCAACATCAAGTCAATATACACGTCTGAATCGGAAGCTGTCAAGTGCGAGCTTGACCTGTTCAACAAGGAAGACAACGCTCGGTGTGCCTTGAGAGAAATTCACAAATACTCCACGTGGTCGCCGCTAATGCATCATAATCGATGGATTTTTGCGCTGTGTTCGATCGATCGGTTAAACGCTGTTTGCGGTGACCGAACTTATCCGATAACCCTTCAAGGATCCGGGTTGCTAACGATTAACGAAGGCTGCACGCTGAAGTCCAAGACCATAGCCTTGCAAGGTCAATCCAACATCACCAGTAATGCGATTGCGTCTTACACGACCTTAATCAGTACAACTGCTGCTATCAACTCAACGTGGTTTGGCGATACCATGTTCCCAATCGCCCCAACAGCCGTGAGGGTCAACTCGACAAATCCGCCCAACCACGCCACGCAAGTGAAGGAACTATCGGAGCTCCATCAACAACTGGTCCGTCAAAACGTCCTCTCGCTTCCCAATGAACTGAAGAGCCGTACGCTGCATCATCATGTAACGGGGTACACTGCCTTAACATTGTCGATGGTGATCATAATCTCTTTCTTCCTCTCTATTTGGAGAAAACGTGCGTTTTGTGGGCCCTCTGAACCATTGTCCAAGAGAGTACACATGTTCCAGAATCCAATCTTTGTCATTGTGCAATAGCCAAAAGTCGTAACCGGTAAGTCAGTCCTAGTCCTAGTAGACGTTTCGTTAGCATAATTATTTTTCAGATGCGCAAGTTGCTAGCATACACATCCTATCTGAGGTTTATTCTGCCCCCACACCACAGGGGTTTTACTCGTAACGCCCCGTCGAGGACATAGGAATTGGCTTGAGCCGTTCAACCTATGAGCCCCTGTAATGAAAGGACTTGGCCATCCGAAGACGCCCAGGGGACGGAGCCAATGCCTCTACAACTGTGCAGGTTGGGCAATGACGATAGGGCTCCTCAACGAGCGAGCAGCGGCATGCGCTTGCTGTAGCTCAGTTCGGGAGATACGGGCGGGGTCGTTGCCCCTGTCCTTTTACAAAATAGAAGGGATATCGCATGCCTGCGGGATCACGACACAACACGAGGGTTAAAATTGGGAATATATATTATTATCGAGAGCCAACTAGCACAGATGCCATCTCATTTTTGCTCCGTGGACCCGGATGGCGACGGGTCCCGGCCCGAACCGCGTGCTGTTCTCCTGACAACTGTCACCCAATTCCACGAAGTGGTTTGCATCTCATTCCACCATTTTTCGGACCAGCTGTTCCGACCACTGTTCAGAGATCGGGAGGGGCTCCCGAGTTATCAAAAATGAAAGATAACACAAAAAACATAAAAGTGCGTGCGATTATCACGCTAAATATCGATCGCACAGGATACAGGAGTCAAACCTAACATCTCAAAGGCAGACACGACTCATCGAGGAGCTTTTTATGTGGTGAATTGTGTGGCATGGGGAATGCTGTACATTTTGCTGTACGTTTCCCAATGCTGTACGGCACACCACTGTAAACCGAAATGGTCCATTTTATATTGAATGTCTGGGATGAAAATAAGCAAAATGTAGAGACCAAATGCAACTCAATAGAATGCACTCCATGCGTGGCACGTATTTATCCCACCGACCAGCCTTCCCAATTATACTGAATCACACTAGGCCACTTCTTTTCATCTTGCTGTTAACTAATTCGTCATATCCGGCTCTATCGATTACGCATGACATTGGCCGCCTCTAGAACATTGACCCAAACACAGATGGCACCTCCAGACATTTTGCCCTTTTAACGGTGGCCCATAAACGGTCTCCAAAAGAATTTTCTTTTAAACATTCAGAAATGTGAACTTCTAATTGCTCTATTGAACGCCACACAGACACCCACAACTGCATTGCACCTCATCGCTTCTGTGGCCACCCGCCGCCGTACCCAACAAAAGTGAACGTCTTGCGACACGTACAGAATCGAAGAACCCATAAAAGAGTTTTTGCATCTACTTGCAAGGGGTTCCAGTCGATTGGACGGTTATGCACAATGCATCTAGCGCCCAACCGTGGTTGCATTAGATCTGCTGGAAAAATGTGTGCATGCACGCAACATGACGACGACGAGTTTGCAGTGAAATATGCGTTCACTTTCGATTTTTTTGCGGTTCGTCGGTATTTAGTCATTTGAGAAGCAAAAATTAGCAATCATGGTGATGACCGTGGCAACTCTTTTGTGTATTTCTTAATTACTCGCGCCCACTCTTATCCGCCGCACACAAACAGAGCAGAGCAACGAAGACGACGAGAGGAAGAGCTATAAGAAAACGCCCCACATGGCGTGAGTTGGGCTGTTTGGGCTTCAACGACGAGACATATTTTACATAATTCAAGAAAATTTCCATAACGCCTTCGCGTTGAACATGAAAATGTGCGACGCATCGAGCAGCAGTGAAACCGCAGAAGCGGGAACGAGAATGACCCGTGGCAGATAAACAACAAACAAACAACCAGTCGCGGATGACAAACATTTGTCCGATCCGACCGCATACTGGCCTGAGGCTGGATGAATCCGCCACCAAACCGACTGAACCCCGCGTGCCCATTAATATTGATCAATTGACGACGAGTCAAATATCGAATGGACGTAGGAATTCGCCCGGTCGGACGTTGGACGGGAGGTTGTTGTTGTTGTCGCTTTGCTTTCCACAGCGCAGTCGTCTCGGGCGATTCTTCGGATCTTAGTCAACCAGGGAGGTCGGTGTGGTGGTGATAAGAGCGCGGGGTGAATTGATAAGATAACAACAGAGAAGAATCATACGGCAGAGGAATTTGAACGTGGTGGCTGCATGACCTGTTTCAGTATGTTTGCACAGTGAATCCTCTTGCATGGGGATGACACGTCGTAGTAATAGCAATAGGCTCGCCACAGAAAAACATTCCTAAAAATAAACGATGACTTAACAACACACACACTGGGCAGAAATGTGGGTCAGACTAATCGAATTGAGAGCGCGCGCGGACAGACTATGCCCTGTCAACTCACCTGCATCTTTGGCCCTCTGAATGACCGAGTCCAGGTCCCGGCTGTACTTTTTATTGGTCAAATTCGCCCCCACGTCGATGACAATCAGATTCTCGTAGCAATGCTTCATCTGGTCCTCGGTGTGTTGTTGATTGTCGGCCATGGTCACAGCAGTCAGCAGCAGCAGCAGCACCCAATCGATGATGAGCAGCAAAAAATTCGTGGCGTTCCAATGACAAGTTAGCGTGTAGCCTGCAGCGAGCTCGCCCTAGCGCGATATGAATCTCGCAGTTCACAGACAAAGAGACAGGGACGAGCGAGTCGCGAACGATTTTTTCTACTTTCACACGCACTGTACACGAATTTTCCGCGAAACTGCCGAAGAACAACACGCGGCACGCACAATATGAACTGATCCTGGTTGGGTCGTCGTTATTTACGCGCACGGGCACCACACTTATCACGATTAGTAGCGCGTTCTTCTACGAGGAATTTTAATTATAAAACGGAAAAGTGTCAAGAAGAACTAAACGTGAAAAAAGAAGAAAAATTCGAGCCAGACGTGTCTCTTGTGTTGGTGCTGGAGCCGTACTCACTCAGCTCAGAATTTTTCACACATTTTTCTCTTGGTTTGAAGGGTTCCGATTGGAAGGGGGTGGGAAAATGGTAGGCGTTGCCATATATGCGCTTAGAATTGTCAGTTTGACAGCACTTGTCAGTCGCATTTTCGCGAATTTGTTGTTTGGCGGTGTCCGGTGTGGTCGCGTTTTGAGTCTCGTGAAAAAATGACGAATATCGTGCAATACGTGATTGTTCGCGGAGATTTAATGAAAGCATTAAGTTGGCCATTGGGTGCTGTAATTGCCCAGTGCTGTCATGCCGTAGCGGCCGTCTCGCATTTGCATAAAGACGATGCCGACACCCAGGCGTATTTGGCCGACTTGGACAACATGCACAAAGTCGTACTAGAGGTGACTGGCAACATTTTTTTTTTATTCAGTACTAGATTGGTCGTGGAGGATGTGACGTAGCGGAAAAGACGGAAACATAATTTAAAATTTCCGTTACAATTGTTTTTCTTTAATAATATTCGAATTTTCTTAATTTACAGGCTCCCACGGAAGACGATCTGAAAAAGTTGAGTGAAACGCTCCAGGCAAATGAAATTGCCCATAAAATGTGGGTGGAGCAGCCGGAGAATTTTCCCACGTGTATTGCTATCAAGCCGTATCCCAAGGATCAAGTGCATAAATATGTGAAGAAATTTAAATTGATGAAATGAATAAACGCTGAAGAAATTCTTTATTAATTGTGTGTGTCTATGTATGAAGAAAATATGAAATGTTGCAGAAAGCAGGATTTGCGAGATTAAGAGAAGAGTGACTGAAGAAAATTGTCACAAAAGGTAATTTTGAGAATAATTTATCGGCGATGTTTTGAATTTAAATTGAAATTATGGAAAATAGCTTATCCATAATATGTATTGAATTGTATATGTGATCGTGCAATCTTGCTATATATGAACACGCCCAAGCAACCATTCGTTTGCTTTAAAGAAGCACTTCACACTGTAGCAATCATATAGTACCACGAAATTCATTTATCGTGTGACAGCACTTAAAGTAATGTTTTGATCCGATAAAACATCCTTAAAGTATTTTCCGGAAAGCTTTTATCATCATTATGGAATAAATTTAAAGATGGTGGTATAAAACTTCGATAAAACTGTCTCTAAACGTTAATCTAAAAACGTACTCCTTTAAATACTCCACTCTTGTGTTTATTGGATGATACACCACACACATGCAATAGTCTCTCTAAGTTAACTCACACACATGCATATATTCTTCTATAGCACAGTCGGTGTCATTTTTATAGTGTGACATTCGTATGGTCATCCAATAAATTGTTCACCGTAGTCTTAAACAAGGATGAACTTTGTGATTTTTTAATGAATTGACACTTATGAAGTTTTCTGAAATACACAATTTCTGTATTAGAATTCCTTGAAATCTTGCATGAAACGCACACGTATGCACTCATTGTTATCTTCGAAATTAATTAAGGTGATCTCTGCGCAGAAATTCACTCTATTTTATTGATAAATGTATGATAGAGTACATTTGCAGAAGAGTCGATAAAGAATTGTCAAGCATTTCTATAGTAGCAACAACCATGTAGTGTTTCCGAGCAATGCCGACCATATGTGAGGTTAGCTGAGTGGTAGCGTGTAGGACGGGCAATCAACAGACATTGGTTCGATGCCAGCTGCGGAAATTTTTATACCCTTCGCTCATAGAGTGAAAGGGTATATTGTTTTTGTTACGCCGATATTATGTAACACCTCAAAGGAGCCACCGGAGGTATGGCAAAGTATATATATAAATGATCAGGGTCGGTCCCTGAATCGAATAAGCCATGTCTGTCTGTCTGTCTGTCCGTGTGTCTGTCTGTTAGCACGATAACTCCCGAAATAATGAAGCTAGCGGTTTGAAATTTTGGTCAAATGTTTGTTTTGCTAAAATCTTGGACGGTATTGAAAATGGGCCAAATCGGACCACAGGTTCCCCTACCTCCCATACAAACTACCCCTCCTTGATATTTTAATTCGGCCATAACTTTCGGTAGAATATCGCTATCGACTTGAAATTTTGATCAATGTCTCATTCTGACATATACTTTGAGTTGATGGAAAGTGGATTAGGTCCGACTACCCCTACCCCTACTTCCCCTACAAAGTTATATTCAGTCATATCTTTTGATAGAATGTCACGAAAAACTTCAAATTAATATCAAATGGTAGCCGTTGGATGTCGTGACAAGGTAATAAAGATGTGTCAGGTCCGACCCATCTACCCCTCCCTCCCCAACAAAAAATATGAAATTGAATATTTTGGGTTTTGCGTGCCTTCTAGGTCTGTACATGGGTATAAGGTATACACTCATCGTGCTATTCGCACGATTAGAACTCGGTCCCGTAACTTTGTCATTAAGTTTGTAACGCATTAAAGGAAGCATCTCCGACCATACAAAAAGTATACATGTATGATCAGCATGACTTGGGGAGTCGATTGGAGCATGTCCGTCTGTCTGTCTGTCTGTTGCGACGCGTTTTACTCGGCGGGTATTGAAGCTAGCAAGCTGAAATTTTGCACACGTGCTTCTTATTGTTGCAGGCTGTTTGTATGTTTGATTCACCCAAATTGGATCACTGGGTCATGGGGCTGCCATACAAACCTAGCTCCCCAATTTGAGTTCTTCTAACAAAAACTTTTTTATTTGTGTACCAATTTCAACCAAATTCCACAAAAAAGTGTTTCTATACATAACACATAATATATGCAAGAATTGATCAAATCGGACCATGGGGTCATGGGGCTGCCATACAAACTTAACCCCCCAAATTAGGTTCTTCTAAGAAAAACTTTTTTATTTGTGCACCAATTTCAACCAAATTTCACACAAATGTATTTCTGTTGTTGACACAAAACATATGTAAGAACGGATGAAATCGGACCATGGGGTCATGGGGCTGCCATACAAACCAAACCCCCCTTATTGGTTCTTCTAAGAAACATTTTTTTACACTAATTTCACAAAACCTTGAATTAATGTGTCTTTATCAAAGCAACTAAAAAGTTCAAAACGAATGGAATCGTACTGTGGGGTCATGCTCCGGCAACCCCAATAAAATTTTCCGAGTAAATATTTTTATTTGCCCACTTATTTCAACCAAGCCCAAAACTTTTGTCAAGACGGAAGAGAAAGAATGAGGAGGGGGAGTAAATACAAGCCATAGGTACGCCCGAAAAAACTTTTAGCCCAAGCGAAGGGTATCCAAATTTCAGCCGCGCCCGAAATTAGCCTCGGCCCCGGGGGTTGGCGAGCGAAGCGAGCAGGGGGCGAAGCCCCCTATTTTTTTTTTTGCAAATTCGTTCAATGACAGAAAATGATGATATGAAGCAAATGACGTACGCCTTTTTAAAGCATAATTTAGTGCTACAATAAGGTTCTATTGCAGGGGTTCCCAACCTTTTCAGGTGCGTGCCCCCCTTGCAAGGATAGCAGAATCTGGCGCCCCCCAACGAAAATTTTGATTAAGAACGGAAGAAGGCATTTTTCAACTCATTCTTTTTCTTTTGTCAAGAATTCGCCACGTTGACAAATACTAAGAGAAAATTTGTATCATTGAAAAAATCTCACAAAGATTTTGGACTAATCAGATCAGCTTGGATTCTATTTTCCCAATTTAAATTTATGAGCAGTTCCAAAGCTTACATTTACCTCATTTGAATTTTGAATTGATTCCACACTTGAAACTATAAAATAAGGCTTCAGTGAGCAGGCGATTCGTCACACCATGGCAACGTTTGAGTTTGACTGATACGAAATGAAGAAAATGTAACAGCCGTAGCGGCCAATATACAGCTGAATTGGATATTGCCGGAGAGCTGGATTTGGCCCTACGTCCCTACTACATTGGGTAGAGAATTGAGGTCGCATGATCTTGATCATAAGACGGTTATTGCGCGCTGAAAATGTTGCCTGAAGATCCGGTTTTATACCAAAAACTCATTTTCCCTGGCGAAGTCCATTTTTTTGGCTCAGCGGTGCGTCAACAAGCAAAATTAAAATCATTGAGTGACTACATGTATTTTATGAGGCATCATTTCAATTGCATTCAAGTTTAAGAGGTAGTCCACTCCTGGTTTTCCCTCGGCCTCTATTCCTAAAACAATTTCAGCGATCATCTGAGAATCAGCGATCAAACTGACTTTGGACAGAGGCTCCTCACTAATATATTGTGGTTGTAGCGAATTAGAAATGTTGTTCATAATTTGAAGAATTTTACCAGCTCATGGCCGTTGTAATACAATCCATCACTTAAACACTCGAGTTGAGTCCACGCCCCCCTTTGCCAACCACCACGCCCCACTAGGGGGGCGCGCCCCACCGGTTGGGTAGTACTGTTCTATTGGATTTAAAAACGGCGCCAAATGCCATTATACGCCCTGTGGCATGGGTTAAGAATAATGCCTCCGCTTCCTCCGGCGTGTCGTAGAAGGCGACTAATGAGGCAGGGGAGAATAAAACTGTCCTGGGCTTCGTACAAATCACCACAATTGCGCGCGACGTTGTTTGTGCTAAATTGTGTGGATATGAACGAAGCTTAATATAAATTGACCCCTGTGGTGTTGGGGTTAGAATTATGCCACAGCGTTCCCGGCTTGTCGTAGAAGGCGACTTGAGGGATAGGGTGTGTAGGCTTGTAACTTGCATACCTGAAACTAAACTACACTCGAAACATTGAACGAGCCTCGGATACCACGGACTGATTTACCGGCAACCACCTTTGGCTACAAACAACGGACTACGATTGGTTTTTGGAACGTTCGAACGATGTGGGGCGAGTGCAGTAGTACAAGACTCACGGAAGTCGAACGGGAAATGACCGCATATAGAATTTCGATATTAGGACTGAGCGAAACAAGATGGACCGGATCGGGAACGACCTTATCACCTAGTTCCCAAATTGTGCTGCTTTACTCTGGTAGTGAACTTGAAGCCTCACCCAGAATGGCTGGAGTCGGCATCCTTTTGAACAAGGAAGCTCGCCAATCTCTTATAGATTGGAGGCCTATTTCCGACCAAATAATAACTGCCAGATTCAAGTCCAGAGTAAGGAACATTACTATAATTCAGTGCTACGCCCCGACTGAGTCAGCCGACCAGCATGCTAAGGACGCCTTTTACCACCTGCTTGGCGACACCTTTGACAAGGCTCCCAGAGGTGATATAAAAATTATTATGGGGGATCTCAATGCTAAAGTTGGGTCTGACAATGTTGGATTGGAACATCTTATGGGCAATCACGGTCTGGGTGTTAGGAACGACAATGGTGAGTTGTTCGTAGAGTTCTGTAACTCTCGTCAGCTTGTCATTGGCGGCACCTTGTTCAAACACAAACCTTGCCATTTAGCAACCTGGATATCTCCAGATGGCCGAACAGAGAACCAGATTGACCATATAGCCATCTCCAAAACATGGAGGAATTGTCTCATGGACGTCAGGGCTAAGCGTGGTGCTGATGTAGGCAGCGATCACCAACTTGTCATCGTAAACATTCGCTTGCGCACCGCTGCTATTCGTCGCACACAAAACGAGCGTGTATCGCCACGATTTAATGTGCAAAAACTTAAAGATCCATCAACAATACGTGCAGTTTCTAGTGCATTGCACGAGATAGCTAATGCACAAACACCAGATACTCCTTCATCAATTGATGATAGATGGAACATTGTGAAGGACGCTTTTATATCGTGTGGCGAAACATTTGTGGGTAGATTTCAGCGAGGTAGGAGACCATTTATCAGCGACGATACATGGTCTCTGATAACTGCACGGAAGAGAATTAAAGAGCAATTGAACTCCGCTACTGACACTACAGTCAAGCAACAACTGCGGACCGAGTACAATTCTCTTCAAAAAAGAGTGCAGAGAAGCGTAAGACGTGATAAACGCAACAACATCAACGCGTTAGCGGTGGAGGCAGAAGATGCGGCTTACCGTGGTGACAGTGGGACCCTTTACAAGCTCATTAAGCCATTGACTGGCAAATCTTTTACCCATGAGCATCCTGTAAAAGATAAAGACGGGTCTCTGCTAGTCACAGACGAGCAACAACTGCGCCGTTGGAGAGAGCATTTCATGGAGGTACTTAACAACAACTTCAACCCTTCAAGCATACCTCCACCGGAAGCAGCGAGTCTTCCGCAAATGGCCAGAATTAATACCGGTGTACCATCCAAGCTGGAAATAATTAAGGCCCTTAAATCATTGGAAGCTGGTAAAGCCCCGGGGGCAGACGGTATCCCCATGGAACTTTTGAAAGAGGATACCAACGCTACATCGGATATTCTTCTACCCCTGATCCAAGAGTGTTGGACAACCGAGACTCTCCCTCAAGAATGGAAGAAGGGCGTCATTGTTAAAATCCCTAAGAAAGGAAATCTCAAGGATTGCAATAATTGGCGTGGAATCTGTCTCCTCCCTGCAGTCTCTAAACTGATGGCCAAAATAATCTTGGACCGGATCAAGAAAACGATCGACCGCACTTTGAACAATGAACAAGCTGGTTTTCGTGAGGGTTTTTCATGTAGCGATCATATCAACACCCTCCGAATTATTATTGAACAATTCGCTGAATGGAGATCCCCGCTACATCTAACGCTTTTTTAATATCGACAAATAGGGCACCAGTAAATTTACTGGCATTTACGCCTTCAAAAATATGACCACAGACGGATAGCAAAGCATCCTCCGTAGATTTACCCTTTCGAAACCCAAATTGACTATTGTTGAAATAATTAATTTTTTCTAAGAAAGAAACCATCCTATGTCTTATCGCTTTTTCAAAAATTTTCGAAAAGGGAGAAAGAAGAGAGATAGGACGATAATTGTTTGGATCAGATGTGTCACCCTTTTTGAACAGTGCTAAAACATCAGCTGTTTTCAGTTTGTTTGGAAAAACACCACTCGACACGGACATATTAAATAGATAGATAGATAGATAACTGTTTTATTTTAACCATTTTCTTTCGTGCAACAATAATTCATTACAAAAACAAGAAAGGGCATGGCATATTGCCGTCTGCCAGATTAGGTTGACATTTCCAATATTATTTGTTTTTAGTTTAAATTCATTAACATGTTTGTTTCTTTTTCTGTTTTTTTTTTATATTTATGTACAAGTTTATTATGTAGTTTATATTTCTGAATGAATGTTTATATATTTTGTATTAGAGGTATTATATTAGGACGCTCAATTAAGATATTTGTTCACATTTTTTATGCTCAATAAAACTTAGTTTTATATATATCATAGTGCTTTTATTATACCCTTCGCTCATAGAGTGAAAGGGTATATTGTTTTTGTTACGCCGATATTATGTAACACCTCAAAGGAGCCACCGGAGGTATGGCAAAGTATATATATAAATGATCAGGGTCGGTCCCTGAATCGAATAAGCCATGTCTGTCTGTCTGTCTGTCTGTCTGTCTGTCCGTGTGTCTGTCTGTTAGCACGATAACTCCCGAAATAATGAAGCTAGCGGTTTGAAATTTTGGTCAAATGTTTGTTTTGCTAAAATCTTGGACGGTGTTGAAAATGGGCCAAATCGGACCACGGGTTCCCCTACCTCCCATACAAACTACCCCTCCTTGATATTTTAATTCGGCCATAACTTTCGGTAGAATATCGCTATCGACTTGAAATTTTGATCAATGTCTCATTCTGACATATACTTTGAGTTGATGGAAAGTGGATTAGGTCCGACTACCCCTACCCCTACTTCCCCTACAAAGTTATATTCAGTCATATCTTTTGATAGAATGTCACGAAAAACTTCAAATTAATATCAAATGGTAGCCGTTGGATGTCTTGACAAGGTAATAAAGATGTGTCAGGTCCGACCCATCTTCCCCCCCCCCCCCTCCCCAACAAAAAATATGAAATTGAATATTTTGGGTTTTGCGTGCCTTCTAGGTCTGTACATGGGTATAGGGTATACACTCATCGTGCTATTCGCACGATTCGAACTCGGTCTCGTAACTTTGTCATTAAGTTTGTAACGCATTAAAGGAAGCATCTCCGACCATACAAAAAGTATACATATATGATCAGCATGACTTGGGGAGTCGATTGGAGCATGTCCGTCTGTCTGTCTGTTGCGACGCGTTTTACTCGGCGGGTATTGAAGCTAGCAAGCTGAAATTTTGCACACGTGCTTCTTATTGTTGCAGGCTGTTTGTATGTTTGATTCACCCAAATTGGATCACTGGGTCATGGGGCTGCCATACAAACCTAGCTCCCCAATTTGAGTTCTTCTAACAAAAACTTTTTTATTGATGTACCAATTTCAACCAAATTCCACAAAAAAGTGTTTCTATACATAACACATAATATATGCAAGAATTGATCAAATCGGACCATGGGGTCATGGGGCTGCCATACAAACTTAACCCCCCAAATTAGGTTCTTCTAAGAAAAACTTTTTTATTTGTGCACCAATTTCAACCAAATTTCACACAAATGTATTCCTATTGTTGACACAAAACATATGTAAGAACGGATGAAATCGGACCATGGGGTCATGGGGCTATCATACAAATCCAACCCCCCAAATTAGGTTCTTCTAAGAAAAACGTTTTTATTTGTGCACCAATTTCGAACAAATTTCACACAAATGTATTTCTATTGATGATACAAAACATATGTAAGATTGAATCAAATCGGACCATGGGGTCATGGGGCTGCCATACAAACCAAACCCCCCATATTGGTTCTTCTAAGAAACATTTTTTTACACTAATTTCACAAAACCTTGAATTAATATGTCTTTATCAAAGCAACTAAAAAGTTCAAAACGAATGGAATCGTACTGTGGGGTCATGCTCCGGCAACCCCAATAAAATTTTCCGAGTAAATATTTTTATTTGCCCACTTATTTCAACCAAGCCCAAAACTTTTGTCAAGACGGAAGAAAAAGAATGAGGAGGGGGATTAAATACAAGTCATAGGTACGCCCGAAAAAACTTTTAGCCCAAGCGAAGGGTATCCAAATTTCGGCCGCGCCCGAAATTAGCCTCGGCCCCCTAGTTTAATTGTGGCTAGGTGAGAGAGCTGGGTGATGAAGTTCACACAACTCCAGATTCTGCATGTTCATCTACCCAGCTCTCTCAGCCACTTTTATGATTTATCAGAAACTTTCGTTTATTATTCGCTGTCTGTATCCCAATGCAACTATACAATATCCATACAAGGCGTCCCAGTCCAATCCGTTTAGTAGAGCGTCTGTTTCACAGCTATTTAATGTGCTTTTGCCGAGGAAGGATTTCCTTATTTCCCTCAATACGGGGCAAATGCCTACGAAGTGTCGGGTGTTTTCCCTTGTTTGCAAATTACATAGCGTACATGATATTGGCAAATCGTGTCTATGAGGAATATAGTTTAGGGGCAGAAGTTCACCTCTAGCCTTGAATATCAGCGATATCTTCTTAACAGAGAATTCGTTTAAAAAGTAAGTAGATTCCTTCAGCTCATGGAGTAATACCGCGTATATTTCTCGGTGTTGAGTTGATCTTGCTTGCTCCGCCACCTTTTCACGTTCGAATAGTTCAGTGTCGCTCAGAAGTTTCCGCAGACTATAGTTGGTCGCACTTGTAGCATCCCAATTAAATTCCAGTCCCATCCTGTTTGCGATAGTAATAAGGTCATCGTAAAATAGCGAATTCGTTTGGATTGCTTGTAACGTTATTATCTTCGGCAGCCTGACGAAATCCATTGCTGTGATTTTCTTCAAGTAGTTGATATGCATACTTAGCGTCTCCATCAAAAGCGGGTTAAGACCAGTTTCTCTCAACAGCAAATAATTCGGAGTCGCCATTGGTAATTGAAAAATGCGCTTTAGGTAATATCTTTGTAATCTTTCCAACTTCCTCATATTCCTTAGCTCCCCAAACTTGGGCCCCGTATAGCAGAATAGACTTTGACACTGCTTGAAATATTTTGTATTTAGCTGTGTGTGAAATATGCGCATTGTTGAAGCAGTTTTTCCACACACAGTTTATAGCCCACTTAGCTTCCTTAAGCTTCTGGCTGAGATGCGGTTCCATTTTTACGTTGCTAGAGATCCATATCCCGAGATATTTGTATTCCTTCACTACTTCAATCGAATTTTGATTCAGCGTCCATGTTTCGTTGTGTGCTAATCGGAAACGCTTTTTGAAGACTATTATCTTCGATTTCTCAAGATTTACCGTGAGCTTCCATTGGGTGCAATAACTTTGCAGGCCATCGATCATTTGTTGTAAGCTACCAGGTGATTCCGCTAAGAACACTATGTCGTCCGCGTATAATAGACCTTTCAGCAACACACCAAAACCTCTTGCGCCACCAGGCATATTATCTAAGATGTCGTTTATAAAAATTGAGAACACATCAGGACTGAGTTTGCAGCCTTGCCGCACACCAACATTCGTGTCGGTGTCGAGAGTTCGTTCCCATTCCATATCATAGCCGTCGTATCTTGGTAGAGTCTTTCGAATATGTGTCCAAATTTCGATGACATGCCGATATTGTACAACTTATAAAACAACATTTGCCGATCAATCGTATCAAATGCCGCTTTGAAGTCGACGAAAAATGCGTATAGTCTCCTTTCTTCACTCAGGTAGAGGCGTGCCCAGTTATACAAGATAAAAATATTATCACTCGTCGAATAGCCTTGTCGGAAGCCAGCTTGGTTTTCAATTAATATTTGCTCCGCTTTTAGCCATTTAGCAAACCTTATTTGTAGCAAGGTTGTAAAAATTTTGCTGTATTTACAAACGAGATACCACGATAACATGATGCGTCGTTAACATTTCCTTTTTTGAACATTGGGAAAATTACCGAGTCTCGAAAGCCTTCAGGAACGTCGCCGCTATCAAAAGTTCTATTGAACTCATCACAAAGAATATCCACAAGCTCCGCTGGATTTGAAAAACTCGACCGGAATCCCGTCGCTCCCTGGTGCTTTATGATCCTTACATTTTTCCATAGCTGTCACTACTTCACATCTCGTTATCACTGCATGCAAGATCGGTTTGTTGCAATTGGGTCTCGCAAATTGGATTGGGCTATCGGTATTTGTACTATGGAGAATTTGACTAAAATGAGATTTTAGAGAATCAATGCTTAATGAGCTGTTTTTCTATCGCGGCATGTTGCTTTATAATGTCGATTTGATTCCAAATACATTTTCCTTGCGAATTCGTCATTATTTCTCCTAAACAACTTTAGCCAGGCGAATGATCGTTCTCTCATTTTTTCGCACAGGTTGTCGTACCAAGGTTTTCTAGTAGTCTTCTTGGGCGGTTGCAAGTTTTGCGCACATATTTGCATGATTTCTATTAATTGTTCGATGTTTACGTTACCCGCTCGAGTTAATTGCGCACTAACATTACTTTGAAATTTCATTCTACATTCTTCTCGCCATACAAATTTTGGGAGGAGGTTCATTGGTCTAGTCGCAGTTCTACCGATACAATCTAACCCAATCGTTGTGATAATTGGGAGATGATCGGAGAACTGCTTAGTGTCCACCATGAAATCCGTTATGAGGGGCTGCCAGTCCAGTTAAATATAAAAGCTAATATATCAACAATATTAATCGCAATTTTTTTCAGCATAAAGTTAGAAAGACAATTATTGACAGATGAATTTGATTTTTTTAGCGACATTATAATTTGATATAATTCGTAAGACGAGATTCGCGCAAAGAAAAAGCTTTCCGTCTGAAAAGCATCAGAGACAAGACGATCTGAATGAAAATCCACAGAATCAGCAGAAATATTGTAAGAGATGTCTGAGAAAAAGTTCACAAATACATCAGCTATCACTTCCGAGTCAGATGAAACTCCGTCACCACATTTAATGCTTTTTATACTATTGCTCGAGCTACTTCTATTAATAATTCTATTAATGGTTGACCATTCTTTTTTGGGATTGCCTTTATTTATGTTTAATTCATTAATGAAATAATTTTCTTTCATCATAGGGATTTCATGTCACCTAAAATTATAAGATTTTTACTCTTTATCCCAGACAATATATTTTCTAGATCATCGAAAAAAGCTTCCCTTGATACATCATTGAAACGGTACACACATAAGAAAGTAAATTTCTCATTATTAATGAAGCACTCCATTTTGAGAAAGTCGCCACTGTACATATTGTAGGTGCAAGTTTCACAACTATAGTTAATTTTAACAAAAGCCGCAACTCCACCTTTTGAGGTGACCAATGGAGTTAGACAAGGTTGTATTTTATCACCAATACTGTTCCTTATTACCATCAACGACGTAATCTGCGACGCTCTAGGCGACCATAAAAGTAAGGGTATCAGGTGGAAATTATTTGATTACCTTCAGCACCTGGACTATGCCGACTACATTTGCCTTCTTTCAAACACCGCAGATAAATCTGTCTCAAATGACAGATGCTTTGCATCGTGAAAGTCGAAGTGCTGCTTTAAAAATTAATGCCGCTAAGACGAAATACCTGAGCTTGATATCAGAAAGGCAAAGAAACATTTCTATCTCCGGACAGCAGATAGAAAAAGTCGAGAACTTTACTTACCTTGGGAGCGTAGTGACAGCGGATGGTGGGGATGATGCCGATGTAAAGTCGCGCATAAATAAAGCCCGAGCAGTATTTTTCAGTTTGACTCCTCTCTGGCAAAACAAAAACATCTCCAGAAATACCAAACTCCGGATCTTTGAAAGCAATGTAAAATATGGGTGTTCCACTTGGAAGGTGACCAGTGATATTACAACCAAACTACAAACTTTCGTGAATCAGTGCCTTCGACGCATCCTACAAATTCGCTGGCCTGAGGTAATCTCTAACGACGACCTCCTCCAAATTACTGGCCAAAATAGGATAGGCATCGACATCAAAAGGCGGAAGTGGCAGTGGATAGATCACACACTTCGAAAAGAGCCAAAAAACATTGCAAGACAGGCTCTAGATTGGAATCCTCAGGGAACCGATGCAAGGCGTCGTGTGGGAAGACCCAAAAATACGTGGAGAAGATCATTTGAGGCAGAGGGAAAATCTATAGGCAAATCGTGGGACCTGCTAATAGACAGAGGTGGAAAAGAGGCGTAGTCAATGCCCTATGCCCCACTAGGGGTTAAAAGGAACCAGAGAGAGATTCAGTGTTTAGACCCTGTAAAGTGCCCCTGTTATTGTTAGAAGAGAATATTCTATGAAGTATTATAGGAATACAATTGTTACTTGGGCCCTTTCTTACACTTGCTGCAAATGTTTGAAGATATCTTAAGTAAGCTTCACTTCCCTTAGATAGGACTATCTTCCAGATTGTTTTACCTCCTCCGGTGGTGCTGACCATTGCCCATGTGGGCGTGTTCGGCTCCATACAGAGTTTATGCCGAAAAAAATTAAGTTTTAAGAATCGTCATAAAACAGATTTTTCCTACATAAGTTGCGTTTTGTTTTGAAAACGCGGTTAACTCTGACTCAAAAAAAAACGCTCGTGTTTAACTTCCCGGTTAAGACCAGCTGCTCGGTCAAACAGCTGGTTTCATCCCAAAAGACGATTATTGATATACAAAATCTAAAACCACCATGAATTGAATGAATGCTGCACTGTTTACTTTAAGACATGTGTACATACTTTCCGCGCCTTCAACACTTACCCATAAGTGCACAATTTGAATTTTTTTTGAAAGTAATTTTTCGCAACATTCTATCGAAAGATATGGCTGCAGGGGGAGTTTTAGGGGAGGTTGATGATACTTTGGTCAGACCCACTCCACTTTCAAGTTCAAGGATATGTCAAAATTATGCATTGATCAAAATTTCAGCTCGCTAGCGATATTCTATCGCAAGTTATGGCCGAATTAAAATATCAAGGAGGGGTCATTTGTATGGGAGGAAAAGGAACATTAGGTTCGGTTTGGCCCATTTATTACGAAAATTTCAAATCGTTAGCTTCATTCAAAAACGATATATCCCTTACACATCATAGGTATAGGGAATGAAAATTTATAGTTTTGCTATACATATGCGTATATGTATACCTAAGTTACGCAAATCAATTAGTTTCCCGACCCATAAAAAAAAGAGTTCAAATATAATTCAATAAAATCCCCTAACGATCCAAACTAATTACCGAGAAAAACATTCAATAAAACCCATCGTGTCGTCTACGCCTATCTCACCACTTTGTCTCTGCATATTTGTCCTGGCCAATTTTCACCCACCCCGTATAGTGAGTGGCTCTATGATTCGTGCAAAATGTTCAACTCTATCCGATTTTTGGCAATAGCGCCGCACCGCCACTTTTGCAATGAATGTAAATTCAATTTTCCATCAATTTATCACCCTCAATGTCGAATTCTCTAATAAATCCCTTGATTCGATTTTAAATAAATTTTTAGAGAGCGCGACGCAGGAAGATACAATTTCCGCAAAAGTCATTGGTTATGTTTTATGGCGCGACTATAGGACGAGGAGAATATGTTGACGACAAATACGAAATGATGATGGCGACGAATGAGATGATTCACTGTGCCTGTCTAGACAGTTTCAATTTTCGTTCGTCTTCATCATTTTGACAATTGAAACTTGAGATGTATGCGCTATTGAAGAAACGCATTCATTCTTCAACGCAATTGCCAATGTTAAATATTAACAACATATCATCTATTCATACAATTCATGAAAGAATTTATCATTTACCTGTCCTGACCAAAGCCGTGACACATATTTAACGATAAATAATGAACAGATCTGGATAGAATGAGACATTGATCTCTTCTGTTCACTTGACGCAATCAATGACATGTTCAATGTTGAAAGTGGATACGGAGCTTGAAGACGATAGGGAAGACGAAAGCGCACATGTGTGGACATAGCCAGCGCTCGAATAGATGAAGATCCTTCTGAATTCTAAATGAATTCCGGAATCTTTCAAAATCCTTGGATCCGTCGCCCCAAACAAATATTTTCCTATTTCCTATTGACGACGATTATCGGAGCTAATAATGGAATTCAAAAAAGATTGTAGAGTGATGAGAGGCTATTCGGTCGTATCTGCTGGCAAAGAGGCGGCTAGCACACACAGAGACTTTGGTTGGGATTGTCTTCCGGAAAAGGGATGGAAACGATAAAGTGGATGGATGGAGTGTCGTCCTGGGGGTGAAGTATACAGGTATGATGGCGTGGCGTGGTACATTGATGGCAATCGAGGATGGATTAGGCGATTTGGATTGGTAATTTGTCAGATGAAATGCCAAAATGAAGGTTCAAGTGATAGATTAGGCATAAGGTCTAGGGCTATAGGGGTTGAATTGCGAATTGAGATGAATGGTTAAATTGGCCAGTTAAAGATTAGACGGAAGTATGCAAGGAAAGTTGATTGGAGATTATTTGGCCGTGTAATAGTCCTGACACACCAGACGATAAACTCGTTTCATAAACCGCTAAAAGCTCAGAGCTTCATAAACTCGAATAGCATGACACACTATTCGAATGCAGGTTATGAATGTCAAAATAAACTGATTGAGCTTTCGATATGTGACAAATAAAAATATTGCGATAAATTTAATTGTCAGTTTCTGGACATCGTCCGTATTTAGCAGTTTTTCTTTAAGAAATAGCCAATTGCAGTATATTACAGGTAACGGAAGTGACCCTAACTAACTATAAAAGAGCTAGAAAGTCGACAAACAATTGAAGAGGAGTGTTAATGGACTTATTGTGATAAAACAGACCTTATGAACAGACCAATCCGTCTTTCAGAATAAAGTTTTTCCGCAGTAAAGAAATCAAAATTTTACATATGTACTTTGTTTGCATCCGTATTGTATGTATTTATAATGAAATATATAGATGATGCGAAAGTGGCAAATAAAAACTAAACATAATATGTGCAGTGTCAATTTTTCTTTTTTTTTTGTGTGAATATTTAAAATTCATTCAAATTCGCAACTAAAGTATTTTTTCTTGGTTTCACTTTCTTTAATTCGGTAAGAAATCTTAAGGACGAGAATTAACTTCATAGAATCGGACTTTAATATGATATCAGTTTCAGTGTTTCTGTGCGCCAGCAGTTGCGTAGATCTACATATACATATGTGCACATACATATACACATAAGTATAGGTATGGATATGTGTAATCATTTTGTAAAATTCTAATGAAATAAACATGTGGTACTTTGACATAATGTTGTGTGAACATAAAACATTTTTGAAATATAACCTGCCAACTTCTATAAAATTAAACCAAAAAGAGCTTTATGAAGGTTATAATAAAGGTTTACAAATGAAAGCTTCATCCGTTTGCGGGTTACAACGAGGTTACGGGAGCTTTCATAAACTCCAAACGGCATATAACCTCGTTATAAACCGCTTATAAACTGGTTTTTGGCTCATAAACTGCATTCGTTCGTAAACTCGTTTAGATGTGTCAGGACTATAAGGATGTTAGGCGAATTGGAAAAAAAAGTCACTAGGTATATATGGGGTAAGAAACTTCGACATCGATCCCAGATTCGAACGGTATGTACTGCATTTGATGATGTCACGCCAGTCCCACAACATACATACAAACGCTACTTCTACATCTCTACTGATGGTTTCAGACGGCTGCGCCATTTCTGTGTTTAGGTACACAGTAAATCTTTTTCAACCAGATTCTAGTCAAAAGCACCTGCTAAATGGCCCCAGGTTTGGGGCTGAATGTAGTGATAAGCGTGAAGATCAATGGTAGTTATGTGTATAGTTTCTATGCTCTACCGCGGTGAAATGACGCCGTCCAACTGGTGCACGCCAAGAACAATAGACAGACAAGATCACGCAGATAGCTGTACGAAAATTTTTCGTTCTGCGCATGTACGTCACAATAGACCGGAAGTATACGAGAATTGAGACCAGAATGCCAGCTTCAGGCGCAACTGCTTCAAAGTTCGATGGTCAGTGGATGTCATTCTGAGTGGAAGTTCGGGTCCTGGAAAATGTTCGAGTTTTCGCTGATCGACTCCTTCATTGATGGTTTGCTCGTCATTCAAATTTATTTATTTATTATTCATAATTTTGGCTATGTGCCTCATCGTCATTGATACGGGGCACTTTTTGTTCCACTTGGCAATACCCTTTTCACGTGTATGAATTCCGCAGCCAGCATTGGCGTCAAATATAGTCAAAATAGTCAAAAATAAACTTCACTTCATGCATCGCGAGTCGACGTGTTGTATCTATAGGACGCATTGAAAGTGAAACACATGATGGTCAGCTGAAGCAAATGCCATTAATCAGTATGGGTGCTTACATATGGAAAATACAGTTCTTTTCTCGTCAAAAATGATTCGTACACTTCTCGAATTCTTTTTACTATATAAGCCAAACGCAAGTCTGATTCTTCACGTATTCATGTTGTTGGCGTGAGTGTACCAAGACATTAGCGTTACGGGCTGTGACAAGTTGGTCGCCACACCACACTTTTGCAAACAACAAATATTTTTATAACCCTTAAGCTTAAAATTTTTGTTGTTTGCAAAAATGTCAACATGTCGCCCATCCAGAAATTAGACCGCTTTGAAGCCATTCCTCCTTATTTTGGTAAATTTAATCAACATTTTGACATGGAATTCATATGGATTTATTTCGCGGTGTGCATTTTTCATTTCTCACGAATAATACACAATTTATTCATTTATTTCGCGTAAGTCATGCATATTTTTCAAATATATGTTACATAACTATTACATCATCTTTATCAGTAACGATTTTGTAGTCTTTATCCGTAACAAGGCGCAAAGGCGTATAGATGATGATACAGGGGGATATCGTCATATACTGTTTGTATGAAAACGTGATAAATGACAAAGGAATCTGGACTGACGTGTAGTGCATGAATGATAAGTCACACATGTGTTTTTTCCTGGCTGGGTGATTCCACTTGACTGTCACTATAGTTGCTTCGTCCGCCCTACGGTAAGAGACATTGTCAATTCCGATTTCTTGTTGTTTCTCCTTATTGTCCTTGGTTGAGCCTGGTTTGTTACTCACGGACGGCTCAAAGACCGATACAGGTTCTGGCGCAGGAATTAGCGGTCCAGGTATTAGTCTTTCTATTCCAATAGGATTTCGACCGATCATATTTCAGGCAGAAGTACACGCAATCAAGGTGTGCGCAAGAAAATGCCATGAAAAAGGCTACACAGACAAGAAAACATCAATATTTACTGACAGCCAAGCGGCAATGAAAGTGCTGACACGCTTTACTGTCACATCGAAGCTCGTGTGGGTTTGTCAGGAAATCCTCCAACAGGTAGGCTCCCTTAACAGTCTTACCCTTTACTAGGTACCTGGCCAATCGGGTGTCGAAGGCAATGAGCACGCCGACGAGGTTGCAAGGAGAGCATCCGGCACCCCCTTCATCATCATCATCAATGTGGCACGATAGCCCGACGTCGGGCCTTGGCCGCCTGAATCGTTGACCTCCAATTGTCGCGGTTACGTGACCTTGTCCTCCAGTTTCGGAAGCCCAGCAGCTGGTGGGCGTCTTCACCTACGGAGTTCTCCCAGCGAGCTCTCGGTCGTCCACGCAACCTCGCTCCGTCAATTCGTTGTGCGTTCATAACTTTTTTTGGCATGCGATTGTCGTCCATCCGTTGTACATGCCCCGCCCACTGCAAACGTTGAAGCTTCACGATTTTCGATACTTCCAGCTCATCGTACAATTGATACAACTCATGGTTGTATCGGATACGCCATTGGTCTCGCTCGCGAACGGCCCCGAAAATTCGCCGAAGGACCTTTCGTTCGAATCGGTCTAGCAAAATTTCGGAGGCTTGGGTAAGGGTCCATGTTTCGCAGCCATAACATAGCACGGGTCGGATGATCGTTTTGTACACGCGGAGCTTCGTGTTCCTGTGCGCAAGTTTCGAATTAATTATAGGGAGGACCGAGAAATATGTCTTATTGGCTAGTTGTATCCGTCGCTTAATTTCGTCGGTTTCGTTGGCGTCCTTTGATAAGTTACAACCCAGATAGTTGAAGTTGTCTACATACTCGATATTAAGGTCCCCCACTGTGATACTTGAATTTGCTGGCGTCCTTGTTTTCGATTGCAACATGGCCTTAGTTTTGCTTTCGTTGATATGTAGTCCAACTTCCTTTGCGGCGTTATTGAGGTTATGCAGGAGGCTTTCTGCATCACCCAACCTTCGAGACATGATGTTGATATCGTCGGCGTACGCTACTAATTGAGTCGACTTGATGAGTAGCGTTCCGCTGCTGTCCATATTCATCGCTCGAATTACATACTCCAAAGCCAGGTTGAAGAGCGTCGGCGCCAGCCCGTCGCCCTGCTTGAGTCCAGTACGAGTTTCAAATAGGTCAGTGAGTCGGTTCTGCACTTTGACCTGCGAGACGGTATTAGTCATCGTCATCCTTGTGAGTCGCACTAACTTTGCCGGTATACCAAAATTCAGCATAATGTTGTACAGTACACTTCGGTCGATACTGTCGTATGCCTGCTTGAAGTCGACAAAGATTTGGTATACGTCGATGTTGTATTCCCAGCACTTTTGGAGTAGTAGCTTCACTGTGTAAAGCTGATCGGTCGTTGAACGACCAGGTCTGAAGCCGCCTTGATATTCGCCAATGATTTGTTCTGCGTACGGATTGATTCTCTTTTCAAGAATTTTTGATAAAATCTTATAGGCCGTACAAACTAATGATATGCCCCTGTAATTCTCACACTTCAGCTTGTCACCCTTTTTGTGGATTGGGCAGATTATGCTTTTGCGCCAATCTTCGGGGATTACCTCGTCGTTCCATATTTTCAGCAGTAGCACATGTACAGCGTTGGTCAGGCACGTTCCACCATGCTTCAGCAGTTCTGCTGGGATCTCGTCAGCGCCGGGCGCTTTATTATTTTGGAGCGACTGTATGGCAAGACTCACCTCCTCTACTGTTGGGGGTAGAACGGGAGGGCCTGGTTCGGCTAACTGCTCAAGAGCTAGCTCCGCGGGGGATGTTGATGATGCATTGAGGAGCTCTTCAAAATGCGAGGCCCATCGTTTGTTGACGCTTTCGATGTCGCTGATGATGTTACCATCCTTGTCCTTACATAGGCTTGTCCTGGGTTGATATCCGTTCTTGATATTATTTATAAGTTTGTACGCCTGTCTAGTGTTCTTACTGGCTAATCTTTGGTTTATTTGCTGTAACTGCTCGTCAAAATGTTTGCGTTTCTTACGTCTAATTAACTTATTAGATACTCGCCGAAGCTCGTTATATCTTTCTTTCTTGGCTCGGGATGCGCGTTGTGTGTATTGGCGATAGGCTTCATTTTTCGCCTCAATCGAGGCCCTGCATTCGTCGTCGAACCAGTCTGCTCGTCTGCGCCGGCCTTTATAGCCCACGACCTCTTCTGCGACCTCTTTGATGCTGTCTTTGAGCTCCTCCCAGAACTCATGGATGCCTAGATTATTGAAGTTATCAAGCATGGGCGACAGTTTTTCCTCAAGGGCTGTAGTATACGCAGCCGCCGTGGCATCATCAATCAAATTGTCAACCTCGAAGATCTTGGTAGGGTTGATTCTCGTTAGGTGCACCGAAGAGATTCTGCACCTGTAGGTCGTCTTTACCAAATAGTGATCGGTGTCGCAGTTGGCTCCTCGATAGGATCGAACATCTAGGACATTAGAAGCCCATCTCTTGCTGGTCAGTACGTGGTCGATTTGGTTCACGGTGTATTCATCTGGAGACTTCCAGGTCTGCTTATGGATTCGTCGATGAGGGAAGCATGTAGAGCTTATGACCAAGTTTCTGCCGCTCGCGAAGTCGATAAGTCGCTGACCGTTGTTGTTGTTTTCGTCGTGGAGGCTATGACCTCCCGTAGTTCCCCTATGCCAGCTTTCGTTTCCGACTTTGGCGTTAAAGTCTCCTAGCAGCAGCACCCCCTTCTTTGGCCCAAAAACCTACTGTGGGTTACCACTCTGTGCAAGCCACCTCACACTGGGAAGCTCTTCCAGGGCTTCGGCAGCCAAACATTTTCGTTGCCTACTACTCACCTAAATGTACCCTTAGTCTAATGAACATGATCAGAAACAGGCTCCTCACAGGGCACTGCCGTCTGAATGGCCATTTAAAGACCATGCGCATTGTTACCGACGCGAGCTGTCGCTTTTGTGAGGCTGACGACGAAACGGTTGCGCACATTCTTTGTGAATGTGAGAGGCTCGCAATGCGCCTCTTGAACATGGGCCAGCTTGATCGATTTATCGAGAGAAGTCGGTCAGATAAGTTCATCTAACCCATAGCTTGCGCAATGGCACAATAGAGCAACGGTCGCAGTGCCCAGGGCTACCTAACAGCCACAGCCCATACTAAATCTAATCGATCTATCTACTCACAGTTGATGTTGTCGGTTTGCTGAAACTATGTACAGATCCACGTCGAAACTCTCAGTCCTAATGATTTTGAGATCTAGAAATTGTGGAAGGGAGGTTTGTTCAGATTTGCCAGAATCTCTGCGCCCTCCTCCTTGAATATCTCACTTCTGAACTCTTTCTCTTCCAGGACGGCAATTACATTAGCCACTTTTCAGATAGAATAGAGCCTCCTTAATCGGGATACTGGAATATAATTCCTTAGCATCAAATGATATAGGGCAGTTGTTGGCGTTGAAATTGAAACCGCGTTGGAGGCTGCGATTACGATTTACCTGAACTCGTTTCCGGGCTGTTGCATTTCTATGGTATCCTCGGAATAATTCGGTATTTATAACTTTGTGCCTTGAAAGTTCCTGCCCATATTGGGCTCCTTCTACTTCTCCGGCCTCTTCGTGAAATTCTGCTTTCATTTGGTAATGGCAAATCCATTTTGTATTTTCAGCTAGGGTTCTGTAATTCTGGCTAAATGTCTCTCTCCGGTCTGCTTCACGTTTCGTCATTATTGTGTGGCGTTTCCTTCTTTCTTGATTTTTTTATGACGGTTTCCACCAGACACCACTTCTTTTTGTTCCATGCTTGGCTGTTATACTGAATTCTAGGCTGAATGTTGGGGGAGCATCTGCATCTGCTTTAGCAAGAATTATATCCTATAGATAGGCATCCAAAGATCAAACAAGAAGCCTGTTAGGGTTCCAGGGTTCGGCTGCTGTTTGGACAAGCTCCCTGCAGCTCTGGATATGTCCGCAAAATAAACTCGGTTTAACCCTATTTGACTCATTTCTTATCAGATCAGTGTAATGAAAGGACTTGGCCATCCGAAGATGCCCTGGGGAAAATAGGACTCCTCAACGAGCGAGCAGCGGCATGCGCTTGCTGTAGCTCAGTTCGGGAGATACGGGTTGGGTTTGTGCCACTCGTTGCCTCTGTCCTTTTACAAATAAAATATCGCATGCTTGCGGGATCACGACACAACAGGAGGATTAAAATTGGGGAAATTATGCGAAACGAAGCCGGCGAGTAAAGGTGCCATCTTTTTATGCTCCGTAGACCGGGGCCGGGCCAAAACTATACCCACTATATTTTTAAAACTAACCCGACCTGAGATGCCCGTAGCCGAATTAAATAGTAGGGCGTCTCTCTTACAAAATAAAATTCCGCCCATGGAAAGGGGAAAGGGGGGTGGTAACGTTACGCGATAGGATTTATCATGATAATATATATAAAGTTACGCGACGATCGAACCAGTTACATCACAACACAAAAAAAAACATACAAAGATCGACTTATAATTTTTGATCAATGCCTAATTCGGACATATACATACTTTAAGTTGATGGAAAGTGGAGTAGGTCCGGCTACCCCTACCTCTACCTCCCCTACAAAGTTATCTCTCTCTCTCTCTGGTTCCTTTTAACCCCTAGTGGGGCATAGGGCATTGACTACGCCTCTTTTCCACCTCTGCCTATTAGCAGCCATCGCCTTTAGCTGGTCCCACGATTTGCCTATAGATTTTCCTTCTGCCTCAACAGATCTTCTCCATGTATTTTTGGGTCGTCCCACACGACGGCTAGCATTGGTTCCCTGAGGATTCCAATCTAGAGCCTGTTTAGCAATGTTTTTTGGCTCTTTTCGAAGTGTGTGACCTATCCACTGCCACTTTCGCCTTTTGATGTCGATGCCTATCCTATTTTGGCGAGTAATTTTGAGGAGGTCGTCGTTAGATATAACCTCAGGCCAGCGAATTTGTAGGATGCGTCGTAGGCACTGATTCACGAAAGTTTGCAGTTTGGTGGTAATGTTACTGGTCACCTTCCACGTGGAACACCCATATAAAAGCACAGATTTTACATTGCTTTCGAAGATCCGGAGTTTGGTATTTCTGGAGATGTTGTGGTTTTGCCAGAGAGGAGTCAGGCTGAAAAATACTGCTCGGGCTTTATTTATTCGCGACTCTACATCGGCATCAGCCCCACCATCCGCGGTCACTACGCTTCCAAGGTAAGTAAAGTCCTCGACTTTTTCTATCGGTTGTCCGGAGATAGAAATGGTGTTTTGCCCTCCTGATGACAAGCTCATGTATTTAGTCTTAGCGGCATTAATTTTCAAGGCAGCGCTTCGACTTTCACGATGCAAAGCATCCGTCATTTGAGCCAGATTATCTGGTGTGTTTGAGAGAAGGCAAATGTCGTCGGCGTAGTCCAGGTGCTGAAGGTAATCGAATAATTTCCACCTGATACCCTTACTTTTATGGTCGCGTAGAGAATCGCAGATTACGTCGTTGATGGTAATAAGGAACAGCATTGGTGATAAAATACAGCCTTGTCTGACTCCATTATTCACCTCAAAAGGACTGGACAATTCACCCTTGTGCAAGACATGACATTGGGCTCCATTATAGGACTCCTTTATGATGGAAATAAGTTTCTCTGGTATGCCTCTCCTACGCAAGGCTGTCCAGATATAAGCCCGGTCAACGCTGTCAAACGCCTTCTCGAAGTCAATGAACATAAGATGTAACGGGGATCTCCATTCAGCGGATTGTTCAATTATAATTCGGAGGGTGTTGATATGATCGCTACATGAAAAACCCTCACGAAAACCAGCTTGTTCATTGTTCAGAGTGCGGTCGATCGTGGTTTTGATCCGGTCCAAGATTATTTTGGCCATCAGTTTAGAGACTGCAGGGAGGAGACAGATTCCACGCCAATTATTGCAATCCTTGAGATTTCCTTTCTTAGGGATTTTAACAATGACGCCCTTCTTCCATTCTTGAGGGAGAGTCTCGGTTGTCCAACACTCTTGGATCAGGGGTAGAAGAATATCCGATGTAGCGTTGGTATCCGCTTTCAAAAGTTCCATGGGGATACCGTCTGCCCCCGGGGCTTTACCAGCTTCCAATGATTTAAGGGCCTTAATTATTTCCAGCTTGGATGGTACACCGGTATTAATTCTGGCCATTTGCGGAAGACTTGCTGCTTCCGGTGGAGGTGGGCTTGAAGGGTTGAAGTTGTTGTTAAGTACCTCCATGAAATGCTCTCTCCAACGGCGCAGTTGTTGTTCGTCTGTGACTAGCAGAGACCCGTCTTTATCTTTTACAGGATGCTCATTGGTAAAAGATTTGCCAGTCAATGGCTTAATGAGCTTGTAAAGGGTCCCACTGTCACCACGGTAAGCCGCATCTTCTGCCTCCGCCGCTAACGCGTTGATGTTGTTGCGTTTATCACGTCTTACGCTTCTCTGCACTCTTTTTTGAAGAGAATTGTACTCGGTCCTCAGTTGTTGCTTGACTGTAGTGTCAGTAGCCGAGTTCAATTGCTCTTTAATTCTCTTCCGTGCAGTTATCAGAGACCATGTATCGTCGCTGATAAATGGTCTCCTACCTCGCTGAAGTCTGCCCACAAATGTTTCGCCACACGATATAAAAGCGTCCTTCACAATGTTCCATCTATCATCAATTGATGAAGGAGTTTCTGGCGTTTGTGCATTAGCTATCTCGTGCAATGCACTAGAAACTGCACGTTTTGTCGATGGATCTTTAAGTTTTTGCACATTAAATCGTGGCAATACATGCTCGTTTTGTGTGCGACGAATAGCAGCGGTGCGCAAGCGAATGTTTGCTATGACAAGTTGGTGATCACTGCCTACATCAGCACCACGCTTAGCCCTGACGTCCATGAGACAATTCCTCCATGTTTTGGAGATGGCTATATGGTCAATCTGGTTCTCTGTTCGGCCATCTGGAGATATCCAGGTTGCTAAATGGCAAGGTTTGTGTTTGAACAAGGTGCCGCCAATGACAAGCTGACGAGAGTTACAGAACTCTACGAACAACTCACCATTGTCGTTCCTAACACCCAGACCGTGATTGCCCATAAGATGTTCCAATTCAACATTGTTAGACCCAACTTTAGCATTGAGATCCCCCATAATAATTTTTATATCACCTCTGGGAGCCTTGTCAAAGGTGTCGCCAAGCAGGTGGTAAAAGGCGTCCTTAGCATGCTGGTCGGCTGACTCAGTCGGGGCGTAGCACTGAATTATAGTAATGTTCCTTACTCTGGACTTGAATCTGGCAGTTATTATTCGGTCGGAAATAGGCCTCCAATCTATAAGAGATTGGCGAGCTTCCTTGTTCAAAAGGATGCCGACTCCAGCCATTCTGGGTGAGGCTTCAAGTTCACTACCAGAGTAAAGCAGCACAGTTTGGGAACTAGGTGATAAGGTCGTTCCCGATCCGGTCCATCTTGTTTCGCTCAGTCCTAATATCGAAATTCTATATGCGGTCATTTCCCGTTCGACTTCCGTGAGTCTTGTACTACTGCACTCGCCCCACATCGTTCGAACGTTCCAAAAACCAATCGTAGTCCGTTGTTTGTAGCCAAAGGTCGTTGCCGGTAAATCAGTCCGTGGTATCCGAGGCTCGTTCAATGTTTCGAGTGTAGTTTAGTTTCAGGTATGCAAGTTACAAGCCTACACACCCTATCCCTCAAGTCGCCTTCTACGACAAGCCGGGAACGCTGTGGCATAATTCTAACCCCAACACCACAGGGGTCAATTTATATTAAGCTTCGTTCATATCCACACAATTTAGCACAAACAACGTCGCGCGCAATTGTGGTGATTTGTACGAAGCCCAGGACAGTTTTATTCTCCCCTGCCCCATTAGTCGCCTTCTACGACACGCCGGAGGAAGCGGAGGCATTATTCTTAACCCATGCCACAGGGCATGGGTTAAGAATAAGTTATATTCAGCCATATCTTTTGATAGAAAGTCGCGATGAACTTCAAATTATGTAGTATCAAATTGTAGCTGTTGGATGTCTTGATAAGATGTTAAACATGTGCCAGGTCCGACCCATCGATACCCTCCCTCCCCTAGAAAAAAACATGAAAATGAAAATTTTGGGTTTTGCATGTCTTCTAGGTCTGTACATGGATATAGGGTATACAATCATCGTGCTATTGGGCCTGTCTACACGCGGAACAAAACCGGTTTTTATATGAAAATTGAATTTTTCCGGTTTTTCATCTTGTTCATGTTTCGCGTGTAGACAGGCCCATTCGCACGATTAGAACTCGGTCTCGTTTTTATCTATTTTTTGGCTATTTGTATTAACTTTGAAGTAGACAACTGCGGATCGAAAACGGTCTGTTACATCAGGTTGTGGTGAATACCGGTAATATTTACATTTATTCAAGCTGGAACTAAAATTACGGATGGGTTCTAGGGGCACGACGGATCGTTAGGAGTGGGGCGGCCGTACATATTGTAACTGGCGGCTTAGGGAACAAGATTAGATTTGGTATAACTTACGTCGTTACGTCCATCCATTCAATGTCCAGTATCATCCACCTACTTTTAATTGTGGCGCTCGTAACTTCCTCCTTGGCCCTTAAACCGCTGTTTGTCGATGGTAACGTCCCAACCTGCCAATAGCTTCATCGTGGATTGCACCATCGTCTAGACCAATGCGTTATTGTTGGCGGCATTGCTATCGTCGCTATCACCTGAAATTTTCGAATAAACAACAAAGGATCAATCCTTAATGGTATAACGAATTATACTTATCTGAGCCGTCCTTGGGGAACATCACACGACTGCACAATTGTTCCCACAGTAGCTGCTCCACCGATCGCCAATCCGATTTTGATTGGTTTTTGTTTACCTGAAAATACAATCACAGACGTCAATCGATATGTCGATTAAGATCAGGTGATGAGTACGTTCAAATGAAAGAGAAGTATTCACAATGATTCGCCGAACGATATATGAAACTCACACTCACAATAGTGATTTTAAAAAGTGAAGCCCGTGCCATTGACCCCGCACCCCAAGTTCGAAAAGAACTTGCGGTGATTCACCGTTCGGGTAAATTAATAAAAGGCCGAGGATCATAACAGGATACCCTCTTTCAAATCTTGTCCGTTCGACGATAAAGGTGGGTATCCTGTAATTGAATAAAACCGTGGATAAAACTGTTGGAGGAAATCCAAATTCAACGTGATACTAATTTTGACTCTTTTTCCACCCTCTTTCAAATCTTGTCCGTTGGACGATAAAGGACCCGGATGGCCTAGGTACAAGAACCGGCAGGAAGAACGAGAGATCAGAGCAAGGCATTTTAGTGGAGATTTTGAAGGAGACGGCAAAAATCGAGGCGGCTTCGCGAATTGGAAGACGACGAGGACGAGTTGTTATATGGTGGAAAACGACGAGGACGAGTTGTTTTTATGGTGGAAGACGGCGACGACGAGGCTGATTTATTTGTGTCGAGGACGAGTGGTTTTATGGTGGAAAACGGCGACGACGTGGCTGATTTATTGTGACGACGAGGATCCATTTAGTTGGAGATAGTGTAGGTGGTAGGGTTCAATTGCCGCCCCGCAGGTCAGTTCTTTTTAGCTCTAAATTTTAGTGATAGTAATAAGTAATTAATAAGTGAAGTGATCGATCGCGGTTTCGAAAAATTTATTGAAGAAATACATAGTTGAATTAATTGAATTTGTGAATCCGTCGTGTTTTTGAATTACAAAAAAAAAAATAGAAGGCATAAAGGGGTGGTCCAAATCCTCCGCATTCGCGCTTGGCTAAGGACCCAGGATCACGAACGCGGCGTATAAAATTTTAAGCGCGTGGCGTCCCGCGGCCCTCGCTCCGCAGCGAGCCGGCATCGCCCGTTCACCCGTTAAAGTTGTGCTTGGCAAAAGAGCATGTAATAAATTGGCGCCCAACGTGAATTTACATATTTTATTATTGATCATGCCGTCGAAGTTTTTATTGCAACGCCTCAATAAAGAGGAGTTGCTGTATGAGATAGCTATTCGCGATTTAGAGACGGAAGACACCACCGTAGACGCCATGCGAAAAGTTTTAAGAGTCGCATTACGTTCGGAGACTCATCGGCAAGAGTCACTAATAATTAAAAATTATCCGTTCACCTCCGAAGAGGATTTAGAAGCTGTGGACGTGAAAATCGCGGAAATTACACAATTGGTGTCCTCTTTTAAGGGGGATAACCAAAGTGGTGACTTTTTAAAGATAAAAGCGAAATTGGAGTGGGGGCTTCGCCGCTTAGACAACGTCCAGCTGGATGTATCTATGGAAGCTACGCATTGTGCTAGGCAAAAGCGCGGTAGAAATACAATTATCATGTTGTATGGGGAGCTCTTGGAAAAGGCGGAAGGAGTGTTGGTAGAGGAAGAAAAGACAGGGCCAGCATTTAAAGCTGTTGCGAGGGGAGATCCGCAAATAGAAGCGCTGCGAGCAGGAATAGCACCTAAAACTGTTGCGAGGGAAGATCCACAAAATGGGGCACTGCAGGCAGGGCCAGCACCTACAACTGTTGCGAGGGAAGATCCGCAAAGTGAAGCGCTGCAAGCTGCAAGCTGCATCGACTCCCATTTTGAGAACCAGGAGACCGACATCTGTTTCGATAGCTAGGGATGAAGAGGCGCTCACTTCACAAAATTTCATTTCCGCAGTTGAGAAAAAATGCGATGTGACGAAATGGGGCGTTAAGTTTAACGGTGAGGTGCCGTGCTCAATTTTTTTCATTTCTTGAACGGGTAGAGGAGCTTCGGGAATCCAGAGGATTAAGTAAGAGGCAACTGTACCGATCAGCGGTAGAGCTTTTAGAACGGTCAAGTGAACGCCAACCCAACCATAAAAGAGACCGTTTCGCATAATATTGATTATACACTAGCCCAGAAATACGGGGATAATCGTCCGCACCTATGGGTGGATATTCTGGGCATCTCATACTGTGGGCTAGTGGATTCTGGTGCATCATGTTCACTAATTGGTAAGAGTGCCTGGAATGCTTTGAGGGACAAGGGAGTGCGGTTAGACAAGTCTGAGGATGTGTATGCACATCTAGCAAACGGAGACAAGATAACCTTCTTCTTCCTTGCCTCGTTCTTTATACCGCTCCATGGTTCCGCGTTGCTCGACCTGCGGTGTAGGCACATCGCCCGTTTTGGCGATAATTTCTCAGCATATTTCTACAGGCAGCTCTATCTTGGATCGTGTCATCGCCGAGACCAATGCGTTGTTGTTGCTTTTTCATTTGACACATCCAGGTGTTCTTCGGACAAGATAACCATTATGGGTAAAATTATGGTACCTATAAGGGTTGAAGACGGGCGTAGTTGAGCCCTCGTCAAGCCCTTGGTCGTCCCCAATACTCCTCGTCAAAAAGAAGGATCAGTCGTACCAATTCTGCGTCGACTTCCGAAAGTTGAACAAGGTCTCGGAACGCGATGCCTACCCCCTACCATATATTTCGAATATTTTGGATAAGTTAGGCAATGCGAAATATCTGAGTTCGGTAGATGTGACGTCCGCTTATTGGCAGGTCCCGATGGCTGAGGATTCCAAAAAGTATACGGCTTTTACAGTGCCGTATCGGGGCCTGTTCCCATAATAGACAGAGTGTCCCAACCGCAAGGAAGTTGTTGGAAACGGTTGTCACAGGTTTTTTGGACTGTGTCAGGCCTTTAGAGAACATTCAGCTGTAGGTGTAAAAGGAACCAGATAACTTACGTCACCTCCCGCTGCGTTACGTCCCGTTTCAAATTAATGGCCAGAATATTTCCGTGCGGAAACCCTATCAAAGTTAGTCCAGTCGAGTTGTATGTAAAGTGCAAAACAGAACGCTTTCGTTACATTATTTTCGGAAAAGCTCTAGTAAAATTCTGCTTCCGTATCGTGCCAGCTGTGCAATTACATACTACTCCACTGACACGTGTTCGACACGGAAGCATTCTGGCCATTTATTCGGAACGGGAGGTAACGTAAGCTATCTGCTTTGCCCTTAACTACACAGATGGCACGGAACGGAGGCGTTCTGTTTCGCACTTAAGTATATAAACGCCTCAGAGTTTAATGAAGACCGAACGAACACGGTTATCAGAATCGATTATTATTGATGATTCCCCCCTAAAAAAGAAAAAAATAATAAAGGAAATGGGTCAATGCCAAAAGTCCTTCGTGAACATGAAATTGATTGCTAGTTTTCGAAGATGAACAGGACGCAGTCAATCCATTATGAATGACGAACACTACGCTGGGCAAATTTAATTACCCAGTGGCGTTTAACACCTGCTGTGGCGCCGACAGGACTCAACAATGCAACAAACGACTTTCGTCGTCGACTATTTCAGGAATTCAATTACAGCCATGCTAATTTGCTTTGTCCATGCAACACATAAAGGCAAAATGCCACTGAGTCATTCGTTTCATGTTTCATGTCATTTTTTTCTGCCCTCTCAGCACATTGCCGTCAATCCAATCGAATTGACTTGACAACCTGCTCGTGGCCGACACGGCGACATTTCTCATGTCTCCTTACGACACTATACCTACGACATAGAGTGTGACTCAAATATAGCTGGCGAAGCTATTTCTTTATCAAAACGACACGACAAGAAGACACAACACATTTGCTATGTGTGATGTAATTTGACTCGATCAATCGCTCACAAACGGCATTTGATATCGCCAAGGAACAACTCTCTATCGTCTTGAGATAAGACTCGCCGATATAATCGAAGACAAAGTGCCCACAATAGCGTGGAACAAAGTGGAGATATCCGACGAATCGGGCCAAAACTATATCCAAGACGAAGACATTCATCAAGCTGACTGAGTTCCTTGGATGTGGACCATATCGTATCGCATAGAAAGAGTGCTAGTGCTATGTGCGGCTGAACCACATTCGAGACCATGATTCGTATGGGGCCACGGTCGTGGTCAATGGTATCAAGGAGGCATAAATCAAATCCGCACACCACATCACATTGCACCTTAAAGATATGAGGTGTGTGCTCGTTCGATATAGTATCGAATTTCACTATGCACAGACCGCGACTTTTGCCGATTAATGGACCTCTATATGGGCCTGACGGTGTTATCGATTGAAAGGTTTGTCCCGGGGAATTAAACAATCAAACCACACACGCCGCAACAATGGGCCTATGGTCACTCACTGGATGCTGTGGACGCACCACTCTTATCGCAGATAACCATAAGACGAAAAGATACAAAAGGCTAAGATGTCGTCAGTTGGGTGGTCCAATTACTTATACTTACTTGCTGGGTACAAATAGTATATAGTTCCATTGGGATGACTCTGCTGCCTCCGTGCTGGTTTGGGGCCGGAAGGCAAATTTGAGAAATGGTCGTGCAGCAAAAGTGAAGCTCAATAGGTTGCTGCTGTTTGTATGGCAAAAGCATTTTTTTTTGTATTTTGTCTTCTGCTCTGTTGTTTCAGGTGCAATCGTGGAATGCATGTCAGCAATTTGTTGTATTGTTCCGGAGATAAAAGGTACAACCGCAAGGCATATGGCACGACAAAATTGATAGATGTCGACTGGGAGGCCATAGTCAGAGATAATGATATGGTGTTCAAGGGTGAGTTTTATGCTGCAGTATTGGAGACTTGGAAATTGAGTTCCTTAATTCCATTATTTTTTCATTGAAAATGAAATTATTGTTGAACACGATAGTGCAACGTAGGCAAAAGCTTAGGACTTCTACGTTTTGTTTTTATGCTGAACGTTGTATCTCAAATAATTTCGATAACTACATCTCTTGGCTGTTAGATTTTTTGTTACTCGTACAAACTAAAATAGTTAATTCGTGTTTCTGGCATTGGCTTATAAAAATGTTTGGGAATCAGCAGTTCTGGCATATGTTTCGTTGTATAGATAAATGCACTTCCAGTTGAATCGTCACGAAATCACACGAGAAAGAAGCAAAAAAGTTGTACTCTGTACAGAACATACCTACTCCGAAATCCTTACCCCTTAGCCACACAAGGATCTAAAGATGTTTTTCAAAAAATCCTTTCTAAGACTATATTGACTGCGTGGTAATCAGTCTGGACACGAAGTCGGCATAGGCGAAGTTGGCATTGCCCAGGTACTTTATTTGAAAAGCGTAGTGCCGGAGGCGATTAGCAGTGTGAATGAGAATGCCAGACTTGCTCCCAAAGATAATAATCAGCGACTGTACATGTGGAACTTTTTAACTGCAAAAACTAGAGCCGGGAGGCACTCCGTTCCACCTGGGTATACTTCTTCTCCGCGTCATTGAACACCGATGCAGCATACATGACAGCACGGAGTGAACCATCCTGCTTACGATGCATGAGGGCTGTACTACATCCGTAGCTGGATGCGTCAGCTGTTACAACCAGCGGTTACCTTGGATCGAAATGGCAAAGGGCTAGCGATGAGTGCAGTGCTTGTTTCAGGCGGATGAAAGCTTCCTCGTGAACGTTTGTCCGCTCGAACTTAATGTTCTTTCTGGTGAGTTCGTCCAGGGGCCCACGCAGATCCACCAAGTTCGGCAAAAACGATCCGTACCAGTTTATAGCGCCCAGGAAGGATCACAATTGGCTGATGTCTTTTGGAGCATGCAGTTCTCGAAGAGTCTGCAAACGATTGGAGTCGGGGCGTATACCATGTGAATCTACGATCTTCGCCAAATATTCAATTCCACTTGCAGTGCCACATGCTACAGAGCAACATGTTGTGTTACTTATGTACAAGAGATCATCAGCTGATCCTTCTGTCACTTGTGCTGTGTTGTTTCGTGTTTGTTTACGTTTTGGAGAGTGGTGCCATTATGTTGATTAATTTAGCATTATTTCCTTCTTGTTTTCAGGATACTTCGAGGATTTCAGCGAGCAAAAGGATGTGAGCTGGATGTGGGCCACCGCGGATCGTGGATCGGATGCTGACGATGAGCTGTCAATCGGAAGATTAGTCTCGTGAATTTGTTGTATAGTGAGCGTTCTCAATTCTTCCTGTTTTGCAGATCCTAGTCATCGTCCTTGGCTCGAACACCAGCACTACTGCTGGCGCATTCAGTGCATGCTAGACGTACTTCGTGTTTCGTTATTTTTCAGTGCAAACCATACTGACACAATTCCACCGAAATAATAGATTCCGTCGTTCGGGCCGAAGGCTATATCCGCGATCCATCGGCAATCGTGCACGAAACAGGCCTCTAACTAGAGATCAGGTGCTGCGAAATCGCCTAATTTCATTAAATAGGCTCAGGCGTCGTCAGCTGACGCGCAACAATCGAAACTATCCCCGACCACAACTAGCCCGGCGCCAACTATTACGGATTCCATGTTATGCCCGATTCCGGAGTAGTGTGACGATCCGTGTGTGGAGGCGCAATTGCCCATATTGGCTTCCGCGGAGACGCGATCGGCCATACAGTATCGTTATCATCCATCCTGCGTCTACCTCGCATTCGCCATTAGGAGTACCTGAGCCATGTGGCCATAACCTCCCTCCCTTGCGGGACGACGAGAATTTATTCGGCTTAAAGCCGGAATGGTGTTCTCCGCCGGGATGCCTCCCTTTGGAACCCCACCTTGGGATGCCTCCCTTTGGAACCCCACCTTGGGATGCGACTCTAGCTGGTCGACTTGTCTATCACCACGAACCCCCTCGAGTCCAACGCCTAGATGGGTAGGGACCATGGTCCCTTGGGCACGCCCATCCCCGAGGTACACTATTCGCTAAAGATTTCTCAATAGCAGGTGTGATCCTCCCTTGGCCCCCTTTCGGAAGACCTAACGAATTCGGTTTGCCTCCGCAGGATCGTTATGCCTGTTTACTACTCGTCGGCTTAAAGCAGACTCGTAGCGCTACCGTTCACATTGGGGTGGCCCCCATCCGTTTACAAGGCAGCAATTTGATTCGGGTCGTGTGGTCATCAATCCACAAACCAGCTAGGTATAGGCGCATTGGCCATTCTCCCTAACTAGCCCCTTCGAGGCTTGGGTTATGCGAAGCCGCCAGCTCCGAGACTGGACACGTACGCTTATAATGTGTTTCTCCCCTACGAGGAAGCACTGCGTCGTGTAAGCTTGTATGGCTGACTCTTCGAAGGAATAGGGAAAAAGTCAAGCCATGCTGTGTCACCCATATATGACTAGGGTGCTCGGAAACGTCATCGCCCGACGGTCTTTGTACAGATCCACGCCATGGCGTATCAACCATACCAGGGGCCTCCCTGCGCTGCTTGGGTCCGTGCTGGCGCAACTCACCAAATATGTGTGTCACAAGTACACACTCCCCCTGCGGGACCAGTATCGTTATCAGTAGATCGAGAGGACGCCCGCAACCCGACAGGAGGAATGAATTCGATTTAGTTTTCACTTGGGATCTTTGGCATCCGTCTCATGTGCCAATACCGGCCAGTTAAATAGAGTGGAATGTAGTGCGAATTCCGCGTAGCCGCCGGGGCCAACCGGATCCCAACGACTCGCCAATCATTGCACGATTCAGTATTCGGAATCAAATTTTCTTCAGAACCCGTCTCCCATGGAGTCAAGAACTGACTACATCGACATACTCCGTTATGCAGATCCGATGGTGAAGAATGCAAATTTTTTCAAAATGTAATTTTAATTTTAATTAAAGTTTCATATTACAGAACTCCATGGCTCCCGTTCACGCGAGGATCCATGATCTCCTGGAATATTGCAGGAGCAGTCGAGACGCCAGGTTGGAGCCGGTTGACTTGAAATATTCCGAGGTGAGTGTTTATCGCCATTATTCTTTTACCGTCATTATTGAGCTCGATATGCAGAAACGCGTTGGAGACGTCTAACACGGTGAACGTGTCCATTCCGGAGAGTTGTGCGAATATCGACTCTGAAGTAGGGAATGCATGGTGGTGTGGTTGAATCACATGGTTTAGACCCGTCGAATAATCCGCAGTAACACACACTGATCCGTCTTTCTTTTTTTTAGTACGACAATTGGGGTAGCAGATTCAGCATAGTTGATCCTTGTTATAATGTTCAGACGTTGTAGTCGATATTGCTCAGCCTCCACGTCATCACGGGCACCGAATGAGACCGGCCGTGCTCTGATGAATGGTGGGTTCATACCTTTTTGCAGAGTGATCTTCGCCTTAAATACACTGCATCTGCCTAATTTCCCAGAAAGAAGACCAGGGAATTCCTGCTTGGCCCATGCTGCCAAGTTATCATGGGTAGATGAGATGGAGTGGCAGATCGCAGCGATAGGTATGTCCCACAAATCTAGGGCCTCCATTGCCATGGAGGACACGTAGACATCGACAACGCCGAATTTTCCCCGCAGTTCGATTGTCGCGGAGAAGTAACCAGATATGGGGATCGTCCCAAAAGTTGCTCTTACGGCCTTTGCGGTGGGTGGCACCAATTTTGGCGATCCAATCTACTTCCGATTCCGTTTCAGAGCCGGGGTCGGGCTTCAAAGTCAAGGATGTTCCGTTGACTAGCAACTAAACGAATTTCCATGCGTTCCCTGCCTTCTATACATTTCGTTTTCTTCCATTTCTGTCCAAAAACTTTCTGGCTGAGTCACAGTAGCTCTATTTATGACCGGTTTGCTTACAGACTGGGCAATTTTTGTCAATATGCGGGCAGTCCTGATGCCAATGTAAATCGCCACAGAAATGACACTTCGAAGGCGTACGAATTCGTTGTGTTGCTGTGGTCATAATTGATGATTGACCAGAGTTGACGGAGTTTCTACTGGGACGTCCCCGCCCCAGTAGAAACTCTCAACCATTTCCTGTTGTTTGACCATAGGAAGGAGGGTGGACAAGAAAAGTCGCGGGTCATTCTCGAGGCTCTCACTGGCCATTCGTTCGACATGATGCTGTAGTGCCGTCTCCATCAGGCGTCTGGTCAAGTTTGCGTCTGTTGTATGTTCTATGGTGTTTATCGGTTGGTATCACTGCACTTTCAAACCAAACATTAACGGTATTTTCGTGTAGATACATACATACATATATCTCTATGATCGTACACTGACAGAAACGCTCACTTTGTTCAGTCGCACTCTACGATGCTAGTAATCTAGAGGTCCGGAGATTAAATCTCGGCGTGGTCCAGGAAATATATAGTGCTTGCAACATTATATACACTTCGAAACTATATGCAATGTAACGTTGACTATAAACGGCTGAGTGAACGCACCATGGGGGTTACGGTACAAAGAAGAAGAAGAACTGACAGAAAAAAAGTAGACCCATCATCTAACTCGATTTATTCGGTGACGGACTATCATCTCACTCAGATATTAAAACGAGTACTCATTTATGGGAAAAGATAACTGTACAGAGCGTGCTATCTCAAATTTCGTATACACAAGTGTCTTTCTGTTGTACGCTGTATATAAGTCGGAACGAATGGAATCGGATCTAGGGGTCATGGGCCGCCATAGAAACGCCACCATGCAAATTAGGTTCTTCTAAGGAAAACGTTTTCCTTTATGGATCGATCTTAACTAAACTTCACTCAAGTGTGTTTTAGTAAAGCCTCAAAACATATCCGGGAACGGATCGAATCGGAACACTGTGTCATAGGGCTGTCATATAAACCAAACTTCCTTCTAAGGAAAACATGGAACACTATATACGATATACGGCTGCTGAAGAAATTATTAACGCAAAAAAAAAGCTTAAGTTTCATTCAAATCTGGAGGGTAATTTCGACTTAGCCTCGGTCTCGTCTGGACACTGCCACCATTTTTAGTCCTAAAATCTGTAGTCTCGACAGTGTGAGGATCTCTGAATATCCATGTTTTCATACGACTAAAGTTTCCTCGTATGACTGAACTAATAGATATTCTGGCTGAAGAGACCAGCACAATATAGAACTTTCTTCGAGGAGTAACACCGGTGACGTGCCTCATGATGTGGGCTATTTGTATCAAAGTCAAGCCCTCGGGGACCCAACATCACTATGGGAAGCTTGATCTATGTTTCGATCCCTGGGACACCACGGACAAGAAAAATGACGAACCTCCAAAAGCAAAGGCCGATACCAACAATACAGCGCGCCGCCGGTATGAACTATTTTCCTATAAGGTGAGAGGTTTATCTCTCCTTAAAAATCCATGAAAATCCTTAATATACTCCAAAGGCCTGCCTGTCTATTCATCGCAGGTGGTAGGGAATTACTCCATACTGCGAATTTTTGTACAGGCGACTGCAGCCTTAAGCATTCCCAAGATCCGTCTGTTGTCTGATACTGATCACGATATAGGTGCTAAGGTCTTTTGACCTAATACAAAGACCTCTGTTGTAATGAATATTTGGTCTAGTGTCTCCTATATGCCTGGATTCACTCCATTGAAATGGTGGTGCTCATCGAGAGCAGATGAACTTGCGAGAGTACGTTTGTCATCTCTACTGCCTTTCTCTACTAAACTGGGCTTTCATCCTGAGGCTTGCCCAATGGAGAGGGCCATTTAGCAGTTGTAATTATGGTCTCAACGACCGAACAGCGGTAGTTTCTGATGGAACGACGATTGAACGAGGCTGCCAATAGCAGATGTTGGGGACCTTTCGGTCAAGGTGAGCTAAACCGCTACCGGCCATGATTGTACTGTTTCTTACCAGATTGTACTGGCTGCAAGGGGATTCCGAGTCACAAACCTTCTTATAGGTTGCACTATATTGAATGCTGATATATATATCTATAGAATGCAAAATTATGAGGATTTTATGTATAAATAATAATAATAAGCAAATTGGACTTAACCATAGAGGTGGGCACTGCTACCTAAAAGGTATATTGTACCATAGTCCTTTAATTGAGAAGGTCATCAGCCCGTTTGATAAAGGCTAGAAGATCCTTCAGAGAGGTGCACCTAATCATACTAGTGCTAAGTAAATCACGTCCAAGGAGTGATCTCCTGGACTTGGCGATCGCCGGGCATTCCAGTAATAAATGAATGGAGGTTTCGTCTTCCTCCAGGCAAAGGCGACATTGGGTCTCCCTTGATAGACCTATTTTATGAAGATGGTAGCGGAGCCCAAAGTGCCCCGTAAGAAAGCCTATTAAAAGTCTGAGCTCGGTTCTGCGCAGACATTTGATATCGGAGAAACTGAAAGTGCGCACTAACTCTTTGGTGACTTTTAAGCCAGGGTGCGATGTCCAGTAGTTATGTCTCAGGTCCGAGGACCAGTTACCAATTACGCCTCTAGCAGCTTTCCAGCTAATTCCACAGAAGGGTTCAGGACCTATGATTTTGGAGGATGAGCCCACTCTTGCTAATTCGTCCGCGTATTCATTTCCTTCTGGCTGGTCTAGCGGTTAGTGCGCGTACCTTCGATGCACAGGGGCATGAGTTCGAATTTCACCATCATCCATGGTGTTTTTCGAACTCACGAGCTTGTGACGGACTATGATCTCACTCAGATGTTAAACGAGTACCCATTTACACGGCTGAGCGTGATGCTGATCTCATTACCTCAACAAAAAGCAGATAAGATCTTGGAAATAGGATGTCACTAACACATCCTGCGGCCTTAGTCCAATGCTGGATTGTCGCGCCTGTTATTTATTTTTTATTATTCATTTCCTTCAACGCCTCTGTGACCCGGAACCCAATAGATCGAAACAGAGTTACGGCTGGAGAGGCTCTGATAGAGGTCAAAGCACCCGCTGACCATCTTCAAGGTAAACTTGTGCGAAGTTAGCGCCTTAATTGCTGCCTGGCTGTCGGTGCAAATGGCGATGTGTGCGCCACGGAGACCACGACCCAGGATCTCCCTGGCACATATTTCGATGGCATGAATTTCGGCTTGGAAAACGCTAGGCCATTTGCCCATTGCAACCGAGATCCTGGTATTGGGTCCAAAGACTCCAGCACCTACACCGTGATCGGTCTTAGAGCCATCGGTAAACCAAGTGATGCTTCTAGGATCCATACACGAGTTGCCATTAGCCCATTACGCCCGATCTGGGATGTGAAGGGCGAATTTCCTGCCAAAGCGCAGTTCCGTGATCATGAAACCCGGCAGATTGATAGGCCAGGAACTTGTTGCAGGATACGCATGTGTCCCCGATCACTGATACGAGTATCAGTTGATAGGTTGATTTTCAATGCACTCAATGCTGCAGTTTCCTCTACGAAAATATGCAGTGGCGTCATTCCCCAAATTGCCTCCATAGCTAGCGTAGATGTAGTGCTAAAAGCACCAGTGATCCCAAGACAGGCAAGTCGTTGGAGCTATTTACAGCTTTTAATTGCGTTGCGTTGCAGTGTTTTAGGCCACCACACTAGAGAAGCATAAGTGATTACAGGTCGTACTAGAGTACTGTCATTTTGGGCGAAAGACCCCAAGTCTTACCGTAGTAGTTTCGGCAAGTCCACATGACACGCGTAGCCTTGCTAAGAACATCCCTTGATAGCGTTAATGTTGAGAGTGTGACCGCCGAGGGAGGAATAAATCTCCCTACCTTTTAGCATGGCGTCAATCCACCTAATGGTAGGCTGTGGCACCCCTCTCCTAACGAGGGCTCTGGTAATCGCATCGTAACCAGTATTGTCCAAGGCACCCTCGATGTCTAGGAAAGCACACAAAGCGATCTCCCTTTCATCTATAGATTTTTCAATAGTGCTGACGAGCTTGTGAGGTGCCGTCACCGTCGACTTGCCCTTTACATAGGCGAATTGAGTATGATGTAGAGGGTTGTTTTTGATCATCAGATTCCTGATATGTTGGTCAGCTAAACGCTCCATAGTTTTGAGGAGAAAGGAGGATAGACTGATGGGCCTGTAAGACTTTGGTAAGTCCTCAGGTTTGTTGCCTTGCTTAGGGATGAAAGTTACATTGACTTTCCTCCAAGCTAGTGGGATGTGACAAAAATAATAGCTAGCTCTGAACAGAGCTGTAAGGTATGGCAGGATGATATCCAGGCAGTTTTGAAGGATAGCAGGAAATACTCCATCGATCCCCGCAGCCTTAAATGGGTCAAAGGAGAGAATAGCCCATTTCACTTTGCCGCTGTCAAAGATTACCCCAGAAAGACTCACCAACCATCTAGACGGTTGTCCTGTGTAACCTTGTATGTGTTCTGTACGACTGTCTGAGGAGACAGATCCTGGAAAGTGCGTTTTGAGGAGAAGTTGGAGGGTCTCCTTGGGACCATTCGTGAACGACCCATCCGGGCATTTGAGTAGCCCAACTCCGTTTGAGGTACCTCTATTGAGGGCTTTGTGAAGCCGAGCAGCCTCAGGTAAAAACTGAATAGCTTCACACTGCTTCCTCCAGCACTTCCTTTTGGATTGCCTAATCATCGTGTTGTATTCGTTTAAGGAGCGCCTGTATGCCTCCCACTGACCACAGCGCTGAGTTGAACAATCTCCTAACATGGGACCGTTTTCGATCGAGTTCATCATTCCACCAGGGGACCTTACGGGTAGACCTATAATTTGGAATGAAAGAGCTCTCTTGATATGCGGAGATGAGTACACTATTTATTTGATCTGCGGCAAGCTCTTCATCGCAGGGAGATTCAAATAACAGTGGTAAAGTACCGACACTGGACAAGACCAGATCTTTGAACAATTTCCAATTGGTTTTTTTTGGACACGTGGATGCAGCCTGGAGCATTGAGCTCCCTGCAAGATTAAATCTTATGTGCCTGTGATCTGACAAGGATTCTTCGCTGGATACATGCCAGTCAGAGATAAACTCCGATATTGGTCCACTGGCAAGAGTGAGGTCAAGAACCTCCTGCCGCGCCGCGGTGATGAATGTGGGTTTGCACCCTTTGTTGAGGACGAACACATTTTTGGACATTAAATAGTCAAGAAGTTTCTTACCTCGTATGTTCACATCCGTACTACCCCACACAGTGTGGTGAGCATTTGCATCACAGCCGATAATAAATTGTCGGTTGTTGGACTTGCAGTAGTCAATTAGGCTGGAGACTTTCTCTGGTGGAATAAAGTCGTCATCTGCCGAGAAGTAGACAGATCCTATGACCACTTCTTGACTACCGTACGCGGTAGACACGTTAACCAGAGCGGCTGCTAAATCTCTGGAAATAAAGTTGGTTAGTGGTAAGGAATTGACCTGGTTGTCAACAACGAGCGCCGCCCGAGGGCGGTCCACTGACCTGTCGTAAATCAACTTACCGTTGTTAGTGTTTAGTCCACAGATGTGGCCCTTGGCCATGGTTCTTGTAACAGCGCTATCGAGGCTGTGTTTGCGGCGAAGGTCCTGCACAAGATGGCCGATGCTCCCTTGGCATGGTGCAGGTTCGCCTGGAGTACCTTGATGGTACTCTTGTTGAGGGAGCGGTTTACAAGGCTGCTACGTTTGCCTTGTCGAGACCGCCCACCTCGTTCGTCCTTGCCGCGCCTAGGGCCGCGGTATTTGGAGGTGCTTTTTCCACGACATTGGACCTTAGTCCACGGGTTAAGAGCACGCCCCTGTTCCCTTTGAGGTGAAGCCGAATCACTCTCACTATGATGTATGCGTTCCTTTTTTTTCGGTCTGCAGAACGTGAGCCCCGGAAAGGTGGAGGAGCATGCTCTCTTGATTCGCGGTCGGTACGTATCGCCAGACTTCTCTCGGGAGCCGTAGGTTTAATTCGGCCAGCATTCGTGGTTAGAGCTCCTGCTGCTGAGGCTGAACTACCCTGAGCATAAGGGGTATGTTTGCGGCTTGTAGAGGGAACCGGGCTCCTGCTGGTTATTGGGGCGGACCCTTGGCTTATGCTCTGTACCGGATCTTGATGTCGGCTCTTGATAGAGTGCTCGTTCGCCGGCCTTTTAGTTGTCGCTTGATGAGTTCCAGATGTTGAGGCTGAACTACCCTGAGCAAACGGAGCCTGTTCGCGGCTGGTAGTGGGAACTGGGCTCTTACTGTTACTAGGGTATGGCCCTCGGCTTGTGCTAGGTGTCGGATCATGGCACCGCCTCTTGGTGGCGTGCTCGTGCGCTGGTCTTTTCGATGTCGTTGGCGCAATACGTGGACGAGCCACAGTTTTTTCGCGTCGGCTTTTTCCGTCGAGTAGCATCGTGACCTGGGAAACTATTTTATGTATAGTCAATAAACTAAAAATGGAACGCCATGAGAGAACGGAACCAAGACGTAAGTAAGAGTATTTGTCATTGACTCATTTGTCAACCCTTAAAAGCATCCGCTAACTCAATTCGTATCATAAAATCAATAAAAAACGGAATTTCGTCTGTACAATTATTGCTCCAAAATTCAATCGAAGCATAAACGACTATTGTAAGTCCTAGTCGTGTATAGTCATCTTCCACCTGCGAATGTCCTTTCAGCTTTCCGCCCACATCCTAATTGAGCGCAGCCACTAAAGAACCAATCTACCATCGAAATGTTCTTCGCCATTAACCAGGCAACTGAGATGGCAGTCGCTTATGGGCTTCGGTTCGGTACTTGAGATATACGGCTACGACCTTTCAGCATCCATTTTACATAATTCATTGAGTTCTCTTTCGAGCAGTAAATTTGGTAATTTACATTTGCCCCGGAACGGAGAAGAAAAGATGCACGTAATGTACTGAGTGTGTACTAGCTGTACTTAAACAGGGCGACGTTTTTAATTGGACCTCATTAAAAATCATCGACAACGACAACTCCGCAGCCAAGCACATACCCATATTACGCCCATAGATAGGATCCAGACCCGTGCCTCGCGTATAGTTAGTCAATTCCATTCCACTCCATAAATTGCCAATTCATTGAGCGACTCGAGTCATTTCGAATTGATGAAGTAGTCGAGTGTCGTTCTGACGACAGGAAACCAAGCAAAAGCAAGCAGCAGCAAGGTCGGGTCGGGGTTGCGCTCAGTGTCCTCAAACCCGCGATGAACTTTCATCTTCCATCCCGCACAGATACAATCACTATGAATGCCAAACTCTGCCTACTTCATGCCTATTCGTATAGTTGACTGTAAGCATGAGCCCAAAACTCGCGCTCTCTAATCGTCGACTGATTAAATTCTCATAGAGGAATTAATTAATCCACGGAATGGTTGATTATATCTTAATTGCTATAAGCAGCAACAGTTTCCCTTTACAAGAAGTTCTTCTACATTCTTCGATTAGGGTTGCCAACCCTCCGGGTTTCACCCGGAGACTCCGGGTTTCGAAGGGTGTCTCCGGGTCTCCGGGTCAAAAATAAAGTCTCCGGGTTTGGCGTATAAACCTTTCATTTGTACCTACAAATTATTAAAAATAAAAAAAAAATAAAATTAAAAAGAACGATCACAAGTTGAAGTTCGAATATGAACATAAAAGTACTGTACCACTGCACCATAATGCCTATATTCTAAGATGCATTATAGCTTTGTATATAGCACTCACTTTCCATGCATCATAGTTGCTACAACTTTCCATGCATCATTGCTGCTACAACTTTCCATGCATCATTGTTGCTAATCGCAACATCCATTCCAACTTTCCATGTTATCTCTCTGGGATTGTTTCCGACGCTTGAGCTTGGAAATCATTCAGAGAACATATAGAGAAGGAAATGAAACGTGCCAAATTTTTGACTAGATTTTTAACAGATACTGGCAACTCACACCATCGACATAAAGGTAAAGACAGACATACAAAGAGGCAATGTAATGGAAGCCCTCTCATATTCTAGTTACACAGGTACGCTCTTGTGCTTTGATGTTTCAGCTCCTTTCTCCTTGTCTATATATTCCTAGGCCCGAATATTGGAATGTTTCAGCTGAACCGTTAATTTTCTTTCCCAGAAGTTTTTCTGTTAAGGAAATACGTCTGTCGTTATACGTTTTGATTGTGAGCAACTAAACTATTGACTATTAAATACGTGCTAATATGATCTTCCAAATTTAAAAGCAAATCTGTAAGTAAGCTTCACTCTGATATATTTTTATATTGCGTTTATTTACACAAATTCATACGATTTTAGATTCGCGTTAGTGAGTGTATAAAAGTGATTTTGAGTTTTGAGATGTCTGACTCCGAAAATTTGAACTCATCGCAAAAAGAACCGCCAAAGAAAAAAAATATTATTCGAAATTCGTCGACGACTGGCTGAACGCTAAAGAATACGAGGACTGGTTAAAGAAAAAAGACAATCAGACTGCCGAGTGCAAAGTTTGCAACAGGTGGTTCTAATTTCTGAAATGTTCTATTTGCTGGACGTATTTTTTTCTTCCTTATTTTATCGCGAATAGCACAACTATAATTCTAAATTCAATTATCGTTATAGTGGAATTAAAATCAAATTGTCTTCCCGTAATTTATAGTATTTTAGGATGATTTACTATAACAGTCGTGCTCTGTGGCCGTGATCGTTCGGTCGCCACTCTGTGAAATAGACACTCATAGAGAAACGAGTTTCCAAACTCGGCCCGACTCGTCGCAAGTTAATTATTCAGTAGAAGATGATAAGAAATATTCTTATCGTAGAATAATAAACTAAGAATGCGACTAGGAAGTGGTATGGTTGACAACCGTATCACACTCCGAATTCAGTTGTCTTTGTAACGTTGGTGACTACACACGGTAGTCATCAACGCACCACGCTCCACTAGGAGTTACGGTAATAAAGAGAGACTACAACAGCTATCCCTGTTAAATTTATTGATAGAACTAAAAACTCTAAATTTTACCTCGACAGTATTTTCAAAATAAGAACAAGTATTTGAATGTCTCTACATAGTGAAGTTAAAACGCAAACTTTATAGGAAATTTAGGATTTTCAATAATTTCAATTTCAAATAATGTAACATTCATTATTCATTCATTACTCGCTCAGAAATTAAAACTTGAATTCTAATTTTAGAGCTTACAATTTTAACAAAGCAACTACACGCTCTAAAATTAGAACCTCAAGTTCTAATTTCAGAGCGTGTAATGAATGAATAATGTTTTTTTAGTTACATTAATTGGAAAAACTGAAAATCCTAAATTTCCTATAAAGTTTGCGTTTTAACTTCACTATGTATAGACATTCAAATTCAGTTCTTGTGTGAAGCTAAATTTTCTCTTGGATAAAAAGCTATAGTGTCAACTGAAATGTTGTCAAGAAAAGCGTTGTTTTTTTCTTACGGATAGACTGCATCCCGGAACAACTGATTCATATCCTCCCAACCATAACTTTTTCTGAACATTCTCATCGGAGTATTTCTGTAATCTTTTTTATACAGAGCCTGTCGTTTCTCGATCTGTTAGATAAATTTTTGGCAAAATTTCAGAGTTTGTAGCTCCAAATTATGATGGCGCGGCATTTCACTAATGTTGGTTTGAAATGGACGAATCTGTTATTATTTTTTGCGAAAACTTAACGGTTCTCTAGTTATTAAGCGTTGAAGTTTAACTTTTCTATATGTGAGAGTTCAGTATTGGAAATGAAAAATAAAGAGTGTTTCCGGCTCAGATCTATTTTGAAAAACTTTCATTCCAATAAACAATAAGCTTGGATTTTAATTCGCTATAAAAATATTAAACTCAACAATTTTAACGCATTTATAAATTTTCACACTTTTTTTTTAAAGATAACTTTGTGAACTAACCTTATTTATATCTTAAATAAGTGTAACTAAACATGTAAACAGGATATATGTTAACATGTAAATAGGTAAATATGTAAATATATAAATATGTAAATATGAAACAAAAATATAAAAATGTAAATATGTAAATACATAAATAAGTATGCAAACTACTAAAATTTTTCTGTTATGTAAATACGAGTATGTAATTGCAATAGCAAAATCCAAAATATGCAAAAACGACTGTACAACCACCCCCCCCCGCCAATTTTTCACTAAAACTCCGGGTTTGGGTTGACTGGGAGTTGGCATCCCTATCTTCGATCGACCGACGAGCGGCGAGGAACAGTGTCTGTGTATCGGGAGGGCATTGAAAGGCAGCGCGACGAAAGCCAAAGCGTACTTTCACTTCTGATAGTACTTTCGCTTATCAATTCACGAATTCAGTCGACTGTAAGCGATTATGACGATAAGGCACGCCATTATCCTTTTTATAATTAATTAGGGTTATCCCGGGCGTATATTATATGAGACCAAGAATTGATGCGGTATCCTGTAACGTGCGGTCCTATGGTGGCTTCGCCGTCGATGAACTTTGAAGTTTTAAACGTTATACGAGTGCGAGCTTAAGATGTTTTCTCGATTGGAAGTAAGAGTCTTTGAAGTTTGGGGTTTGGGAACGTGACTGCTGCTTTCTGGAGCGGATGTTTATTTAGTTTATTGGGAAAATATTCGAAAAGTAGGTCGAAAGGATCAAACTAGCGTGTGTGTGTGTGTTTGGTTTACAACTTATTGGTTGGATTTCAGCTCGATTTAGAGTTGGAGAGAAAGTAGTGATAATCTTATTGCTGGAAGTTTGTCTGCATTGTTCAGTGCACTGTAAGGCGATATATGTATGATGTCGAATTCAAACTTGTTCCAAAAGTTGTTCTTCGAAAGTATATGTCTCGTGGGTTGAAGGAAATCGATTGCCATGATTGTAAGTAATAACAAATTATGTATAACATTTACCAACCCATTTAGAGTTGGACAAATAAAATAAATTTAGATAGGTTTCGGACAAAACTTATTTGTCAGCGTTCTGCTTCCCTGATTGTTAAGTATTAGAGAATTTCAATATTAGTAACAAAAATGGAAAATTGAAAGTGGAAAATGGAAAAACAAATATCGCAAGATGGAAAATTTAAAATTGAAAATGTATAAAATTCAGGGTTCGATAAATTTACAATTGAATCAATCAATCATTCACCTATTTAGACCAGTGATCCGCAAACTTGTTGGCTAGAAGAGCCAAATTTAGGGATTTGTCTATCCTTTAAAGAACCACATTTTTTTTAACGATACAGTTGCCTGAAAGAAGCTACGGCAGCTTTAAGATAGGAGACACGAATTTTGAATAACAGGAACATGATCTGATCTAACGATTAACCCTGGAATGGATCAATTAAAATTAAAACATTCCGAAGCATCATCGAGCGTAGTTCTGCATTCAATTTCAACGAATTGTCAGCCGTATATTCCAAGGAGTGAAAGTATTACTAAGAAAATTTCTTTAAAAATCGAACGAGCTAGAAGAGTGGTGTGAACAGGATAGTCAGTGGTTGGACAGGATAGTCAGATTAAAGCGTTTCGGACTTATTTTTACGGGAGAGCAACCTAATATTCTATATTCTACTAGCTGAGAGAGCTCGCTTCGCTTGCGTTGTTCGCTTCGCTCACAATTTTACACAACTTTAAATTTATGAACGATTTTGACTCCCAATCAACCTCCTAACTATACCTATAAATATTCGCCTCGCCCAAATTCAACGCCTTCGAATAAACTCTACAGTGGTAATAAAACACAGATAGTTCAATTTTCAGTGTGAATTTTTTGAATGGAATCAAAATCAGTATAGAGCGATATTATAAACAATGTTTTTCGTTTTGTTTTGTGGCGAAAAAACAAACAACGAAAACGGTTTGCTAACACGCGAACAGGCAACATATAGCTGGAAAACAGGGATTTGCGATTTATTGATTGTCATTGCAAAAGCCAATCGAACGCGAAACTGAATTCGCTTGAATTGGAATGGAAGATCAGTTGGAATAATCGGAATTTGTGGGATTAGTTCTTCCTCTCCTTTGAATTTTCCCTTGATGATCGTCGCGTCGCTTGAATCACCTTGTTTATCAGTTTCTTGACGGACAACCGTGAACCGTTGTACAATTTCGGATGATTCAGATTCCGTAACATGTTTATGATCGATCCCATACCTTCAGCTATAAATTATGCGGCAGGGCTCCTGGCACATCAAGCGAGTTCAAAAACTCCGTCAAATAGTTGGCGCTTCATCCTCGTCGATCACGGTGTCAACGGATTTGTACGATTTTTTGAAAATTCAGCAGCCGATGGCTCGTTCAGCAATGCGACTCTCGTGTTCGTAGTCAATTTCAATTTCTTGACATGCCGCCACATAGATGACAATTTCGGGCATGCATTAAGTTCATCCGCAGCAGTAGATTTAGGGATGACGGGAAGCGTTTTCCACCTTTGCATCGTCTAAAACCATCAAATCATTCGAAACAATGCAAAACTTTCTTCCTGAATTTTCTACAAAGAATTTTATATTTCTTCATTCGAAAAGGTATTGTGGAAAAATTGCAAGCAAAAAAAAAGTTTTCAAGTTTTCCAGTTTTTCGACTTTTCCGGAGGGTGTTCCTAAAATTTTCTCTCGTCAAAACCTTCTCCTGGTACATAATTGCAAACAACTGAGAAAAAATTTGAACCAAATCGGTCCAGCCGTTCTCAATTGATGAATTACTTCGATTTTTCCAAATTTCCGACTTTTCCGGAGGGTTTTTCCAAAATTTTCTTTCGTGAAAACCTTCTTCTGGCAATTGCAAGCAACTGAAAAAAAAATTTGAACCAAATCGGTCCAGCCGTTCGTAATTGATGAATTACTTCGATTTTTCTAATTTTCCGACTTTTCCGGAGAGTTTTCCCAACATTTTCTTTCGTAAGAACCTTCTCCTGGTAATTGCAAACAACTGAAAAAAAATTTGAACCAAATCGGAACAGCCATTCTCAATTGATGAATTACTATACATTTTTTTCGCTCCATTTTTATATATATAGATACCATTAATTTTTCCCTTTATTTTTAGTGAAGTTAATTAAGTAAGGAATGGCTACGGTAAACAAACATACGTAGGCTGCTTTTGGACTTGTTGAAATCGAGCGGTGTAAGATTGAAATCCAGAATGGAATGTTGTTTTTACTTGCTTACCTTTAGCACATTTTTACGATGATTTAGGTATAGCACACGGCACAAGCCTTACTCGATAGGATCCGTTTTACATTGTATGTACATATTTGAATTTCAAGGTTCTTACTGATCACTTTGGAGCCCACAATACTAATAATATGCGTTACGAATGTAAAACCTAAGACCCTTTTTGTCTTCCCTAGACAGGCTTAACCCGGTACACTGTACAATTGACACCCTTTAGAAGCACAGCTCCGAAAAACATAATAGCGCTGGACGCGACTTACTTATTTTTTATTTCTCTTAATAGGCATGTTCTGCTATCTCTTCTCATAGGGAGAACTTTTGTGTTTCCCATATTTTCCGCTATGTGTGCTATATGGCGGATGTTAAGATAAATGTCGCTAGTGTCGATAACAAGAACAAGAAAATTCTTCCTGCGAGAGCTGATAGCGTAATGTTCCCCTTTATTAAATGCCTATTTAAAAACAGAACCGTTATTCTGCAAAAAAAAAAAAATATTATTATTCCTAGGCATTCCTATTAAATAAGTAATAATACCTACTGTTCATAAGTATTGTGAAATGGTTCCATAACTGTTCTTTTTAAGAGATATATATTGTGGCGTTCTGTTCTATTTTACTCCATGTAAGCACATTTTATGCAAAGAAGCCCATGCGTAAAGCCTCCACGAATACCCGGCTGGATATAATCGAAACAGCTACCGAAACACCGCTTTCTTCCATTGCAAGTCACATCCTGAAATAATGCACAAAATGCGGAAAGTGCACTTATCAGTGTTGCCAACTGGAAATTTAGAAAACGGCTAAATTTAGCCGGAAAACCGGCTATAGATTTTTCAAAAACGGCTAAAAATCCGGCTAAATTAATTTCAGCGAGAAAAACGGCTAAATCATACAAAAAATATAGTAAAAAACTGATTTTAATAATTTTATTTCTTTTCCCGTAAACTATGCTTTGTGCAGATTTCTTAGGTTTATTGTGCTTCAATCGCTGGCATTACAGTCAAAATTTACTTTGTTCGGGGATAACTCAACTTAGTCAAAATTGTTGTATATAAACTCTTAAAAGTGAATTTAAATTTCCGCTGAAAATGCGGTAATTTTACACTTTTTCCCGCTTATAATCACATCAAGAATGAATTTTTCAACAATTTCTGTGGAAAATAAGAAAATTACACCAAAATCGGTGTGAAATGTATTTTTACGCTACACTTGTGTATAATTCAGATTTTATGGTGCATTTTTACAACGTTTATGTGTTTAATTCTGATTTTTGGTGTATTTTTACAATGTGCACTTGAAGTTTCACTCATTTTTTGTAGCGTGCTCTCCAGTTATCATACTTCAATCAGCTATACTTAGCACAGTGAAGCACATTTTTGGAAAATTCAAAGTTTCCTTCTATTATAAGAGTAAACATTTCTTAGAGTGTAGGTACAATTTCTCGGTCAAGTCCATAACCACATTAGGTTCGAAATTGTGGAAAATAAAATTCGTAAAAATGCGTAACTATGGGCAAGGGCAACAGCATTTATGTATGGATATCTTACCATCATCGCACCAGAACAATCTGATATTTTGATTAAAATTTAACCATTTTAGGCCCAAGACATATCCAAATCATCATGACAACAATCCATCATGATGCTGCTGATAGTTCGAAATTGGACACATATGCTTTCGTCATTAGAATTCGTTATTTACTTTTGACGTTAGTGTAAATGGTGAAAATGTCCCTCACAATTGCGATATTTTGATGAATATTCAGTTCAATAATTTGAGGACACACTTAAAGAATTCGAATAGAAATGTGACAAGATCGATAACAAATTTAATATTTTTGTAAACATTCTTGTTCTTCAATTTTACAACAGATAGCGTCCCCAGTAATTATTGAGCAAATGATGGTCCAAATGCGTAATTTGGAACTCGTGCTAATGATGATAAATTGGCGTCATTCGAAAATATGTGTGTCAAGCTTGTTATCCATTTTCGAATTTGAGCCCTCCAAATTTTATTTTATTTTCCATAGTTTCACTTAGCTTTTGTGCTGAAGATGGGGGTAAGTTGCCCCCGAAATATACACACTTAAATTTAATTTCTGTAGTTTACTGGGCAAGCTACTTGCACAACGTTAGTGTTAGTGTTATATCTATGAATCGCGCTAAAAGGTTTTCACCCTTGTACTTAATCTGGCATGATTACGTTATATGTAGTAAAGAATTCACACTTTGAAAAAGCCAAAGAATTTTATCAAATTGCAAATTATTCAGCATATTGGTGGTTAGTAAATTACATGCTTAGACTAGGTATTTCATGACGATCCGTTAAGCCGTTCGCGAGTTATTTAGTGAACAAATTTTCAAATGTCCGGGAAACCCTGTTATTTTCGTCCTACCAACTTTTAAGTATTTCGTGCCAAAGACTGTTACCATTCTACACATTCCTACCAAATTTCATGACGATCGGTTAAGCCGTTCGCGAGTTATTTAGTGAACAAATTTTCAAATGTCCGGGACACCCTGTTATTTTCGTCCTACCAACTTTTAAGTATTTCGTGCCAAAGACTGATCGGTTAAGCCGTTCGCGAGTTATTTAGTGAACAGACGGACGGACAGACGGACAGACGGACGGACAAAATCGATTTCATAAGGGTTTTTTGTAAAATCTAAAAAACCCTAAAAAGGCTAGTCTCCGCGGCAAATTTTTCCCAGGAGACATAAATGCAAGTTTTCCTCTAGGTGGACATAGTAGGTACTTACCCTAAGGAGGTTTTCACACTTAGGGCCAGATTACGTAATCTGTGCAAATTACTTAATTTGAGCTGTCAAATTCCATACATTTTTAAATTCACCACACCTCAGATTACGTAATCTGGCCAGATTAAGTACAAGTGTGAAAACCTCCTAATACACGATAATAAGTGTATGTAGTATGTAGAAATAATTTCACGGCGATTAATTACTTTGTTTGTGAATATTGAAAAATTGATTCTAGTTTCAAAGTAAAACAAATTCATAAAAGAATTTTAGCCGGAAAAACGGCCGAAGAAAACCAATTCCGGCTAAAAATCCGGCCGGCCGGAATTATAAATTTCTTCCGGCTCCGCACGGTTTCCGGCTAAATTTGGCCGGAAAACGGCTAAATTGGCAACACTGCTTATCACATGTGTGCACAAACATTGACTATTTCCTTAAGTGCGCAGTTGTTGTAAGTGCGCTTACCACATTTGGTGCACATCAAATTCATTTCTATGCAATTAACACAAAAGTGCATTAAGCTTTGTGGCGTTTCTAATAGATAACTACTTAGAGCATTTGCGCAGAAAAGTAGCTATAGAATTGATGAATTCGAAAATGAAATTGTTTGATTTCGTACTTGTCATTTTATTCAATAATGACACGGTTGTTTTTCACTTTTCCAGCTTCTTTATTTTGTTATTGCACGACGTTTCGCTCTACATTATGAGCATCTTGAGGTTGACAGATAGGTAAAATAGTTAGTATTTAGTCCTATTTCTTCTACGATTACTCCATGTTACCTACTATTTGGATTATTTTTGACATTTATGACATAAATAGGACTAAATACTAACTATTTTACCTATCTGTCAACCTCAAGATGCTCATAATGTAGAGCGAAACGTCGTGCAATAACAAAATAAAGAAGCTGGAAAAGTGAAAAACAACCGTGTCATTATTGTATAACCAACATACCAGTGAACAAAGCAACTTTCATGTCATTTTATTGTCTTCTTCTTCGTAATATGTTACAATGGTATAACAATAGTTTATGGACTGTGTAGCTAGAGTAAAGTGTTATTTATTTATACTATTTTACATTTATACAACATCTCCACCAAGATTGAATATGATAATATTTCAATATAATAATAAAAATCCAAAACGTTCTATAAGACGTTAAACCAAAATTCAATTTACGTTAGATTTACGTTAAAGCAAAATTCAATATAATTTTAACCATTCTTTTGAAAAGTCCAATAAATATTCAAACAAAAATTCATTCGTTGCGCTTAGGAATGCGTTTTCCGGATCTCGTTATCATTACGTCTTCCGCTGATCTGCCAGTGTCATGTTGATTCGTTGTGTGCTGATCGTTGTTATGTTGTTTAGGGATGTTCGAGTTTTCCGCTGACGATTGTTGCCTATCGTCTCCGCTGTCGTCTTCGACGTATTGGCTCGCTGACGCTGATTTCGATCCATTCCAATATGTCGCTTTGATAAGATGGAACCTCCCAGCCAGCATTGGCATCATATATCGTAAACATAGACCAAAATAATCTTTACTTCATGCATCACAAGTCGACGTTCTGTATCGATAGACCACGCTGTTGAAATGCAACACATGATGGCCAGCTGAAGGAATGCCCACGCATCAGCTATTCACTACAATGTATAGCTATTTTTTTTTCTTTTCATTTGAAACCCACTATTTGGATATTGGATGGGCTTAGTTTTCGTGATTTCTTCCGTTCGTTGAGACTGCGTACCTAAGTCCGCAACAATCGGATGAAAAAACAATTTTTTTTTTAAACGAAAGTGTTTAAAAAGTGTGTAGGTCGCGATTGCAGTGAAGTAATTATTTATTTTTGATGTACTTTTGCTCAGTGTTATTGTGTTTAAAATGTTTCTTTTTTGTGCGTCTGAAATCATAACGTTGCAAGTAAGTGATAGTTTATTTACCTAGTTCCAAAAGGACCATGGTCTCGGTTTGTTCAAAAGTCAACAGATTTTTTTATACACATTACTCTTGTAAATAATCTAATGACTAAAAAAAAACCTTAGATAAAACATTTACTTACAATCCTTCTACATTCGGAAATCGTAGGCCAGGTGATTTATAGATAACGTTGAAATCACTAGTAGTGTAGTTACTACGTGATAAACCTAGTACATCAGATTGCAAAATGTGGTGGAGACAAATTTTTTTTTCGTCTCTTGTGTTTTTTGGGGTGCTGAGCACGAATCCGGAGCATCCCACCAAAAATTCGTTGCGGAACAGGGTCAAAATCGCGAAAAACCCTTAAATTTTTGCTGTTTTTCCGTTATTTGGCCTCTAATTAAAACTGTTTATTTCTGCGAAAACTCTTCATGAATATTTTAAACAGCACATAATTGCGCGTCCAAAGAGACATAAATATTATAACTCGGTTGAGCGGTATTACTACAATGGATAATTTAAATTTGCCATTTTTAACATAGTTCCATTTTATGAATAAAATTTTGAGATTGAACGGTTTTTCATTTTTGGTCGTAAAAGTTGAATTTTTACTTGTACATTATGTATTTTGGAGTGCAGAACCTGAATCTGTAATTTTCCACCAAAATTTCGTTGCAAAACAGGGTCAAAATTGCAAAAAACGCCAAAAAAATGACTATCAATTGTAGCAATACCGCTTAACACATTTTAATGATTAATGGCGCGTTGGACTCGCAGTTATGTTTTCTCTAATATATTCATGGACAGGTTTTCGGAGAAATGTACACTTTCGGAGTTACAAACAAAAAAAAACGGGAAAACTCCGAAAGTTTAGGGTTTTTTCGCGGTTTTGACCCTGTTCCGCAACGAAATTTTGGTGGGAAGCTCCGGATTCGAGCTCAGCACCCCAAAAAACATAAGAAACAAAAAAAAAATTGTCTCCACCACACTTTGCAATCTGAAATCACCTCGGAACTACACTATAGTAATTCACAGCGTAGTATGGTATTGGGCGCAACGCATAGTGTCCCATTGGTCTTCATTTTGATACCTCGCATAAACTAATTTTTATACTCTTCGCTTATTAAGCGAAAAGGGTATATTAACTTTGTCATGAAGTTTGTAACGCATTGAAGGAAGCATCTCCGACCATATAAAAATGTATATATATGATCAGCGTGAAGAGCTGAGTTGATTGGACGATGTCCGTCTGTCCGTCTGTCTGTCGCGTTTTACTCGGCTAGGTTTTTGTTAATTTATAATTTATATACAAAATAAGGGCCACTTATGTCCGTTGACTTTAACAACGTCTTTTGGCGAATTTTTAATGTGATAATTATTTTCAAAAATGCCATTCTGTACCTGAATGTAATGTGAGTTATCACAGTATCATTCGTTAACATTAGCTTTAACGTAACTGTCTTAAACAGTACTTTTGGAGTCACGAGTCATACATTTGGTAGTTTTGTTTATTTCTCATTTTGATTAAGAATTAGTTTTCGCCAAGTTCTTTAAATGCAACATTAGTTGTTGCACTTCTAAAGATAAGGAGAATCTGTGAAATACAAAATACCAACAATTCGGCGCCATTTAAATTTAAATGCTTCGTTCAGAGCCTTAGAAATGTCGGAAGAAGGTCGTTCGCTAGGTTCTGTGGCCCTGCAATCAGGGTATCCGCGAAGAGCCATTTAAAATATTTGGAACCGTTACCAGGAGACAGGAAATGTCTCCCGTCGTCATGGTTCAGGCCGAGTTCGAATAACCACCCCGCAGAAGACCGATATGTGAGACTATGTGCGCGACTGGATCGTACCATTGGTGCTCGTGGACTACAAAATAAGCTATTAAGGACGACTGGGACCATTTTTAGCCCTCAAACAATCAGAAATCGTTTGCGCGAACACTAACATTGGTCAAGGAAACGTGTTACCAGAACAGAACAGGGCAGGACGCATCGTACGAATCGTTTAAGATTTGCTCGTCGACATATCTAATAGGACATGCAACAATGGCGCTAGGTGCTCTTCTCAGATGAGTGCAAAGCAAAAATTTTTAGTGACGACCGACGCATAAGAGTCTGGCGGAGAACCGGAAAAGCATTAATCAAATTGAGAGGCAAGGCGGTCCCAGTGTGATGGTCTGGGCCGGAATTAGCTTGCAAGGCAAAACTAACCTTGTTATCCTAAATAACGGGACAATTACGTCCGAAAGTTATATTGAAAGGATTGTTAGGCCACATATCATCCCTTTTTCACAACAGGCGTTGGATGGTTTTATCCTCATGCAGGATAATGCACGACCACATACTGCCCGGGCGACAATGTCTGTTTTCGAGGAGGTCAATATTGAGGTCATGGAGTGGCCTGCCAACAGTCCGGACCTAAATCCGATAGAACATCTTTGAGATCAATTAAAACTCCGGATGCGGACCGCTTAAAAGGACATACACAATCAGCAACAGCTGATTCAATTGCTAAAAATGTGTTGGGACGAGATATCAATAGAAAGCGTCGATCGGCTTATTGAAAGCGTTCCGTCCAGGATTCGAGACTGCATATCAAAAAGTGGAGGCCATACTCGATACTAAAAAAAACAAAGAATCAATTTTTTTACAGATTAGACATACAAATTAACTGTTATTGTTACGATTACATGACCGCAAAAAGTAAGCAATCCGAAAAAATGCTAAAAAAAGTGTAACTTTTGGTCAAAATTCAATAAAATTCATTAGATTTAATGAAAAACATATTGTTTTATTAAATTAGACCAACAAAACTATGATTTTCCTTTTCCACAAAAAAAAAATCGGAAAATATTAGTTGCCCTTATTTTGTTTTGAGGAGTATACATATATACAGGGTGTCCGAAAACTGCCGCATAAACGCACCGGACTGTGATTCCTCATTTATTTTCCAGGAAAAAGTTACATGGAACATACCCTTTTAGCTTAACCCTTTAACTGCCACAGGCATTTGAAGATTTTTGAAAAAATAATTTTCTTGTCCGACTAAAACTTCAATATCTCAAAAGCTAGACTAGCTAGAATAGCAAGATAAGATGGTTACTACAGCCAACAAATTTACCTAAAAAATAAAACTAACGGCACTAAAATCCCATAAGAGGTTCGGTTTTTACAGAACCTCAAAGTCAAATTTTTGTGATTTGACCCAAAAACAATATATTTTTCCATCTCAATTTTCTCCAACTTCTGCCAAGGTGAGGTGCTCGTACGATTCTTTAAAAAATTGGCGCATAGTCTAGCGATAATTTCTTTTTTACATCATTTTATCCTATCTTCATTATTTCTAACAGTTTGAATGCCTTAAATGCAAAAAACTAAGGGTTAATTTTAGCTCGATTTCGACATACTTTGAATAGATTTTACCAATTGCAGATCTTTAGGAGCAGTGTGAATTGAAATGTATTGAATTCGAGCTAAAATTAACCCTAGTTAACCTATAATCCTATTTTCGGTCGGTTTTTTGTCTCCGGCCGATTCTCTCCATAAATCATCAGTAAGCTTTAATAAAATTGGTACAAAATAAAGATGAGACATCAAGCTTTAATATGATATGCGACTTCAAGGTAACCAAGGCCAACTTTTAAAATATACTTGAACACATTTAATTTGATTCAAGTGTTCATATATTTTCAATTCCATTCAAGAACATCGTCTTAAAAACTCTATCTCTCAAAAAATATAACATTCATTCCATAATCTTCAGTAACCATATAAACCATTATAAATATATGTAGCATAATTCATTTTTAATCTCCACGAATCATGCATTATTGATCCATTTCGTATAATCCATTAACATTCTTTACGAGCAATGCATTAAAAATATATGTTACATAAGTATTGCGTAATCTTTATGACTAACGATTATGTAATCTTTACGATTGATGCATTAAAAATGTATGCAACGTAACTATTACATAATGTTTACGAATAACGATTTTATAATGATTAACCGTAATAAGGCGCAAATGCGTATATACATGAAATAGGGGGACATCGTCATATACTGCTTGTATGAAAACGTGATGAATGAATAAGCAATATGTGCTTACGCGTGTTGCATGAAATAATGATTACAAATGTGTTAAATGCTGGCTGGGCTATTTCGTCGAACTGTCCTTTTTTCGGTTTCTACCAAAAATGACCGATGCTGAAGTTTACGAACTATTTTTCCATTTCTTCAAAGATCAACTATCCATACATAATCGCCAGTGTTAAGATCGCCTAAATTTCTCGCTTTATGACGGGAATCGTAGTTGCGTTTATATGCCCGTCTATATCCTTCCTCCTTTTTGAATATGTTTTCAATATTCGGTCGCTTGCAAAGATCGAAGTGTGGTAAGGAATCTCGGATTTCCCTTCCGAAAAGCATTTCTGCTGGGCTGAATCCATTATCCAGCGGTGTATTCTGTAGGCTAGTAGAGCCTTCTTCAAACTGTTGCCGTTCTTTTTAAGAATTGTTTTAGCATTTTTAACAGCTGCTTCTGCTGCACCATTAGCCTGATGATGATGTGGACTGCTTGTCTGCAATGTAAACGACCATTCTCTTGCGAATGCCATAAATTCAGATGAGTTTTGAAATTACGTACCACTGTCGGTTATCACCTCCGGGATTCCATGTCTGCTGAATACCGATTTGCAGATCTTGACGATATCTTCAGTACGCATACGTTTCAGCTCCTCCACCTCGAAAAATCGTGAATAACAATCGCCAATTACTATATACCATCGATTCTCCAATTTGAATAGGTCCATTGCGACTTTCTGCCACGGATAATTTGGAAACGATGATACAATTAATGGTTCATGCCTATTTGTTGAATGTTGAATGCATATGGCACAAGATTTAACTTTCATTTCGATATCCTTCGAAATTCCTGGCCACCACATTGTATAATGTGCTCGCCTTCTGCACTTCGTAATTCCTAAATGTCCTTCGTGTAGTTTGTTCAACATGATAGCCCTCAAAGTTTTTGGTATAATCATCCGGTTTCCTCGTAGAGTCAAATTTTCGATTAAAGTTATTTCGTCTTTCAGTGAATAATATGGTTGAAGGTTAACATCAAGTTTATCTTTCGTTGGCCATCCATTTTGTGTGTAATATTTTATCATTTTACTTTCCGGATCCAGAGATTGTGCCTCCAGGGTATTCACTATGTTTTGGTCAGTTGTGCGTATAGTTTTTAACATTATTTCATGTATGTAAGCATCTACTTCTTCCTCCAATTCTGTTGGTATGTCTTCTGATGCAATTGGTTTTCGAGATAGATTATCAGCGATAAACATTTTTTTCCCAGGTACATAAGACATATCGTATTCATACCTCATCATTCGCATCCTAAACCTTTGTAGCATTGGCGTAAGCGTATCGAGATGCTTAGTTCTGAAAATTTGAAGCAATGGTTTGTGGTCCGTTTATATTAAAAATGTTTTTCAGATTAAATAATTTTTCAGTTTATCGCAGGCCCATGTAATTGCTAATGCTTCACGTTCAATATTGGCATAATTTTTCTCTGCTGGTGATAATCCTCTTGAAATTTAAACTACTGGGTAGTTATCTTCACCGTAATCTTGTAGAAGTACTGCTCCCAATCCTAGTGATGATGCATCACACGAAATAATTGTAGGTTTTTCTGGGTCATACATTTTAAGCAATGGTGATCGGCATAATTCATCTTTTATCGCTCTAAAAGCTTTATCCTGCTCAGGACCCCATGAGAATACCGTATTTTTACACAGAAGCTTCGTTATTGGTTGTAGTATGGCTGATCGATTTGAGATGTATTTCCCAACAAAATTTACCATTCCGAGTAAACGCTATACTTCGAGCTTGTTCGTGGGAGGTTGCATTTCGGTTATCGCCTTCGTTTTGTTTGGATCTACGCGGATCCCCTCAGAGGAAATTAAATGTCCCAAAAATTCGATTTCCTGAACACCAAATACTGATTTGCTCGAATTTAACGTGATTCCGTTTTGTCGAATTCTCTCGAGCACCATTTTCAAACGTCGATCATGTTCCTCCAGACTGTCACCCCAGACCAGAATATCGTCCATATGTATACATACGTTTTCCAATCCCATTAGCATTTTAGACATAGTCTTTTGAAAATGTTCTGGCGCTGAACTAATGCCAAATGGAAGTCGCAGAAACTTGAACCTGCCGAAAGGCGTTAAGAATGTTGTCAGATCCTGAGATTTTTCGGTAAGCCGTATCTGCCAAAATCCAGAGTTCGCATCCAATTTCGAAAAGAATTTTGATCCACATAATAATGATAAAGAACAGTCTACGCCCAATATCGGATGAATTTGTCGTTTTACGCATTTATTTAACTCGATCAGGTCTACACAAATTCGAAATCCGTTTTTCTTAGGCACGACTACCATGGGAACACCATTCAGTTGCATGTTCCACTGACGCAATTACTCCTTTTCCGACCATATCATGCAACTCGTCGCGTACCTGGTTTAGGAGATTGAAAGGAACCATCCTTGGTGTAGTAATCGCAAACGGTTTATTTTGCTCCTTGAGTTCGATGTCGTATTCTTCAGGAAATGTTCCAAGACCACTGAAGACATCTTGGTATTGACTCAGCCAATTTTGTGACTTAACCTCAAATGTCTTTTTCACCAAATCCAACTTCTTTATAGCAGACTTGCCTAATAGTGGCGTATGATTGCCTCTCGTTATGAATATATCTTCATTCACCGATTTGTCGCGAAATTTAAAATTGACTGTCGCCATTCCAATTATATTTATTTGTCTGTTCACGCCAAACAACCTCGCCTGTGTTTTCTGAATTTCAATTCTCGGAGTTACATTTTTTATCAAATTGAACGGAACTATGGACACATCCGCTCCCGTAACCACCTTAAATACAATTCGCTTATCGGATAGTCATAAAAAATGGACCAATCATCGAGTAGCTCCGCGGTCCCAACAAAGAAATCATCGTTCTTCTCCTTTTCACAGACTTGGCGTACATTTTTATTCCGGCACATCTTCATAAAATGGCCAATTTTTCCGCATTGGTTACATTTCGATGCTTTCGCTGGACATTTATCATGGCGTTCATAACCACACTTTTGACATTTCTCCTTTGTCGCTGACTGCTTTTCTGCAAATTTTGAATTACGCTGTCGCCCATTTTGTTCACGCTGCCATTGATGCTTGTTACTACCGCTTTTGTTGGTTGTGACCGCCATTATCGCTGTAGGCAACACAGATCCCATTTTCTTCTTTTGCCGTTCCAATTCCTCGAACTGACAAAGAGTGTTAATCGCCTTTTCCAAAGTTAGTTTCGAATCCAAATGAAGCCGATCGCGCAGCCCCTCGTCATTCATACCAACGATGAGAACCAGTAGGATCACCTCCTCCCGCAGTGAGCCCCATTCGCAAGTCTTCGCCAATGTATGCAAATCAGTTATAAACTGTTCTGCAGTATCGTTGCCCTGCTTTTTCCGCAAAAATTTGACCCGCTCGTAAAATATATTCTTCTTCGGGATGAAGTGGTCGTCCATACGCTGAATACATTCGGAATAAGATTTGGGTATAGGACTGAAGGATGAAAATATTTCTTCCGCCCTTTCCCCCATACTGTAAATAAGTACATCGATTACCGTATTATCCGCTACTTTGTCCAAACCGCTGGCCCTCCGGTACCTCTCGAATCGGCCTATCCATTTTGTCCATTCCTCCGGTCGAAATGAAAATTCCTCTGGTGGTTTCAGGACACCAACTGAACTGGTGTAATCGTTGACGTTCCCGATGCCTTTACTGATGTAATTTTTGAACTTCCCGATGCCTTTACTTCATCGTCGTCGGGCATTTCGGCGATTAATTTGGGCAAAAAACTTGATTTTACGGAGCGCGAAAATCTTACTTGACCGCTGCCACCATGTTTGATTTCGTACTTGTCATTTTATTGTCTTCTTCTTCGTAATTTGTTACAATGGTATAACAATAGTTTATGGACTGTGTAGCTAGAGTAAAGTGTTGAGTATTATACTATTTTACATTATACAACAGAAATAAATTCATTTTCATGAAAAATGCAATTAACACATTTGTGCGCTTAACCATTATTAACTTTGTCATAAAGTTTGTAACGCATTAAAGGAAGCATCTTAGACCATATAAAAAGTATACATATACGAGTATCAGCATGACTTTGGGAGTCGATTGGGTGACGTCAGCCTGTCCGGCCGTCTGTCGGTTGCGACGCGTTTTACTCGGCCAATTTAAAGGCTATGAAGCTGAAATTTCACACAAATGCTTCTGCTTTGCTGCATGCAGTTTGTATGTTTGAATCAGTAAATTCGGACAATGGGGTCATGGGGCTGCCATACAAACCCAACTCCCCAAATTAGGGTCTTCTAACAAAAACCTTTTGTATTTGTGCACCAATTTCAACCAAATTTCAGACAAATGTATTTCTATTGATGACACAAAACATATGTAAGATTGGATCAAATCGGACTATATGGTCATGGGGCTGCCATACAAACCAAACCCCCCCCCCCATTTTGGTTCTTCTAAGAAACATTTTTTACACCAATTTCACAAAACCTTGAATTAATGTGTTTTTATGAAACCAACTAAAAAGGTGAAAACAAATGGAATCGTACAATGGGGCCATGCTCCCGCATCTTCCAATAAAATTTTTTGAAATAAATATTTTTATTTGGTATTCCAACCAAACATTGTTTTGCCGACGCATCGGAACTTTTGTGAAGACATAAGGAAAATAATGGGGGCGTTTAAATACAAGTCGTAGGTACGTCCAAAAAGACTTTTAGCCCGAGGGGAGCGAAGGGTATCCAAATTTCGGCCGCGTCCGTACTTAGCCTCGGTCTCGTTATCTATTTAAAGTCCCGAATTTCGGATATTTTGATTTTAAGTGCTATATACCAAATTGCAAATTCCTTGCATTTTCGCACCCCATTATTCTATAAATCCATCGCGACTAATTAATTATTTTAACTCAACTAATTGATCAATCTGAAAACCACCTCATAATCATATCGAAAACAAAAATACAATCAATTCACGAATATATCGTTAAAAAAGAACAAAAAAAAAAACTATAAAAAAATCCCAACACACCATTCACCTGCAGCATAAAAACACTTTCACCAAAATCGCATTGCATTCAATCGAAGAAGATTGCTCATCTCATATAAATAGCATCCTTCCTTCGCTGATAAGATCCTTTGCCTCCAGAGTATCTTATGCACTCTGTGTCTGCGGCGGAATGTATGCAAATGCAATAAATTCCCCCAATCCCAAAAACATATTGGTATCTGACTCAAGTGCGCAGGAATCCACCAAGAATCTTCTCTCTCTAATAAAGAGATATAATGAATGCGACTATGAATGAGTATGAATGTCCTCGAAAGGAATTGGGATAATCCCTTTTCGCATATAAAACGCCGGTTGGACGTGTTCTCTTAAAATTGTGTTCCCTTCGTTTTGGTCCATTCTGATAAGAATCAAATCATTCAGCATCCATTCAGCAATGGATGGACGGGCTGAATGAGTTGTGCTTCTCTTTAGTGTTGTATTGTACCATAGAGCGTGGGAATTATATAAGATACACATGCGCCCGCAAAGTCATAATATAAACAGAAATACACACGATTTCTGCGGGATATGGTGCTGCCAGATGTATCTGTCCTCCCGGAGGAGTTTATAGTTGTTGGGAGTACAATACACCTTTATGCGGACCGCGCGGATGGTGATGATGATGATGGGATTATATCATAAACGCAAAGCGAGATAGATTGGTGCAATTGGCCTCGCGGGAAACGCCACTATCACTGATAAGTCTGATGCTATATGGTCTGGTGATATGATATGAAATGTAGTTGCGGATGCGGAATTTGAATTGAATATGATGACCATATACGACCCTCTGCATTAGATTGGGTCGTTGATTCGATTATTATGAATGTGACGATGAGATGTATTATGGTCCATGGTACCAGCACCCAGAGATGTAGATACCGCACCGCAGATACAAATGAATCTTTATACATACAGTGCGCCACAATCCAATAGGACCATGATTGGGATGATGGAACGTAATCATGGGATAGAGTGGGAATAATTTTTCGTTCGTTCGACTCAAGAGGATACCGAGCAGCAGCAGCTATACAGTGGTGCGAAAGAGCAGTCTGCTGCCATACAATATGCGGACACGGACCCCGATGGTACGAACATACTCCGCATAGCACTTATGGGAAGCAGCAGGCAGAGGCAGCAGAGCAGAGCCCATTCATATAGTGAATTGCTTCTTTCGTGGGACCGTCATAGTCAGTTGCTCGTCGAATCTCTTGCAAGTTGGTTGTTCGGTCACAAGAGATTTCTTCAATTCGCGATTCGCGGCGCTTTTCGTTGGACCTACATAGGAAAGTCAAAGTGAATGTTTCCTTTTTTTCTTCTTCCGTTTTTTTGTTGAAGGAAATATATTGTTTCCTCGGTCATTAGTCGGATGAGATTTTTGTGTCCTTATTGAAAAACGTGACGAACGGCCGATCTATACTTGACCCCACTTGGCTTAAAGCCATTTCGTGTTCGGGTTCGTCCTGAGGAAAAAAAGGACGAATCGAAAAAAAATACGCCGGGTGATTTTCTAGGTCGAAATTTAAAGGGATACATCATATTGGAGAAGTCCTCGCACTCGACAGTGCTGTGTCTGTTGCGGAATGAGAGACGATCCGATTCGGGGGGATTTCCTTGATTAGTTTGTCGGTTTTTCGTTGCACACGTCCGTCTCGGTTCCGGCCTGCCTGCTCCTTCGGTCGCGTGGTCATGCATTTCGCTATTCCCTGACCATCAGCAGCAGTCGTCGTCCTCGTCCTTGTCGTCGTCGTGTGTGTGGGTGTGTGAAACAGGACATCTGATGATAAGTTGGCCGGTGTGATTGCCTTCGAAAATATCGTCCCAGACACACGAGTATCCTGTTGGGCATTAGTGTACTACCATTATCGTGCGGTGGATGTCCTTCGGAGGACGATTACTATATAGCTGCCGTTGTGTTCTGTACGTGTTGTCTTTGAATTTTTGGGGTTTTTGGCAGCAGTAGCAGCAGACGAGATACGAGTGTGTGTCCTTATCAGGACGATGGCCATAGCCATAGACTTGTGGCTATCACGATTTGGATGACGATGTTTATATCGCGATAACTGCCCCATCAAGACACATAACGGTGATATGTGATGTGTGTATAATGATTTTCCCGATGACGGTGAATTATGATGATGCGGCTCGTGCCCGTTGTTGTTATTGGCCTCGTGTGAATCGTCCTTTTGGCTTCCTACCGCGAGTGTTTAAGTGATTTTTTGATTCCTTCAACTTAAAATTGTTTCCGAATTGTTTTTTTATTCCCCAAGTGTGATTCTTTGTCATTATCTCTGAGTGCACTCCCTTTTCCTTGACCCTCTGGAAAATTATGGTGTTTTCACGGTCCTCGACTTCCAAGGACACTACAAATCAAAAATCTCAAATGAGTAACGTCGCAATGGGTGCCGCTAACAAGGATACAAAATCGCCGTCCAGTCGTCCTGCGACGACTGCTGACGCAAATTGCGAAAGCAACACCAGCACCAACAGTTGGCCTTCGTCGAAATCGGCCTCGTCCGCCACTTCCACAACCTTTGTGAATATCCTTTTCTATTTAATGTGCACTAGTGCGTTGGGCTTGTCATTTTACGCGAATTACCGTTATATGTATGTCGACGAGCGGATACGACATCTCGGCCGTCTGGAGGATCGACTGGCTCTGCTCGAAGCTCAGTTGCAGCTTGTGGTGCCGAACCAATCCGGAGGAGGAGGAGTATCTACCGCACCGGCTGATTTCACGCAAGTTGTACGAAAATTGTCCTTGCACGCGGACGGTATTCAACGATTGCGTCGCGATGTTTCGCAATTGCATTCCGTACGTCGACAGATGCGACAAACTGCGATTCAGTCGTCGCAGGAATGCACCTGTCCACCAGGTAAGCTTATGTACATTTTTTTTTTTGTTTTCATACGGACACTGGGTGCCAAAAAAAACGGACGCTACCTAATTCTAACAAAAGGTCTTGACTCTCAGGAAACGGATCCTTTACTCTCGGCTGACCTCCGTTCTTTTCCTATAGCCTCTAAATTGGCCTCGCAAAAAATGTGTCAATCAAAATGTTTCAACTCCCGTTGAATCAAGCTTAGTCCTTCTGTCCGTAGTCATCTCGGATATTCCGCTAAAGCCCGACCAGGCCGAAATTAAAGTTAAAGGACCAAACCGAAATTAAAGCCTCTGTAATGCCTATTGAAAATGGTGTCAATCAAAAGGTCTTGACCATAAATGAATGGGTCTAAAGCCGTTTTGGCCATTGTCACCTCGGTTCTCCCCCTACAGCGCGCCCAATTGGACGTTTTCTTGAAAGGATGGTAAATCTGGTCCCAAACAGTGTACCAAAAGCAAGCATCGACACTGCCAGACAAACCAGAACTGGACGATTTATGCATCCGTCTGTAGCAGCGACTAAATGCCTCCATAGCCAGGAGATAATCATGCCTAAAGTGACAGCGAAAGACATTCAGGAAACCAATTTCGATAGTGATGCCAAAAGCGTCAAGATCTCAGATATCCGATTACGAAGGGCAATGGTAGAGTAAATAGTCGTCCAATATTCGCTGAGATATCGGCACATAGGATACAAGGAGTCATTATAGCTAAATTACGCGGCTGGAGAGGCTTGAGAGATCTGTGACCTGTAATGAGGAAACTTAGGCCTAGATTGAAATACAGGTCTCTCACGTCACTAACCTTCCTAACGTACTCGTAAGTAGCTTTCTCATGAGACGCTGTGTGCCCTCGTGCTTGCCAATTTGGGCGCTGTAGCGGGAGCATGGTTTTTTTTGCTCAACGAGGTAGGGAAATCTTCTGAAGAAACATATTTTTAACAGTTAAAACTGGTGGTCTTCTATCGCAAGGCACCCTTGCGGGCGGGACCACCTCTCGGTATTACTTCACAGGGGCGGTTTCGGCTAATTGGCCATCATGACAGGTTGCTGACCTCTTCCGTCTAGCTTGTTCTGTTTAATGTTCTTTGAAGTTTACCTTCGAATTTTGTTGAAACTTTAGCATACGGTTCACCACACTCTGTGCAAGTCTAACGCTTCCCCGTAGGTCCATCGCTGGTATCGCTTATTGGAGGAATCGATTTGAAAGGTAGTTCCTGATTATATCTGCAAGATAGTCTGGAAGATTCGTTCTTTGGATGCCTTCGGCCAAGCAAGTTTCGAAAACTTAAAGATACTTCTGAGGGAGAGCACGGATTGCAGCTTTCAACGCTTTATTACAGGAATATCATCTGGTCGTGGAGCTTTCCCTGCGTTCATCTTGAAGCAGCTGCTTGCCAAAGCTCCTCGTATATCATAGAAGGGATGTGAACCATGTGCTCTGACGAACATTGTCCCACGGCCAGCCTAGCTCATGTTGACGGAACAAAAATGCCTTGAAGTGGGTTAAAGGCCCGTTCTTACTATACAGTTTACCAGACGGACCTCGCCGAGGACATTCAGATTGTTGATTTTGTGACCTCAATCAGCGCCTCCCGAGCAGAGTGGGGTTACAGGCGTTTACATACTGCTATAGTTGTGAGGCCTTTCTACTAACTCTGCCGTTTTATGGGTCCCGGCGGCTGGTTGTAGCTCAACTCCACGCCGTTGTAAAACCGCAGTCCGCACGATACTCCCATCTTGGATGAAAGGAATTACCACCCGTTGGTGCCCCTTGGCTCTTAACTGGACTCCCGTGCTAACAGATATGCAACCTCTGCTCCAGACTTGCAGTGGACCTCTGCCACCGCTGCAGAGTAGGTGCCTTGCACTCGCACGCAGTACTGGTAACCTAACTTTTCGGGGGAGCGGGATAGTCATCTCCCGAAGTCTCCACTGAAATCGACGAAATGTTTTTCAGCCAGTGGGTGATCCTCCCTGTGGTGTGTAGCCGAGGTTAAAGCCAGACGGGGATGCCGACACTAAGCGATGACTGCACCAACGGCAATGCCAGAGAAACCAGAACTGAACTGCGACCCATGCAACCGTATGTAGCAGCGAATAAATACATACCTCTTTAGCCAGAGATAATCACGTCTAAAGAGACAGCGAGAGGAATTTAGAGAACCATTTTCGATAGTAATGTCAAAAGCGTCAAAATCTCGGATATCCGAGAACGAAGGGCCTGCCATTAAGATAGGACACACTCCTCCAGACGGCCAGCAATCTCTCGCCGGGATCTCCTAGAGACACTATCGGGGGTTAACAAAGAACTAGGGGGTTCGTATGTAATACGCGGTTCCACGTTGTAGAATCTCCCGTTGAAGAGAGGGTGCACCCATGAAGACCTACAGAGCCCGGGAGAAACCGTTTTACACACTCGGAGACATTTACAAAAAAACAGAGTAACAGATCTCCTGTCCAACACTGGTAACCTAGTCCATTTGAGCTACGTATCCGTATGTTACACAGGCAACCAACAAGGATTCATGTGTTCTCTGAGCTGCGGCCCACCCAACCCCCAACCTTCTTAACGACACGTGTCAACCACTTTCATGTTTCCACAAAACTATCCGTAATAGCTGTGAGTGAAAATGTAAGTTCATCCTCTCCTCCATAGTTTTGTGTTATGCCTTGTACTTGACTTCGGCGGCCTTCTGATCCCCCATTCTCACCACTGGAGGATAACTGAGATGGAAGCTGCCCTAGAGCAGCATTGTCAAAGTTTTAGAGGACGAAACTTCAACCTCCTTCTGATATACCCATTCATGGAGAAAATCCATAAATGACTGATGATCCCAAACGCTCTAGCGCAGTACGTTAGTTACCCCTGCAAGTATTAGTAAGTCATAGCCAGCCGAGGGACACTTCGGCAGATAACACATAACTAGGTTCGAAAAAATGCGCCTAGGATGGAGCCTTGTGGGCAGCCCCGCGATGCGCGGTTCCGAACCACGTCAGAGATCCCGAATTCAAAAACCTCTTTTTGGGAGAAGTAGCTCCTGCAAAGCGGCAACTCCGGACAGCCAATTACCTCGAGTTTGAGTGGCTTAGCATTTCACAGCAAGTTGTCAAATACATCCTTGAAGTCAATAAAGAGTCCAACGACGTATTGAGACGAACTACGGGATACTGACTCCCTGACGAAGGGTCCTTTCACAGTACAAATCATGCGAGCAGACTTCCAACTCATCGGGAAAAGCCGTATTCGGGAGCAATCCGCGAAGAGACACTTCAGGTAGTCCGGGATTGCATGCCAGATGTGTTTGCACATCCCGCCTGTCATCCCATCCAACCCAGGCGACTTCCTTCTTCTCAACTTAGCAACGCCCCTATCTCCCTAGGTGAAGCAGCAGGAGAGAAGCTGTCAACGAGTCCACTCACGGATTCCTTGCAAGATCGCGTTCGTCTACCATCAGCATTGAGGGTACAAATATCACAGGCCGACTTTTTTCTCCGACAGACCCTATAGGCGTTACTCCAAGGATAGTTGGAAGACGCACTGACAAAGCGTTGCTAATCGTCAGTTTTACACTTTGGTGGAATTCATATTGCTATACTCGCGAATAGCGGCTCTATGGTCGGGCAGATCAATATAAGACGGGCTCTGGCTCGCTGTAAACCTCTTCGAAGGCGAGCCACCTCAGGCTTAGAAATCAGTAGCGGTCTTAAGCGAACCAAACTTCAGTTTTCCTATTTCCAGGAATCTGTTGGCCTCATCCGTTGGAATATTGATAACTGCGATCTGTGTGCCGTAAGCCATTGTCAATGACTTCACCGTCGCAACCTAGAGGATCATTTCCAGTCATTCTTAAAACACCGTACAGATGTTCTCCATTGTTGTCACTACGTCGAGATGGAGGACCTCTAGCTTCGTCTACTGACTGGCAGTTTTAACGCCCGCTGGTTTAATTCCTAAGTAGTTGGTTATACAATTTCACCACCATATATATACCATATATACGTCACGTCACTGCGTTTGGTCGATCCTCTGCCGAAACTATTGGGTCTTTGGAAGAAATTTGCACTTCTTTATCCTTCGTCTTTTATTTTTGTTTTTTCTCCCCGCGTTGTTCGTATGCTCCTAGCCTTTTACTTTACAGGACTGTGTATGTTTGGTCTAGACTCCACAAAGTCCTTGAGTGGGACTATCATCTCTCCCGATTTGTTGCACCTGTCCATTTCGGCAGTCGACTTTTCTTCGTTCGCACAACCCTCTACCAGAATGGGGCTATTTCAGGCGAGACCTTTGAAGTTTTGAGCTCCACCTGAAAGGGCTATCTCCTGATTGCGTGCCTTATATGCAACGGTAGAAAGTTGTGTCTTTATTGTAACACGGCGAACGAAGGATATCAACGACGGGGGGCCAGCTTGCTCACTCCCGCAGCCGCCGGCACTGTGTTTCCGAGGCCCTACACCATCACTTTTTTCCCAGAATTTCACCTTCCAAGTTTTGGTATTGTTCAGCGTTTCCTTCCCATACTGCATATAGTCTAACTAAAACCGAGGTTCGACACTTCCCTTTCGCATATTAGCGATCAAGTACTCTCTTTCCACGGGAGCTCAGATTCGTTAGTAGGGATCAAGGTCTTTCCTGGTAAGGTGTGTATTAGGACAAATTATGGAAGAAATAAAGTGTTCGGTTTTTTTTTGCTCGCGACTGTATTGCCTTGCGGACAAGTTTTTTCATTGTGTCACTAACCCTGCTGAGTCCTGCGATGACATCAATCAAGAGAAATTCATGTTCTTAATCGCCGCCGCCACCGGATTACGTGTTACGTACAAATTCCCTATAAACGTCTTTAGTGTAAGGTGACCAGATTCCCGAAGGACCAATGCTGTACACATGCTCGCGAAATTTGGTTTTCAGGCAAATCCTCAGCCATACTTCCATGTCCGAGGTCTACGTCGCAAAAATGTTGGCGAATTCTGTAATGTGCGAGCAACAGGTTCTAAGTAATTATACAAACGGTGTTGGCATCCATTCGCTCACCGCCTGCACCTCGCCTTACCAAAATGTTGGCGAATTCTGAAAAGCGCGACATACAGGGCGAGGCCTGAACGAAGCGAAGAGCGAGCCACAGGATCTGACTAAACGCACGAATCAGCCTTAGGTCTAAATCCTACGAAATGCATTCCATCGGCTCACCGCTCGCTTCGCTTGCATCTCGACTTATCCTATTCCTGTTGGCGAATTCTGAATAGCGCGACAGACAGACCGTCGTCCGAGCGAAGCGCCAGCGAGTTGCAGGATCTACGTAAACGTATGGAGGAGCCAGAGGTGTAAATCTTACGAATTGCCTTCTATTAGCTCACCACACGTTGAGCTCGCCTTATCCTACTTCCCAATATCGATACATATTAGAAATGGTGGCGAATTCTTAAAAGCACGACATACAGCGAGGTCTGAGCAGAGAAGGGCGAGGTATAGGAACTGAGTAATCCTAAGGATGAGCTAATGGTCTACATCTTAATAATTGGCTTCTATTAGATCACCGCTCGCACGTCGCCTTGCTTGATAACTTCCATCAGCGCTAGTCGCAAGGATGTTGGCGAATTATGAAAAGCTGGACAGACAGAGCGAAGTCTGAACGAAGCTAAGGGTGAGCCGCAGGATCGGAGTACACGCATGGACGAGCCGAATTACCTACTATTGGCTCACCGCTCGCTGCGCTTGCACTTCTCCTTATCCTATTTCGCAACACTACGTCCCAAAAATGTTGGCGAATTTCCTAATGCGCGACAGACAATGCAAGGTCTGAGCAGAGCGCAGGACGAGCACAGGATTAAAGTAAACCTAAGGACGAGCCACAGGTCTAAACCTGGTTGCAATATATCTGGAGGAGAGTATGCCTTTCTCCATATTAATATTAGTGATGGTTCCCTGGGCTCTTAACGCTGTTTTAAATGGATTCAAAGGACATGTTGTGGGGAAAAAATTATTTAAAACCCATGCCGAGTCCTTTCTTTAGTATGCAAATCAATCGGATGAAGTAAGGGGGTGATTTTTCCATCATTTTGTGATGGGAAAAATAAATTAAATTCTTATCTTTCGACGACTGTAACCTCTGAACCTTGAAAGTAGAAAAAGTCTTGAAATGTTCAAAAAATGTAGACAGTGCGATACCCTACCATGTTTGCCAAATTTCGAAATTCCGCTCAAGAATTTCCAAGTTATGGGAAATTGTCGATTAGAAAAACACTGGAGTGCGATTTGAGCAGGTGTAACTTCCGAACGCGGATAGGTGTAACGTGAAATTTGAAGGAAATATGAGCGCAAAGGAGCTCTACAAATGTGCAAAATTTTACAGAGATCAGGAAGGGTTCCCGAGCTATCGTAACTGAACGATTTCCAAACATAAAAGTGTGATTGTCTCGCTAAATATCGATCGTAAGGGATACAGGGGTCAAAATTTACACCTTAAAAGCAGACAAAACTGATCACAGGCCTCATCGAGGAACTTATTTTGAAGTGGGTAGGTTTCATTGTGTGGCATTGGAAATGCTGTACATTTTGCTGTACATTTCCCAGTGCTGTACAACAGGTCAAAATGCTGTACTGTACAGCGAAATGCTGTACGTCTGGTCAGCTTACTTTAGCGGTAACTGCGTTAAGGCAAGGAAGGGCTTCTACGGTATAACCACCTCTTTGCTTCTTTGTCTTCTTGGCTCTCAATATTCATTCATTTTTCAGGGACTTTAGTGCGCGGCACATTGAAATTCAGCATTGGTTCGCTGTCGCTCCTCGTCCCTTGTCTTCTGACTTCTTCGCTGTCGTCTTGTGATGTTGTTGAGCTCAGTTCTGGTCCGGTTACCGATTTTTATCGCATTTTGCACGTCTATACGTTATTTTGACGCATATACGACATGTGTACGAAATACCTTTACCTTACCTTCCTTTTCTTTAAAATGATATGACAAAATATTCATATGTCGCTATTCTTCAGTTTTGTTTTCTTATCTTTTTGCATTTACACGAATTGTGTGTCGTTTAGTGTATGTTTGTATGAACTCCTCCTCCCGGTCTTAACATTACGTTTAGCAGAAGGAAAAAATTGAAAATTGGAATGGAATGTTCGATAAATCGAAAGATATCTTTTTGTTGCCATTGCCATCATATACTTTGCACCCGACTTTGACTCTCTTGCCATTCTTTAGCAGAAAGATACAATAATGTTGACAAGACGACGAATACGAGGAGGTTCTTCTTTCTTTCATACCTTTATACCTTCATACCTACATATGTACTTAAAAATTCGTTGCCATGCTACTGAATTTCTTGGTAATTATAATACGCGAGCACAGGCAAATCCACCCATATCACTTGGCAGCCAACATAAGATATGACACAGAAATGTTGATAGAGAAATTCAAATTGTCGTGGAAAAGACTACATTTATTGAAAAAAAAATCAAAATCGGAGAACGAACACAATATCTCTAAAAACCTAAAAATACAAGGTGAACGCTTGTCTCTATGTGTGCTCCCTGCTACCTTTTTATCTCTGGGATAAACATAAGGTTTCGTTAAATATTCATAGAGGCACACGTTTATCGTTTATCCTCATGCTCACTGCCATTGGCCGTCATATGGAGCGCAAAGCGTTAATATTTGTTATTATAGGGAATTCGTATGAAATTTGCCTGAAACTGTCTCCACGTATTGTCATTGACCTTGTATTGTTGATGTTGTTAATTATCTGCCAAATTAAGGACATTTGTTGTAGGTTCTAGGATTTGCGGGAATTTGTGATAGAGAGGCACGTTCAGATTCTAGTAATTTAGTTGGTAATCAATATTGATTTATTTCATATGTCCATCATAGTCAGTTTTAATTGAGAAAGGTTGTAGATATACATATATATAATATGTTCTTTATAAAAGGACATTTTAATTAAAATTCCGTCGTTTTTTTTTTATTTAAAAAAATGCTCTGTCTATGCTTTCGTTTTCCAAAATTGCATTACATTCATACACAACCCTGCAAACCAAACTTCCTTAAAATTCGCTGTGCTATTTAATGTAAGTCTATAAACATTCCCTACAACCCAAAGCTCCTACCAACGGAATTATTCATCTCATTCCTCAACAATTCCCTCACTCATTCTGCCATAATATTGAAAACTATTCTTTCAGCTATAGGCTAAAGATCTTTATTTACGAAAGGTTGAGATCGCCTCAGAAATATTGCAGCGGAAAGCTCAAAGCACGTATTCATGTAGGAGGTGAAAATCTGGAAATTATTGGAAAGTAAATGGGGGAATTTTGTCCTGAGTCCGTATTCATTTTCATTGCAATTTGGTTTGTAGAGAACTATAGCATGGGCGTAGCCAGAGGGCAGGGAGGGGCGGCCCCCCTCCCCCTGGCCGTTGAAACTTTTTTTTTTATTGAATTGAATATTAATAATACCGAAAGAAAAAAAATATCAAACATAATTATCAAAGATAATTTTTTTCCGATTCATTTTTTCACATTTTTGTTTCCAGCAATCCTGGGCGCTATGAATGGCCCTTTTTAATGTCTATACAGTAGACTCACGTAAACGTGAACTGCGCCAAACGTAAAGGTGAACAATTTCATGTGAGCCTAGACTACTCTGAAACGTGAACAAGTCTTTTTTTCGGGCGTACCTATGACTTGTATTTAATCCCCCTCCTCATTCTTTTTCTTCCGTCTTGACAAAAGTTTTGGGCTTGGTTGAAATAAGTGTGCAAATTTAAATATATTTACTCGGAAAATTTTATTGGGGTTGCGGGAGCATGACTCCACAGTACGATTCCATTCGTTTTTAACTTTTTTGTTGCTTTGGTAATGCAAAAAATTTTTCTTAGAAGAACCAAAATGGGGGTTGGGTTTGTATGGCCACCCCATGACCCCATGGTCAGATTTGATCAATTCTTAGATATGTTTTGTGTCATCAAGAGAAACACGTTTGTGTGTAATTTTGTTGAAATTGGTGCACAAATAAAAAAGTTTTTCTTAGAAGAACCTAATTTGGGGAGTTAGGTTTGTATGGCAGCCCCATGACCCCATTATCCAATTTGATCAATTCTTCGATATGTTTTGTGTCATCAAAAGGAAAACGTTTGTGTGAAGTTTGGTTGAAATCGATGTACAAACAAAAAAGTTTTTTCTCAGAAGAACCTAATTTGGGGGATTGGGTTTGTATGGCAGCTCCATGACCCCATGGTCCGATTTTACCGATTCAAACATACAAACTGCCTGCAGCAAAAAGAAGCATTTGTGCAAAATTTCAGCTTCATAGCTTTTAAATTGGCCGAGTAAAACGCGTAGCAACAGATGGACAGACGGACAGACAGACAGACGGACATCGCCCAATCGACTCCCCATGTAATGCTGATCATATATGTATACTTATTATATGGTCGGAGATGTTTCCTTCAATGCTTTACAAACTTCATGACAAAGTTAATATACCCTTCGTTGACTCTACGAGCGAAGGGTATAAAAATACGTAATGGCTGAAATTTGGTGGAGATGTTAAGCAACATGCAACAAGTCTAAATCTGAGTTTTCGTATTTGTGGGAGTGGGGGAAATTATAGTAATTTGCCTACTTATAGGGAAATTTTGCGTTTTAGCTTAATATCATACTTACTGGTATTCCTACAGTAAAGTAATGTATTAAAAGTTTTGTTTCTAATCAAATTGTCTATTCAACGGTACCTAAGCCAATATCGTAGGCCAAATAGTTCCGTTATAATGACCGGTTAAAGCGCAAAATAGCACTAATAATGAGAATCTTTGGCTTAAGTAAAACACGTAATGGCTGAAATTTGGTGGAGATGTTAAGCAACATGCCCTAAGTCTAAATCTGAGTTTGCGTATTTGTGGGAGTATAAGAATGATATTAAGCAAAACGGAAATTTAGCCTATAAGTAGGCAATTTACTATAACTACCTCCCTGATATATACGAGGGCCTGTTCAAATATGATCAAGACAAATGCTGTAGATGGCGCGGATGTATGTTTTTAAGGTCGCGGCTTGAGTATATGATAGCTGGGTCCCTTATGAACAGAGTGGCATAGTTTTTGTCGGGATGTCGAAGGGATGTTTTACGCTCGTGCTACGACCATAAGTGAACATCAAGTGCCGACCGCCTTTGCGCAACGAATCGTCATTCGGTTTTTAGTGAGGGAAGGCGTTAAAAATACGGAAATTTTTCTTCGTTTGCGAAATCAGTTCCGTAGTGAGTGACTGAGTAGGGATGTGCTGTGTTTAAATGGGCCAAAATTTTAAAAGATGGCCGCGAAACCGTCCAGAATGAGCCACATGATCGTCGACCGTCACACCAGACAACATTCATCGCGTAGAACAACTCATTTTTGAGGACTCTAGGATGAATGTTCGAGACATTTCGGCGGAACTCGGCAGCAGTATTGGTAGTGTAGAGTCTCTCATCTACGAACATCTTTAATATCGCGAAATAACGGCGGGAAGGGTTCTCAAACTGATGAACTTCCCCAGGATAACGCGTGTCTTTATACTGCGCGTTTCACGCTCGATACAATATCGGAATCGGGGTGGAATGTACTGGAACACCTTCTCTACAGTTAGGATTTATCACCCTGCGACTACCGTATCTTTGGACTACTGAAAGAGGTCAAAAATTCAACACAAACGACGAGGTAGAGGAGTTTGTGCGCACATGCCTGTCCGACTTGCCCAATACCGGGATCAAAAATCTTCCGGAGAGGTGGGAAAAATGTGTAACTAGTAAGGGGGAAGACCTAGAATAACAGTAAATTTTTGTAATTTTTTCTACAATAAATAAACGTGGTAGAGTATTTGTCTCGATCATATTTGAAATAGAGATGTAACGGATCTTGTTTAGCGGATGAGGATGCGGATGCGGATGCAAAATAGTATAAGATTGAGGATGCGGTTGCGGATGCGGATATTAATGAAGAAATTTTTGAGGATGCGGATGAGGGTACGGATGAGCATATGATCGAATATGTAGACAAAAATATTTAGGTTTCACACTTTTCATGAAGATGAAAAAAGTTGAAATTCCTCTCATTAGTGTGGTTAAAAATTAAAAAGTTGCATACTTCCTTACTTCGCTTCACCTTAAAAAACGCACTTCACCCGCCTCAGTTCAATTCATTTAAAACAAAACCACTCAAACACTAGTCACTAAACTGCGAACCGGAGTGCGTTCCTTAATTCACTCGTAGTCGTAGCTGTAGTCATCGCTGACTACCGTCAGAGTTGTAAGCGGTGTGAGAGAATGAGACGGAAAGTGAATGGGAGTAACTATTTTTACTTAGATCATATAAATGGAACGCGCTCCTGCTGTGCTGACCGACAAACTGAAGTTCAGTTGTGTATACGATACCAGAAAACAATTGGTCTCAATGCATTTCTTTATATGTAGTTACAAAGTAGCACGTGGGTCGCATATATCCGCTAATTGTCTGCATACAAAAATGAGGATTGCGGATGAGGATGCGGATGTAAATATTTATAAGATGAGGATGAGAATGCGGATGCGGAGTTTAATTTTTATGCGAATAATCCCCGATTGCGGATGCGGATGCGGACATCCGTTACATCTCTAATTTTACCCTTAACGACTCCACCGAATTTCAGTCATGACATGTTTTATTTAAGCAAAATATTCCCATTATTGGTACTATTTTGACTTTTAGCTGGTCATTATAACGGAACTACTTGACCGATGAAATTAATTTACCGTAGGATAGAGAATTTGATTAGAAACAAATCTTTTATACATCACTTTATTGTAGGGTCAACAGTAAGAATGATATTAACGAAAAATGAAAAATTCGCCTTTAAGTCGGCAATATACTCCAACTTCCCTCACCCCCACAAATACGAAAACTCAGTTTTAGATAAAAGACATGTCCCCTAACATCTCCAGCAAATTTCAGCCATTACGTATTTTTTTCAAGTAAACGGCCGTTTTGTGTCTTTAAATACTGTACTATATAGCCAAATCGCAATATACGTGTAAGCATGTCCGGAACCATATTAAGGAGGACTGCTATGTGCTATCGCTCTAGCATAGTGGGTACTGTAGCTGCATCATACTTATCTTGCTGAAACTCAGAACCCTTGTTTCAAATTTGTCGCCTCAATACTTGATCAATCAATGCAATTGAAACCGACTGAAGCGAACCATCCGCGGAGAGATCAGGCGAAATTGAAGTGAATTGCTGTTGAAGGTGGATGACGTTATCGAAAATGATGATAAAGAAAATTGTTCAGTTGGGCGAGAGGTTTTGTCAGAGAACAGTTTTTTTTAAGGCTTTTATGTGCTGAGTATTAATACTCATATTATTTGATATCAGCCTTCTGTGATTTAATAGTCTAAACAAAAATTTTAGACCTAATCTTTCGAAAATCAAATTGGTACATTTCGAATAAATGTAATAATAGTTAGATGCAATATTTGGTCTTCTGTTTGAAAATTTGGTGGCTCTTCACTTTAGCAAGTATTAGGAATCATCCATGTCCATTTAGATAGACTCCTTAATTCTGACGAAGACAAGTGGAACTAATTTTTAAATTAGAGGACGAAATTACCACGTATAGTTCTGTAATGCAAATCTTGTTTAGGAAGAACTTAATTACTACCTAACTGATCGAATTGCCCCACTTTCCAACACAGACGTAAACTTTAGCACTTTAGGATTCTAAACGCTGCACCTCGTAGCAATTGTGGCCATTTCAGCCTCGCAAAGACTTTGCATATTGATGCAGTTGAAGAATAATCAAAAATTTCAACACAATTTTTAATTGAATAGTATCAGAAAAAATCGTAAGTATCTCTATAAGGGTAAATATCTTCAAAACGTCTATGCGAATTTGGTATTTTTGCAGTTGTGGCTTCTAAAAAAATCTGGAAAAAATTCACTCGACGCGTAATTTTCAAAGGCTATTCAACTAAAAATGGCCAAATGTGATAATTGGAATTTCTGCTCCTATAAAGTTAACATACGAAACAGTCGTCTCTGACGATGTTGTGACTTCTATGATCTCCACAAAACGCAATAAAACCCAAATCAGTAGGTAAGTCTTAAGCGTGCTACAAGGATTCCAACCGAATGACTAAAGTAAGGCGTTTTCGAATTTTTCGAAAATATGTATGTAACGGTAACTAATATGACAAGTTGTCATTGTCGCAAGAGGGAAATTTCCGAAAATCTTAAACTTCAAAAAAAAAAATCCTACAACTAACGTACCGCCTTCAGAGCGCTCGCATAGATGGGTAATTTTGATATTAATGGGATCTTTTGGGATATAATTTGAAAGTACGGAGAAGATACGAATTTTCCAACGAGTATGTGAACAAAATCTTATGACTATTCTATCAAGGGTAGCTGTGCGAAATATAAATATTCAAAAATGCAAATCCTGCATAATACTTTTTGGTCTAGGGTATAATATTCAAAGAAAATATCTAGGGTATCATAGATCATTACAAAAGAAGTTTTATGTAGTTTGAACCATCCTCCTTTGGCGGTCAGATATTTACAAAAAAAAAAAACTGGATTGTTATCCTCTCCCATAAGCCCAACGACGCTTAAATCATTGAAAGTTTAACCGCACGTACCTCCTTTCAAAAACATACAAATGGATGGGGACTTTTGAAATTTGGTTCAGAGTCACTGCACTTGCAATTTTATCGTAGGTGTGGCAACCCTGATAAATCAGGAATACCACAGCCCAACCGACGAAGGACGACATTGTATCTTTATCGAGAGAGAGACAGGATTGAACGAGTCGCAGTCTTACACGGACCTTCGAGTCGACTAGTCGTACACGAACCAGTGGCGGATTTACCAGTAGGCTTGGTAGGCTTGAGCCTAGGGCGGCAGATTTCAGGGGGGCGGCATATTCAGGGAAAATATTTTTTAGGTTGTTCACACTGCCGTGGAAGACTGTAGGATGTAGCGCTTATCATCATTGTACGGTTTGGAAACAGACAAAGCGTATTTTATTCTCACTGAGATATAAACATGAAAAGGCATTTGTCGCCATTGTCGAAGAGCGTCAAACACTGAGGTCTGAGGGTAAATATTGAAGGCAATTTAAGCTTAAATCTGAAACCAAGATCCTTCCTTTTTTCATGCCTTATTGCTATGCCCAACCTTCGCCTTCGCCTTTAATTAGAATGATGAGAACGTATGACTCTATGGAGATTGGACCTCTACCCTCTTCTATTTCAATCTTTAAAAACTGTGATTTTGCTGCTTAATTTGAATTTCTAACGTAGTGTTTTTAGTTTTAAAAAATAATCAGAAACTTGCATTTTTTCTTGTAGTCTTATGTTAATCTCTATAACTTACTGTTGTAATTGGATATTTTATCTGTTCAGTATTTTCGAAATAAATAAATAAATAAACAAAATTAGCTGCTTTGGCTTTTTGTCAGTTCGACATATCAGAAATTGCAATAAATGATGATATGAATCCAGAAATGGAAAATACTAAAAAAAAGTTATTCTGATAAGCATTCATTCGCTTTCATCCGAAAAATTATTCTCCTCATCTTGTAATTAAATTAAGACGATCGAGTTTCAGAGGAGTTTTAAGCATGAAAAGGGCATCAGCATCAACTCAGCTTAATCTCTTAGGGCAGGAGTACACATTTTTAGATTTTTTTTTTAATTGCTTTAAATTTGTATCTTGGATGTGACTTTCATATTTAAAGCCGGAAATTTGACACTGAACTTAAATTGTAAACTTATGACATTCTTATTGATGGTGTTTTTTTTTGTCAAACAAATTTTAATATCGACTCTGCCAATTTTTCCCAACCAATACAGGACACACATTCGCCACCGCACATAATATACGACAAATCAAATTGTTTTATTTTTCTTATTATAAGATATTCCTCTAAACCAGTCGCTCCAATTTTTTTTCAGTTCAAACTCCCTTGTAAAGTCTTCTGAGCTTGGAGCTCCCGAGAAAATTTTGTCCAAAAACAAAAAATATGTGTTTTTTTTCGTTGACAGTTAGGCCATCACCAGTGGCGTAACGTACGGTGTTCCATGTGTTCAGCGGAACACGGGCCCCAAGCCAGAGGGGCCCCCAAATCCGAAAACATAAAAAAATATTATTTCATAGATTCTAGCAGTGTTGCCAAGTAGGCCTTGTGGCTTCTAAAAGAAACTGAATTTTCCCCTAAAATGATGACCTATTTGGGGGAAGACCAAATTGATATAAGGACAGAAAATTACCGAAAAGCCTCACTATGGACACCAAATGGGATATGTGGACGAGGGGGTGAAGCCTAAGGGTAATGTTAATGGTGAATGACTCAGCTATTTGGGACATTCGGTGGCTCATTGAGAGATGACACTCTATCTCCAAGTTGGCGGAACGTGGTTTCGGGTCCCGCTATGACCATGAATGTTTGTGTTGTCTTTAAAAAAAAATGCTCCTGTGGCAGCCGGTTCAACTATAAAATCGTTCCGGAGCTACCCCTTGTTTTTACGACGACCAAGCACTGTCGATTGTAATATAGTTGACAAACAAGAGCTGGCCACTTAGCTTAGCTTATCAGGTTACTCGTATAGGTGATACCTTCTAAAAGGGGCACTGTGTCTTATCTGACCACAAGAAAAATCTCACTGGACGAACAAACTTTGTGACTATCGCCGACACACATTTTGATGGAATTTGATGGCTTTTTAGGAACAAACCCCAAAATTCCATTAAAGAAAATTCTGTTCCTCTCTTAATTACCCCCTTAAAATATATCTCCCTAAAATTCCCCCTAGGAAGTCGACAATCTTGTTGTGTACAGATCTGTCTCAATATCTATTTCTTCTGGGTTTTTGCTCAAGAATATTGAAAAGAAATAAACGTTCAATTTGCTAGAAGGAGTGCCTCTCCTGAAGATTCTTGCGTGAAATTGAGCCTCCCCATATGATCCCCTTGTTGGAGTATTTGAATCCTGAAGTCATTGCTACATCATCAGGAAAAATATGTTCACAGATAACTGTTGATCTATTGACCGAAATGACTAACCACGGGTACTAAGATCGTTCAATAAGGCTTAAGTCAGAAAGTTTGTGACTCGAGAGACCAAAAACAGATCCCCGCCGATTTACTAGTGAGTGCAGATACTAGATTAGCCGTATTCCCTACGTAAAGCATCTATGAAGAATTTCTAGCACAAATTTGATTTCAGTGGTTTAAATTTGTATTTGGACAGGACATGCTAGTAGTCGTTTAACTTAATCAGAATCGTCAAAACTCTTCAGCTATTTGATGTGATCCTCATATCTAGGCCAATCGCTTTTAGTCTAGGATCTGGTGGTGGTTTTATTACGCGTCGTGGATTTTGTGATAAATAAATGATTTCACAAGTTCTCCTGCAATTTTTCAAATTCTAATTTTGTTTAAAAAAGACCTTTGAAACATGTTGCTAAAGCCGAAAATTTTCGTTACTTGCTAATTTTTTGACTGTTTCAATGTGAGTTATGTGTTGCAATTTTTCCTGATGAAATAATTTCGATTTCGAACATAGGCAATTTGGGAAACGTTACGCCACTGGCCATCACCATGGCTTCAGTCATTCCTCGAGAAACATAATTGCCATTACTGTAGCGACCACGATCCGCAAGGATCATTGTATTGGGCGGTATGGTGCGGTTTACATAAGAAGCGCGAGCTTAGGCAATTCAATTTCAATCAGCCATATCAAATAATTTTTTATTTCGGTCTAAAATATTCTTAGCGGTGTCCATCGAACAGATTTGGTTACAGCTTTGTTATCAAAGGATATAAAATGTTTGGCCGATGAATGGCAACAAAGAATTACCTCCGGGTGATTTCGAAAGAATTTTTATTCAAAATAGTTTTCTAGACGCAAACCATAATTCAGAAACGGCATCTATATTTGAGCCACAGTTAGGGATTCAACGCTTTAAACCGATTCTCCAAGCAGAAAATTTTTGCAAAAGCTTTACACTGTGATAAATACTAAAAAATGCTTAGGCCCCACGAGGCGGAAAGGTCAAAGATGACACATTTAAATGCAAAGTGTAAACTGAAAATATTTGCAGGTGAATAAAGCACAATTCGTATCCGGTACAACCATGAGTTGTATCAATTGTACGATGTGCTGGAAGTATCGAAAATCGTGAAGCTTCAACGTTTGCAATGGGCGGGGCATGTACAACGAATGGACGATAATCGCATGCCAAAGAAAGTGATGAACGCACAACGAATTGACGGAGCGAGGTTGCGTGGACGACCGAGAGCTCGCTGGGAGAACTCCGTAGGTGAAAACGCCCAACAGCTGCTGGGCTTCCGAAACTGGAGGACGAGGTCACGTAACCGCGACAATTGGAGGTCAACGATTCAGGCGGCCAAGGCCCGACGTCGGGCTATCGTGCCACATTGATGATGATGAAAGCACAATTCTATCCGAATATTCACTATCGACAAAAAGTAGGGTTTCAGTAGGGGCGGCAATTTGTGAATAGCCTACTGGCGGCAAATTGGTAAATCCGCCACTGACACGAACACACGGGACAACGCGTTGTTCATAACTTGTATTCGACAATACTATTTCGTTAAAATTCATTCTGTAGTTTCTGTGCTAAATAGGTTACTTTTCAGTTAGTGCTACTGTTGTAGAGATATTCACGAAAATCTCGTTTATCTACGGTTTGAACCCACACGTAGCGTTGATTCTAACGAATCGGAGTCGAACTTTGTCAAATTTACTTAGACCTCCGATTTATTGAAACCAGCTTTGCCGAAGATATCATTTGACTCCCTTGCGCCGTTAGGAAAGCTCTAATTGATGAGGGACTTTTGACACTTTCATTACAATTGCAAGAAACAATGCAAATATTCCCGTCATTCAGGAGGACCCATTAGAAAGGGGTAGAAGTGACACTCTATCTCTGAGTTGCCAGTGCGTGGGTTCGAGTCTCACTGTGACCATCGGTTTTTGTTTTACCTTTAAAATGGTCCTATAGAAACCGGTTCTAAGATAAAATCGTCTTGGAGCTACCCGTTGTTACCACAATGGCCAAGAGCTGCAAAGCACCCCTTCGATTCAAAAGAGCACTCTTGAATACCTACAACAACAACAACAACAACCAATTAGGAATTTGATTAAAAGTGGGTGAGAGAGAGTGACTATTTCCCGGTAAAAACCAGGTCCCATCGCTATTTCTATGGTCCAGAAGTTTTCTGTCTCTTCGCGCTTTTCAGATTTTTAAAAATAATCTTCGTTGTGATCGTTTGCTTGTTTCAGCAACCTGGAATCATTCTAGTAACGACATATGCCACTTCTTGAGAGATTATATGCGCTTAGCTACTCTCAATATGCACCTCCAGTTAACTGAACTTCTTCTGTTTCCTATTTTTATATTCAGAGAGCGTATGTTTTTCATCGAGCCACCGTTTTGTACTCAGCATAAGTTGAAGCAAGGCAAAATGTGAGAAGCCAAAGCTTTGGTAAAGCACTCTAGATTCTTTGCTATAACGAAAACTGCCAAAAAAAATATTTGCAAACCCGAGCACAGTCACTCCTTTTGCAGATTGACGAAATTGGCGTTATATATAGCAGCGGACCCTGCGGAACTCTTTGCTATAACCCTATTCTGTGTGTAAAGCTCCACCACTCCTATATGGTAGGAGAAATTATATTCACAAATCCTTTTTATGTCGCGTATAAAGTCTCTATTTAAAGGTACTAAAAGACAATGTCCACTACAAAAAGTCCAAATTCATAAGTAAAAATCTAATAAAAAAACAAGCAACAAGATCTAGTCAATAATATCATCAAATCGATAAATCTAAGTATACTCGAAAGGTGTCTAGCGCGCAATGGCTTATTTTCTCGGTCACTTCGCAAGACAATTTGAGGTTAACATACTATGTCTAACGTAACTCAAGTTCAAGGTTAACTTGTATACTTCTCATGTATGTACTAGCATTGCAATTGCAACAATGCATCTGAGTGCATGTTGCAGAACAACATGTTGCATGTTGTGTTACGCACAAGATGTCATCAACTGATCGTGCTGTCACTTGTGTTGTGTTATTTCGTGTTTGTTTACAGTTTATATTTGCTGGTGTTATAATGTAGCGCACAACTTGCTAGTAATTTATCGATGCAAGATATCTTAGGATATATGTAATATTTTTCCAAAGCAGCCTGAGATGAGTTTGAGGAATTAAAAGCTTTTTTTTTGACATCAAGTGTCACCACAGAGCATAGCAATAGCCGTTTCGAATCCAGTTTTTTTTTACCAAGTTGATAACCGTCTAAATATCATCTTCAGTAGACTGCGCCCTCGTCTAAATCCGGACTGTCGTTCTAAGAAGCTAAGGAGCAGAACTGACGTATTTTGCAAAAGCGCCTGGCACTGGTGCTATGTCTCCCGGCCGACCGCATTTCGTGGTCCATTCGTCGTCGCATCGCGTATCACGCAACCTATCTATAGAAATTGGTCGAATTCATTCCAGCGTAAGCCTGGTGACGGTGAGGCGGCCAGACATATCTTATGAAACGCACTTTCTGAAAGTCAAATCTCCGACAATTATCCATTTTTTCTCCTCGTTTAAGCAGCGGATTGGGCGGAATGGGCTCCGCAGTCATTCCTCTGCCTTGCAAAGGAAAACTTATGTTTTAAACTCTGTCGGAAAGCTTTGTTCGCCTCGACAGTCTTCGTAGGTTTCCGTCAATTTCTTGGGTCACTCCATGTCTGAATCTGATGCCTTATTGTTACCAATTCTTGTCCGATTTGTCAATGTATGTAAGGAGGGGAATATTTGTTTCAGCTGAAGTTATATCGGGTTGCACGATCTCTCTTGTAGAGACCTTTTGGGTTTCTTAGTTTGCACGTCAGCGTGCTCAAGAAAATTTCGTCGATATAGCACCGAGTCAGTAAAGGCTTCTCTTGTTCTATCATAACGATGACTGGCACACCCCCACAATAATCCAGAAAACGGGACTCCTTTCATCGTCCCGTTAAAACCAATAAATCCATTAAACATAAATCATTAAAACCTTTCGTCGTTGGTTTATTGTTTCCCTGCTGTAACTGCACTACACCACCTTGGTTTGACTTTCTAAAATATCCATTCAGTTTCTCACGCTCTACCACACATACTCCCAACAAATCATCCCTTAACTCCTTCAAAAGATACCATACTATCTCCTTGAGAAAATCTTCTTAACACCTCTCAATTCTTGGCACATTCTCCATTATAGTCGCACTTTCCAATATAATATCCTTCGCCTCGCGGGTTTGTGTTTGCTGCTCCACATTTCTGTCTGTCTGGCAGCCAATTCATTCCAGCTGTCTTTCTCCTCAAACATACAGTGCCGCAGTAAATTCAAACATATGTAACTTTTCGATTTACACAAATAATTCTCAGGCTTTTTGGTCGCGAGACAACGGAGTGGAGTGTAGACTGTAAAGAGCCACACCATGTCGGCTTTTAGCCGGCAAAGAACAGAACAAAGAGAAAAATAGAGAGCGAGAAAAAAAGGTCCAGTAATTGGCATTTTTGCCAAGTTTGCCGAGACGACAACGTTTCTCAGCTGCCACTTTTGCCATTTCGTTGTCGTATCTTAATCTGAAATCAGATGGAAATTCAGTGATAGTCGTCAGTCGAAAGAAAATCCTGCAGTTTTTCACTGTCGAACTTATGTTTCGACATACACACGCACACACGACCCTCTGAATAGTACTCGGGTCCTGTGAGTTTTTGGCGTGTATACTACTAGTCGAGTCGAGTGCTCTATGTCGGGCGCTCTGTGTGATAGTCCTTTTTGATAGGATGGATGGTCTGGCTTTGGCCTCTTAACTGAGGAACTTTTCGGGATCGGAAAATGGTTGGGTCTCGTTGTGGCCACGTCAAATGCGAATATATATGTGTTGGTGTATGTGTTTCGACGACTGTAAAGTACAGAAAGGATCGTCGAGGATAACAATGAGTAACGGCAACGTAATAGAGCCAGCCTGATAGAACAGCGAACAGTATCGTCATTGTGGAAAAGTCGATTAAAATTCAAAACAGATAGACAAGCCATCCACTCGGCTTGCGGAAAGTCGCAGGAACGACGACATGGTACGTGTATGGGGAAAATATGGAGCGTCAAGTCAAGTGTCTTCGCTCGTTCGTCCTTGTTGTTCTTTCCGCCTTCGAAAACTAGACGAGAACAAAAAACTGCAGTCAATCGACACACACACACACAAACAGGCTGACTGTGTCGAGACTTTAAAACCCAAAAGGGACAATCTAATGGATTTTCAGTCACATCCCCCTGGCGAATAGCCTCCCGCGTTTTTCACTCATCATCCTACGGTTCGGTTTGCGTCAGTGACGCGCGGAATGAAGACGAAAGACGAGAAAACTGATGTCGCTGGAGACCTTCTTTGCCGAAGTGCCTTTCTAAGTCGAATCAAACAACTGTATACGCCCCGAACGAGAGCCTCGTACCGAGAAAATAGGATTAACTTTTCTCTCAGCATTTTACGCATAATAAAGCTGTTAAATGACGTTTATGTGGATTTCAAACCATCCGAGCGAGAGCATTATTTCGTTCGCATTTTAAAAGCGAATAGCCTCAATATAATTGCCAAGATTGCAAGTTTTACAGTCTTTTTGGTCGTCTGCCTCTGTTTTTTTTTATAGACAATCCAACACAAAAGGAAGACACGGCATGGACGCACGCGGTCGGGCGATGCTCGGAGCCTTTTTCCTTCAAGCAATAACGCCAACAAACACACCATGACAGCAATGTCGCAAAAAGATTTTTCGTTTCAGATAAGAAATATCCCCCGGGGGATCAAATAGGCTCGAGCCTGTTTCGTTTGGTTTTTTATTTTCCGGGGGGAAACGTCCTGTCCTGTTCTGCGTTCATGTGTCCTTTATTTCACTCTCATTCATCGTGTTTTTGGCGTCTTCGGCCCAGCACCAAGACGACCTTCGGCATAGATATTCCATGCAATTTAATCTAATGTAAAATTTTGATATAGAAAATTTGGTCGTAATCTGACTGTTAGATTGCCGGTTGGCCGTGTGGGAATTCAAACACACCCTCGCTCAGGACATACAGATCGACGATACAGGAGGTGGCATATTTTAGATGTTTGACACAAATCAAAAATATCCAGTTGGAAGGGTGGTGACATCACATCTCACAGCCGGATGAACCGATTGTGTATACTGCAAGCAGCGAAGGAGATGGGAGACAACAAAGGTTTAATCATCTTGAAAATATGGAAATGTGCCTTGAGATCCTTTATCTTTTTTTGTGCGCGATGTTTATGTTGCGAGTTGCGTTCGCGGCGGGAGTAATGCGTGTTTCTACGACAAAGTGGATGTCGGATTTTACGATAAAAAATGTCTTTATTACTCTCGTGTTCGTTCAGCCTTTTAATCAATAAAAGATTTATGAGATATTTAACTGAATTAGGAAATCATTGCATTTAGGATGAATGTGTGTTTATCTGGGAAAAGATTAAAATAGAATAATGTGCCTATTGAGGAACCCATTATGCTAATGTGATTTTGTTCGTCGTTGATTGACAACCTTTTATGGGACCCCTTTTTGCCAAGTTTTAATTTAATTCTAATTCCGAAAGCATATTTCCTATGTAAAACCGTTAAAACGAATGTGAAATCCAAGAAATCCAAGAATTTATTTTATTATGACAAAAAGGCCCGAACTAAATACGAATTCTGGCAGGAATCAGGATGAAATTAAGTTAGCCGAATGTCCATATGTGAATTTGGAATAATATTCTTAAGAAAAATAAACTCACAGAATCATAGGCATAGTAGACACGTTACATTTTGTACCAAGAGAATGTCCTCACATGGCACAGATTTTTGACAACGGAGTTAATTGTGTTCAATATGTCCTTTGGTGAATTTCCTTGGTGCTTTTTCCTATTTATGTGTCTTCAGAAACGATAGAGAAGGGGGTAAGTGCAGGTTCACATAAGTAATGACGACACAATACAGATGTATGGCTGGGATAAATTTATATTTATTTATTTATTTATTTATTTAAATACAGGATTAAATCCCAAAATTACAGTAACTATAATAAAAATAAAAAATAAAGTAAAAAAAAGAATAGTTATAACATAATACAACAAAGATAAGAGTAGAATTGCAATATAATAAAATAAAATAAAAAAAGAACAATAGAAAATTCAAAAGATAGTATACAACAAAAATTCAAATTCAAATAGTAAGCTCGAGTTCGGAATTATAGAAAATAAAATACGTTTGAGCTCAGATAATGTTAAGGGTAGAGGACCAATCTCCAATAAGTCGTAATTACGCATCATCCTAAGTAAGGGAGAATTAAAGTAAACTCCCAGTTCGGCTGTTGGAGGGACAAATATTGAGTTGGATCTAGTGCTATATATAGCGTTTCTCCATTGAATATCTGCCACTAATGAGAACCTAAGAAATCCGCGACAAATTTGGTAAAGAAAGCATTCATCGAGAACTATTCTTCGCTCCTGAAGTGAAGGTATATTAAAAAAATTAAGGCGTTCGACATAAGGACGGTATGAGACATTAAACTTATAGTACAGAGACTTGGTAAACCTCCTCTGAACTTTTTCTAAGGCCAAGCAGGAACAGTGAGTATACGGGGACCAGACAACAGAAGCGTATTCTAAGACACTTCGCACTAAAGATATTAATAAATTAACAAGGGTAGTTGTGGAACGGAATTCACCGGAACACCTGAGAACAAAACCAGCCAGCTTAGATGCCCTGCTAGTTATATCTTCATAATGTTTGATGAAATTAAGCTTCGAATCGAATATCACTCCAAGGTCTTTAGCGGATTTAACACACTGTAGCGGAATTGTATTTACACGATAATTGAAGCAGATAGAATCTGTCTTAAGTGAATTAACCATAACGGAACATTTAGCTATATTCAACCGTAGCTTATTAAGCCGGCACCAAGACGCTACAATATCCAAATCATTCTGTAAGCTATGACAATCTGCAATAGATGTTACGGACGAGAAGATCTTACAATCGTCAGCGAAGAGTAACGAGCCTTTGGCTAGAAGGGAAGGTAACTCGTTAATAAAAAATGAAAACAATATTGGACCCAGAATTGAGCCCCGCGGCACCCCAGGCATAGGACAAAAAGCTGAAGAGATAATCTTATTATAAATAACTCTCGAAGATCTTTTATCTAAGTAAGACGAAATCCAGGATATAATCCTGTCCGGAAAATCAAGTGATATTAATTTGTTGATAAGTAATCCATGATCCACAGAGTCAAACGATTTGGAAAAATCGGTATATAGATAACATGTACGTCTAGGTGTTTATTCAACGACTTCGCTATAAAGTTAACCATTTCAACAAGATTGGTTACAGTTGATTTCTTGTTCTGAAAACCATGTTGATTATGGCAAATAAGATGGTCATAATTATCCTTTAAGTATGTTGATACTATCTTTTCAAGTAGCTTAGACCAAGAAGATAAAAGGGACACAGGACGAAAATTAGACACGATATTGGATATACCTTTTTTAGGTATTGGAGCAACGTGTGAACATTTCCATTGTGAGGGGAAAACCCCCTCGCTGATACTTTTATTAAAAATCAAAGAGAGTGGTAGGGAAATCGAAGAGGTTGTTTTTTTTAGGAATAAATTGGGTATACCGTCAGGACCCTGAGAAGTGGAAGCCTTTAAGGATGTAATTAAGCATTCCACGTAGGAACAGCTTATAGATGGAAGAGAAACTGTTTGTGAGGGATCTGAAAGAGGTGAGATAGAGGAGTCAGATGCGGTGTAGGTACTGGCAAAAAAAGAAGCAAATAATTCGCTCATTTCTATTGGAGTGTGAGCAACTTTATCGTCCCACGAAAGCTGCGCCGGACGTACAGAATTAGATCTCATTTTTTTCACATATGACCAAAATAATTTGTTTTCATTATTCGCGATATTACTCTCAATACTTGAAATGTAGGCTGCTTTGGAGGAGCGAATTAGAGATTTAACCTTGGTACGGAGCGTTCGAAACAACAAAAGATCCGAGAGTTGCTTAAACAGCTTGAACCGCGCTCGGACTTTATTTTTCTTGTCAAGTAGCTTACGAATTGGCCGCGTAAACCAGCATGGTTCCGCACTTCGCGTCGCTGAGCTAATAGGTACAAACTGGCAGATAATACTGTAAAGGATAGTATAAAACCTAGTGGCCGCCGCTTCACAGCTAAGTTCAATGAGAAGGTTGACCCAGTCAATGCCCATCAATTGCTGATTGATGGCCTCATAGTTACCTTTTCTAAAGTTAAATCTAGTAATACCATCATTAACTTGAGCATTAGCAAGCTGAATATAAATATCAGCGTTTAAAGCTGGGTGATATGGATCTACAGGAACATGACAAATTGGAGACAAGGTTAACAAAATGTTGTCAATATTTTGCACTGTGCTTCAACGAATATTGCCCGTTGATTTCCTCCTTCTTAGAAGAGGTTCGACAAGTGTATGGCCTAGTTCGTTGAGGAAGCTTTATGTATTATGCAAACTAGCCACCTAATTGACATGACATGACTTAAAAGTCATAAGATAATGACACAACAGTGAAAGGATATCCTTATAAATGGAAAAACAGGTAAACAACGGCATAATTTTGACCGAATTGAGTAAAAAAATAAAAAAAAAACCTAATTCAAAACACCCTCAATTTTCCATTTCTTTCGAAAATAACATATCTAATTTCACAAATGTACTCTAATTACAAAGTTTCAACACTTTCCGATCATTATTATTACATTTTATCGTTTCGCAAATAACGTACTTTGAAAATTTCCCACAAAACGAAAAATGGACTTTTGTAAAAAAGACATACGTAAATGGTTCGTATGGGATCTGTCAGACCCCAGAGCACTTTCAAACTGCCATAACTAATTAACAAAATCACAATTTCAAACAAATCCATGCTGTGGTCAGCATCTTCGCTACCGGTTATCTCTGACTGCCCTAACGGGTAAAAAATTTAGACAACTCTATGCAATTGTGTGGTAAATCCGCTAACATATCGATCTTGTCGCTCCACTAAAGCATTACAGAGATATCAACGGATCTCCGAAGTAGTACTAAGTTGACTGTGGAATTGCTGTTGCCAATATTCAGGTTGACGGCTATCTCTTACCATCCTGTGCAATAATCGGGAAACAGGCTTCGACACCCTTGGTAATTTTGTGCCAATTCCAGCAATACCTTGATCGTGTCGCTCCTCCAAAGGATTGCAGAGATATCGAGGGATTTCCGCACGAATACGAACACGAAGTCTATCTTAAAATTGCTGTGGCCAACATCTAGGTTGACAAGAGCATACGTTTTGTGAATGATTGTACTTTGACGGTTTTCCCTGACACCCCTGTGAGCTGCGCTGGGAAAATGCTCCCTTAGGTCGCGTACACATACAGTGTGACGCCGAGCTTTTCCGGGCCGGGCGATGCGATGCGATTTGTGCACCGTTCTTGCGATGTCGGGGGGGCGATGCGATGCGATGAGATTTGTTGCGAGACAATGCGACTTGTATTCATGGCAAGAAAACCTCATTTTTCAATGGATTTTATGCCGGCGCTGCTTCGTGCGGTTTGGCGCTGTTTGATGATGATACGGGAATGATTTTAAATCGGCCTCGTGAGTTGGCGCTTCAAGTGTAGCATCATCGGTATTTTCTATATACATACATACGTGTCGGTATGTTTATTTATATAGTGTTGTAGATAATTGTGGGTATCCATGAATGGATTGTTGTAGGTTAATGAATAGGAAAAAGAGCTAGGTAACCTTTGTACTGTTAGCTTACGCGTTTCAAAACAATATTCAGGCGGCATTTGGATACAGTTTAAATTGTTGTTAATGGAACCTAGTTTTTAGCGTTCGCGTTTCCATCCCCAAAATGGCCTCCCTGTTTTCTCGAGGAAATATGCGTTCGATTGGCGTGGCAGAAACACTTGCTATATTTGGGTCGCTGATTCGGAATTTGAGGTCAAAAACAAGAAAAAAAATTTGGGGGTTACCCGCCCCAAAATGGCACCCCTGTTTTCTCGGGAAAATACTCATCCAATCGGTGTGGGAAGAAGCACTAAAAGAATTATGGGCCGCTGATTGCGAATTTGATGTCAAAAACAGAAAAAATTTTTTTTCTGAGTTGCCCACCCAGAACAGCGCCCCTTTTTTTTCGGGGAAATACTCGTCCAATCGGCGTAGCAGAAATACTAGGTAAATTTCGGTCGCTAATTCCGAATTTGAGGTAAAAAATCAGAAATTTTTTTAGGGCTGCCCACCCCAAAATGTCACCCCTATTTTCTCGGGGAAATACTCGTCCAATCGGCGTGGCAGAAACACTAGGTAAATTTGCGCCGCTGATTCCGAATTTGAGGTAAAAAACCAGAAATTTTTTTAGGGTTGCCCACCCCAAAATATGGCACCCCTGTTTTCTCGGGGAAATACTCGTCCAATTGGCATGGCAGAAACACTAGGTAAATTTGGGTCGCTGATTCCGAATTTCAGGTCAAAAACCAGATTTTTTTTAAGGTTGCCCACCCCAAAATATGGCACCCCTGTTTTCTCGGGGAAATACTCGTCCAATCGGCCTGACAGAAACACTAGGTAAATTTGGGTCGCTAATTCCGAATTTGAGGTAAAAAACAAGAAAAAAATGTTAGGGCTGCCCGCCCCAAAAAAATTGTACCCCGGTTTTCTCATCCCCGTATGTTCCCACAAGTGACCTATCCACTACCTTCAATGATTCATTGCAAATATATGCGCTGTCCGAAACTTTCCTATACGTAAGCGTACGCTACAAACCGGGTTGTGCTGCACTGCATATTTCCACAAATGTTACTTCATAGATTTGTATAAAAACAATTCTTGCCGAATCCAAATTCCATACCCTTTTTTGTGGGTACACGTACGCTACGAGCTTGGTTGGACAGCACTGTAAATTAAGTAGACCAATCCCTTAAGGGCTCTCTTCCACTGCAAGCGTAAACTTGAGCGGCGCGGCGCTCCAGCGGCAAAGCTTTCACAAAATGTGCGAAAAAAAGCTTTTACTAGTAAAAGGTATAAGCACACACAATATTCAGAAAGCTTTTCCATTGTATTGAATGGAATTTTTGTTTATTTTGCATAGTTACGCCATATTTTGCTTGGTTACGCCATTAAAATTCGGAAAAGCTTTAAACGCGGGAGCGCCGCGCCGCTCGAAGCAGGTAATGGACGGCAGGCGTAATTCATTGCTTACGACTATCCATTCAGTTAATAATATGCAAATCTATAACACTACCCAGCAAACAATTTCTATCGTCCGCGATACGAATTCAATCCGCCTGAAAGAAAACATTTGTCGAAATTCATATCGTTTTCGGATTAAAGGCGTCACTCCCTTCGTGAAGGAATAGTGACCGATATTAACTCGCCAGGATGATAATGTGTGAGGGATTACTATTTTATCATCCTTGCAATAATAAGACGATATTTCGTTAATAGGAGTCGCATTCCCGACATATTGATGACTATAAAATGATTTTTCGTCGGGGAGACAAGTCTACGATAAATTTTTCATTTGAATAATATCGCTTTCGAATCATTTTTGTGATTTTTCGAAAAAATCGATAAAATTGTTTGTGATCATCGACACGTATGTATGTGTATATACATAGTATAATCGAAGCCGATTTGAAACAAATCCTGCTCTCTATTAGCATCAAACATCTTCAAACGACACCAAACCAACCTCTCCATTCATATGGAGATACAATACACCGTGCCACTACGAAGTCGATCCAAACACAAATCGTATACCCCAAGTCGCTGGTAGAAGACTACAGCCGCGGCAATGTACATTGCATCGTCTATACAGCACGGTGATTCCATGTCGCTCCCATCGGCTGCTGAAAGCACGATGATTCGACATGGAAAAGTTCTCCATCGTACAACCCGGCGCGGCGTCGCATCGCAAGCAGTCTGAATGGTACAAGCAGGTTTGTGCTGGTTTCTATTTAATGCTAAGAATTTTGTTTCTTGTGATGGGAAGCTTATCGCTTTTTATCGCATCGCATCGCGTCGCCCGCATTGTGAATGGGCTGTTAGATAATTTTGTTGCGAGTCCAGCGACACCTTGATTGTGCCTCAAGGAGTCCAAAGATATGAGCGGATATATCCAGTTTGACAGTTATTTCTGACCCCCCTGTGCACTGATAAAAAAAGAGAATCCGTTGACCCATTAGACAATTTTTTGGGGAGTCCAACGACACCTCTATCGTGTCGCCACACCTCTATCGTGTTGCAGAGATATTGACGGATTTTCGAAAGAATACGAGGTCAATCGTTTCGTTCATTAATTACTTGGTCTGCTCGATTCTTGATTATTGAGAGAATGTAGATATAAGACAGTGTCAGAGATGGGCATTGAGGAAAAAAAGGGGAGTAGATTTTGGACGAAAAAGGGAATAAATCCAGAGAAAAAGGCGTAAATTTTTTAATAAAAATAAAAAAAAATAACAAGCGCGACAATCCAGCATTGGACTAAGGATGTTTTAGTGACATCCTATTTCCAAGATCTTATCTACTTTTTTATTGAGGTAATGAGATCAGCATCACGCTCAGCAAACTGAAAAAAAAAGGTGCCCTGAAACAATGAAATTGTTCATTAAAGTAATGAATATTTACACCGATATCCCACCGAAGACGGCTTTCATCAGTCTAATGAATGTGATTTAACTAAAACAACGAACAAAAATTTCATTAAAATTATAAACAAATTCATAAAATTAACAACTTGTACATTGATATAATTACTGAGTTTATCAATTAAAAAAAAAAAAAAATTGGCGCAGGCCGGCATCCAGCTTCATAAGTGTTGACGACATTTATTTTACCTCTGCTCTGAATAGTCATCAAAAATTACCTACCTACCTACAGTGGGAATCGATCCCGGGACCCTATGATTTTAAGACATGCGCCCTACCTAACTACACCATACAGACCATACGTTACGAAGGTTTATAAAATACACTTAAAGCGATAATGACATCGTTCATAGTAGTACATATTACTATGAACGATGTCATGTAATTAATGAACAATAACATGAAATTTACTTACTATCGGGGATAATGTAAGAAGTTCATTGTGTTCATGATCAATTTTGTTTTCGTTATACTAACGACCGATGTTTCGTAAAATAGATGAACTCTGTATTATTTTAAGGAAGAGAAGGTTTACTTACTATGAACTAATTCATCATGGTAATGAAAAAAGTCTATGCTCCTAGTTCATTAATATTATGACTTTTTTTTCAGTGCACTGTTATTTATCCCCATAAATGGGTACTCGTTTAACATCTGAGTGGAATTTCGCATGAGCCTTCCTTTTGAGGTCCTAAACAAGACCCCAAAAGTCCCCGTCCGTAAGAGTGCCGCTAGCGTTGCTATATAGAGGGTCAAAGGCCTTCTAAAACAGTTTTTTTAATATCTCGATTGCGATAATATGTGCTGAAAAGTGGTGATTGTATTACTATGGAAGTGTTTTTTAATCAGCTAACCTACACTATAAGGGGTAATTTTCATACAAACGCTAACCTGTGACTTTATTCAGGTTAGAAATTATATTGCTATCCAGTTTTAATGAGCTTTCCCAAACTCGCCTAAATGTATGCGCAATCCCAATTGTTTTCTAGTACGTTTTCCAATGGCTAGCTAAAATTAAATTTTAAATTGAGAAGTTCTAAGGTATAGTTTACATGCAACACACAAGTGTGTGCAAAAAAAAATAGTTTTTGTTTGTAAATTCATGTTAAAAATGTTGTTCGTCGAATTCTTATTCTAACAAAATTATGATTCATATGTAATACATAAAAATATGCTTTCATTATAAAAAAATACATTTGAACTTTTGCTTTTGTAAAGTGAAAACAGGGCTTTAATATTTATGAGCAATGTTTTGAAATTAATGGCAATGCATACGTGACATTTTTTAAATTTAACCTGGATATGAAAAAAGTCCAAAAATTTTGAGGTTTTTTGAGGGTCACGGGGTTAGCACAGGTTTTTCGATGTTGTAAACTTGGTGATACACTTCTGGTATCTACCCTAACAATATGTCAAAAAACCAGAGCCGAGCTTTTTTTTTGCGGCCTAAAATCATAAAACGACTGGCCTATATACCTATGTCTCGTGTCTTCTCTTGCTCTGAGGTTACAGAGAATACAAATATGTAGTAGGCAGATCTAGCTTATGTGGGACATAGTTTAATGGTAGGAGTTAACCTCTGCCTTAAAAATGATCGATGGAGATGTTTGACATTTTGTTTGCAGCCACAGAAGCTACAAATTTCTCATAGACGATTATACAGCATACACCCCCGCTACAGAGATATTCACAAAAAATCCGAAAATTCTCGTTTCTTTTAAGGTTTGAACCCCCGTAGTACCTTTAAAGGTCTACATATTGATTCAAAACCGTATTTGCAATGAATTAGCCATACGCCATTTTTTAGCCAGAGTTACCGTTATAGAGATTTTCCTGAAACCTTGTTAAAAGTACCGTTTGACCTCCAGACACCGTTAGAAATGCTCGGATGAAAATCGACTTTTGACATTTTATTGTGGAACCATAAGAGCTACAAATGTCATACACCACTTTTCAGCACATATGACCGTTATCGAGGTATTACAATAAAAAACAGTTTTAGAGGTTCATTGACCCTCTATTACACCGCTAGCGGCAATCATACAGACGGGGACTCTCGGGGTCTTGTGTAGGACCTCGAAAGGAAGGCTCATGCAAAAGTCCACCTTTCCCCTTATTTTTCCGAAGTTTGCCCAAATGTTTGTTCAAATTGCCTATGGTATACGGTAATAAAACACCGTCGGAAAGCGGGTTAAGCTCGCACTGTTACCATGATTGTTTGAACAATGCAATGATAATTTACACAACAAGAAAATTTATTGGATTCAAAATGAAATGTCTTAATAACGGACACCGTTACAAAACAAATCGGAGACTACTACTAAAATTGTTTTTCGAAATCGCACTCATACTTGTCGATACGAAACCTCAGCTACGCCTCAGTTCATTGATTTTGCGAACCTCCACAATAAACAAAAAAATAGTCATTCAGGACTATAGACTTTAAGCCGATAGTGGTAATTTTTTTTTCAAGATTTTTTTTTGCGATATTTCGGATAGGTTTGCTTAGAGTCCTTGAAGAGCCGCACTAAATGAGTCAATGAACCGCATTTGGCTCGCGAGTCGCACTATGCCGACCAGCGACCACTGACATACAGGTCATTGCCGGTATGCGCAATACGGGATATATTATTCATGTATGTGTTCCCGCCGGAGAGTCTGTGTAGACTGATGTTTGGTAAGTTGCGACACCACGAACCGGAGCAGCACTGGGGCTCCTAGTATGGTTGATATGCCATAGCGTGGATCTCTACGAAAAGACATTCGGGCAATCACGATCCTGATGCACTCGAGTCATGTACGTTGGCTTACGGCATGACTGGCTTTCTCTCTTTTCTTTCGAAAGAGCAGTCATGCAGGCCGAACACGACGCAGTGTTTCCTTGCTGGGGAGAAATCCGCCATAAGCGAGCCGGCGCGGCTTCGCATAACCCAATCCTCAAAGGGGCTAGTTAGGAAGAAGGACCTACGTACCTATATCTGGCTAGTTTGTGGATTGATGACCACACGGCCCGAGTCAAATTGCTGAGTAGTATGCTGAATGACCCCCATCCGGATGTGGAAAGCATCGCTACCAATCGCTTTAAGCTGATGGGTAGTCACAAGTCAAACGAACCTGGGATATGCACGTCTGACCTCAGCGTGAATCTTAACCTGCTATTGAGAAGCCTTTAGCAAATGGTGTACCTCGGGGATGGGTTTGCCCAGGGGACCATGGTTCCTTTCCATCATGACTTTGGACTCGAGGTGGCTGGAGGTTGTTACCCAAGTCAACCAGCTAGAGTTGCGGTCCCGGGATGAGTGCATGCACTGGACGAACAAGTCCCCATTTGACATTTAAGTCCTGCGAATAACATGCCGAAGGTCAAAACAGTCCGATGGACCGGGAGGTAAGAGCGTAACCGCTTAGGCACTTCCCTGGCGGTATAGTCTCGTAGATGACACTTTATTTTCTTGTATGTATAGCTTTCAATAACTCTGTAAAAAACAAGCTGTATCCTAGGTCATGATAAGGATAATGTTCCGTTGATTTTTTTTACAGATCTCTAAGTTGTTCTATATGTGTTCGCTTATTAATTAATAGATACGCTGCCTTAATTGCAGGGGCTTTTGATATGAATCAAACCCAACAAACAACGTCCGACCACAATGATCTTAAGACGATAAACTGTTAGCACAGGAATAATTAGGCAAAAACAAATTTTCACACAAATTTATGGATTTAATCAAATGTATTTCTTTTCTTATTTCCAGGTAAGTCTACACCATGGAATCATATTTTGGTGCAAAATCTATCAAGGATATTCTTGATGAGGTAATTGGAACTTAGGTCACAGGTCAGTTTTGTCTCATATACCTATTGAAGCTCACAGCGATCTTATGTTTTCTACTGTAAAGTACCTTGGTATTTGGTACCTTACTTTAAACCGCTCCATTTCAATATCGCCAGACAGTCAAGTTCTAGACGAGTTTGACAAAATCTTTAGAATGGGTAAACGAATTTCTAACCATTTGCCGGGGCCCGGCCACGCCGCACGCCGATATTCCTGAAAACGAGTGTACCTGTCAATTGGTGTAGAAAGCCTCTGAAATCAACGATTCGGAGTCCGACTCCGCAACAGTGAGCGAAATTGTGTGCGGTCAATGTCCTCTTCGTTGCAGTTCCTATGTATATAACACTTTTCGGGGTAGACTCTTCCAACTCTTCCCACATGACTATATGGTTCCGGGGAAATTCCTCTCCACATGGAAATGCTCTGTATTTAATTTACAATAGCCAAACACGGATCAGATAAAGGACATTTAAATCGCACAAGTGTATACTCATCCTCACTCACTCTCGCTTCGCTTCAGATAAGTCGACGACGATGCTTCTTTTCCTTTTGGCACGAATCCTTGACTAGAGTAAATTTCGTATAGTATTCCCCGAAGCGCATACATCCTCATCATATTTGGCGAAACCCGCGCGACAAGAGAACTCAAATTTTGTGCAGCTTCAGGCATAGTCATCATCAAGGGTCCTTGTGTAAATACGCGAGCGAGAAAATGCAGACAAAGAAAAGAACACCGCATCACCGTGGGCGCGCCAATGCCAAAAATTTTCCTCGATTTGACGATTCTCAAGAAGACACAGCCAAGATACCGTCCGTGTAGTGAGTGCTCTTTTCTATGTTTTTCTCGCGACTACGCTAGATCGTACTGTGCTACCGAGTGTCAGCATTCTTTATTAAACAAAAGGAGCGTCAAGGAGCGCGCTTCGTCTTCATCGGTAGTACTTTTTCGTCATCATCTCACACAGCACACTTAAAAGTAATTTCCGTCTCCGATTAATTATTTATGTCGTGGAACGCTTGAAGCGTAAAACGTAAAATTCAGTTTTTTTTTTCTCTCAAAAAGGACGAGAACTACTCGAGATGGATGGGAGTCTTCTTCGTCTTACTATGACTATGACAACGATGGACGCACCGAAAAAAACTGTCTGTGATGAGTTTTCAAGTAAATATCAAGAGTCAAACGTCTCCTTTTTCGTTTTATCCCAACGGACGGAATGGAGTTCTTTCGGGAGTCCATCAACAAGGACGCGCTCAAAGTCACCAATGACGAGCCAAGTACCGGAGCGGCAGAAAGCTGTGCCCCGAAGTATGGCCCGTAACCTATTTAAACGTAAAATGTTCCCAAGTGTTGTATATTCAGGATGGCCGGCAAACGCGAACCAGCTATAACGAAACAACGCATACAACATGGCTCCATTTAGTCTCCATTAAAATTAATGATTATTTACACAAGGACTCAAACGACACAGTCGTGGTGCCGTGACACTCAATGGACTGATAACGATGACCTCCTGGCCGTGTTGAGTGGCGCCTGGAAACATTTGGCCGGCCACCCACTCTTTGTTGCTGTTCGGGCCCGTGTCAAACAGGTGGTTGGTTCCAGAACAGCACAGAGGTTCGTGTGCATAATGCGGAAACAATATCCTCTGCAACGGGGCCATTTCAAGTCTCCATATACCAAACGCTTAGCTATACACAGTGCTTGTCTGTCAGTGTGCCAAGAAATGGTCGAAAACATGGAGATAATAGCGGAAAGCTGGCTCCGGCGAATGCAAGCATTGACCAAACTCCTGGACTGGATATGTGTGCCATGCCAGATCCATGCATCATTCACATAAGGCTTCGGTACAATGGCCCCGGGGCGAGCGAGCTATCCACTTTGTTTGCTCCACATTTCGTGAAGTGCACATAGTACATATCCCGGAAACAATGTTTGCATGTCGTCCTTCGATTTTCAATTGGACCGTTCATACGAGAGTTCTCTCGTCCGCGTGTGCACCCCCGCAAAGTAAGCAAGCCTTTGCAGAATTACATCCTGTTGGCAGAAACGGATATCCATCTATATGAAAGGAGTAATCCAAACATGAACCTTGTCGGATAGTCCGAAAAAAGAGACTCTCCATAAAAAGAAACATGTACACGACGGAACGGAGTCGTAGGATGATGAAGCGGATGGTGGCAAGGACGTTCCAATGATTCCGAGGGTTTTGGAAGTCGTTGTTGTAAGTAAGAACATGTTCACTTCGTTCTATACTTGCTCGGTGAATTCTCGAACCGTTCCATGATACCACTATCCGGCTGTCGGTGCACGATGTGTGCTCTATGAATTTTGCGACCCTTCAGGCTTCGACGGCAAAGGATACTCCCGAGTCGTGTATGTATGTTGGTTCATATATGCCAAAGATATTAAATGGTTACAAAACATTCAACTCAGATCCTGTGTGTATGAATAAAAACTTGCAGGAAAGAGCAGCAAGCAAGCAACAACTCCTTATTTACGCCCGGTTGCCTCTTCAAGGCTCATCGTTTCGTTCTGTTGTTGGTATAGAGACATATCATCGCATTGTTCATAATTCATATATCATTCAGGTTTATTCTAGCCTAGGGGGGTGTAAGGGACGTGGTGAAGAGTAAGACGAGGTGTACTGCAGGGCTGAAGGATATATGTGGACACGAAGAAAACCCAAATACAACGAGTGAATAGAGAAGAGGCGAGAAGAGTGCTTCTTGGTTAGGTGCACTAAGTGGGAATTAGGAGGCCATGTTTGTAAAGGGATGAATGAGCTTGATTTGTTTATACGGAACGTCAGACTATACGGATGACTGGCTGACAGAATAACTGACTGGCCGTCTTTAGAAAGGAATTAAATTTAAGAGTTGGTGAACACAGGAGTACGAAAAATTTGCTGAACGCTAGTTGATTTGGCAATATTTTTTGAGCTTTCTAAATTACGAGATTTAAGCTGCTGTTAGAATATCTTGCGAATTGCGAATAGGTTCAACTGCTTGCATTTGCGTTTAAGCTTAAAAGCTTTAGTGCAATTTCAATTCGCAAAATATCTTGAAGAAAAATGGTGAATTTTAAAGTTTCAAATTAACAGTGAAATGATTGACCCGACGGAAAAGACTTGACTGCTTTTCGTCTCAAGTTCAATTACGTCGAACCATGTGAGAACGAAACGAATCAACTATTGGCTGATTTCAGATTGTAAGACCAAACCGGACGGGTAAACTTGCAAGACAAGAGAGCTTTTGTAGTGGCCAGCAGACAAGCATTGTCCATTTCACATTGTAAGAATGCGTCTTACGAAAGAAAAAAATCGTGACACGATTGTTTTTCTTTCGTAACAATTGTACGATCGATAAGATGATTGCATCTACCGATAGTTCAGGCGTTCTGCGACGACAATTAGCGCGTGTTTTACTTGCATTTTAATCTTGTCGACTCGTCACTTCATTGTACACTAACTTTGGAGCGTGCATGGCAACATTTATACATACTTGCTGTGTGATTATTGTTCACCGGTCCGTGTTTTGATCGGATAGTGTGAAATGATCATACGATGGTTCTTTTCGTGCAAGTTTACCCGTCCGGTCGTTTTCTTACAATTTGAATTCAGCCAATGACACAAAATCACTACCAAACTGGCAGAACAGCTAGTGCAAGCAGTAGTAGATATCGAGTGCCTGCAGTTTCGAAAGAAATCGTATCACTACGAAGTGACCTATGGAAATTTGGCTCTGGTAGAGCAGAACTGCTATTCTATAGCGGTCAGTTTTAAGTGCACGGTGAACCAGTGTATCAAGAACGTACTCAGATCTCATATAGGTCCTGGCCACGTCAGATGTTGTTTTTTTAGGGTCTACGTCCCCGGGATGTTATGTGGCTTGTGGAGACTCTTTTCGCAATGACTTCTAATTGATTGCAGATCGCTTCAAATCTAGGGTAGTCGAATAAGTCATGTTTCGCTACATCCTTTATTACCTTCCACTAAGTCCTATAAAAATTGTATAGCCTTCGGTGTTCCGTCGTGGATTACTGAAAAAAGTTTTATTACAAAGCTGTTTCAAAAATTCTGCGCAATAAAGTGTTGGAGCCACTGACGACGACCATCAGGATCTCCAAATAGGAAGAATTAATGAAGTACACAAGACAACACTCAGCTTTCTATTGACCGCTCGTCGTCAACATCCTGTCCTGTCCTCCAGTGTGAATCGCTCTTCGGCCCGTCCCGCTGCCCCCGGCAAATCGCCTGAAATATTGAACATAATTATATTAAAAGTGATGCGAAATCAATCTGCAAGTGCACCACTCGCCAATTGTAAACAAACGAAACAAACACGGAACAACACAGCACAAGTGACAGCACGATCAGCTGATGACAAGTCTGTACATACACATGAAATACCACATGCAACGTGTTGCACTGCAATATGCACTCAGATGAATTGTCGCTATTGCAATACTAGTACATACGAAGTTAAGTTTAACCTTGAACTTGTATTACGTTATACATGGAGTGTTGACCCCAAGTTGTCTTGGGAAGTGACAGAAAATATAACGCTCACTTCGATTCACGAAACCGTTGCGAATAGTTGAAGAGTATACAAGAATTTAGATTCATATATTTAATATAGACCGAGCTTTCTTAAACTTGACTTTAATTTTCGAGTCACAAAATATAATCTCGAGTGTAGAGAGGTATCTACAGCCATTTAGATAGACTTAGGAAGTGAAAAAGCTTCCCTATTTTTTCCTCCGATGCATCTTCTAGGCTGCCAAAAAATTACGCACATCCCAACGTGCGGTAGCGAGATCTGGTGAAACCTCGACAGAGAATCTGGTGGGACCTTACCTTAGCAGAGAAAATTAATTAGCGTTTCTCTCTCATTTGTATTATGGCAACTGCGATATTGTGAGTTGTGTTGAGAGAGTTGCTAATGTCCCGTAATAGCCGCTGTAGTCGGGCGATATCTTTACGCGGTCTGGTCAGAATCTCAGACGTTCTTTTCCGGTCATAGGATGGCAATAGCTTCCTTGATATTACACAATCTTCTCTCTCTGATTTTCTTCCAATTACGATATGCATTCGGGAGATAATGAAAGGAATTTTGTATTCTTGTGTTGAACGCATCACTCGGGCAGATTCCCACACCCCCTACCATGCCAATGCATGCGATCTTTGTGCACTCTGTGCAAAGTTGTGTTGGTTGGTTGGTAAAAGTGGCGGTGAAGTGTTATTTAGGAAATACAGCAGTTCCCCTAATTTCACACTAGCTGCATCCTCCAAGCTTCCCAGAAAAGCCCTACCGAGCGTCCTATACCGGGTTCTGGCAAGATCCGGGCATTCACACAGAAAATGAAACAGGGTTTCCTGTTCATTTACATTACCGCAGCTGCGGCAATGGGCGTTGTAGGGGATGCCCAGCCTGGCTGCGTGGAGCCCCATTGGCCAGTGCCCCGTGATAACAGCAGTAAGGTTGGCGATATCTCTACGCGGTTTAGTCAGAATCTCAGAAGTTCTTTTCCAGTCGTAGGAGGGTCACATCTTACTTGATATAACGCAGGTCCTCAGATTTCGCCAGTTGGAATTAGCAGCCCTTAAATAGTGGCTGGAGATCTTACTCTTAACAGCTGCCATCGGGACGCAAACAAGCTCCGCATGAGAGCTATCAAGAGTGGCACCCATTTTGGCTAGTTCATTAGCCATCTCGTTACCCTCTATGTTCCTGTGTCCGGGTACCCAGAGTAGGGTGATTCTTTGTCGTGTGCCAAGGATGGTTAATGCTTCCCCACATACTTCAACAACCTTGGAGGTCGTCTTCACCGATTGTAAAGCCATGATAGCAGCCTGCCTATCTGAGCAGATGGCGATATCCTGGTTGTTTTGTATGTCCCTGAGAAGATGACATGCCTTCATGATTGCAAGCAATTGTGCTTGAAAATTGCTGGCATGATCAGGGAGACGATAATATTCAGAAATACTTAGCGATCTGCAGAAGATTCCAGCACCCACGCCACAATCCATTTTAGACCCATCGGTGAAGAATGCAAAGTTGTGTTAAATTGAAAGCTTTACTAAGCGCTGGCCACCTGACAAGTGCCCCTCATGTATCAGGATGCGGCGTACAATCGCGGTGTAAAGCCAGAGTATTATATTTCTTGTCTCGAAAGCTATGCTGGCTTTCTTAGCACGCTCTTCTATGTTTAACTTCCAGCTAAGCTTTGGGTCTAAAACGACTCCCAGATACTTTTAGCTGAGTGATAGTGTCAGCTGTCGGTTATTTAGTTTTGGACGGGAAAAATATGGTAGCTTGATTTTTGTGGTAAACGGCATAAGTTTTTTATTGCCTGGATTTACGACAAGGCCACAGCTTCCGTTTACCAACTTGAGGACTCTTCACATGGAGACACATTCTTGGTCCTATGATCGCTACATCATCCACATACGCGACCACCTTTATACCCTTCTCATCAAGTTTAGCTAAGATTTAGTTGATTCTTATTAGGAATGGAAATGGAATAGAAACAGTAACGGAGAGATGACACCACCCTGAGGTGTCCCTCAGAGCAAATGAATCTAGTCAGCTGCATGGCTGTTTCCCAACTCGGCATGGATTACTTTAGTCCTCAGTAGAGCCACTATCCATTTGCCGGGCCCCGTCTCTTGTTCTGATTCCGTGATGGCACCGTGAATAGATTCTATGCAGGCATTGTTGAAAGCTCCATGTATGTCAGGGAAAGCGGCTAACGTATGTATTGAAGAGTGTACTCGATGCTAGACACCACCTAGTGAAGGACCATTTTTGTAGGTGTACCCCTGACGTATGCGCGCTGCGACCTAGAGCACTGAGTTTTCTAGCTTTTGCCGGATAGGGGGGGGGGGAGGGCGAAAGGAGAATGAACTAATAGGCCTGAAATACTTCGCGGTTTAAGCCTTTGACTTGAACTGGTGGACACGTCTGGAGAACGTAGGTACTTGAGGATCAGGAAACTCCTGAAGAGTGATTGGAACTACAAGATCCTGCATTTTTGCATCCTAATCGGTAGTATGATGTCTGGACGTCTGGTTCAGAAGATTTATACGGCCAGAAGTCCAGTAATAGCGCAGGAGATCTTCTCCTCCGTAATGACAGAGTCTACAAAGTCATCTAGTACAATGTCAGTCAAAAGAAGCCCGAGGGACTCATCCGTAGATTCCATTCAGCTTCCAATCTTCTCTATTTATTAACCACAAACATGAATCTGCTTTTGACACAATTTTATTTATCCTTGCTGAGTCCTTAACGTTACCCAATAATTGGCAGAACTCGTCTCAGGGTTTTGCAATCCAGATGATGACTTTCTTGTAGATTTTCGGTTGATCGTTTTAGGGTTCCTGTAAGGTTCAATTTTCCAGTTTCATTGTGCTGAAATCATAACAAAAAGGTTCCCGGTGATCACTGTAGCTAATACTAGAGCATGTAGATTCATGACCTGGTGGCTTGCCTGAAAGTTATGGAGTTACTTTTGGCACTTTTATCCAGGGAGCACTTGGCTGACTGATATGAACATTAAGCAACTCAATAGTTGTGATCGTTTCTCTGCCGTCCACTTCAATGTGCGCCGGGTATTTTTCGGAGACGACAACAAGTGCAATAGCATCAGCTAACTAAACCACACACTTAGAGAAACTCGGGGAGTTCCAAAATGGCTGCAATCCCTTGACTGACCCTTGTGGAAAGTCTACTGTTTCCATATGCTCCACTACTTCGTATTGTTTTGCAGAACACGATTTGAAAGATAACTTCTGATCCAGATAGTCCCTGAGTTGATCTCTAATTTGAGAGCGAAATACCACTTCTATAGTGAAGCGGTTCTCAAGTTTAACTGGCGTTGCAAGAAGGTTGGCACTTGATTTAGACTTTCCTGGCGGCTTATTTGGTTTCTGTGGGACTACTAGTTTTTGTGATGCCCAGGGCCTGGGGAAAATGCATACTTGAAAAAAAAAAAAAACATTTGACGCCTTGCTAGACACAGGACAAGTTATCTCAGTCCGCCTTTGTTTTTCCCCGTAAAATGTTCTCCAGAAATTGAATTTATATCGTCGGCAGGAGAATCTGTAGAGAGTGCTTTATCAACTCACGTTTGTGACCATCCGATAGTTAGAGTTCTGGTTCAAGCAGATTGCAGCCTAATTTTCTTGTATTTACAAAACTACCTTGTGATCGCTTGTCTATACTTGACGCCTTAAAACTACAACTACAAAACTACAATTGTAGAGACCTTCCAAAGGTATTGGCACCTGGGCTCACAGGCGCAACATCTGGCTGCCAAATTCAACTTGGGGCCAAATCTGAATACACCAGTATAGTCTTCAGAACTCAGACGCTAGCTGATATATCAAATCACCTAGCCTTTGGGTCGCCAATCTTAAAGTATTCCGGTGCTAGGGGAAGCATTAGAGACTAAGGCGACAATTAATCCAATCGACCATCACTTTGCCTGTCTCCTTCAAGCGCCTTCTTTGCTTCATGATGCTTATGGTCTACCGAACGTGTGACCTCACCGAGTCTAGAACTGAAAGTCTGGAACTCGAAACGATGCGCAGATATTGTCTTTTGTGGTTACTTCCACAAAATGGAGGCTGCTCCTCCGTGCACGGTTCAGTCCCGCTAGATTTGCTACGACCAATTTACATATTACGCCAGAAAATGTAGACATACATTATCTGAAAATTTTGGAAAAGCTTAGAAAAAACTTAGATTTTTGTATAAACCTAACTAACTAACTAACGTCTGTACGTGTGCGGATAGCGGCGCTACAGAGGATCGAGCTCCTAAAAAACTGGTCCTTGCGAAAATTTCTATACCGATAAAACTGTATTGAAAAATTGCGTATGAACTTGTAAAACTGTTACGATTTTAAGGAAACTGTCAAAAGCTCCCAATTCAATTGGCGCCCTCCTAACCAGGTACCCGGGAGGCAAACGATATTTTGAAATAGGGTTTTGTAAAAATCTCTATAACGGTAAAGTTAACTTTGCGGTGAATTTCGAGCCCCTAGAGGATGCAGTGCATACCACAAGCTTCAAACCGTCAAAACGGATGTATTTGTGATTTTCCTGAATATTGCTACAACGGTAACGTCTGCTAAAAGGTCAACTATTGAAATTTGTTAGCTTCTGCACTTTTGCATATAATACTAGAAGTCCCCCATTGATTGGCGTCGAAAAGTTTAAATGGTCAGTTTCGCGGAAGTGTATTAATAATAACGGCAACGCTTTTTCCTCGACACGACTGCAGCGGCCCTAGCAACAGCTACTCGCTCATTCCATATAAAAACTAATTTTTCTCTCATTCTATAAACGAGTTTTTATATGGAATGAGCGAGTCGCTGTCGCTAGAGCCCCTAGGGTCGTGCCGAGGACAACGTATTTTTAGGCGTTTCAGTTTCACTCTCTCTTTATTACCGTAACTCCTAGTGGAGCATGGTGCGTTGATGACTACCGTGTGTAGTGTGTGTAGTGTGTGACGAGGGTTCGAACCGTGCTATAAATGCTTTTTTTATGGAATTTTCGTGAAAATATTCATAGGGGTAACGTACTCTTTTCTATGGCTCTCAACAAAAAGCCAAAAGTCCCTGGCTGATAGGTATCTCCAAAAAGTAGACTCGGTCGGTCAAAGTTTTAAGTTAAATCTGCTTTCGGAGGACTTTTTTCAAATATATCTACAGCGGTACATGTAAAAGAAAAGGCCTCGTAGTGAAACGTGTAAACAAACAAACAGGCTTTCGGGAAAGTTATTGTCAGTAAAAACATTTTCCATATTTTAATTTCACTCAATTAATCAGGTGTGCCTGATCTGGCCACTCTAATGATGCTTTTATCGATCTGACTTGCCCGCTTTGGTTGCTTATGGGAGACTCTGATTTGCCCACGGGAAATTGTGTTTTTTTTTCACTCCTGCCAAATTACTTACTCACTGAGTAAATTTTTCATACGAGAATTTCACTCAACGGAATTGAAATTTGGCAACCTCTCTCATAAGACTTTCTATTTTTTCTTACGTAGTTTGTTTGCTCATCGTTGGATGGATGGATGGATATGGCGCTGAGATAAGTTGGGCTGGTTGCGCCCGATACTGCAGCCTGCTGGCTTATTGTATTTCCCATCTAAGCGAGAAAATTTCAGGTTATGAGCTCTGTCCTACGTAAAAGGCTTAGAAGAAAGTTAACCAGGTTTACTTTGGGTGCACCCATACTGGTGGTATGAGACCCAAAGAAGTTTTGTCTCCAGCTCATAAGAGCGGGACATTCGAAAATAACGTGCGAGGCTGATTCCTCATCTTCGTTACAGAGGCGGCATAGCGGGTCTTGTGTGTAGATCCCTATTGTATGCAGATGTTTCCGTAGGGTGCAATGACCGGTTATAAGGCCTGTCACTGCCCTGAGGTTCGTTTTACTAAGACTGAGGGCTTCGGTGCAGCTGGTATGCCAGTTAGATTCCAGCATGCGCTTGCTATGCCTGAGCCCTTCAGCGAGTCTCCATCGGTCTTGGAATTTATCCTCGGTCCATCGTCTAGCAACGGTTCTGGCAGTAGATTTACTGATCCCGATTGCAGGTTCAGGACCAGTTAAGGGTAGTTCGGAACCCTCTCTTGCAAGGGCATCCGCTTTCTCATTTCCTTCGATCCCCTTATGTCCTTTCACCCATTTCAGAGTTACTTTGTTTCGGATTGCTAGGTTTTTGAGATTTTGTTGGCATTCCCAAACCAATTTAGAGGTTGTTTTGGGATTTGCAATTGCTTTTTTAGCAGCTTGACTGTCGGAGAGAATATATATGGTCCTATTGTTATATCCCTTTCGAGTACTCTCCCCTGCTGCAAGGTTTATGGCTATAAGTTCTGCCTGGAAGACAGTTGTATATTGACCTAGGGGTTTGGAGATACTATAGTCGTTGGTTTTAGTATAGACTCCTGTCCCTGTTCCTTCGTCTGTCTTCGACCCATCAGTGTACCACACAATCTGATTTGATAGATGGTTGTCGTTCCATTTACTCCAGTCTTCCCTAACCGTTGAGGTTTGGATATTGGAGTCGAAGGTGTACATGGCCAGGATATAGTCGCTGCCCATATCTAGGATTGGGTTTGCAATGATTTCTGTGATCGTACAGTGTCCTACCCTTTGTGGTGTCCACATGTTTGATGATTGGAGTCTGTACGCTGCGAGTCTAGCCTCTTCTGTGATTTTGAGGTCCAGTGGTGGCAGGTCTAGTAGTTTCTCTAGAGTTAAAGTTGGTGCACTACGCATGGCGCCGGTTATGCTTGCGCAGGCCAGTCTCTGTAATGATCCCAACTTCGCTGCTGCTGTTTTTTGCTTGATTTTAGTCCACCAGACTATGGAGCCATAGGTCAGACGGGGTTTGACCACAGCTTCGTATATCCAGTGTATCATTCGTGGTTTTAACCCCCACGTTTTTCCTATTGCTCTTTTAGTAGCATATAGAGTCTGTTTGCCTTTTGCAATTGTGTTTTGCAGCTGCTCGTTCCACGTGAGTTTGTTATCAAGGGTGACTCCCAGATGTTTTACCTCCGTGGTAAACTGCAGTAGTTGGTTGAATAATGTTGGAGCGTTGAGCCCTTCCAAGTTGTATTTGCGACTGAAGGTTTATAATGTTGTTTTGGCGGGATTGACCGATAGGCCTGCCCTCCTACACCAATCCTCCACTTGGGTTAGAGCTTGTTGCATGAGTTCAGAAATAACTCCTGGATATTTTCCCCTTATAAGGATGCTGATGTCATCGGCATATCCTAGGGTATAGAAGCCAGTATTATTTAGCTGGACCAGTAGGCTGTCCACTACAAAGTTCCACAGGAGGGGTGAAAGTATACCCCCCTGTGGGCAACCTTTGAGGACAGCTGTATACATCGTTTCACCGAATAATTTTGCATGTACTTGTCGTCCTTGAAGCATTGATTTTATCCACCGACATAGGGTGTTTTGAACTCCATGACTCGAGGCGCCGTGTACAATAGATTCAAAGGAAGTGTTGTCGAAGGCCCCCTCTATATCTAGGAAGGCCGCGAGCCCTATCTCTTTGATTTCTAATGTGGTCTCAATCTTCCCAACTAGATGGTGTAGTACTGATTCACATGATTTCCCTGTCTGATAAGCATGTTGGTTTGGGTGCAACGGGAAAAGCGACAGGCACCTTTCCCTGATATGTTTATCGACGAGCTTTTCCAATGACTTAAGTAGGAAGGAGGTTAGACTTATTGGTCTATACGATTTCGCTAGGGTTTGGTCACGCCCCGGCTTTGCCAGAAATGCTACGTTTACCTGCTTCCAAGTGATTGGGATGTATCCTAAGGCTATGCTGGCTCTGAATAGTCTTAGTAAAAGCGGAGCCAGGGTCGTAAAACCCTGCTGAAGCAGGGCTGGGTAGACACCGTCTGGTCCTGGTGATTTGTAGGGTTCGAAAGAGTGGATCGCCCATTCCAACTCATCGTTTGTTCAAGAAAAATCTCGAGTCTCTCGGTCTGCGGTATAGGCACATTGCCCGTTTTGGCGATAATCTTCTTTTCCCACAACCGAGAAAAAAATGATCGATATTAAAATCTTTTCCATTTCATTCCATTATTAGTTCAGTTGCTCGTCGATACCCATACATTTACCCAGGAAAATCATGGCTCCTTCGTTGCAAAAGAAGTTATTCACTGAAAACATTTTACCATTTAGGATTTTTACTCTACAGACATTTCCATTTGAATTTGGCAACGTTGCGTTTGATCTCTAATTTTTTTTTTACGTGGATTAACCAATTTTCGTCTACTCACTTCCTCAGCAATAATATTGTCAACGAAAATTTGTCCCATAGAAATTTCACTCAAATAATAATGCGCCTGATCTTGCCACCTTAAGAATGCTTCTGCGATCTGATTTGACCACTTTGATTGGCCATGCGAGACTGTCAATTGCCCAGGAAAAATTTCCGCTTTTTCATCACTGAAAAAGAAGTAATTCCTCGAAAAGTTAAGGACAAAAAATAGTTTACATATTACTCAATTATTGGTGTGTATATGGTCTGGTCATGCTAAGAATGATTTTGCGATCTGGCTACTATTTTGATTGCCCCTTGTGTACGCTGAATTACCGAGGAAGAATCTTCACTTGCTTACTCCTGCAAAAGACTTTATTCACTGAAAACATGTTTTGTGTAGACATTTCACTCAACAAAAAACTATTTTTTTTAATTAGAAAACGTTACGTTCGGTATTTTAATTTTGTTATAGATAGTCCTTGCTTATCGTTGGCCAGGAATAATTTGGGTTTGCCCACCATTAAAAAAAAAAAAAATCAGGCAATCGCCCAAGATATTTTCCACTCAAAAAAATCACTCAACTATTGATGTGCTTGATCTGGTCACCCTAAAGATACATTCTGGATCTGACTTAGTCATTGGGCAATTTAGGTCAACAAAATACAATAAAAGTGGCTCAATCAAACCTTGGAAGCATCCTTAGGGTGTCCAGATCAGGCATACAACTAATTGAGTGAAATAACAAATATTTTTTGTTAAAAACAAATTCCTCTTTCTCTTACCTTAACAGAGGTATTTGATCAACTTCTTTTCATTCACTAAGTACCCATTTTTCATAAAAACCACTTGAAAACGTAAACCGCACCTTACAACTTCAACTTCTCGAGAAAACAAAAAATCATATCCAATCTCTATAATTAATAGTGAATTTCACCAACCTAAAAATACCAAGAGAAAACAACGAGGGCTCACCATAAATCATTTCAATGCACTTTGATTCGCAAAAAAGTAGTACTATACGAGTATATGATGCGAGCAATTCAATTCATAGTCCTAATGAAAATTTTAAAGTTTCTGTTTATCAAGTTAACCCAACTCCATGCGGAGGTCCTTAAATGAATAGCCAAAACTACTACTGGAAGGCTCGAGCCTTCATTCCGGCGATATAATAAAACAAATGATTCGAATTTTTCCGACCTTCTCTTCAGGATTTTTCAGTTTTTTTTCGCCGGTGTGTTTATTTTTTACTCAATTCGGTTAATCGAAAATTCTCCACTTGAAAACTTATAAAAATCGATAGTCTGGAAATAATTAATGAATTGTGTATAAGGGTCTCGTCGTCGTCGTCAGTCTTTTTTCTGGTCTCTTCGCTCTCTGGACTTTCTGTACAACTTGCAAGCATCATGTAGATCGTAAGGAGTTTGAGTTCAATTTAGAAAATTACTTTACACAAGTCCTTTTTTTTCCCGAGGAGTTTTCCCAGATTGTATATGTCTTGTGCGGGAGAAGAAAAAGAATGAGAAAAAAAAAAATAAGGTTGGGCCTGGTCGTGCGGGGAGCAGCAACCTTTCCCTTACCCTAGACGACGCACGAGTCGAAAAGATATGTCTGAAGAAAAACTATTTCCAAATTACTCATCCCGAAAGGCCACAAGAAGTCGTCGTCTTCGATGATTGTTGTTATATTGCCTGTCAGTACAGTGCAGACTCCTGGAATGAAATGGGATATCGTCGCAATGAGATTTCATAAGGAACTATGCCACGATGGTGAAGATGATGATGATGGCGGTGATACTGATGCGCTGCTACGTACGACCGACTACTTGAGGGAATCGCAAGATGAAATGATGCATTGATTTACCGTCTATTTCAATTAGCAGCCTCTTCGTAATGGACCAATGTTTGTTTTTCTTAAAGCATTGCGAGCCGATCGAGAGGGTCTAATGTCCCGATTATGTGCTCTTTGGTCGCGCGTCTTTTGTTCGGAAGTTGCAGAAGGCGCAGCACAACATGTTGTTGGTAAGACGACACGACAACGACACCAGCACTGCTGCCGTTAGTGCTGATGGTAATGTTCAAATTGCCCTCTTAAAGGGACTCGGAATGGAAATGGGATTGGGAACGATATGGCGATGATGACGACGACGACGATGATGATGGTGCTAATGGTGTCGATGGCGATGATGGCCATCGGTTGGAACGGATCACGGAGGACGCTAAAACATATGTGACGTGATCCGATTGAGTTGTAGATGATATTGTGGGGATTAGCTATTAGTTCAATCATCTGGAAGATGGTAATAAATGGTAAAGGGCGCAGCAGTCTTGTGTTTATGTAATACGATAGGGTTTCACGATAAAAAAAGATTTGTGGAAATATTGATAGGAAGAGTTGAGTGCATTATGGGTTCCGATTGTGGAAAAACTATACAAGAAAAATTTACTTTGAAGAAAATATGCTTTTTTTAAATTATGAGTGCATTTAATTTTAAATTCCTGCATTATGAATATATACGTACAGCTCAAACCAATATCAATATCAAAGCCCTATGTAAGCAAAGGACTACATTCAGAACTCTGTACATATGCACAATGAACTCATCAAAGTCAATCAATTGATATGGAGCATGTGTTTGGTTCAACATTCAATCAAAGGCGATAGGATGTGCGGTCATACGCAAATTATCTGAATACAAATAAGGGTGTCAAGCTTTGCTTGTCTCATAATAAACACGTCCTTATTAGCATAGCAAATTAGGGATATAATCCTCAAAGACGGATTGGTGAATGTGTGAATACTAATTAGATAAGAGAATTGGAGGATAGACATTTCAATAGAAATTCTTATTGACCTATCGAACAGTGGCTAGGAGTATTTTTATATCTGACCAAAAACAACAAAGTTGTAAAAGTTACCCCGCCAAAGAAAAATGCATTTGCCGCAAAAAGAATACATATCACTCCAATGGGCTCATATGTAATTTTGTTTCAGGTGTAAATGCTGGAGAAGTTTAAATGTACAGGACTACTTCCTAAAGTAATGTGGTGGGAGCCGTCAAAGTGGCACTGAATAAAATATTGATGCTCCCACCAAATTACTTTAAGAGTAGTCCTGTACATTTCAACTTCTCCAGCATTTACACCTAAAACAAAATTACATATGAGCGGCGGATTGGAGTGATATGTATTATTTTTGCGGCAGATGCATTTTTCTTTGGCGGGGTAAATTTTACAACTTTGTTGTTTTTGGTCAGATATCATATATTTTTGCATACTTAAAAAGCCAACTAATATTTTTGTTTTGGGATCCTGATGTCCCAGTGTCCCAATTTCCTAATGTCCGTATGTCCCAATGTGCAAATATCAAAGTGTCCCAATGGCCTAATGTCCGACTGTTCGACTACCCTAGTGTCCCAGTATCGCAATATCCCAATGTCACAGTCTCCCTGTGTCCCAGTGTCCCAGTCTCCCACCTAATGTCCTAATATTCCAATGTCCAATTGTCCTACTGCCCCAAGGTCTTAATGTCTCAATTTCCTAATTTTCCAGTTCCATAATGTCTCAGTATCCTAATGTGATATTATCCCAATGGCCCAATGTCCTAATGTACCAGTGTCCCAATGTACAAATGCCCCAATATCCCAACATCCCAATGTCCCCATATTCCCAATGTCCCAGTGGCCAGTGTCCAAAAGTCGCAGTATACCAAGTGCCCTAAGGTCGTAATAGCCTAATATCCGAATGTACCACTGTCCCAATTTCCCTAATGTACCTAATGTCCCAACGCCACAATGTCCTAATGTCCTAATGGCCCAATGTCCCAATTTCCCAATGTCCCTATGTCCCAATATTCCAATATACCAATGTCCTAATATCGCAGTGCCGCAATGTCCAAATGACCCAATATCCCGATATATTAGAGGCCCAATGTCCCTATGTACCAGTGTCCCAATGTCCGATTGTCCTATTGTCCCAATGTCCTTGTATCCCAATGCCCCAACGTGCCAGTCTCCCAGTGTCCTAATGTCCCAATATCCAAATGTTCCCATGTCCCAATATCCTAATGTTCCAATGTCCTAATATCCTGATGTCCCAATATCCCGATGTCTCAGTGGCCCAATTTCCCCACGTCCCAGTTTTCTCAGTATGCCTAATATCCTAATGTCCAAATGTAAAAATGTCCCATTGTCCCAATTTCTCAATGTTCCAATGTCCTAATGTCCCAATGTTCTAATGTCCTAATATCGCAGTGCCCCAATGTTTGAATATCCCTGTGTCCCAATGTCCCAATATCACGATGTCGCAGTAGTCCAATATCCCTATGTGCCAGTGTCCCAATGTCCGATTATCCCAAGGTCATAATGTCCCAATGTCATAATATCCCAGTGCCCCCATGTCCCTGTATCTCAGTGCCCTAATGTCCCAGTATCCCAATGTTCAATTATCCCAATGTGCCAACAGCCCACTATCCCAATGATTAATATCCCAGTATACCTAATGGGCAAATGTCCTAATCTGTTAATGTCCTAATATTCCAATGTCCTAATGACCCAAGACATTAATGTCCACATGTCCTTTTATCCCAGTGCCCCAATGCCACAACATCCCGATGTCTGAGTGGCCCAATGCCACTCTGTACCAGTGTCCCAATGTCCGATTGTTTTATTGTCCCAATGACATAATGTCCCAATGTCCTAATATCCCAGTGCTCCCATGTCCCATCGCCCATTGTCCTAATGTCCCAATATCCCAATGATCCAATGTCACAATGTTCCAATATCCCAATGTTCCAATATCCTAACATTCCGATGTCCCAGTGTCCCAGTGTCCCAATGTACCTGTTTCCCAATGTCCGATTGTCCTATTGTCCAAGGTCAAAATAATGTCCCAATATCCTAATATCCCAGTGCCCCAATGTCCCAATATCCCAATGCTCCAATGTCCCATTGTCCCAATATCCCGATGTCCCAATGTCCCACGTCCCAGTTTCCCCAGCGTACCTAATGCCCCAATGTCTTAATGTCCTAATGTCCCAAGACCCTAATGTCGCAATTTCCTAATATTCCACTGCCCCAAGATCCAAGTCTCCCAGTGTCCCAATATCCTAATGTCCCAGTGTCCCAATGTCGCAGTGTGTTCTAAAAATTGTCAATGCGATGAGCCGAAAGACGCAATTGTTGGAAATCTTTTATTAACTTTACCTATTAGTTTACCGTTATTCCATCCACTTATCTAAATGGAAGCCATTGACTATTTAGAAGGACCACCAGAGCATCATTCATTCCAAATTTCATAAAAATCACATCACGGAGAGAGACAGTAGAAGGAAGTCTTTCTGCAACTGTAGACTCCAGTCTGAAATTGGGTTACTCGCTTAAGTCAGTGAGGGTGAAAATTTCACCGTTTATTGCATATATCTTACCCGTTATTGTGCTGATCGAAATTTTTTTTTTGAAAGGCACTAGAACAGGATACGTGGAATATTTTGATCAAAAAAATTTTTTGCGGAATGTTGCCTGGAAGGCTGTAGCCCTGTCAAACAAAAAAGCAAGTTGTCTCCGGTAATCATAGACTTGTTCGCTTTCGTTTTTTTTCCATTGCCGGGCGATACGCTCTCGCGTCTCTTGATTATACTTTACATATAGGGTGGTATTTTTAGACTTGTGGTTTTCAATCTGGCATAACTTTTTCCGGAGTTGTTTTTTTTTGACAGCTGTCACTTGATTTATGCGCAGTTTAGTTTGCCATTTCATAATAAATAGACTTACTCCGGAAGAACGTTTGCAAATCGTGTCCAAAACGAAATGGCCACCGATCCCGATTTTCACAAGAAAATTTTGATTAGCGATAAGGCTCACTTTTGGTTGAATGGGTATGTTAATAAACAAAATTTTCGCGTTTGGAGTGATGATAATCTACAAGCCATTGTTGAGACGCCGCGCCGTTACATCCTCAAAAAGTCACGGTTTGGTGTGCTCTATGGGCAGAGGGAATCATTGGTCCATATGTCTTCAAAAATTAAGCCGGCCATAATGTTACAGTCAATGGGGAACGCTATAGAGCAATGGTTAATGAGTTTTTTGTGCCGAGTTTGGAGGATTTTGATGTGGACGACCTTTGGTTCCAACAAAACGGCGCTACATGCCATAGAGCCAATGAAACAATAAATTTATTGGTGAGCGCATTATCTCGCGTCGTGTGCATGTGGTGTGGTATCCAAGATCGATTTAATACCGCTGGACTATTTTTTACGGGGTTATGTGAAGTCGCTTGTCTACGCAGATAAGCCCGACACGATTGACGCCTTGGAAGAGAATATTCGGCGCGTTATTGCTGACATACGGCCCCAATTGCTGCAAAAAGTGGTCGGAAATTGGGCCTCTCGGCTGGAATTTATTTGAGCCAGCCGCGGTGGCAACTTGCTCGAAATCATTTTAAAAACATAATGGCAAACCCTTATCTTTATAATAAAGCTAAGTTCTTGGCCATATCATTAAATTATATGCGTTTTATTTCTTCTTGAAAACCACAACTCTATAAAAAACACCCTATAGATTGTTTGAGACCAATGCGATCAATTACATCCAATAACTTTCACCGCCCTATCATATCAGCGTCTATAACACTGTGTGACAAATTTAAAAAAAAAATAACCGTCATCTCTAATTTTTATTTTTTTTAATTCTCATTTAATTCTTACTAAAACCTCATATTTACGTTTTCCCTTGACCCCCCAGTTTCAGAGATATGGAAAGATATTGATATTCCCAGAAAATATTACAAAATAAAGTTCCAGTAACAAATCGGTTATTATTTATTAATTTTTTTTTGTAAAACGCACATAAAACAATATAATAAACATATTAAAATACTTAAAATTATAAACTTAATTGTTCAACACATTTGTTTTAAGGGAAAAATAAAAAAATCAACTTTTTCTCCTATGTTTAGAGCTGTCTTCTCGCTGTAAGCGCCAACAATAATCTCCTAACATCGCTGCATCCCAATGACCTTGAAAACGTTCCTCAAACCTTTTTATGTCCTGATGAAACCGCTCACCTTGTTCATCGCTTACGGCTCCAAGGTTCTCAGGAAAGAAAGAGAAATGGGAGTGAAGAAAATGCATTTCAAAGACATTCTGTACCCCATCTCTTTATATCTAAACATATTTGTTACTAAAAGTTCCGCGTTTTCGGCTTTGTGATTTCCTAAGAATCCTTTTAGAACAGCTTTTAATGAAGTCCATGTACCATGTACCAAATCATTCAATTCCTCTTGGCGAATTAGCTGTGGTTTTCGTTGATCGCTTGATGAAGGAGAGGGGAAAAACTGTGTATCCTGAGGGTCGTTACTTTTATCACTGTGAGGAGGGCGAACAGTGCTGTTTACACTGTGAGGCACAGGTTTCGTGACAGAACTCACTATAGGGTACTCCACTTTATACTTATGCTTTTTCGTAGCACCCCGAAAATCGAACACACAAGAATAGCAATCGTCGTGATGATTGCTAGACTCGCTCCAAAGTGTTGGAACCGCGAAAGGCATTTCTTGTTTTCCAGTTTTTTGAGAGTGCAGTGACATACAACACGATATGCAAAAAAAAGTCGGGTATCCAAGGCTTATCCTGACACACAACGCGGCCAAAATAAGCATCTCTTAATTTTTGTGTTACTTTTCTCTCTAGCGATTTAAAAATATATTTGCCACACACGTAGCAAAATTTATTTGGTGAATTTTTGCACAGGTTGCGAATACTTCTTTCAGATTCCATATTGTAAACCAATTAAAGTAAAACTATTACAACACGTGCTATTTATACCATAACAATATCTTTTCAAGTTTTTTTTAAATTTTTGTACATGACGGTTTTCGCTCTTTAAGGGGTATTATAAGGATAATAAAAAAAGAATATGACAGGTAAAAACAAAAGGGATATTATAAGGATAATAAAAAACGAGTATATCAGGTAAAAATATAATAAATATTAAAGTAACGTAAAGATATGTAGCCGCGAAAAGATAAAAAAGATGGTTTTTCACGGTTTTAAGTCACAATAAAAGGGAATAAAAATAAAATAACCGAGCAAATTATATTTATTTTCGGCGATTTGTATTGCCAAGAGTCCTCTTAAGGATACTGATAAGAAATTTACTTATTTTATTGCAAATTGCAGTAATTGAGAAGCAGATACTATATGAGGATCATTAAAAAAGATTTCGGCGTGTAACTCGAAAACCTGAGGGTCAGGAAAAAAATTAATTGCATTTTTGTCATATGGGAACCAATAGCTAACCAAAATAGCATTCAGTTTTTTTGACGGTTTTTTGGTGTCACGCAGTGTAATTGGAGCTAAAGTCGGCGTTAAAGCTAGTTTATCAACAGTACAACGTGTAATATGGAATTCCTCACACTGAAAACGAAAGAAAATTCAAGAAAATTGAGAAAAAACACCGTTAGACGCAAAGAGGAAAATCCATCATCTGGATTTTGCTCGCCAAAATATGTCATGGCGACAGGGGTGGAACAGGGTAGTTTTTTTGGATGAAAAGAAAGTCAACCTGGATGGCCGAGATGGGTTCCATTTCTATTTCCACGATCTACGTAAAAACGAACGGTTTCTGTCAAGGCATCATAGCAGAGTAGATAGCGTCATGGTTTGGCGAGCTGTCTCTGAATGTTTTCTGAATTTTCTTTCGTTGTAAGTGTGAGGAATTCCTTATTACACGTTGCACTGTTTATAAACTAGCTGTAACGCCGACTTTAGCTCCAATTATAGCCGCTGATAGTGCAAAATTAGAGGCGGCTCGCAGAATTGCCCTTTTCTCTTTGGCGTTTTGGGCGCCTCGCGTACGCTTTTCACGTTTCGTCCATACCTACTTTTATTTTTTAAATAATTAAATACAACCGATTTACTTTTTTTTTTCACTATTTTCGAAATTTCGCGTAAACTGTGTTCTTAACCCTCGGATGGTTCAGTGGGGTCTGACAGACCCCAGAGAAATTTAAATCTTAAAATTTTCATAGAAAAACTTGTTGAATGGTATTTTGATGCATATGTAATTTAAGTATGTGTCACATACGTTCATTTAAGCATGAATTTGTTTGAATTCGTGATTTTGTTAATAAGTTATAGCACTTTGAAAGTGCTCTGGGGTCTGTCAGACCCCACGAACCATTTACGTATGTCTTTTTTACAAAAGTACATTTTTCGTTTTGTGGGAAATTTTCAAAGTATGTTATTCGGCAAACGATAAAATGTAATAATAATAGTCGGGAAGTGTTGAAACTTTGTAATTAGAGTACATTTGGGAAATTAGATATGTTAATTTTGAAAGAAATGGAAAATTTAGGGTGTTTCGAATTAGGGGTTTTTTAATTGTTTACTCAATCTATTCAAAATTATGCCGTTTTTTACCTAGTTTTCATTTATGAGGATCTCCTTTCAATATTGTGTCATTACCTTATGTTTTTTAAGTCAAGACATAAATTAATGACTTTTTGAGCGTAAGAATTAGGTGGGTATTTTATATAATACATAAAGCTTCCCCAGCGAACTTGGCTGTACACTTGTCGAACCTCTTCTAAGAAGGAGGAAATCATCGGACAATATTCCCCGAAGCACATTGTAAAATATTGAAGACATTTTGTGCATTGTTCAGCTTGCCCCCCCCCATGGGGGCTGATGGCCCAGGTCCCCTAATAGGGTCAGATGGTCCCCCAAAGAGGGAAAAATGTTTTCTATGCCCACGAGCAAATGATCGGAAGACAAAATACAATTGCAACGAGTGCAAAAAGCCAATTTGCGAAGACCATCGAGGAAAAAGCTGTGAAGAAGAATGCTCTAAATATTGACTAACTTTGGATCCCGATTTAAGAAAAAACATTAACCTTAGCTAAAAAATGTTGATGTACTTATCTTTGTTAATTAGTATTAAATACGTTTTGATTAATAAAAATAAAATTTTGGTAAAATTTTAGTTTTTATATTGATTTATTTGTGATAAGTTCAAATTACCCTCAAATTTGACACCAACTAATTTTTTCTTCCACATACTAAAAGCTACTGTCCGAATTCCACTTTTTTTATATACCACATAATCAAAAGGCTTCACATTTACTTCTAGTTCAAACTAATGTCGCAAAAAAGCAAAAATTTAAGTTTTAGAGCGATTTTTGCCTTGGGGTCTGTCAGACCCCACTGAACCATTTACGTATGTAAAATTTACCTGAACCATCCGAGGGTTAATTTCTCAAAACATCGTTTTGAGCCATTTGGGCGGTATTTAATGCTTTTGCTCTATCCATGATTACCGAAACTTACAAAAATTAATGTCAAAACACAATCTGAGTGGATTAAAACAAAAGCAGTTAGTATGTGACGCTAGGATTTTCGAAATAACGACCAAATCGCAACTGTCCCTATTCAAGCGACCCAATTTTGAGCATAGAATTTATTAGTGCATCAGCATAATGTTGATGAAACAAGGAGCACCTCTTGAAATCCAAGCCAGTTTGCGTCCTTCTGCGATTGACAGTAGGCGTAATCACAATAGGCGGCTCCGCAAGACTGAACTGTAAATATCGGCGATCTGAGAAGGAGTGTTCTGCAGACACATTAACATTAATTAAATGAATCGCATCCTCTAATGCCAGAGTGATATCCAAAACCTCTGGCCTGCTTTTGTGACGAAAAGAGGCTCATATTCGGACCAGCCACTCTATATCTGGACCAGCCGTCGAAACCGTCGATTCCAACTGTTCCAAATAATCGCGACCCTAGAAAAGATGAAGGAAATCGCAAAAAGAATTAATTCACAAGAAAATATATAAAACAAATAACTCCTACTGAGATCAACAATGCCAACAGACACCAACAAACGGCAACGGAGTGTCACTTGACATAATTGACGTTGAAAAAGTCAAAATGACACTGCATTCTGGACCGGCAACTGCAAAAAAAAAAATTAATTAATCGAAACTCAATACGACCTGAATGAACCCCCTCGCGGAGTTATTTAAACCGGACCGTAATGAAGATGGCCTCTTTTTCATGTCGGCGGCGGGCGTAACAGCCTAACGGTCTGCGTCGAATACATTGGAGGACACCGACGGTTGCAACGGTGAAAATGAGCAGTTTTGGCGGTGGCGTAACAGCATAACGATCTGCGTCGAATACATCGGAGGACAACGACGGTTGCAACGGTGAAATTGAGCAGTTTTGGCGGAGGCGTAACCGCATAACGGTCTGCGTTAAATACATCGGACGACAACGACAGTTGCAACGGTGAAATTGAGCACTTTTAGCGGAGGCGTAACAGCATAACGGTCTGCGTTAAATACATCGGAGGACAACGACGGTTGCCACGGTGAAATTGAGCACGACGGTGAGCAACTGTGAACGGCGGTGGACACAGCGATTGCAATACGGTGGCCACAACGACGGCGGCGCAACAGGCCGTTTCTCAACGGCGCGACGGTTCAACGGGTCGGCGGTGGACACAACCGGTCGCAATACAACGGTTCGACGAGAGTACAACGGCGACGGTGCAACGGGTCGTGGCCAAATAGCAGGAAGACAGCGACATGGTAGCAGTAGGAGTCGATCGTAAGTAGAGTCGTCACCCAGGTAGGGCAATTAGTAGTGGTAAAAGAAGTTGTGAATTGTGAACGCATGCGGCCGGTCACGAAAATTATAAAAAAAAAGAAGTTAGAAAGAATAAATGTGGTTCGAACCGCGAATTCGCACTTATCGCGGTGTCGAAACCGGCCGGCCGAAACAATAAGTGCGTGGCGCCCACGACCCTTCTCCGGGTTTGGAATAGGCGGTGTGTGACGCCGGCGTGACGGGAAAAAGGGTGTTGTAGCTCAGAGCGGAGTATTGGGCAGGGTTTATGCTGTTTGTTACCCTCTACATCAAAAAGGAATCTCACATGTATATAGGTATTCGACTACAAATAAGAGGAGTAGAATGGGGAATATGGAAAATGCATAGAGTAGCCCGGGGAAGAGAACAACCAGGCTTTTCTCACGCTTCACTTTATACTTTTTTAAAAGCGTGGTCACCAAGGACTTGCCATAAGACGTGGTCCGGCAACCCATAATCCGACTATAGGTGTTTCGACGTCCTTTGTTCTATGCGACCGTAAAACTGCATACAATTTACACGCTGACAGGCTAGCGGGCACTTGTCTTTGTGCATCCCCTGCGTACCTGTCATACGATGGCCAAGTTCCGATCATTCGGCATCCATCTCGGTCAACATATTGCGTGGGAATTCGGGAAGACAGACGGGCGAATATGATATGATCTCTAAGACTGAGGAATGCTTCTGCCAACCACCAATCCACCAGCCTGCAGAAAAAGAATGCGTTTAGAATGGATGTCGCCAAAGGTTAGCTCCGATAGACACTGGTGAGGTCGATGCTTGGCCGTTATTATTCATTTTTTGTTTTCAATTTACCCATCCTTAAGTTCTCCACGGCCAAACAATTGAAGCGTCACCATTTGCGTGTTGGGTACCCTCTTATGGGTTGACATTCATATTCGGGAAAGGAAAGGCAAATATAGCGCCCCCATCAAATTAGGTTTCATTGAAACAGCAAATTTGTTCGTGCACGTTCGCTGTCTTTCCAAAAAAAAAGTCCGTCACCCACTGACAGCTGACGCATCAGTCCTTCAGGAACAAAAAAAAAAAAAAATGACCGCTGTTTTGTCATTTTCTAGTGAATGATGTCCAAAACATCAAGTCAAAAATTTCGAAATAAAAATCTGCACAAAACTCACAAATCACAAACCCTAAACCAAAATTCGAAAACATCTAATCCCTCTTAAATGGCCAATCCCCTTTCCTAATAATAATCGCCAAAAGCATAATCCCAATCAAAAATTATGAGAGTCCCCAATTCAAAATTTCCAAATACCAAATCCTCAAAATGTAAAATCTTAATCCTCATTATCTCTTAGTGGTTGAGCGATACCATACATATATCAGATGCCAACTATGGATTTGGTCTATGCAAATTTTGATTTAGGATTTGGTACGTGGAGATTTACAACATCAAAATTTTTTTTCCTAAACTTGAGTTGAATTGGCAGATGTATAGTACGTCGCGGTGTACATTTTGTTGAAAATTTGAGAGTCCTAGCTGTCTTCGTTCAGGAGTTACAGCCGTTCAAAGATGTGGGGATTTGTATATGATTTGAGATTTTGTGGGCCTGCTATGAATTATGTGTGAAAATTTTGTAATTAGAGATTTCGTAGGGCGTTCCAAGACTCTCCAGGTCTCGAATGGAATTATTGGCGGCTATGTACATACCGTTTAAGTATGAAAAGAGAAAACCATAACAAATCCCCGATCCCAAAATCCCCAAATGAAGAAAAATATTTGACTACAAAATCCCCATAATCCTATTCCCCAAACGTGAAATCCCCAGTTACAAAATTCTCAAATATATACCATTTACAATTTACATTTTACATTTTACAATTTACAATTTACAATTTACAATTTAAAATTTAAAATTTACAATTTACAATTTACAATTTACAATTTACAATTTACAATTTACAATTTACAATTTACAATTAACAATTTACAATTTACAATTTACAATTTACAATTTACAATTTACAATTTACAATTTACAATTTACAATTTACAATTTTCAAATTACAATTTACAATTTACAATTTACAATTTACAATTTACAATTTACAATTTACAATTTACAATTTACAATTTTCAATTTACAATTTACAATTTACAATTTACAATTTACAATTTACAATTTACAATTTACAATTTACAATTTACAATTTACAATTTACAATTTACATTTTACAATTTACAATTTATAATTTACAATTTACAATTTACAATTTACAATTTACAATTTACAATTTACAATTTACAATTTACAATTTACAATTTACAATTTACAATTTACAATTTACAATTTACAATTTACAATTTACAATTTACAATTTACAATTTACAATTTACAATTTACAATTTACAATTTACAATTTACAATTTACAATTTACAATTTACAATTTACAATTTACAATTTACAATTTACAATTTACAATTTACAATTTACAATTTACAATTTACAATTTACAATTTACAATTTACAATTTACAATTTACAATTTACAATTTACAATTTACAATTTTCAATTTACAATTTACAATTTACAATTTACAATTTACAATTTACAATTTACAATTTACAATTTACAATTTACAATTTACAATTTACAATTTACAATTTACAATTTACAATTTACAATTTACAATTTACAATTTTCAATTTACAATTTACAATTTTCAATTTACAATTTACAATTTACAATTTACAATTTACAATTTACAATTTACAATTTACAATTTACAATTTACAATTTACAATTTACAATTTACAATTTACAATTTACAATTTACAATTTACAATTTACAATTTACAATTTACAATTTACAATTTACAATTTACCATTTACCATTTATCATTTACCATTTTCGTTTTACCATTTGACTTGTGACCCTAGAACACGCGGCAGGTATTTTGATTTCTTGAATTTTTATTTGGAAATTTTGGTTTTTTGTTTTCTGTTTTGCAATCCACAACACAAGTAACCGAAAACGCTGATTTTCTTATCTGTCAAGCAGTTTTAAGTTTAAATTTTCTGAAATCACGTTTAGGTATCTCCACAATTCTGTCAATCTTATTCAATCGATATTTTTAGCAACTTTATCAATTTCCATTTTTACATCGTCTCTAAACAAAGATAACCCAAAAGTGTTCGCCTAGCAATAAAGCATGATACGAGCAGAAACCTATCTTCTCCCCTTCTATTAAAATGCAAACTCTGTTCCCGGCCACATGTCTTTCCATTTGAAATTTTCCCAATTACAGTCGTCCATAAGGAAGACGAAGCCTTTTCTCGATTTCGATTAAAATTCAATTGAAAAGTTCCGCCTGACTCACACTGGGCTGGATATCCTTGCGTGAACCCGACCCCGACAATATTGGAGTCAAGCGAGGCGGACACAACTCAGCAGGCAACATACCGTTCGACTTGGAACTTTTGTCGAACTTATGTGAACGTGGCTGACAATGAGCTATAGAGAGAGAGCGAGAGAGAGGAAATCAGCCACCAAAACCGACATCGTTCAATCGACCACGACAGAATGGATATGTCGAAACCCGAGCCGCCACAAAAGAAACAAGCAACCCCATCGAACGAGCATTATGCACACACAAACATGGAATTCCTGGAGCTTCGGTGCGACCGACTGACTGCGCTCCATCCAAGACCCATATGCTAATTTGATCTAGCCAGGCGTGCAATCGTCCCTTAACATCGGCAACCAAAAACGATTTGCCGGCTTCGATTGTGTAATTTTCGTCCTTTTTTATTTTGAGAATTTCATTTTGATTCGAATCGTATTTGTATGTCGAGGAGAAACTGAGCCAAATTAGATTGGCAGCTATTTCACTTGAAAATGAACGAAATGGGATCGTTTCACCTGTCCAGATAGTGTGGATTTGTTCATATCGACGGTGGAGGAGGAGGAGGAGAAAGCAAAGGGCGTGAGACATATGGGTCACGTCTGAACGTGGGCACCGGTTGACAGCCGACATTCATATATGAGCCGGAGCCTATGAATAAATGCGTGTGTTGTCCATCAGCACGTCGGTGTAAGGTTCCTCGGCAAGGACCGCATCCTCCGCCACGAAAAGGACCAAAAATACCTACTCGAGAGTCATAGCCAGAATGTCAGGGATAATTTCCATGACAAATACTTCATGAAATCGTAGCCAAACAAACTTTCAGACATGTCACACAAAAGGTCGCCGAGGAATCTGTTTACATTGCAAACCCATCTCACGGGGCCGTGCGTTGACGAAGTATACGGTTGATGTTTGGCGCTGACACGGAAAAGGATCGAATCCGTCTTTTTCTGCTATGCTCGTCCTTTTGTTGGGGTCGTTGGTTTTCGTTGTTGTGTGTATTTTCTTTAGCGCACATAAAAGGGTGAGGCCGCGGCAATGTCTTGGCTTACTGTTGCCATCGTATGTAGCAGCGCCCTTTTTTCTCTCTCAGGTCCTGTGTGTTTGGCCAAGACTTATGGTAGACATTTTTTCGTTAAAAGGTCTTTGCTGTTTTTCCAGTTTATTTTTTTTATATATTTATACATCGTCATCATCGTCGGTCGTATCCTGGCTCGACGGTGTTTGTTTCGTGTCAGTGTGACAATATTGAATTACACCCAGCCCAAGGAACCCCGTTTGTCTCACCTTGCAATCGATCGTTGCGAACAAAAGTTGAATTCCTTGTAAGACCAAAATAGGAATCGAATCGAAGACGCAAGCCGTGTGTTCGGTCGTAGTATCGCTTAGGGCCAAAAGCCAATAGACAAAAGGTAACAAAGTGCTCCTTTTGTAAACGGAAATACAATACGTTGAGAAATTACCGATCGAATTTCTGGTTTATCGTCTCTTCTTTGTCTGTTTTTTTGTCGAGTTAATTTCATTGGGTCCGGATTTGATTATAGAATGATACGATTGATAAAAAGGACATACACATGGAATGTGAAAGAAAAAGCGGATGAATGGCTGTGCAATTTTATCGGATAAAAGTGTCCTTTCGTAAAATTTTCTCAGAAAATCTGTGTTCTATGATACCGGAGAGAAGTTAAGCCCCGTGGGCCTAAATATAGAACGTGAAACGTATTGAGTTTCACATGGATAGACTTAAAATTAGGACACCGAAATTTGCTCACGTCATTTGTCGTTAAGAAAAGTTTTCCTTCCACGAAACCCTTAACGGATGGTTAAGGGTTTCGTGGAAGGAAAACTTGTCTTTATTTTGATTATGATTGGTTTTCAGTAAATTCGAAATATTTATTGCTATGGTTGGTTTTCTGGAAACTTTTCTGCAATCACCATTCACAATAATTTTGTAAATGTTTATTGTGAATTAAAATTTTTAACTTTGATCTCTATGGACTAAAAAAAGACAAGAAAAACCTACTCTCTAGTCGCCCCACGGTCTTGATGCTATTTTCTTCCTTAATCTATTATACCACAAAAAAATTCATAATTCACGAAATGCAAAATTCACGAAATTCAAATTTCACGAAATCTAAATTTCATGAAATTCAAAATTCACGAAATTTAAAATTCACGAAATTTAAATCACACGAAATTCCTAATTCACGAAACTCCAAATTCCAAATCCACGAAATTCAAAATTCACGACGAAATTCAAATTTCACTAAATACAGAATTCACTAAATTCAAAATTTACGAAATTCAAAATTCACGAAAGTCGAAATTCAAAATTCACAAAAATCAAAATTCACGAAATTCAAAATTCTCGACATTCAAAATTCACGAAATTCCAAGTTCACAATTCAAAATTCACGGAATTTAAAAATTCGCGAAATTCAATATTCACGAAATTAGAAATTCACTAATCGCGAAATTCGAAATTCAAAATTCACGAAATTCAAAATTCACGAAATGCAAAATTCACGAAATTCCAAATTCACGAAATTCAAATTTCTCGAAATTCAAAATTCTCGACATTCAAAAAATTCACGAAATTTGAAATTCACGACATTCAAAATTCACGACATTCCTAATTCACGAAATTCAAAATTCACAAAATTCAAAATTCACGAAATTCAAAATTCGCGAAATTCAAAATTCACGAAATTCAAATTTCACGAAATACAAGACTCACGAAATTTAAAATTCACGAAATTAAAAATTCACGAAATGCAAAATTCACGAAATTTAAATTTCACGAAATTCAAAATTGACGAAATTCGAAATTCACAATTCAAAATTCACGAAATTCAAAATTCACGAAATTCAAAATTCACGAAATTCAAAATTCGCGAAATTCAAAATTCACGAAATTCAAAATTCACGAAATTCAAAATTCACGGAATTCAAAGTTCACGAAATTCAAAATTCACAATTCAAAATTCACAATTCAAATTTCACGAAATTCAAAATTCACGAAATACAAAATTCACGAAATTCAAAATTCACAAAATTCAATATTCACGAAATTCAAAATTCACGAAATTTCAAATTCACGAAATTTAGAATTCATGAAATTCAAAATTCGCGAAATTCAAAATTCACGAAATTCAAAATTCACGAAATTCAAAATTCACGAAATTTAGAATTCACGAAATTTAGAATTCACGAAATTCAAAATTCGCGAAATTCAAAATTCACGAAATTCAAAATTCACGAAATTCAAAATTCACGGAATTCAAAGTTCACGAAATTCACAATTCAAAATTCACAATTCAAATTTCACGAAATTCAAAATTCACGAAATTCAAAATTCACGAAATTCAAAATTCACAAAATTCAATATTCACGAAATTCGAATTCTATGGACTAAAAACAAGACAAGAAAAACCTACTCTCTAGTCGCCCCACGGTCTTGATGCTATTTTCTTCCTTACTCTATTATACCATAAAAAATGCATAATTCACGAAATTAAAAATTCACGAAATGCAAATTTCACGAAATTTAAATTTCACGAAATTCAAAGTTAACAAAATTCCAAATTCACGAAATTTAAAATTCACGAAATTCCTAATTCACGAAATTTTAAATTCACGAAATTCCAAATCCACGAAATTCAAAATTCACAACATTCAAAATTCACAAAATTTAATATTCACGAAATTCACGACAATCAAAATTCATGAAATTCAAAATTCACGAAATTCAAAATTCACGAAATTTAAAATTCACGAAATTCTAAATTCACGCAATGCAAAATACACGAAATTCCAAATTCACAAAATTAAAAAATCCACAAAATTCCAAATTCACGAAATCCAAAATTCACAAAATTCAAAATTCACGAAATGCGAAATTCACGAAATTCAAAATTCATGAAATTTAGAATTCACGAAATTCGAAATTAACGAAATCCAAAATTCCAAATTCACAAAATTCAAAATTCTTCATCCATTTTTCAACGCCTAGAACAATGATTTTCCCAGTCATTTACTCCACTTAAGTATTTACATTTGGGATTGAGCCATAAAAGTATCAACGCATCATAAAAACAAAAGATCTCTCCTGCCTTTGAGCTCATACAAATACAAATTGCCTCTGTCAGCACTAAACCGCAAAATTGCTTCTTAAAATCTGGAGCACTAGGACACCTTTTCCGGAGCACTTCATCATCCCGACCACACGCATAAGGCGGCCAAAACAAAGGAAATGAATTTATCGCTTTACCCTCAAAGAGAATCGTGAAACCTCTTAGGCATGTTGTCGTCATCCCTATCATGAGTGTCCTATGAATTGCATCATAGTTGAAGAAGTGCGTATCCTGGCGACTTTGTTTCTATACATTTCCGTCAAACTTCTAGTTCGTCCGTCCTCCTGCGCTGTCTATACATTCAGCGCACTTGACATCCATATTATCCACGGATTCTCTCATCCCTTTAACGCACCACTCGACCAGCCTCTTTATATGGCCAGGAGTGTCACTTAAATGGAAATACAATAACAACAACTCATCGTCGTCGTCGCCCCGTCCAACCCTCATCGAAATTTATATTCACACGACGAACAGAAAATCTTTATAGGTTCGAAACGTCCTGTGTGTGTGTGTGTGTGTGCGGTGTGTATGTCCGGAAGGAGATGCAATATCGTGTAGGTACTCGTATAGTACATACAGGACGACCGGAATATTCCAGTCGGGATTTCCCAGGCATATGAGCTTACAATTTCGGCACGAACCGCCTCTAGCTCGGCTTCCGTTTAGCTCGTCGTCGAAGAGTTATAAATTGCGATTAGACATTTCCGAATGGGCACTTATAATGGCTCGAATTTATGAGGGTCATTACGAGGTCTCGATGAATAATTGATTTTCGGACATTGGAAACTTTCACATACAACCAATCTTCTTCGGTCTGGAGTTGGGAGTGTATGTGGCCAGCGGAGGAAAGTATGCAGACATATGCTGAGAAAGAAATACACAACGACTAAATGTCTGTGTGTAAAACATAAAGCTTCTGGAAATGATTTTCTTCATTAGACTATTCCCTGAAGAATTAAAACACAAACATCACCAGCCCAGCACACAATGGGGCCCCGATGCCTATAATGGACTTTATGGTTCCTGTGGGTACGATACGATACCCATCACGAAAGAATGCACTTGACTCGGTCTAATCAATTTACTGCGGGACATTTGACACCGATTTTTGGACACTTTATTGAAAAATGCATGTCTTAATTAGTACTTAGTGGGTAGGAACTTAGTGCCGAGATTTAGATAGTTTCTAATCAGAAGTGAGTGGTGGCATTAGGTCAGTGTGTGATAGTGATAGGGCGAGCTCTAATGGACAGTGATTTTAGTAGTTTTTGGAATTTGTTTTTTTTTGTGTTTTATGATAAAGAGTTGGATTTTGTCGTAAAGATAAAGCTACATACATTAAGATATGGAGACATATTGGCTTGACAACACCTATTGCAACGAGGAGGCGTTTGGATATGCTTCAGTTAATATTTATGTAGAATATGGAAAGTTCGATAAATCAGTCGAAATGTATGTTCCAACTTCAAGTGATTAGTGGAGATTTCAACAGGATTGAACACTTTCTGAAAAAAAAAAGATTTGAGCGAGTAACTCGAAAATCGTAAGCTCAACCTTTTTTTTATGAAGACCGAAGAACACCTGGATGTGTCAAATGAAAAAGCAACAACAACGCATTCGTCTCGGCGATGACACGATCCAAGATAGAGCTGACTGTAGAAATATGCTGAGATATTACCGCCAAAACGGGCGATGTGCCTACACCGCAGGTCGAGCAACGCGAAACCATGGAGCGGTATAAAGAACGAGGCAAGGAAGAAGAACTGGATGCGGACCCGTCTAAGGCGGCTCGAGCAGAAAGCCACTCGCATCCGTGCGCAGGAAAACATGGAAACATGAGTGCAGGTCCTTGAAGTAGAAAAGGTTTGGTTGCTGTGAAGTACGATTGGAGATGGCTGGAACATTTGCGTTTGTTCGACGAATTCATGTGGTTTTGCGCCATCAAGGTTCGTTGAAATGAATTCTCCAGTCTGCCGCAGTACATCCAATATCTTCCTTAAACGCTGTACGTACATGTCAACGCTGCCTTCAGTATGTGGTGCCATCACTCAATAATCCCATTACAGTGGGAATGATAGGCTGTGGAATGTGTACGGTTGCATCCCACTAATTCCGATTGCCAAATATACAAACGGTCGATGATTGTCAATAAGTATCTATACCCATCTGATCCAACAAGGTCCAAATGTATGTTCTGGAAACGAGCAGATGGTAAAGGAAACTCTTCATTGTTGGTTTTCGCTTGCCTGGCATGGTATGCACATTTTGACGCACGACGCGTTGCATGATGTTCTTTTTCATGTTGGGCCACACAAACTTTCGTCAAATCACCTCACCCGTTATCCGTCCACTGGGACGCACCCACGAAATACCCACTGAAAAATCACATATATGTGTCATTCTTCAAATTTAGCGCCGTGTTGGATTCAATTAACTGTTGCAACTCGATATCTGCTTCCTGGGCAACAGCCAATTCCTGGAGATTACCAGAAGCTTCAAAATCGACCTGCTCGACCATTGAAAGTCGCAAACCTTCATGCAAATGTGCTGGCTTGACAGCTTCAGCAGTTGCCTTATAGCAATCCGCGAACACCTTCCTGGGTCCAGGGAATTTTTCGTCTGTCGGCTTTCTGTAACGGACCTAAGTGGTGTTTGATGTACCACTGCTCGTGGTATGAAACGCCGATAAAAATTAATTACGCCAAGGAACTTGCGCAATTCGTTTACTTTTTCCGGCTACAACAAATTTGATGTCTCGACTGATGGTTTTCCCCATTAGCACTTTGATACGTTGATCGTCAATCCGTATTCTTCAAGTCTTTCCAACACCATGCGCAAATGCTGAAGGTGCTGAGTGTGGTCCTTCGACATGACAAGAATATCTTCAATGTAACATCTGGCAAACTCGAGACCATGGATTACCTGGTTCATGAAACGCTGAATCGTTTGGCTCGCATTTTGGAGTCCAAACCTCATTACGGGAAATTTAAATAAGCGTAATGGAGTAATAAGGGCTTGGCCACTGAGATATGATTAAAAACTCGGACTAGGTCAATCACGTTGAAGATGTTTGCACTATCGGCTGCCATGGAGTCTTGTAGATGAGGGAGCGGAGACCGATCAGGTATCGTTGACGCATTTAAACGGCGATAATTGCAACACACTCTCCATTGACCTGATTTCTTTGGGACAAGGTACATGGGGCTTGTGAATCAACGACAGCCTGCAAATGCATATTTTTAACGTCAGATCAAATTTCTGCCCTGCAATACAATACGCAGCTTATCAGGTTCCCATCTTCGTGCTGACTCCACCACCGGGAGCCCATTGCTGGTAATATGGTGCCGTACGTCATGCTTGCACTTTCGTGACACGAAAATTTTTTTTTTCACTGATTTTTTTGAGAGATTTCGAACTACTTACGTTTTTTGTTTATTTTAAAATAGAAATTAATACCGTCGAATTTAGCTTAAGTTCGTATTTTAAAAGTCTAAAATAATGTTTGTTAACTTTGTTTGTTTTTCTCTATTTTTGCAGGTAAGTGTTCAAACGAAATCGCCTTAAATTGAGATTTTAGTAGGTAGGTATCCCTTAGAAGGTTCTAGAAGTTTATCCCACCACCTTGGGGAAATCTTTGAGAATGCTTTGTAAATCAAACATTATTCACTGAGGTAGGGACGTCCGATACAAGTAAATTCAGTTAGAGTATCAATGTCGTGCGAAAAAAAGAAATAGCTCGAACTCGGTATTAAAATTTAAAGAAAACTTTATTGCGTGTTCATAAAAATACCGGTGTACAGAGGGCTGCGCCCGCAATACGAGGGTTTTTTAGATTTTGGATACATACATAGTGAATAATTTTGCACATGTATTTTATAGGTAATAAATAAATAGGAATTATGCACAATGTTAATGAAATGCTTCTCGTAAATCTATTTTTTGGATTGGTCTAAATAAAAGCATTCCAGAATGAAAGGCTAACGCCTTAATTAGACCAATCCAAAAATAGATTTACTATGTATCATGGCTCCACATATTAACTGGATTTATTAGCTGCAACGCCGTTACCATTACTCCAAACTGGAAAAAAGCGACTGATATGAAATGTTCGAGTTCTTTGATTTGATAATAACTAAAAAAGTCGACTTTTTCAAATCTCCGCGACACCCTGTTTGCTTTGTCCTACCAACGTCTAAGCAGTGCCGGATTAAGCAAGCGCGGGGCCCGTGGCAAATGTTGAGCGCGGGGCCTATAGAACTTCGATTAACCAAACTAATAAAGTGGTTCTAAAATTAATATTTATTGGTCATTTCTCAAGAGTTTTGTAAAGCGGCTAGCGGCTAGTGCAAATAAGAGAATTGCTATTACAGTCCTGAGTCGGTAATCCGAATCACCTTTAATCCGGATATCACGCTAATGCGGACCACTATATATTATATAGTCAGGATTTCGGCATCAATTTTTACTCTATCATCCGGATATTTCTAGCGTGCAATGGCAGAATTGGTCTCCTACTTACTTCCGTGACGCTTTTGGAAATAATATGTTGCTGACTAATTTTAAAGGAAAATTACATTTGACGGCTTTTGTTCCTCATTTTTATTTATTTGGACTGTTTTTCTTCTGAAAAAATAATGGTAAGCCATTCTGCTCGGGACTCTGTGAACTCTCTGCACTCTGCATTTACAATTTACAAATTTGTCCTCATTAATGGGAAACTTAACAAAAATCAATCTAATATGAAGAAGATAATTGATTGTTTGGATGAAAAATTAACATTTTCGTGTAAAAAGTTAAACGCAAAAATGATAAATTTACGCCGAGATTCGCATTATTTCATAAAATCGAAATTTTCGTACCTCTAATGACATTGTGTTAGGAACTCCGATCGGTATTACTGAAAGCCAAGACGCTTTAAGACAGATACAGGACGCACAGTGGTTCAGATTCAGCGGGACAAAAATCAAAAGAGTGTGTATGCGATTACTGATTGTTTTGATGAGCTATAAATTTACACATATCAATAGAATATGGAAATAACAATTATGCATATCCCTCACGCACAGTGGCGTTCTCTCAAAAGCATTATGAAAATAGGGGCAAAATTATCTCTTTTGAAAATGATTAAAAATTGTTTCATAAAAATGTTTTTCATTGACTTGTGTAAGTTTGCCAAAGTTTTTTTTATATTTTAATTAGTAAAACCGTAGACTAATTATATTTACTCGCCAAAGAAGAATTTATTATTCAAGTCGGGGCACCTCTGAAAATTTCAAAATTCGACATTTTCCGAAAAGTGATAAAATATGGGATAATATTTTAGTTTGAAAAGTGTTGCCTATTAATATAACTTTCGATTAAATTGTAACTTTTCAGGGTTACTCAAGTTCATAAAAGGTTACAACATATTGTCTAGCTAAAAAAGGCCCATTATAAAGATACTAGCGTTACTACATTTATTCGGTTTTACTAATTAACATAAAATATATTGGAAATCTTACGTACACACTTAAATGAAAATAACATTTTTATGAAACAATTTTGGATCACTTTTAAACAGGTAATTTTGCCCCACTTTTCATGTCGTTTAAAGTGGTACGCCACTGCGAATGAGACATATATTTGTCATTTCTTAATTCGATGGACGTGTGCAAATACATTTGCCAATATAAACTTAAATGTTATGTCCCGCTAGAATGTAAATCTGAAACACTGTGGACGTAGCTTTGCGAGAATGCCCACATGAATTAGAAACAAATATTTCTGTATTTTTATGAAATATTAACTATGCTATAATTTTGGAACACCCTGTCGTAAATTTTACAAAGATAACGTATTATAAAAATTTAGAAGGAACTGGCTTTGGTTGTAACTATTTTTATTTAAAGCGCGGGGCCCCTTAAAGCGCGGGGCCCGTGGCATTTGCCACCTTCTGCCACGTGGTTAATCCGGCACTGCGTCTAAGTATTTCGTGCTAAAGACTGTTACGATTCTACATATTCCTACCAAATTTCATTACGATCGGTTAGTGAACAAATTTGTAAATGTCCGGGACACCCTGTTATCTTGGCCATACCAATTTTTAAGTATTTCATGCCAAAGACTGTTACCATTCTCCACATTCCTACCAAATTTCATGACGATCGGTTAAGCCGTTCGCGAGTTATTTAGTGAACAGACGGACAGACAGACGAAGGGACAGACGGACGGACAAAATCGATTTTATAAGGGTTTTTTGAAAAATCTAAAAAAACCCTAAAAAAAGGAAAGGGTCTGAACATGATCATCAATCCCCCCTTGTCGACGTAGTCCGGCAACGATGACTATTTGCTGAATTCGCGTAATTTACGAGGTTCTATTTCGCTGCTGTCGCCCAGAAACCATTCTGCGGGGAGTCCTACAGTAGTGGCGTATACTATTTCCGCTGGGGAAGCGTCTAAATCCTCCTTGATGCAGTTTCAAAGCCCCAGCAATACGGTGGGCAAAATGTCGACCAAATTCTCGCTGTTCTCACAACACATGATAGAAGCCTTAAAAGATCAGTGCCAACGTTCCAGCGCCCCGTTTGAAGCAGGATGATTCGATGAGCTACGCCTTCCGTGGTCCGAAGTGATTGCGCTCGGAGCTCCATTACGAGAGACCCAACTATTGTAGAAGGCTTTGGCAACCGACTCCGCATGCTGGGAAGAGGGAGCCAACGGACCAACAATATCGATGTGCACTTGTTGGAATCTTTTATCAGGAACTGCGAAAGACTGAAAAGGATTTTTTGTCTGACGATAAACTTTAGACTTCTGGCACTGAATACAAGTGCGTGCCTATTCCATTACCTCCTATCTCATGGCAGGTCAAACGAATTTTCGATTGATTATCTTGAGGGTAGTACATCCTCCAGGATGCGAGCCATTGTGTGCAACGTCAAACACCCGCTTCCCTAAAGACAGAGGCACGCATGTTCATTATCTTGGGTGTTGAACTATCACAATACATAACTTTATTTCCTAGACGCTGATAGATTTCAGAACCAGATCTTGTATTAGAGGCAAGGAGCCCCTGGAACTGTTCATCTTCAGCTTGCTTGATAACCAACTCTGCCGTGTCCAAAATCCCCTTAAAACGAACACCAATCGCAAATGTTTTAGATGCTGATCTAGCGACTGCGATCCGACCAAAATGTCATCCACGTAATAGCTGCAGAAGTCGAAACCCCGCAAAACTTCAACTTCGCTGGAATGTCTGTGCAGCATTCCGGAGGCCGAAGGTCATTATTTGGAACTCAAACAAGCCGAAGAGCGTAGTGACTGCCGTCTTGGGTATATCGTCTTCGATCACTGGCACATGATGAAACGCTCGAAGCATTCGGAAAATTATGAGAAAAGTGTATTTTTGCACGACCATTAAGATACCCCAAGTCCCCCCAAGTACGAGTGCCGCAAGCGGTGCTGCAGTGGGTCAAAGCAAACTTAGTCAAAAGGCGGTATTGAGGATTCTTAACGTTACCTGGAGGCCAAACAGTATTTTTAACAAAAAATTAATAAAAATCTATTTAACGGTAATTTTTTCCAAAAAATATTTTGTATAGCGAACTCGTAGTGGTCAAATTTTTCAACAATATGTGCACCATAAAGGGTGCTACGTATGTGAACAATTTGTAACTTCTTTGGCTGTATATCCAAGAGTATATCCGTATCCTCTGGTGTACCACAGGGCAGCCACTTGGGTTCCCTACTCTTCAACATTTTTATTTCCGACCTATCACAGTCTTTGTCTGATATTCCTCATCTTCTCTATGCCGATGACCTTAAACTGTACCATACCATACAAACAGATTCTGATGTAACATTTCTTCAACTGAAGCTTAAATCCCTCGAAGAATGGTGCAGTCTGAACAATTTATACCTTAACGTTAATAAGTGCCACGTAATGAGTTTCTCCCGTAAAAGCGAAATTATAACGCATTCATACCAGCTGCATAACGATGAACTGAATCGAGTCGACCATATCAAAGACAAAGGCTATGCTTCAATTTACAACATGACATGGCCTTGTCCACAGCTAATACACTGAACCAAATCGCCTGCTAAAGTAAAGAAAATACGGTTCAAATCAAGAAAAAAAGACAACAAAAAACAGCCAAGAAATATTTCTCTTCATTTGAGAATTAGTCACACTGATCCAAGTGAAATGCCAATAGCAGCGCTTTAAGGAAAAGTAACCTTGAATCAAGCAAACTTTTCTCATGAAAAAGACGAGAATCTGAACAAAAATAAAAAAAACTTGCATCTACCCAACGTCGAACCCATAACCCCATTCTTCGCAGTCAAACGCGCTACCACTGAACCAGAGACACTTCTGACTAATCTATCTACTACAACGGTCCAATATAAGCTAAGCTTTTCCATGAGCTTTACATGGAAAATGTAAAAAAAATCTATTATCAAGCAGGCTTGAATCTACTTCCTTTTTCTCAAAAGAAGGTCTTGCAAATAGGATCGATTCAAGAAGAAATTTTCACATTTTGAGAAATTTTGTCTAAATTCGGGAATTTTGCAAATGAGAAAAGAGTTTCTTAATTTTTAATAGCCCAATTTTTTTCAGTGTAGGTACATTCAATTAATTGTTGATTTTATAATTCAATTGAACATTAAATTTATTTACATTGATACTTGGTGAATTTTATCCCATTTCGAACCGGTTTAAATGCGTCAAGCAACCGGTTTGGCGGAGGCTGACCGGTACTCTCGACACGGGCCAATTGAGATCTACCATTTGAATACAAATTCAGCCTGGTTATCTAATCAGGTATGTTCAAACGTACATTTTTAATGAGGTATTTTGAATACTTTGAACCGGTTAAAACCGCACTAGGAACCGGTTCAGAGCGGTCAGCCCACTATGTTTCGATACGGTTAAGCGAGATCTATTGTTTGAACATAAATTCTGCCGGTTACCTTATTATTATTATTATTATTATTATTTATTGATCACTGAACAGGTCTTAAACCTAAAATTACAGTAATTTACAGATATTAAAAAACAAAGAAGAAATTTAAACAATAAGATTTAACATGACCGAAAGTTCTGCTGTAGACAACTTTTGTAATAATGCTCTCTTAAACAATTCAAATGAACTTGGCAAAGGACCAATCTCGAGTTTGTCGTAGTTACTCATTATTCTCAACAGGGTTGAATTCTTGTAAACAGACAGTAGGGCAGTCGGAGGATTAAACACGAAAGAATTGCGAGTACTATATGCTGAAAGTCTAAACACAATATCTCTGGAAAGAGTTGATCGTAATAACCCATTACATATTTTGTACAAAAAACATTCGTCTAGAAAGATCCGTCTTCTTTCTAGAGATATTAAGTTTAGAAGAGAGAGGCGCTCAGGGTACGAAGCATAGGGAATGTTAAATTTAAAAAACAAAGAACGTGTAAACTTGCGCTGAACTCTCTCAAAATCCGTGCGAGAGTTGAATGTATGCGGTGACCACACGACGGATGCATACTCTAGGACACTACGAACAAGAGAAATATACAAATTTATTGCTGTTCGAGTGGATCTAAATTCCTCAGAGCAGCGCAAAACAAAACCAGCTAATTTAGATGCCTTATTACATACACTGCGCGACAAATGCTTAGGTTCACTCATATTTCCTTCCATGAAGCGGTAAAATAAAACCTTACCAGTTCAAGAAATGTTATTTTTGGAAGTATTAAATATCACAAACAATATGAATAGACTGAATCCCCACAGGACATTTTCCTTAAATTACAGTAATTGATTTAATTCAAAGAGTCAATTTCCAGTGCGACAATTGCTTAGGTTCAGGGACGATTTTACCGTTTTACATAATGTTTTCGCTGAAAAATATTTCAGAAAAGTATGAAAGAGAATAAATACGAAAAAACGGGAGCATTTTTTTTTTGTAATTTAATAGTGTGTATTTTCGCCATTTTTATTTATAATTTCATAAAGCCTTCGAGGCAGATAATCGTATAAAGAATGCAGCACAGATATCGGTATTTTAGACCAAGCTGTCTTAATTCCATGAATTAACTCTTCTTTAGAGTCGTATTGTTTACCACTACTGTAAACCTCCCGAACAAGCCACCCCCAAATGTTTAATGCCAGGGAGATGGGCACCCAGTCTAACAAAGCCACATTTTTCTCCTCAATAAGCGATTTAACCACCCTCGCTGTATGAATTGGGGCAAGATCATGTTGCAATATCCAAGGATCGCCTCCGTACATGACATTTATCATAGGGATTTCCTCTTCTAAGAGCTGTTTATAAGATGAACTGGTTTGGTAACCTCGTAGAATGACCAAGTCGATAGTTCCATGATATGATATGGGTCCCCATACAATAACGGAACCTATTCGGAAGTGATGGCGTGACAGGTACACAGGGTCCTTCCTATATAATCATGATAGTAGGAGAACCCATCTGGACCGTCCACACAAAACCGTTTTTCATCCGTAAATATTACCTCTCCATTGCGATGTCCAGTTCATGAATCTTGAGGCGAATTCCAGGCGCTGTAGGCGATGCTGCGGGGTTAAGACTGGTTTTTTCTTTAACCATAAACGTTTCAAACAAGAAGAAGATCTAAGAACATGTTGGATGGCCCTCACAATTGTTGATAACCCCAAATTCTCCCCATGGTTACGCTCAGTAAGGGACGAATTCGAGGCTTATCTTAAGAGACGTCGCCGTAATGCACCGGAAATCGCTTTTTTCTGCCTCCTGCGTATCGTCGGCCATAATTTTCACTATCTCGTATAAAATTACTTGCAACGTTCGAGCTCCGCTGAATCCATATTGCCATTTGTCCGTTTGAATATCCTTCTTGCTTTAGTATGGAAATTGTCGCCTTTTCCTCGGCAGAAAATTGATTTCCTTTTGACATTATCCGCTATACGACTCACAGAGTATAACGCGAAAAAAAATGTTTCCACAAACACTTCTCACCAGGACGAGATAACTCTTTAAAGTAAGTGAACCTATACAATTGTCGCAGTGGAAATTGCGATTTTCATTTTAAAAAAATCCGTTAGCTATGCGAGTTGCTTAATAGAAATGTAATATTTATTAAAATAACCGTTAGTTGAGAGAGCATTATTTAAAAATTATTTCCGATAAGAGTACATAGAAATTATATAATTTTAAAGGAAAATATCCATGAACCTAAGCATTTGTCCCGCAGTGTATATACGTGTGTCGTGCTCTGTGGCCGTGATCGTTCGGTCGCCACTCTGTGAAATAGACACTCATAGAGAAACGAGTTTCCAAACTCGGCACGACTCGTCGCAAGTTTATTATTCAGAAGAAGATGATAAGAAATATTCTTATCGTAGAATAATAAACTAACAATGCGACTAGGAAGTGGTATGGCTGACAACCGTATCACACTCCGAATTCAGTTGTCTTTGTAACGTTGATGACTACACACGATAGTCATCAACGCACCATGCTCCACTAGGAGTTACGGTAATGAAGAGAGAGAGAGAGAGTATATACGTGTAGTGCTCAGTGAATTTTAACTTAGTATCAAATTGCACACCAAGATCTGTGATGGATTCGACGTATTTAATAGGGGTAGAATTTATTGTATACACATAACAAGCAGGGTCAGATTTTAGTGAGTAAGCCATAGCGTAGCACTTGGATATATTAAGCGGAAGATCGTTTAAACCGCACCACGAATACAAAGTATCCACGTCTGACTGAAGGGATATGGAGTCTGATGGATGCGAAATAGAGGATATAAGCTTGCAGTCGTCTGCATATAACAGGCAGCGACAATTGAGTATAGAGGGTAAATCGTTGATAAAAAAAAAATAAATAACAGGCGCGACAATCCAACATTGAATTAAGGCCGCAGGATGTGTTAGTGACATCCTATTTCCAAGATCCTATCTGCTTTTTTGTTGAGGTAATGAGATCAGCATCACGCTCAGCAGTGTTATTTATCCCCATAAATGGGTACTCGTTTAACATCTGAGTGAGATCATAGTCCGTCACAAGATCGTGAGTTCGAAAAACACCATGGAACACGGTGAGATTCGAACTCATGACCCTGTGCACCGAAGGTGCGCGCACTAACCGCTAGGCCAGCCAGACTACTAAATCGTTGATGTAATATGAAAAAAGTAAAGGCCCGAGAATTGACCCTTGTGGAACGCCTGAGCAGGGATGAAAAACAGATGAAAGACAATTTTGGAAGGTAACATAAGACGAACGATTGAGAACGTAAGATGATAGCCAAGAGGTTAATTGGGGAGGAAACCTCAGAGTGAGGAACTTATCAAGTAAAATCTTGTGGTTTACCGAATCAAAGGCTTTTGAAAAATCCGTATAGATGACACGCACATCATGATGGGTTTCAAAGGATTTAGCGATTAAATTTACAAGCTCCACTAGGTTGGTAGTCGTTGATTTACTTTTGCAAAAACCATGTTGATTGGAACAGATGAGATGTCCAAGTTGATCATACATATAATTATATACAAAACGCTCTAGAAGTTTCGAGCAAGCGGAAAGGAGCGATATGGGCCTATAGTTGCATACAAAGTTTGTATCTTTCGACTTAGGTATGGGAACGGTATTAGACGTTTTCCATTGATAAGGAAAGACTCCCTCTTGTAAACTTTTATTAAAAATGATCGCAAGAGGAAAAGAGATAAAGTTGTGTGTATGTTTAAGAAAAGTGTTGGGTATACCATCAGGGCCTGGAGAAGAGCTAACCTTAAGGCTTGAGATCAAATGATTGACGTTCGATGAGGATATTGGAGGAACCGGTAATTGAGAATTATAATGTCGTGGGGAATCAAGTGAAACTACGGATGAAGGTGGCTGTCGAAAAGATCTAGAAAAGAACAAAGCAAAGAGCTCGCAGATTTCCGACGGAGTATTTGCGGTCCTACTTTTATAGGTCATAGATAAAGGCCGGGTCGAGGAGGAGCGCATGTTATTAACATATGACCAGAATAGTTCATTTTGGTTTATGCTATTCTCTATAGTTAGGAAGTAAGTAGATCGCGCAGACTTGATCAAGCGTTTTGTCAGTGATCTAAGCTTCTGAAACGATAGAAGATCAGATAACCGCTTAAACCGCTTATACCGAGTCCGTGCACGATTTCTTCTCCGAATCGTTTTATAGATAAGCGAAGTAAACCATACAGGACCTTTTCGTAGTTTTGAAGTGAAAAAAGGAACAAAAAAATAAGTCGAAAATAATTTTGTATAAAATATTGTAAAACTTTTCAACAGAAGCTTCACAATTAAGGCCATCAAACGTTTGACTCCAATCAATCCTTGACAATTCCAGATTTATGGCATCATAATTGGCTTTGCGAAAATTAAGCCGACTTGCTTTTAAGTTTTGCGGAGAATGCGGAATATTGATGTTAATTTCATGTAGTATAGCTGGGTGGTACAGATCACACGGAACATATCCTGAGGTAGAATATGCGGGCGACAGAGAAGTCAAAGGCAAGTTACTAAGGACAAGGTCAAGAACTCTTCCCATAAAGTTGTGAACAAAATTGAATTGTAGCAGATTACAAAAGTTCATAAAAGAAGTCATAGGCAAGCTGATTGATGATGATGAAAGGGGAAGCGGAAAGCCGGGGGTGTTAGGCCAAATTAATCCTGGAATATTAAAGTCTCCACAAATAATTATTGGAGAGCTCGGATGCAAGATGTTACATATATCGGATAGATGATTGAATAGGGAATATTCAATATGAGGATGGTAGGGGTAATTTTTGTGCATCTTTGAGGCGGCGAGCATAGGTGAAGGAACCGCTAAAAATTGGGCTGACCGACACTTTCGGTATGTGGGAGTCGAGATCAAACATTGCATAATTTCCCTAGCAAGGAACCGCTATTGGGCTGACCAGCCGTTTTGAACAGAAGCGTTCATGAACTACCACCTGTACACATTTCCAGCCGGTTACCTTATGAGGAAGGTAATTCAGCACCGGGCACCGGCACTAACCCTAGCGGTATTCCGTATCTGTAACTATCGGAAATTTACTAAATTTCTAATTTTGGATAAATATGCTACCTATGCCCTTTAAGGCTTACTCATTATACTCAGATATGGTTAGTATAAATTACAGTAATTAGTAAATGTGTATAGGTACGGCTCGTTACATTTATACAATTGCCATCCTACACTTGATCCCATATCCTGAAAAAACAATGATCCGCCCCGCGCATCCACTCTGCAACCTGCTTTGACTAATTATTCACATCGTACTCGAAATGTTGTCCAAAAATACATTTACATGTGTGTAACAAGCAGACCATGCATGTAGTACCTACTCGCGTATTCTGTATGTCCGCGTTTATTCTGTTCAAAATCAATTTATTATCCTCATTCCGTGTGTTTTGCTGCGGTTTGTTTAGGCTGTTCGCTTTCCTACTACCCTCATGATTTGTCATCTACTCGTACATGATAATGTCGCGGGTGTGAAAACCCCAAAAACTAAAACAAACAAAATGGAAAATCTGTAAAGTGGTTGCGTGTACGATGTACAGTCGAGATGTGTTTATCTCTGACATTTTCCACCGAAATAATATTTTCATTTAATTGACGGTTGTCGTTGATGAGTAGGACGAACAAGCGTGAGGAAATCTATGCTGCTAATATGACTCTCGTCACACACTCCCCGTGACATGACGTGTGTGTGTGTCTGTGTGCATTTCTTCATACCCGCAGATCCCAGACACAGATTAGCCGCGTACACAGATTGAAAGTTTTCTTTAGATCTTCTAGACACTTTTCCAACCACGCGCGTCTAACAGCTAATACCGAGCTAATGCGTCTTCGGCCTTAGGGAATCTTCAATCTGGCAATCTTCTGGGTTGGGCTTTTAGTGCGGGATTATGTGTGCCACTGTGCCTACGGATTTGATCTATTCGTCGCGCTATATCCTACAAAATGCTTGTTTCAACAGCTGATGTTCCGATCCGACTCTAGCACCATACACGATGTGTCTATGGATGGCACACTAATTGCGGAAATCATGTTTGGAATTAGAATCTATTTGAAGTACGACAATGATCTTTGTCTTAAGTAAATTTTGTGGGTTTTCTTATAATAGTCAGCCAGACGCAATCCATGAAGACGACGACGTTAAGCCAGCACGACCGGGCGTATGTATTTATGTAATTTGAAACCCCCGGATCTTGGAAAACATTTGCGGGGTGTTTGAGTGCACATTAAGATGCTAAGATTAAGACAACAAAACAAAATGATTTCGACCAGAAGCGGAAAGATGTCTAGCAAGAACGCCAGGATGCAAGCAAACAGCAGTCCATAAGATTTCTAGTCTACATGGCTAGGAGGAATGCTTTTGAAGCTCCATTCTGACTGAACACATACACGGGAGTAGCTAAAGCAGCACCAGCATCGATAGCTTCGACTAATGGAAGTTAATTAGCTCGGAAACGTGAACAACTTAATTAGATGCATTGCAAGATGTGTTGTCTGTTGTGCGGGGGCACACAGATTGTGAAATATAAGCATCAGCAAGCATCGCGAGCTTATAACCAAACACCAAAATGCATTCCTGCATTTCTTGCCGTGTCCTATACGAAACACACGCTCCATACAAGCTGTCGTGTGAAATTTATGAATTTTCATGTGTTCGCGCGGTATGCTCTCTAGTCTGGCGCATATTTGTCCAGAGGACGACGGGCACCAGTCGCTATAAGGAGGAAAACCACTTTGCGCCGCACTCATATTCCCATATTGAATCGAAATTCTAAATTTATATTAGCTTTGAACTTTTCTATATCGTTTGCAGGTAATAATGGCGCTAATCAGCAGTCGTGGGTAATTAGATCAGTTTCCTGCACTCTGCACTAAATATGCTCATGTGGTGTTATTGCACATGCACACCCGGTGATTGTATTCATTTCCAGCGAAAAAGGAAGGAATAAATTTTAACCGAATATTGACCTAGACGGGCAGATACATATAATTATGAATTTCCTAAAAATAATAAAGGATGTAATTACATATAGACTGAAACGAAAATATGATTTTGTGTGAATAAAATTAAGCAGAAATCGATTTGGATTTGATCGCCTATCTCATAGCTATAATCGGTTGCAAAGTTCAGAAATTTCGCAGTTGGTTAAATTTTAGATTTTTGAATTTATCAATGATAAGATGAAGATCAAAGGCATTTTCACGCATTTCAAAATAAAGGAGAGGAAACTTTTAAGTATTTCCCGAATCTCATTGTACGCACAATGGTAAATTTTATTCTTGCAAATAAAATGTCTGAATGAATTAGCAGGTGATTAAAGTGAATAGTCTGCGCCGCTTTCTTTGAAGTTGCTTCTTCAATGTGAATAAGCTGCCCGATATTTTTTTTTGAACGAGAGCATCTGATCAATACTAACAGGGAAGTGAATGCATCTGAAATTCTCAACATCTTTTGGAGATATTAGTGTCAATTTGACCAAATGTCGGTTTTCCAGCCTAGTAATACCTTCGATGCTTCATCCAAATCAAATCGCCTCGCTAGCCCTGGGGCTTCTCAGTTGAGGAGGTCTCTACATATACTGGGTGTCCATGGGCGTAGCCAGGGGGGGGGGGGGCAGGGAGGGGCGGTCGCCCCCCCCCTGCGTTTTCCACCACTCCAAGTGCTGCCGGAGAAGCCATGATCGGGACAGTTTGCAGTCAGGAGGTGCATACAAATAGATGACAGCGAGTGGCCTTTCGTAACTGACGGAGGCTGCCTACCAGCAAACGCATTTAACTTGTGAGTGTGCTACTGTGGCTGCGTGGATCCCATATTTCCTGTTTCATTTGATGGCTTCTGAGCTGGAGAACACAATTTCAACCGTTAGGTCCCTTCGGGAAGTTAGTTGAATTTAACTTATTTTCATCTGAAAGGGTGACAAATGGTACACAGCTTTGCTTTGCTAGGGAACTTGTAAAGAACGGGTCTTATATAGGGTTTCCCAAATGGAATGATAGGATTTTGAAATGAAATAAAACACAAAAACATAAGTGAAAATTGTGCAGATTGTTTTTATTAGGTAGAATATTATATGCCATTTATGACTTAAACACTATATCGGATAAATGAGCGCCACGGCTCTTCTTGCAGACCTTAATTCGTTCAAGCCAATTTTCGATGACTCTGTGGATCATTTCGGGTGGAATGGCAGCAATAGTGTCTCGAATATTGACTTCGAGTGCATCAATTGTCGCAGGCTGATTAGCATAAACCTTGGATTTAACATACCTCCAGAGAAAATAATCCAGGGGCGTTAAATCACAAGATCTTGACGGCCAATTGAAAGGGCCATTTCGAGAAATAATCGAATCCCCGAACTTTCCGCGCAATAAATCCATCGTAACGGCTGCTGTGTGACAAGTTGCGCCGTCTTGTTGAAAGTAAAGGTCCTCTCCTTCAATTTCATCATATTCCGGAAAGAAATAATCGGATAACATCGCCCGGTATCGCTCACCATTCACAGTTACGGTACGGCCTTCGCACATGTACAGAAATTTTGGACCACGCCGAGATTTGATCTCCGGACTTCTAAATTACTAGCATCGTAGAGTGCGACTCAACCAAGTGAGCCACAGAGCGGGTGTTTCAAGTTATTTAATCAAAATTTATTTTCTATAGCTGAATCATACCAGCAATAAAATTTATCCACTGTTAATACTTTGATAAATTTAGAAGAAATCTCATTAAAACCGTTAACAATATTTCAATCAATAAAGGATTTATAAATATTCTGACGATGCTATTTTGCTAAGATGAAAGTTACAGACGAAACAAACCGATTTCGTAAGTGGAATATGCAGTCCGAGATACAAAAATTGCACTGAAAATTAGACAAACTACGCTCTAAAAGGCAGATATTGGAGGCCCGTTGAAAGTAATCAGAATGCAAAAGAAACTCATTCTCATCTCCATTTTTAGGGTTTTTTAGATTTTTCAAAAAACCCTTATGAAATCGATTTTGTCCGTCCGCCTGTGCGTCCACCTGTTCACTAAATAACTCGCGAACGACTCAACCGATCGTCATGAAATTTGGTAGGAATGTGTTGAATGGTAACAGTCTTTGGCACGAAATACTTAAAAGTTGGTATGGCAAAGATAACAGGGTGTCGCGGACATTTGAAAATTTGTTCACTAAATAACTCGGGAACCGCTTAACCGATCATCATGCAATTTGGTAGGAAACTGTAGAATGGCAACAGTCTTTGGCACGAAATACTTGGAAGTTGGTAGGGCAAAGATAACAGGGTGTCCCGGAGATTTGACTTTTTCGTTTTTATCTGGCATGGACGTATGGGTACTCAGGTCAAAGAACTCGATGGGTACATATCATACCAGTTGCTTTTTTCCAGTTAGGAGTAACGGTAACAGAGTTATGGGCGTTTTAAGCTAAGCTTTCTTTTTCACCTCCGTTTTCCTAAACCGCTATAAGTACCGATATATAACTTTGCACAAATATTGGTTAGCATAAGCTTATATATGTCATTGCCTTTATAATCAAAGTATAGGTCGTGAGTTCGAAAAGCACCATAAAATGAATTCGTTCACGATGAGTCTGAAATCCATGACCCTGTGCACCAATCCAACCACAAGCCAGGTTACTCTAAAATTTTCTAACAATATTTCTGAGACCGGAAATGTCAACTCCTAGGAAAATCATGATGAAAAAATTTCGGACTTGCCCCCCCCTGACCGAAATCCTGGCTACGCCCATGTGGGTGTCCCATTAATGGTGGAGAATATTTAAATGGTAGTGTCAAAATGCCCGACTTGCTGAATTGCCTTACAAAATCTGCCACACCACCAAACATTTCATCCGAGATATGACATCACTTTTTGAAACGTGTTTTATCACATATCCTGTTTTTCCTTAATTAATCCTGAATCCTCGCGTTTCCGGGACGAACAAACGCACAAAACAACGAACAAACGTCTGGCTTTCGATTGATATCAAATTTATACTAACCTAAGGTGACCAGACTTCCGAAGAGCCAATGCTGTACACATACTTGCGGAATGTGGGTTTCACGCCGAATTGGAGAAATACGAGGCTACCACCATGATGCATGCCATTGTACAAAAATGTAAAAGGACAAATGTCCGTTAAACCATTAAATAAATAAAATTATCTCTTTCGTCTTCCCTTCGTGAATGATATCTTCGTAAACAGAATTGAGAAGGAAAAGCAGCCGATATTCTCGGAAATCTTGGGAAGGAAGGTTCTGTTGATACTAAAGTTCTCAATGCTCCTCAGTGGCGTAGATAAACGGGGATTGACCCAATGGTCACATATTTTTTGTACTAATTATAATATATAAATTTAGTTTTTTTGCTATTTATTGAGTAACTGGGGTCTTGTAACAATATTTACCAAAATGCCATCCACAGGGGAATTTTGGAATTAACCCTTTTTACAGTATTATCAATTGCATAATTGTTACTGCCTTGACAATTCCTAGCGTATACTGGCGTACATGAGATTTAGATTACTTCAAGCGTTGTTTTTCAAATAGTGCGACAGCTACAAGAACAAATCACTGAGGCCTATTTTTACCACATTAATCTCCAGCGCAGGAACGTTTCCTATCATTTGCGGTCGGTATTGCATCCAAAACTTCAATTTAAAGTAAACCCCACAACTTTCCAGTATCGAACTTTCAAGGTGTAGAGCGTATTCTGCGTACTTAAAATCTTTAGCCGATTATATAAACTTCACGCTTCTTGCTAAGATGCCTTGTCGTCTGACGGGATTAAGCTCCCGCGTATCATTCTATCACTCTATTCCAACTTCGATTAAGTAGGTTTACCTATATTAAGGTGGGGATTATGGACAATCTACATCTGATCTCTAGTGCCATGTTATTCGACGTAGAATATTTGCCTCGCTGTGCCAACCTATTCCTCCGTAATCTCAGCTAAACAACCATAATTCAAACAATTTCAAAACCTTGAAGCGACAGCCCCTATGGCGGATGGCAAGCGAGTTTCGCTAGTGTCAATAAGAAGAACAAGAAAATTCTTCTTCCAACAAATTATCTAAAAAAAACTCTTGTAGAGTCCTTTCTTTAGTATGCATTTTCCTATAGAGGTTGATAGGGGTATCGGATGGAGTACGGTGGCTGATTTTTCCATCGTTTTGTTATAAGAAAAATAAATTAAAATCGCACCTATCAATAGCTGTATCTTTTGAACCTTGGAAGTTAGAGCCTTAAAATGTTTAAAAAAAAATATGGACAGTGCGGTGCACTACAAGTCTGCCATATATTAAGAATTTAAGTTATGGGCAATTTTCCATTAGAAAACACAAAAGTGTGATTTGGGCAGCTGTAACTTCCGAACACGGATAGATGGGACCTAGAAACTTGAATTCAAGTCTAGTAGCTCTACAAGGGTACCAATTATCACCAAATATGAGCCATACGGTGCTCTGCAAGTTTCCCAAATTTTAAAATTGTTCGCTCACGAATTTCAGAGTTAAGGACAATTTTCAATTAGCAAACTAAAAATTGCTATTTTGGGCAGCCGTAACTACCGAACGCGGTTAGGTAGGACCGTGCATTTTGGAGAAAATGTGAGCACCAAGTAGCTCTACAAGTGTTCCAAATTCCCGAAAGATCGAGAAGGGTTCCCAAGTTATCGAAAATGAACGACTGCCAAACATAAAAATGCGATGATCTCGCTAAATATTGATCATACAGGGTTAGGGGTCAAACTTTACACCTTAAAAGCAGACAAGACTGATGGCAGGCTTCACCGAGGAGCTTATCATGTAGTGAATTAGGTTTCATTGTTTGGCTTGGGGAATGCTGTACATTTTGCTGTACATTTCTCAATGCTGTACGACAGGTCAAAATGCTGTACTGTACAGCAAAATGCTGTACGTCTGGTCAGCTTATACTAACCCAACCATATTTATAGATGGCGGGTTAAGTTCACACTCAGAATTTTAAAGTTGCTATTATTAAATAATTAACGATGAACAAACGAAAATAATTGACGAACATTCACGAACAAACGTAGCCGCCGGCGAACAAACGGTTACGAGCGTAATTTGAGAATGTGTGTGGGCTAACTTCACATAGTTCTTCTTTTGAGTCCGCGCAGGATTGATGCCCATCTATCTTCCAAAAGTGTTTGCTCTAGAGGAAATGACATATACCCCAGGAAATTTAGCTTTTAACTTCGGAGAGATTAGGGAAAACCTGGATTTTTGCATGGGCCTTCCTTTCGAGATACTAAACAAGACCCCGAATGTCCCTGTTTGTACGAGTGCCGCTCGCGGTGCTACCGAGGGTCAAAGACCCTCACAAAGAGGTTTTTGTGAATATCTCGATAACTGTAATATGTGCTGAAAAGTGATGTACGGCAAATTTGTAGCTCTTGTGGTTCCAGAAAAAAAAAACATGGTTTCACGAAAATCTCTTTAGTGGTAATTCTGGCTAAAAGATATTGTATGCCTAATTCATAGCAAATACGGTTCTGAAGAAAGTGGCTCATCAATATGTACACCTTTAAGGGTGCTACGGGGTTCAAACCGTAAGAAAACGAAATTTTTTGGGTTTTTCGTGAATATCTCTGTAAGGGTGGTGTATGGTGTGAAGTTGTCTATGACAAATTTGTAGCTTCTGTGACTGCAACCAAAATACCAACAGTCCCATTTATCGATGGGCACCCAAGGCAGTTATGAAGGCCCCAACGTAAAAAATTATCGTTTCTGCAGAATATCTCTATAACAATGTAATGTAATGATCACTAAAAAGTGATATACATATGACGAATTTGTAGCTTGTACAATTAATGCCAACAATTTCAGATCGATACGTACAATCCTAAGGGCGCTATGATACGGAAACGCAATTTTTTGTTAATTTCATGAATATCTTAATGACGGTAACTTATGCGAGAAAGTGGTCTGCATTGAATTTGTTTCTTCCATAGATCTGTACCTGCTCCCCAATGGAAGCTACTTGAGATCAAATTAAAAAAAAAAAAAAACTTTTTCATGGGAATTGTTCTATGTATGAATAAGGGTAGCATATACTCGTAGTGCCCGGAAACTACCGCATATATGCATCGGAAAATTATTCTTCATGTGATTTCCAGGAAAAAAGATGTACGGAACATAACCCCGTCTGTGCGCTAGTATAAGGTGACCAGACTCCCAAAAGCCCAATGCCCAATGCTCCACATACTTCCGGAATTCGGTTCTCAAGCAAATCCAGAGCCATACATCCAGGTTGCAGGTCTATGTCGCAAACATTTTGGCTGATTCTCTAATGCACGACAGACAGAGAGAGGCCTGAGTGCAGAGAATTGCGAGCTACAGGATCTATTATACGGACGAGTCATGGGATTAAATTTAACGAAATGGCATCCATCCATTACTCCCTATGATGGTATTTTTTAAAAGGACAAAGTTAAGTGAGCTATCAAATCATTTGACTCATTTAAGGCAACTTGAGTTGATGTCGTGTTTCCTGCTTCGAAACTGTTTGACGATCACCTTACCCCATCTTACTGCTCTGTCTACTACACATTTCTAATACATATATGCCACTTGCCTGCAAAATAAAAGACTTTCCGGACTTTATCCACAGCACGATGTGATTTACACACTAGAAGCGTGGATTGGATTGTAATGAGTCTTCTGAAAAGGAGTAGAATTCTACATCAAACCCACTTCGCTCACGCCAAGGGCAAGTCAACAGTAGCCGAACTTCACAAATCGTCTCTAAGAAAAAATCCGTATGGTTGAAATTTTTTAAGATCGAGGCTGCACGTACATGTTTGGATAGTGTTCACATGTAAACTCAATCCTACCCTTGGACAAAATTGCAGTTGTTGGAGGAGGTGTCATGACCCTCTTACTTGCCAGTAAAAATGAATGCTTTGGCATCACTCTCGATCTTGACTAAACTGTGAACTTCTTCTTCTTCTTTTAGCGGTACAGGAAGGTGTGAACGGCTGTGTATTGTGAGGCGTGTCAGTGTCTGATGCGTTAAATCCCTTTATGGATCGCAGAAAATCACAATTTTTTTAGTTAATTAAACACAATTTTATTATAAAGCAAAACGAAGATTTAATCAATTAAAAATTTTTTTTTTAATTAAATTTTTTTTATTATAAATGCATTTCGGGTCAATTCTGTGGTCAAAAGTCAAAACAGCATAACTCGACTTATGTCAAAATTGAGTTACATATGCCATCTTGTTAAGCGTTTTTTGTTTTATTTTGTAATTTTTTTCGTGCAAATCGGATAACAGGTTCCAAAGTTATTAATAAAAAACCTAACAGCATATCTCGCCACGATCAGAATTACAAAAGGTATAACAGCATAATTCCCCATTATGTCGTTATTCCTTTTCGTATTTCGACGAATGAACACTGTTTTACAAGTAGAGCAACAGCATAATTGAGGTATGCTTTTATTCCCAAATAAAAAAAAGTATACCAACTTCACAATTGACTTATGCTAGTTTTCCAAAACGTATAATAGTTTATCGCTTGGTACAATTTGAATAGTGTCCTTTTTCCATTTTGATCTACGTACCTCGTGCATACATAACTAAACTTGTGCTGTTATTCAGATTATAAATTCTCAAACTGAGTACACATATGTGGAGATATGTTATTAGTCAAAATTCAATTTCTGCAAGTTCCAATATGTAACTAGAATTATGTTTTTATTCCGTGGACAAATCTGTTCCAAAAGAATAAATAGTACTGGAATAATGCTATTATGCTACGCTACTAGTGTGATATTCTATATCATAGAAGTAACTTTATATTATAAGATTATGCAGAAGGTTTGCTGCATATGTAGTTATTTTTCGACACATGATTTTGATGATATCGACAAAGTAGCGTTCCACTTCTGTCCATTTTCCAGGCTCGAATTACGTACTTCAGAGCAAGGTTGAAGAGCGTCGATATGCCAGTGCATCGCTCTGCTTCAGCCCAGTGCGACTTTAAAATAGACCAGTGAGTCTATTCTGTCCTTTAACGCAGGTCAGACGGCAAAAGTTATCTACATATGCTCCAGCCTCACTAGCCTCGCTGGTACACCAAATTCCTGCATTATGTCCTACAGTGCTATCGATACACTCCTTCAAACTAATTAGATGCCCCTGTATTACACACTTTAGCTTATTATCCTTTTGGACTGGACGATGACGCTTCTGCGCCAATCTTTCGGCATTACTTCGTCGCTCCATATTTCAAGTAGTAATCTTGTGATTGTGCTCGTTCCACCGTGCTACAGTAGTTCCACTGGGATTTCGTCAGCGCCTGGGTGTTTAGTAGATGGAAGTTATTGAATGGCAAGATGTCCTCTCATGTTGGGGGTCAAACGGTAGGGTCTGGCTAAGTCAACTACTCAGCTCTTATGTGGGGGAGTTTAAGAAGCCACTCAAAATGCAATTTCCATCGCTTATTAATAATGTCAATGCCGCTGGTAATGTTACCATCCTTGTACTTACAGAGACTTGTATTGGCTTGATATCCACTCTTAATAGCATTTTTTAGCTTGTATGCATGTCTAATGTTCTTATTAGCTAATCCTTGGTTAGATTAGATTACATTGTGGGGGGGCGAACCCGAAGGGGTTTCGTAGCACTGAAGCAGGTGGGCCGCTGGTAATGTTACCATCCTTGTACTTACAGAGACTTGTATTGGCTTGATATCCACTCTTAATAGCATTTTTAGCTTGTATGCATGTCTAATGTTCTTATTAGCTAATCCTTGGTTAGATTAGATTACATTGTGGGGGGGCGAACCCGAAGGGGTTTCGTAGCACTGAAGCAGGTGGGCCTATTGTACTATCGGCGGTCATATGTGGGCAGGACTATGCCTGACGATCGAGGTTGATCGTGCTAAGAAAAGAGCTGAGTTTGCTGATTGACGTCGAAGCTATGTCGTCCGTATCTGGATAGGTCACTCCAAATTGTATCCAGCGGCGTTGGGCCAGAGCACCACACTCGCACAGGATGTGGGTTGAGGTCTCGTCATCTTCTTCACAGAATCCACAGCTCACGTCATGTACGAGCCTCATTGTGCGCAGATGTGATCTCAGGCAGGAGTGGCATGTAAGAATCCCACTTATGCTACTTACCTTACTTCTGGTTAGCTGAAGTAGCTCAGCCGCTCTTTTATGGGAGTATCCTACTAAGAACAGTTTGGATTACCTGAGCCCGGGTAGATTGCCCCAGTGCCTAGATGCCTTAAGGTGTTCCTGGTTTTTGATTAGTCTTTTTACTATACATGTAGAGATGCAACTAAAGTGTTTTGTAGAACTCATCCTTAACTGATTATTCTTTCGCTTCGATAGAGGAATGCACATGAATAAGCCGGAGATTACCGAAACGGGACTAAATGCGGATCGCGCACATATGCGAATCCGATGACGTGCCCCTTGAGCTGATTATTACTATAAAGGCTACTCCAAACTCTCTGTTATACCCTTTTCTTCACCACTCCAACTCGCAATTACTGTCGGTAATCTCGCTATTGAGGCTTTTTGTTTCTTGGATTGCAACATGCTCAGTTTGTATTTTTTTGCTTGATCCAGGAAAGTCCTAAGGACACCTGGCTTAATCAGGCAGCGTACATTCCAGGATCAAAAGAGTAGTTGGTTGTTCGTTTGCGGGATCAATTTCGTCCGTCCAATCCGAGGCTTTGTTTCAGGTTTCTTGACTTGATATTGTATAAGAATGAGTTTGATAAGATTAACCGCGGAGAAAGGCTATCATGGGGATGCGTCGAAAAGCAGCTTCAGTTTTTGATTCTATAGGTTTTCCGTCGCCATATTACGTAAAGTAAGCTGAGACGCTGAAGTTGCTAATACTAATTGTCGTACCGAAAATGATATGACATAGCCCTCTACAGTTACATCGAGGAAGACAATAAGAGAATGCCTTTGCCCCCTACTGATTAATTCATTGAAATTAGTAAAAAATAAAGTTTTGTGCTATCAAAATCTAGGGCGGAATGCATAGTCCCCACTTAAGTAATAAGAAATTCCTTAAGGAATAAGGGGTTTCTCTAAGTGGCCCTTCGTATTCATAGACATCACTTATTAGGGCATTGCCTCATTTAAAAAACGATTTACTTGGGCATATCTGTTGAAAGTGACAATTAAAATATAAAAAATATCAAGTAGTTGAAAATTCAAATTTTTCAAAAATTTCAAAGTGTTTGAATAAGGATATGTCAACAAATATATGAATTAATAAGGTTACTAGATATGTACCTTAACGAATAAGGAAACCCTTAAGCGTTTCCTTATTGAGTGACTATGAATAGCGTCAGTCCTTTAAGTGTTCCCTTAATTATAAGAGGGGACTATGAACTCCGCCCCTAGTGTTTTATTTTATTTTTCATAATTTAAAAAAACAACCTTATTCATGAAATCGTGCAAAAAGTATCAAAAACTTTAAATCGCGACACCTCATAACTCAATTATAAGACACACTTAATAAATAGCAAAAAAGCATATCTGTACATAAACTGTATGCAGTTCAGTTGTAGGATTCGGAAGAACAACTTATGTGTAAATATCATAGTCGTGGCCTGAGATTACAAAATGGAATAATGACATATATCGAATTACGCTTTATAATATATTTTCCCTCAACAAAGAATAACATCTTACATCAGGTAAATGCAGTGACGAATACACACGATTAATGTAGATAACAATATATTTTATAATATCCGAATTGATGTTAACGATATGAAAATTTTACAACGAATGACATATTTTAATTAATTCTGAATATAAGTCAATAGTAAGCGTAGAAGGCGAATTACTAGGTTTATATAATTGTAAATCCAACATAACAGCATAAGTCGATTTTTTCGCTATAACTACAAAACTGTTATAGTTATCAACAAAATTATTATCCTATAAAAATTTATATTTTTTTCACTCTATATATTGGAAAAACACACATTAAAATATTTATAAACTTTTATCACAGAATTTTTCAAAACTTTAAAATGCTCTCCTGAAAAATCAACAAATCGGACTTATGCTGTTTTACCTTTTGACCACAGAATTTATGACTCATCATCAGCATACGCGTTTTAATGACTAAAGAAAATTATTTTTTGAGAGCATTAAATATAAAATTTTTCATGGTTAATATACGAGATAGATACGAATTGAGGCGTAAGCAGAAGCCTGACCGAAGCTGGGCTAAAGTCTTTCTGGTGGCTCTCGGGAGACTAATCTCCTCAGGCAAAATAGGTGGTGGGAGCGCTGAGAGGACTCTGTTCGTACCTAAACTCGCAACAGACCGACTAACTTCTTCAAGAATACCATCTACGAGGTTTACTGTCTAAGGGTCACCTAGCCTATGGCTTTATACCCCGGCCCTTGCGAAAGCGGTTTGGACCTCCAGTATATTTACTGGCACGGATCTTGTTGCCAGATGGGGATTTCTCCATCCGGCGAATGCACTCACCTTCAGGAACCCAACCGCGGGGCTGCATCACCAGCTCGATGTCTTGCTTAACAACCGACAGCCCCCTCGAGACCAACTCCAAGATGGGAAGGGACCATGGTCCCCTGGGCTCACCCATCCCCGAGGTACACTATTCGCTATAGACTTCTCTATAGCAGGTGTGATCCTCCTTTGGCCCCCTATTGGTTAAGCCTTACGTCGAATTCGGACATGCACATCCCAGGCTCGTTGGACCTGTGACTACGTGCCTGTGCAGACAACGTAGCGCTGCTTTTCACATCCAGGTGGCCCCTTCAGTTTACTAGTCAGCAATGCGACTCGGACAGTGTGGTCATCAATCCACAAGCTAGTTAGATATGGGCGCGTAGGCATTTTCCACCAAGGCCGTTCTCCCTAACTAGCCCCTTCAGGACTCGGGTCATGCGGAGCCGTCACCTCCGAAGCTCACACGACTTCCATATGATGCACCCCCCCACCAGAGGACATCAATATCGTGCTAGGCCTTTAGTGCTTCCCTCCCGCAATCTATGGGGGGAGATAGGCACGCCAAGAGCCACCCGTGCATAACTCAGGAGCACGGGACCGTTAGCGCCCGAATGGTCTTTGTACAGATCCTCGCCATGGCGTATCAACTGTACCAGGGGCCCCCTTGCGCTGTTAGGTCCGTGGTGTCACAACTCACCAAAGATCTCTGTCCAACTACAAACAGCCTTCCGAGCTGAGTGTCACATGGACACAAACCCCCCTGCGGGGCGACTAACTTCTTCAGTGTGAATCATTGCAATGGCAGTCCGGTATGAATCTTCGTCGAAAGGGTCCCTTTTGTAACTCTGGACCTCTCAAGGTCACGAAGGCCACGTTTGATGTGGCGTGGATGGGGAATTTTATCCATAAGGTCACGATTAGGATGATCCTCTCGAGAACAACCTACCAGATATTGTTTTGCAAGTAGCCGATTGTGGTCACGTATTGGCACTGTGAACTGGTCTGCGAGAACTATCACCTACTTCAGGACTTAGTGTACAGCAAGCTTAACTCCGAATTTAGATAAATAGTCCGTCCTCATCAGATAAACTATAGGTTATTATCCTAAGTCAACTCTGTTATAAATTTCGGAATATTTGCAAGAACTTCTAATAAAAAAAAACTACGAGCCATGAGTTCATCGAACCTACTCACCATCGAACTTATTCACCACACTATTCAACGCATGAGTAATCGCTTACTAGTGCGCTACAAGCACTGATTTTTTTACAAACCGTAGATAATCAAACAAATACCAATCTGTACACAAGCTCTACGGTTTGATCATTAATCAACGCCTGCCAAACCAATTATTATGACAATTTTCCCCGTGCACACAGATCACACAGATCTTTTGTGTATCTAACCAACTTACAAAATGAGCATCGATCGCCCCTTTGAAATTCATCACGCAACATGCACCAGCACCAGACAAGACAGCATCTTGGGTGGACCGAAGATTTTTCAAATATCATTTTTGAAAATATGTAGGTACACTTCGATCTAATCCAATGGTCCAATGTTCACGTATTGTTGGATTTTCAAAATGTTTATTTCTTTTTCACGGCTCGTTTGTTAAGAAGTTCGTATTGGGTTTTTGGGTGTTTTTTTCTATTTTTCTATTTCATTTTCGGTATCTATCTGATCTGAAAGATGATTTAAGTCTTCTCGTTATGTTTACATGTGACAGTTAACCTAAACATATGAACAAGAACAGTTCAACAACAATATAATCTTATTATAGGATGTCCGTCATATTTTTGTAGGCTTGAAAACGACGTGCATGGAGTAAGTGGTTTTTGATACTTGACATCATTTTTGATTGGTACGAGAACTAGCGCCAAAAAGAAACTTCAGGGAACTTGAGCTTTGTCACAGTTTTACTACTTAAAATCTGCAATAGAAAATCGAATGTGTTAAGTTCCTATGGAGGAGGCATGGGAGATTTGTTAATACATACTATGCAACAAATGTGTAATTTTACCAGATAGTCTTCATTTTGGATTACTTTTTTTATGAATTATAACAATAATTTGAATTTTTTATATTTTTATTTTATTTAAACATAATACAGGAAAATTAAATAGTATAGTTATTTACCAGGTAGAAAAGCTGATGAAGACCTTGCAAAGCTGAATAATTGCGATCAAGAAAGCGAGTTTTGCTTGGATTACAAGCTGCGTTTTTTTGCGTTCAGAACAGAATGATCCTACTTACCGACCAACTTTCTATACAAATTCAAAATAATAGATTATCCATTAATTTACATTTAACATGAGGTTTTTGTAGAAACCCAGCCTTCATTGGCGTCATATATCGTCAAAATAGTCCAAAATAAACTTCACTTCATGCATCACGAGTGGACGTGCTGTTTCTTAGGACGCATTGACAGTAAAACACATGGCCAGCTGAAGGAAATGCTATTAATCAGTATGTGTGCTTGGATATGGGAAATACAATGGTTCTTTTCCCCTTAACCCGGGAACACTAACCTTAATTCCAGGCGCTTGTTACTAACCATGAGTCATTTTGACTCACTACGGAAATTGCTGTATTTAAAGTGGAAGAGTATAAAACTTGTGCCAGAATTCTTCGGAATACTTATTTTATACAAGCTATATTAAGAGTTTGTGCATTATATCCGAATAAACTGTGGAAACAACCAAGAAACCAAATATGCCAACTAAAGAATGTAGACGGTTGTTACTAACGTGAGTCATTTTGACTCACAAGAAACGTTCGTTTAATACTAACTCCGTCACAGAAAAACACAAATAGCTGCTTACCATAAAATCGGAAACGTTTGCTTACTCGGACATTCATTAGAAAACATATTTCTTAAAGAATACATGGGTAGCGGAACCCAATGGGCCAACCGCCCTTTCTACGAAAAATGGAAATATGTGGAATATGCGTCAAAATGACTCACATTAGTGTTCCCGGGTTAAAAGTGATTCGTACACTTGTCGCATTCTTCATACTATATAAGGCAAACGCAACTGCGATTCATTACGTATATTGGCCATCACACCACACTTTTGCAAACAAAAAAATTTAGCAAGCATTGGTTGAAAGTTTTATTGTTTTCTGAAGTGTTAAGTCAACATTATTCCCGCGAAATCAAAAACTGGCCCGGTTTGAATCCATTTCTCATGCAAAATTTAATCAACATTTTGCGGTGCGACTGTGAATTTATTTCGCTGCGTGAATTTTTCATTTTTCACGAATAATACATCTTTCATTTATTTCGCGTAGGTAAGTCATGAATATTTTTTACCAGCAATGCATTAAAATTATGGTACTCAACTGCATATACAGGGTTATTGGTTATGTCGACCTATTCCCTGCAACACGTTATAATAGGGTCAAAATGCAACAAAATGAGGCCATAAATGTTAGGCCGATTTTCAATGGTCACTGAGATATATGCATTTTTAGGTTTTTTTTAAATAACCTAGAATTTTGCCATTTAAAGTAAGAATTAAAAAAAACTACTAAGGTAATGGGCTTAAACTTATTTTTGGATTTTAGTCAACACTATAGCAGACATTTCTTAATCATTTAAAATTTCAAAAACCCATCACAATTTGAAATTTTTAATTTTAATTAAAAAAAAATTCTTAAATTTTTTGAAAGATATTTTTTAATGTAGTATTACTAAAAAAAATATATGACATGGAGTCTGCAGGCCACTGGAAAAACTTACGCGTGTTGTCAGCTTTCCAAAAAGGTGTCAATGTAAATACAAATATTTGAAATAATTGAAACAGCTAGCTGCAACTTTTTCGGGGACCATCATTTTGTTTGATAAAAAATGAAATAAATGTTACTAAATTCAAAATGCATCGTACGAGTACGTATAATGTACTGCTTTATTTAATTTTTTATCAAACGAAATGATGGTCCCCGAACAAAATTGTTTTTGATACAACTTTCCTGGGTAGATCTGTGCTAGAAGTGTATTTGAAAGTAAAGTAAAAAAAAAAATTTGGAAAACAATAAAATTTAATTTTAATTATTGAAGGTCAAATTGACCCAAACTGGATTTTTCACATTGAGTTTTAACAACTACTTAGACGTGCCTCCAAGGGTCTGTTTATGCTAAATTATTCCCGAAAGTCTCAAGATTACTAATATGTAAGAATCATAACCCCATAGACCCCAGGCTACTTTTAAAGCCGATGTTGTTATGTCATGTTGGCTGTTTTAGGCACGATTTTTTAATTCTACTGTAAAATATGTTGGTTCCCTTTGAACCGGAGATAGCCGTAGTTTTCATCCTATTGAACTAGTTTTTAGTATAGAGTATAAAGGGACTCTGTCTTGGCGTTCAGCCAAAATTTACCCCCTCGCTTCCCCCCGGGGAGGAGCTATGGACGTGTCGGTTTGAAAAGTTCTAATAGTCGAATCAGGCGTGTCCTTGGTCGAAGCAACTCAATTTTTGGCAAAAGTCAACTTCATTTTATTAAGAATATTTCCCTAAATTATCCTGGCTCAACTAGCATTTCTTTCCGAGTTAAAGTAACAAATGTAAATGTCAAAAAATGATAATATCCCATTTCATTTTTTGGTCTAGGGTATAATTTATCAAAATAAGTCAATTGTATTATATGTCGTTGCAAAGGTAATTTTGTGTAGTTTTATGTGTCCTCGAATCATTTTGCTGTAACTTTTACAGTTTTTGAAATAATTAAGAAAAACTGAAAAATGATCCCCCCTCCCTCCTTATAATCCAAATAACTTCAAAACGGCTGATCCTATCTGCGTTAAATATATTCCATTCGATTTGGAATGGCCAAATACATCAAAATTGACATGTTTTTATAATTGTTTCCAAAATTCGGGCTTTTCGCCCCACTGTGGGACGCCTAGACTCTGTATCTTCTGTCACTGCCATGCACACACATTCCTGACTCGTCAGTGACCAGTGTTGTCAACTGGAAATTTAGAAAACGGCTAAATTTAGCCGGAAAACCAGCTATAGTTTTTTTTAAAAAACGGCTAAAAATCCGGCTAAATTAATTTCAGCGAGAAAAACGGCTGAATCATATAAAACAGTCACATTACGAAAAAATATAGTAAAAAACTGATTTTAATAATTTTATTTCTGTTCCCGTAAACTATGCTTTGTGCAGATTTCTTAGTTTTATTATGCTTCAATCGCTGGCATTACAGTCAAAATTTACTTTGTTCGGGGATAGCTCAACCATAGTCAAAATTGTTGTATATACACTCTAAAAAGTGAATTTAAATTTCCGCTGAAAATGCGGTAATTTTACACTTTTTCCCGCTTATAATCACATCAAGAATGAATTTTTCAACAATTTCTGTGTAAAATAAGAAAATTACACCAAAATCGGTGTAAAATGTATTTTTACGCTACACTTGTGTATAATTTAGATTTTCTGGTGCATTTTTACAACGTACATGTGTTTAATTCGGATTTTTGGTGTATTTTTACAATGTGCAGTTGAAGTTTTACTCATTTTTTGTAGCGTGCTTTCCAGTTATCATACTTCAATCGGCTATACTTAGCACAGTGAAACACATTTTTTCAAAAATTCTCTGTGGCTCACCTGGTTGAGTCGCACTCTACGATGCTAGTAATCTAGAGGTCCGGAGATCGAATCTCGGCGTGGTGCAAAATTTCCGCACATCTGCGGATAGGAAATATGTAGTGTTTGCAACATTAAACACTCCGAAATGATATGCAATGTAACGTTGACTCGAAATTGCCTATACCTAAACGGCTCCCATGTAGATTAAAAACTGATCAACAAAACTCGACCTATACTTGTTTATATTTTATATGTCCTTAAATAGTTGTATTGATAACTGTATTATTTGAAAAGGTTCGCTACTTAAATCTTTACAGCGAAAAAAGAGTGAAAAAATATGTAATATTACAAATTCCAGGTGGAAACCGCTTTATATTCATATTATTACGGAGTGTTTTTACACAAAGCGAGGTGTAAATTTGCTAATATATTGGAGTACTTTTTAAACAAATTTTATGTAAAATTACACTTGATTTGCAAATTTAGATTGTAGAGTAATTTCACTATTATAATAGTGAAACTTTGTTTCCTTCTATTATAAGAGTAAAAATTTCTTAGAGTGTAGGTACAATTTCTCGGTCAAGTCCATAACCACATTAGGTTCGAAATTGTGGAACATAAAATTCGTAAATGGAACGTCCAATGCGTAACTATGGGCAAGGGCAACAGCATTTATGTATGGATATCCATATCCATATCCAAATCATCATGACAATAATCCATCATGATGCTGCTGAAAGTTCGAAATTGGACACATATGCTTTCGTCATTAGAATTCGTTATTTACTTTTGACGTTAGTGTAAATGGTGAAAATGTCCCTCACAATTACGATATATTGATGAATATTCAGTTCAATAATTTGAGGACACACTTTTCTTAATAGTGCAGTCAAAATATCCCATTTCAGGCCTCCAAATAGAAAAAATAGAGTTTGTGTTTTTTTGTTTGAGTTTTTTGTGGTTTTTGAATCAACGAGCTCCCAGGAATCTAAAACTAATTTTGCTAAAAAAAAATTTTGATCGGAAAGGTCCCAAAAAGGACAAAAAAGGATACTCTTTAATTCTTGATCGGAGGTCAGCATGTGGGGTATCAGATCAAAGGGGACGTCGAGTACATTACATATCCGGTGTTTGTTTCCTGTTTCAAGGACCCTCAACGGAATAAACCGAGATTAAATGTAAAATTATTGTGTTTTCCATGTATCTTTCCAAAGCCATAACTACGAAAATAATTCAAGTTGTCACTACGTTCCTCACTTTTCCGAATTTATAATAGCTAAAGATTCTATCATTAAATTTGCTAAGAAAAAAATTATCGGAAAGCTCTGAAAAAGGACATTAAAGGACACTAATTACAAACCTTGATCGAACGTGAGCATGCGGGGTGTCATATCAAAGAGGACGTCGAGTGCATTGCATATCCGGTATTTGTTTCCTATTTCAAGGACACTAAATGGAATAATTCGGGCTCAAACGAAAAATTACGGCTTTGGAAAGATACATATACGAGAAACACGAAAATTTTCCATTGGGTCCCAATTTTCTCCTGTGAGGGTCCTTGAAACAAGTAATAAATACCGGATATGGAATGTACTCGACGTCTTCTTTAATATGACACCCCGCATGCCCACGTTCGATCAAGGTTTGTAATTAGTGTCCTTTTATGTCCTTTTTGAGAGCTTTCCGATAATTTTTTTTCTTAGCAAATTTATTGATAGAATCTTTAGCTATTATAAATTCGGAAAAGTGAGAAACGTAGTGACAACTTGAATTATTTTCGTAGTTATGGCTTTGGAAAGATACACGGAAAACACGAACATTTTCCATTTAAGCTCGATTTATTCCGTTGAGGGTCCTTGAAACAGGAAACAAACACCGGATATGTAATGTACTCGACGTCTTCTTTGATCTGATACCCCACATGCTGACCTCCGGTCAAGGATTAAAGAGTATCCTTTTTTGTCCTTTTTGGGACTTTTCCGATCAAAATTTTTTTAGCAAAATGAGTTTTAGATTCTTGGGAGCCCACTGATTCAAAAACCACAAGAATTAGCCTTACTTTTTTTTTTCTATTTGAAATGCTAATATGACTGCACTATAAAGAATTTGAATAGAAATGTGAAAATATCGATAACGGCCGTGTTTTTTTAATCATCGGGGCAGGTTTGCTAACCCAGACACGCACAAAAAAAACTATCGAGGGTAGCATCCAGGCTAAATTTCAAAAATGTCACGTAGGCATTGCCATTAATTTCAAAACATTGCTAATAAATATGAAAGCCCCGTTTTCACTTTACAAACGCAAAAGTTCAAATGTAATTTTTTTAATGAAAACATATTTTTATGTATGGATCATAATTTTGTTAGAATAAGAATTCGACGAACAACATTTTTAACATGAATTTACAAACAAAAACTATTTTGTTTCCACACACTTGTGTGTTGCATGTAAACTATACCTTAGAACTTTTCAATTTAAAATTTAATTTTAGCTAGTCATTGGAAAACGTACTAGAAAACAATTGGGATTGCATACATTTAGGCGAGTTTTGGAAAGCTCATTAAAACTGGATAGCAATATAATTTCTAACCTGAATAAAGTCACAGGTTAGCGTTTGTATGAAAATTACCCCGTATAGTGTACAACAAATTTAATATTTTTGGAAACATTCTTGTTCTTCAATTTTACAACAGATGGCGTCCCCAGTAATTATTGAGCAAATGATGGTCCAAATGCATAATTTGGAACTCGTGCTAATGATGATAAATTGGCGTCATTCGAAAATATGTGTGTCAAGCTTGTTATCCATTTTCGAATTTGAGCCCTAACAATTTTATTTTATTTTCCATAGTTACGAAATTGATGAACCATTGTTGATGTTCCGTTATTATGGATTTAATGCTCCAAAGATACGAAATTGATGTTCCAAAATTATGAGCTTGGTATAGATTTTTGATAAATTTGTTGCTACAAACCCAACAACAAAATGTAATGCATGTGTAATGTGTAGTTTCTATGAATCGTCAGACGTTGTGCAAGTAGCTTGCCCAGTAAACTCCAAAAATTAGATTTAAGTAAGTATATATTTCGGGGCAACTTACCCCCTTCTTCAGCACTTAGCTTTTGTGCTGAAGATGGGGGTAAGTTGCCCCCAAATACAGTAAAAGCTCCCGCGGACGGACACTGACGGTTCCAGCATTTTTGTCCGGCCACGGGAGATGTCCGCTTGCGGGAGAGGGTTAAAAAATAATACTTACATTAATTTATACACACTAATTCAAAAGGAACATTGAAACAATAAAAGTGTTGTTTTTTTGTGCATAAGTTTTAATTCATTTTTGGTTTGCAAACCTCCACAATGTACAATGCTCAAATGCACGTTTACAAATAAACTGTTCCAAGCTTTCATAGGGAAAACAAGTAGAACAATATTAGCTTTAATAAGGAATATCAAAAAGCGGCGAGATGCTCCTTCCAAAGTTGTGTCTTACTGGCCTGTCTACACGCGAACAAGAACAACGACAAAAACCGGTTTTTAAATGAAAAAATAATTTTTCTTTGTCTTGCTCCTCGCGAATCTCTTTAAAATAAAAAAAAAACGGTTTTTGTGCCTCGTGTTAACAACCCCACCCAGAGTGACCACTTGACCCAGTACAGCATTGTTTCTTGAAAGTTGTAAGACACTCGAGCGTTCCTAATTACTTCTTTCCCCTGAATTGGAACCATAGGAGGAGGATAATTCATTCTAAAGGAAAATCATGAATAGCTTCAGCAGGGAATGTAGTTTTGCCTAACCTTCTAATAAAATTTAATTTGGAGTAGAGCGTGAGTTGCACTCCTCGGCGCATTAATCCTTTCAATATGACTCGAACAATAGTACCCCGTGCAATGCATGCTCCAAAAGCATTTCTTCCCGTATAGGCCAAATTACCCTTCCAGATTATCAGTCTCAGCATCGAAATTAACGTGGAATTTCTGATAGGCCTATAGAATCAACAAGGAATCGAATTATATTTGTGTAATCTCCAGACGGTGATAAGTCCTTTATTGGAAAATTTTGTTGGCCAATAAACAGTTTTATGATGAACAGCTTATAAGTTATAACACACAAAACAATAAATGATTCGCCGATTTCAAAAGGCACATTTGTATGTTCTTGGCACACAAAGATTTTTTTCTAGTAGACAGAACAGACTTTTTCCGCAAATATGAAATTAAATTCAAATTCCGGTTAACTGAAAAGTCGAACAGCCGATCGGGTTAAAAACCGGAAGACAAAAAAGCCGACCGGGTCGGTCGTTATGGAAGTATGGGTTTTGGTTCTAACCGTCCTGTTTCTGTAAACCTTGCTTTATATATCTTACAACAACTTAGCTAAATTAATCTAATACTATACCGACTAGGTGACTGAAACGTATTGGACTGCAATAAGCAGGTTAAGATAATTCTTGTGTGGAGTGTATCGGACACTGGGGCTATGGGGCTGCCATACAAACCCAACTCCCCAAATTCGGTTCTTATACGAATAAGTTTCTTATGTGTGCACCAATTACAACCAGATTTCATATAAATGTGTTTCTATTGATGGCACAAAACATTAATGTAAAGATGAATGGATTTGGACCATGGGATATGGAGATGCGTGATTCTGGCATTCGGCAATTGGTGTAGTTGCGCGGGTATGGCATATTGGTGACGATAAAGAACTTCTGTTGTTTTGTAAATGCAAAGTGACAGTGGACCAGTACTGTTCTGAGAGCCTTCCAAAGAAGGCGATTTACTTTGTCGCCCCGTTTGCAGGACCCAAAGGTATAGAGGCAAGATAAAACCTGAGAGGCAGACTGAAATTAAGAAATTTGCAGCACAAATGGCGATATTAAAAAACAAAGGACGCTGTACAGTTTTTTGACAATTTTTAAATAAGTGAAATTTAATACATACATTTTTTTTCGTGATAATTTTTCTGCTTTTGCATACACCCAATTTTCGGAGGCCTTTTGTGGTCTTATTAAGACGCCCCCAAAAATGGTTACGTCTTACCCATGTTTCGCCTTTGCTCATACTAACTTAGAAACACTCAGATAGCTTGCGGGCTGAAAGATGCCCAAATGGTACACAGCAATAATATTGTGCCTAAGTAGTAACCCAGGAAGTCTATATTCATGATCCCTATCGAAAATGCACATCTGAAAACAAAAATAGGAAGAAGTCACAAGTTTAGGGCAGATTAAAGCCCAAAAAAATGCCTAACATCTCTTTTCTTGACTTCTACTCCACTCCAAAGCCATCCGAGCAATTGAATTACCAATTACCTTGAACATTGCCAATTCCTATCACGGCCAAAAAATTATGCAATTTCAACAGTTCAAATTACAAATTTGAACCTGTGCCAAAAACAAATCCCTCAATGTGTGATTTTCAATTAACATTGGCTTCCTGGTGGTTTCCATAACTCCATATCCAAAACAAACTAACAAAAAACCCATTTGGCTCAAAACTATGGACATGTGTGTTTACATATTGTTCAATTGCACGCGAAAAAAAAATCAATTTCATTCAGAGAAATCATCATCAAACGATTTTGACGCAAGCCTAAAACGGCACTTAGGCGGTTTGACGAATGTTTAAAAATATTATAAATGAAATGACTAAAGACTGGGGCGCTGATTCAATGTTAATCACTTTGGCATCAATCTTGTACGAGACGCGAGGCGACTGAATAAATCTTTTTTCCAGAGAAACACGACTAATCTTTGACGTTGTTCAGACAATACATCTTAGTTGCGTCGGGCCAGAAGATGTAGATATTTGCACAAGCATGAAGCATGGGCTCCATTCGTTCTATTTTAGGATGCAGTTATATAAAAAGAAATGTATGTATTTTATGGGAAAGAGAGAGAGAGAGAGAGAGAGGAAAGAAAAGGGCAGTGGCGCAGAAAATGTGGTTTAGGGCAATCTTGTTTGTGGTTAGTAGTTAGAAATGCGTAAGCAAGTGTATCGCTGTTAGACCTGTTTCTTCCAGGACAAACGTGCCATTCGGAAGCATAGTAAGATGGCGAAAAATCGGATTGGGTCTTGGGAGCAGCATGTAGAATTTTGTTTAATGAGAAACCGGATGTGGTCTTTAATGGACCACAGGGACGGAGCTGACCGTGATGGTCGGAAAACGAAGATGGCTCCTTCAATGAGGACGGCGGCGGCGGCACGAGCTGGCTGCTACGCTCAGACTCAGAGGGGACGTGGGCTTTGCCGCCTCATTGTCCCTGTCCACTCATATTATCACACACACGCGGAAAGAAGAAAAAATAGAATTAATAAAAAAAGGGTACCCTAGCATCAGCCAGTTCAGTCGCCATTTATTTATTATTATTTTGCCCGCGAAAATTTGAGGACGACACGCCACATAAAACTAAGCTGCCATTATTTCCTGCTATCCATCACGGGGATATCGTTCACGCACGAATTATGCAAGCGCACTCCAAATTCATTGCCCCGTATCGCGCAATTCTAAACCACTTTTTTTTTAAGAAACGCCTTTTTTGCGAAAAAGAACACGTGGAGAAGTCCACGCAGACGCGCGCGAGGTTGCCCCTATGGCGGCCGGAATCAGACTTCTCGGCAATCCGTTCGGAGAAAACCGCTCAGACACCGGCCCGTTCTTACATCAGCCGGTTCCCTTCCCGCCAAAATTGGCGTGCTAATTAAATTTGCGGGCCGGAAAACAGCTGATATCGAGACATAAATATCCGTTCTCGATCTGAGCGGCATTTTTCAAACTTCAATGATTTGAAAAATAAATTCCACTCACTAAAATTTCAAAAATGTGACAAAACCGAGAATGGACGTTTATGTGTCCGAACTGGCCGTTATAGGTCTTCCCCGAGGCATCAAACACGACTCGTAACTTTGTCGTGATGCTGTCTTCAAAATTCTTCAAAATTACTTTCGATTTGATTCTGGATATGTGCCCAAGGCCCTCATACTCCCCCATGAAGTCAGATTACTGCTTTCTTAAGTTAGGGTCCTTGTATAAATGATCTTCGAGAGCTTCCAGTCGCTTTACGGTTTTTGCTTCAATGCTTTCGATCTTCTAGAAGCGTTAGATCAATGCGTAAATTGACTGTATGAGCTCTCGTGGGATTCCTCGATTCTGCCAGATAACCTATCCTATCCTATCCTATCCTATCCAAAAACGGTGTTCTGTAATATGGTCAAGTTCTCTTCTAAATGGATTCGGGAATTTTCTAGGGTTTGGTGATACTCGTAAAATTCAGCGCCAAGGAGGATGTCGACCCTTTCCGGAACGTTAAATTGAGGGTCAGCGAGGTCAATGTAGGATGGAACTTCCCACGTTGAAGCGTCGATCTTCTTTGCAGGTTGAGTTGAAATTATCGACGATAACACGTAAGCCTCCAAGCGCCTCGAACACGATGTTTCCATGGATTGTAGCTCTATGTTGATGTGATGGCGATCCTTGCTTTTTCCTATGCCAATTCCTTCGATACTAAGGTTTACGGGCCCCAACGACATTTCGAGTGTTTAAACAAGTCGTTTGGTGACCAGATTGACTTGTAAACCAGAATCGAGAATTGCTCTGCATTCAACCACGCGATGATTATTTATGAGTTCGACCTTAGCAGCCCCCCACAGTACGTCATGTTGTTGATGCTGCTGGTAATGGTTGTTGGAAACAGACAGACTGATGATTGGAGTTTCGTTGCTGGTAGATGAATTGTTCGTCGAGGGTTTGGAGGTCGATGCTGGTGCATTTACGCTTTCCTCGAAATGAAGTAACGTGTTTGTGGCGTTTGCTGCACTTGAAACAGTTTCGGGATTCGCAGTCCCAGTTCTTAGACAATTTTTGGAGAAATTATTTCTGCGTGCAAACTTTAGTCGATTCATCGCGCTGAGCTGTAGGAGCTGCTTGCATATGAATAATGGGTTAATGGCCGTTATGCGTAATTGACATTTGGCCTGAATATTTTGCTTCGATTTTATGCTGTTCACTACTGTGAAGGCCTTCGACGGTTGTTTTTCCTTGGCACCCAACGACTCCAAGGCCTGGTACCTCCTCTCAAGGCTAGGCCTGTTCCAAAAACCGGGATCCCGGTACAAAACCGGTGTTCAATCAGTACCGGACCCGATATTCTAAAGTACCGATATCCCGTTTTTTTTGGTACCTGTTCAATACTTCGCAAAATTTCGAGCTGTCAAAAGTCACTGTGTTTACCCGTCTCGCAAAATTGATCTTTTTCTTGATTATTACCAGTTTTTCCCAATATTAAGTGGCTCCGAAATAATCATCTGTTGCTACAAGTCACTAGTGAGTGAAGTGTGCACTATCTTCTTTCGCTAGCAATTGAAAATTGTGTTGTGAGAAAAAGACAAAGAACATCTTGCTATAATTTTGTTTAGCCGAGACAAAATCCACTGTGCTATAAAGTGTTCCATGAACAGTGTGTGTCAAAAATAAAGTGACTGAATTAACAAATAAACTATTAATGAACGAAAACTAAAAACTATCTTCCAAATTAACTATATTTCGTTACTAAAACACAAATTAATTAAAAATGTCGATAATTAACCAATCAAATTGTGGTGTATGTGATGCAGAGTTTAGTGATTCTGACGACTATTTCACTTGCGCATATTGTATGAGAAATGAGCATTCTATTTGTACCGGATTGAGCAGGTCTCAAATAGCTTCGTTGAAGTCGCCAAAAAAAACGCCGCTTTTTGTATGTACTTTATGTACCGCTAAGGATCAACTGATTAAAACTCTAAATAATTCAATTGATGAGCTGAAAACAGAGATTTTAGGTTTAAAAAACGAAATCAATGTTGTTAAGTCATCGAAAGATGTTGGAAACATGGAGGATGTAATTGCGGAGTTAGAGGATCGAAGAAAGAGGTCTTCTAATATTATAATTGTAGGCGTGGAGGATGACAACCAAGCGGATGACAAAGTTAAGTCATTAGAAATTATAAAAAAAGTTGCACCATCTCTCAATGTACTTGCTGATGACATTAAAGTCTTTCGTATTGGAAAGCCTAATCCCAACAAGCCTCGATTAATTAAGGTGATCACTTCAAGCCCTTCAATTGCATTTGATATTATGAAACATAAAAAAACAGCTAATCAATACTTAAGGTCTAAAAACTTGAAAATTATATCTGACCTTACAATACGCCAACGTCAACATCTCAACTCGCTTAGAACTGAACTCGATGAAATTAAAAAGACTGATCCTAATGCAACCATTAAGTATTATAACAGTGTTCCGCGTATTATACATGGCCGTCCGTCAAAAAACTAAGTTTAAACATATATTATCAAAACACTCGCGGTTTACGATCTAAACTTTCTGATTTGAGGATTGCTTTATCAACAAACAATTATGATGTAGTTATATTCACAGAAACCTGGTTAAACTCTGAAATTTTTTCCTCTGAACTCGGTTTTAATAACAATTATGTAATATACAGATGTGATCGTAATATTAATACTTCTAGTAAAACAATTGGCGGAGGTGTTTTAATAGCTATTAAAAACTCAATAAAATCAACTTCATTAACCTGTAAATACAATAATATTGAACAGTTAAAAATTTTAATCCCTACAAAACCAAACAAAACAATTATAACAACCGTCTATTTACCACCGGATGCATCCCCTGAACTTTATCAACAACATGCTGATGAGATTCTTATTACGGCTGAATTATACTCTGGAGCGAATTTTATAGTGACCGGTGATTTCAATCTCGGCAACGTCGATTGGTTATCTAATTCATGGTCAATTAACAACACAAATTCCAAAAGTTTTGAGATAATAGAAGCATTTTCATTTTTAAATTTCATACAATTTAATTTTGTTAAAAACATTTCTAATCGTGTACTTGATCTTTTATTTTCAAATCTTGAATTTGTTGATGTAAGTCATTGTAGTATTCCGTTATTACCAATTGATTCATACCATCCGGCTTTGGAAATAAATTTGAATATTCTATTATCTGTCAAATATAATACTAATGATAATTTATCTCACGAATATTCAGATTTCAAAAGGGCTGATTATTGTCATATAGCTTCAGCTTTGGAAAAAATCAATTGGTCTGAACAATTTAATAACTTATCACTTGACGAAGCAGTCGATTATTTTTATAATATTCTCAATGATATCATAAATACATATGTACCAAAAATTCATTTAAATAATGATAACTTTCCGATATGGCTCTCAAATGAATTAAAAACACTAATCCGAGATAAAAAATTAAATCATTTAAATTATAAAATTAGCGGTGACTTAAATTCATATAATCAATTTTCAGTGTTACGATCAAAATGCAAGCATCAATCTAGAGAAGATTATCGACGTTACATTTATAAGCTAGAATCTCAGGTACCAGAAAACATGAAAAGCTTTTGGAAATTTATAAATTCACGTAAGATAGAGAAGGGTTTACCGGGAGTTATGCACCTTAATGGTGTTAAAAGCTCAGATATATCGGTAATTGTTAATTTATTTGCTAAAAACTTCTCTCAGGTATATAGTGTAGAAAACTGCTCCTTTAATCCTCCTATTATGCAAAACACTTTCAGTTTGTCGTATTTTAATATAAATACTGATTCAATTTTACAAAAAATGTTAAGCTTGGACACATCCAAAACGGCGGGGCCTGATGGTATTCCACCTATCTTTGTAAAAAACTGCGCCGCTTGTTTATTATATCCGCTCTCATTTCTATTTAATAAGTCTCTAAGCACCGGTAATTTTCCGTCGCAATGGAAACTGAGTTATGTGTTGCCAATTTTTAAATCAGGTGATAAAGCCGATATTCAAAACTACAGACCCATCAATATTTTGTCCTGCATTCCAAAGATGTTTGAAAGCCTTGTTACGGATTTTATAACTCCATTAGTTCGTCCACTGATCATTCAAAACCAGCATGGATTTTGTTCTGGCAAGTCTACTACAACAAATCTGCTTTTGTATGAAAACTATATAATTAATGCTTTTTCGAAATTGTCTCAAGTACATTCTGTTTACACGGACTTTACTAAAGCTTTTGATCGTATCAATTTCGATCTTTTGATTAAAAAACTAGCGAATTTTGGTTTTTCTGGGCCGATTTTAAGTTGGATAAATAATTATTTAAGAAATAGATGTTTTATGGTAAAAGTGCAAAACAATTACTCTAATTATTTCTTTCCTACGTCTGGTGTTCCACAGGGCTCTCATATTGGCCCCCTTCTATTTTTGTTATTTATTAATGATTTAATTAGTATTTTTGATAATGTTGAATTTTTACTTTTCGCAGATGACTGCAAAATATTTAAAGTAATTAATAATTATAATGATATTTTGATACTGCAAGAAAATATAAATAGATTTTGCATATATTCTGAGAACAACGCCTTACACCTTAATTTGTCTAAATGTAAATTCATTACATTTAACAGAACTAAAGCCAATTTTGAATATACTTATACCATCAAAAATCTTCCCCTTACACGTGTTGATTTCATTGATGATCTTGGCGTTTTATTTGATGCAAAATTAAAATTTACCGACCATATAAATTATATATCTGAACAAGCACGTAGAATGTTGGGATTTATAGTAAGAAATACTGGAGACTTTAATAATATTCATGCATTGAAAACATTATTCTTCTCATTAGTTAGAAGTAAACTTGAGTATAATACTATCATATGGAATCCTTGTTATATAACACATGCCCACACAATTGAAAAAGTCCAGCATAAATTTTTGAGATACATGGCTTATAAATTACATATTTGTCGAGAAGATATAAATTATTATAGTATCCAATTACAATTAAACATAAAATCACTTGAAGTAAGAAGAAGCTATTTTGATGCAGCATTTTTATTTAATCTATTGAATGGAAATATAGATCTCCCTGATATTCTTCAGGAGTTTTCTTTTAGAATTCCAACAAGGGAAACTAGGCAGCATGAACTGTTTTACTTAAGCCCCCAGTTATATAAGAACAATTATTTAATGAATTCAGCAATTATTAGACTTCAACGTATCGGAAATTTAGTATCCAATCATGTGGATTTGTTTAATACTGAAAAATATATATTGCGAATAATTATATATGAATTATTCAAGTGAATTTTTGTTGAATTTTGTCTGAGATTTTATTTGGTTATGAATTATGTTTAAGAATTACTATATTATGATTTAATTTTTTTCCTTTAATCTAATATTTTTTTTTTTTTTTTTTTTTGTTAGTTTTATAATTTAGTTTTGTTTTTATTAGTATACCTAATGTTAATAAGATAGTCGTAAGTTAAATAATCAATGACAGCAATTTTTATACATTTGTTATAAAAGGGACAATTTTGTCCGTTTAGAAATAAATAAATAAATAAATAAATACCGAGTTGGGTTTTCAGTACCGGGTGAAAACCGACCGACGAGTCGGTTTTTTGGTACCGAGTTAAAAAGAACCGACGAGTCGGGTTAAAAATTAACAACAAGTCGGTGTTTTAAAGCCCGTTCACACTGCGGCCGTTCATACTGCTGCGACGTCGGGTTGTACGAAGAAGAACACTGTGCGTTGCCGCCGATGAAATCGTCTATATGGGCGGATATGATTTTTCTCTGGATCGGCTTCGAAGTGGCATGGTGCATGTGCATGTATGATCATATAACTGGAGTGGTTGATTTCGTGCTGTTTGATGCTGATAGGGAGATTGAGATATTGATATGAGAGGCATGATTTCGACAGCACAAGTATTTGCAATAAATTATTGAACGTCAGTTGTAGAAACATACGGTGCAGAGAAAACCGGAGTACCATTTTGGGGCAGGCAACCACAACTATTTTTTCTTGTTTTTTACCTAAGATTTGGAATCAGCGACCCAATTGTATCTCAGTGTTTCTGCCAAGCCGATTGGACGAGTATTTCCCCGATAAAACAGGGGTACCATTTCGAGACGGGCAACCCAAAAATTTGTTTCTTGTTTTTGACATCAAATTCGGAGTCACCGACCCAAATTTACTTTAGTGTTTCTACCACGCCGATTGGACAAGTATTTCCCCGAGAAAACAGGGATGCCATTTTGGCGACGACAGCCTCAAAAGAGTGCGCGTACGCTTCAAACTAGGTTTCATTGCACTGCATGTTTCCATAAATTACCTATTTCACCCAACTTCAACCGAATCGTCGGTCGATTTTAACTCGGTATCAAAAAACTGGTCGGTTGTTTTTAACTCGGTACCAAAAAACCGACTCGTCGGTCGGTTTTTAACTCGGTACAAAAAAAAACGACTCGTCGGTCGGTTTTTAACCCGGTACTTAAAAAACCGGCTTATGGTTAAAACACCGTCGGCACTGAAAAAAATCTGAGTCAGGGAAACCGCTTGTGGTACCGGGTATTTAAAAAAAACCGAAACCCGGTACTGAAATCTCGGTACCGAACAGACTTAGTCGGCCATCGTCGGTAACAGCCTTGGGTCCTCTAGCGATTGCTCGTAAAGCTTATGACTCTCCGAGTCTAGCTTTTTGATTAACAAATGAAGGAGCAATGGATCCCATGTTGAAGTGCTCACTCCGAAATGATTTATAGCCAGCAGACTTTCCTTTGCTGTGTCCAGCAGCTACTGTTTTTGAAGGTGTTCGGGTTCGTACACCCTGCTGGGATGGCTGACTGATTTGTTATTCTCTGAATCAGAACCGATGTTAGGATCCGGTTGTTGTTGTAACGGTCCTTTAAGGCATTCCAAGCCGTTAAATAATGTTCGTGGCTGGGGGACAAGTGGCGAATAAATTTTTCAGCCTCTTCTGATAACACATTTTCTGACTGTTGGATATGTCTGAATTGTCGATAATCTGCTTAAACAAGTCCTGGAATAGCTGCCATTTAAGGTAGTTTCCGTCGAACATGGGTATATATACCTTAGGCAGCTTCACGTTACTTTTCTCTGTGACGATATAGCTTGTTTAGAGGGTTAGTTTTCAGATGCTGCAGCCGGTTTTAATTTCCTGTTAAACTAAACACGTAGATTCTGAACTCTCTCTTCTGTGCGAATGTAGCTGAGTTCGTTAAATCCGATCTTAGATGGAACTGGTTATTGCTCGCAAAGCGAAGAGTTCAGATTCGATACATCTGCCTATACCTATAGAGATGTTCCATTGTGGAGAGATTTACGCTACAAAACTGAGCCGGTTGTCCCTCAAGTCGTTTTTCAATTGATACGACCAACCGCTCGTGCGCATCAGATATTGCTAGCAGTCGTCTGACTTCTGGCCCAGGTACCTTCATGGACGACCTGATCGTCCCGTGCTTTGCGGCTGGCTTCAGGAATGACTTGATAGACCGTGGTTCAGCGGGTGCGATATCCTGCGACTCGATAGATTCCGAGTGTTCGGCTTCATCTGCTAAGATGGCGATGTTCCTTTCGAAAACCTCCATGTATTCCTCCACCATGTCAGAAATGCCTTTGAAATAGTTTTTCGCAAGATAGTCGCGCTCCAGGGGAAGGTCCGGCAGTAGCTGAATTTTGCCGTTGAAGTCATGGAATTCGGTCCACAGCTTCTCAAGTTCTATCCGCCTCGAAACAAAATATGCTAATGTCCTTCTCTCCGTGGGAGCCTTCTTTACGTTGGTAATAGGTCGTTGAATTTGTTGGCCCGCGAAGGACTGTTTGCTTGCTAGCTTGTCCACGATGTCTTCTTGACTCGAAGCTGCTATCGTTGTCACTAAACGTCGGGATCACTAAACGTCGGGGTCACGTCAGTTTGAGGCAGTGGCGATCCTAGGTAGGGGTTTAAGGGGTTCAAACCCCCTCCGAAATTAGTTTATGGAATGATAGTATAAAGATAAGTGATTCCAAGCATCCTGTAGTTAAGAAAAGAAGGCCACCATTACAGCAGTTGAAAGGTAATATACCGAAGGTGTTTCTAGCACCACAAATTCTCAGGTTGACTACTAAGACACATGTCTGATAAGAGGAAAATGTAGAACAAATAAAACTACTCTCTGGTATTGGCATGAGGTTAAAATTTAGAATGAGATCCGCAACTAATTTGCTATTAAGTATTTCGGTGCTTTTACATAATAGGAGTAAAGAAGGGACCTAAATAGTGACGAAGCTCCAGAGATAAAAAAAAATCATGAGTGTTCGATGGGCTTTAATTCAGAGTATTTCGTAAGTTTTACAAAAAAAAACTTGCGCCAAATTTCATGGGCACCGTAAACCTTTTTTCTTAAACCCCTCCCAAAATATTTTTCTGCGTACGCCCCTGGTTTGAGGAAATGCAAGTATAGGCAATTCTGTTCTGGAACGAATGTTTGTGCTAATGCAACATACAGTCGAACTCATACAATTGACCTATGCAGATCTGTACAGCCTATAGCTGTCAAAAGTCATGAAGTAACGGTAAAAAGTAATTTTCGTCAATGTCGTAAATTCGTCTCCCTTGAGAAATCATTTAGTTTAGTTACTGCTAGTGTGAGAGCGTTTATTGGTTGCTTCCGCCGGACGATGGATTCGAGTCCCAACTAAGGAAAGACCTCTCTGTTTTGTGAGGCTTTCCATGTTCCTCCTCTCTAAATTTTTTTACTTCATGGTATAACTATTTCATGAAAAGCCTTCATCTGGAGACATCTTTATGACGATGTTGTCGCCTCATCTGACAATATCACTAAGAGAAATCTGAAATGTGTCAAGGATGGAATCTAACCGATAAAACAAAAACCTCAATACCTTTTGTCAAACCTATCCACGCCACTGTCATGGCATTTAACATATCGTGGGGTTTTTCGTCTATTCGGGCCCATTCATCTGGAAAAGCGATAGCGCACTGAAACGCTCTCAATATAGAATAAGCACGAAAAGAAACTTTCTCACGCTTTGCTAATTTGATCGAATTAAAAGAAAAACGAAATCATTGAAACGCGGGTGCGTCTAATCTAACAAAACGTCCTGAGGCCAGCCATATCCCATCCATCCATCAGCCCCGTTGCGAGTAGGCAGAAAAATTACGGGAAACTGACAAGTGCAAGAACCCCCCAATGAGCGCCATGAAAACGCGGAAAAACGATTGTCGAGTGAATTATTGGTTTTCCATTGAAAAAGAATGTGCCTCGTTGTCGGTGCCTCCAATACGCGCCGGACCGAAATAGAATAATTCCCAGCAATGCCAATAATCCTGCAAGTTTTAATGGAGTGTTTGCTCGCATGACATGAAAACGAAAGTGCTCGGAATAAAAGAATTAGTCGCAAATCGTCAGAAGCATACTCTGGCCGAAGACTATATGGCATCAGGATTAGTAGAAACGGCCCAAAACAGCCCATCATCAAACCAGACGCGCAACAGTCTCCGTATATGCGTCAAGTACGTTGGTTATTTATTAGCCATTTTGCCGTGACACATGCCATGCTAGGAGACTTGCTGAAATGTTCATTTTTATGAACTTCTCGACAATATGTTTTTGCTCGAATGCTACGTTCCTATAGATACTCATGAAAGATGGATGAGGTGCTGACAATAGGGGACCGAACCGAGCGTTTGTCATCACGCTGCTTATTACAGCCCCGGACTACAAATTCGACATTTGTGTGTAGGAATGGCAACGATCCACCTTCGCCCATCCTCAACGAGACAGCCTATTCCACAGCTAATCCATCATCGTTCGAACAAATCGTTATTATTACCATGGCTGGGCTCTGTATTACGTACTCTGCAGCAGAATACGCCCACGACAAACGGAGGCCAAAATCGGCTCCTTTGTCCGATGACCAGAAATGCGTGAAGCCGCGAGACAACAGCATGCCTGTATGTCATCAACTGATGCCAAAAGGTGTTTGTTTGGCAATCGCCAACGGAAGAAGAAACCCTACGGTGAGTTTCGCGCCGAAGACACCGCACAGACGGCCATACAGAAACCACCTCGAGCGCTTTTCATCTTCTGCAATCGGTCAATATGCGTATTCGGAAATGGATTCTTCTGGCTGAAATCCGCGGCCGCGATGTGGACGTGGTTTATAACAAGTTTTATCTGTTTTGGCCGCCTGCCAAAATCTCAAATTCACAACTAGGCGACTATCACCACACAATCATGTTAATTTATTTTCGTAAGTTTGTTTGGGGCCAGGCAGGGGCACACGACGATGTGTTTGTTGCGTGTTTCTTTGAAATTGTTTGTATATGTATATGTTCCGAAAACACTTTCACAAACGAATACAAATCGTTCGTCATCTGGCTGCGCTAATGTCTTGAGTTTTATAGGAATGATAGGGAATATGGTTTTATTTTAGGAGCACCGTGGTCGTTTATGTGATTGTTCTCTAATGCTCTAAATGTGTGTCTCCGCGCGTAATAAAAACCTGAATGAGTCAGGACGGATAGTGATTGAATAGGTTTCTGTCTAAAATCTAAAATCTAAATGGCTGGTGAATTGTTGAACTGAATTATGTCATGAAAACCGAAAAGCTTCTAGGATTTTGAGAAAAGATAACATCTTAAGCATATTTCAATATTCATAAACTTCTTTGAATAGTCGGATACCTCTAAGAACAGTCATTAATAACAAATATCAAATTGTTTGACATATATTTGCTAAATTATTTATTCCTATGCCACATAATTCATGTCGAAAGCGCGAGCCTAAATTGTAGAAATAGCTACACATTTCATAAATACGCATAATTCATTTGAAATTATGATTTTTAAAAGATTCGCTAATATGAATTTCGATAAAAGTTGCCAGTCGTAAATAATATTGAGCAAATCACATTTTTGAAAAAAAAAAAAGATCAAAAGAATAAATCGTGCGATTAGGAGTTCAATTGACTACAACGGCCCGAATTTAAGATGCGAATAAAGCTTACATAGAATTGAAACATCCGTCAGGGTTGTTTGTTAGCGACAGTTGCGTTAAGACCCGGATAAAAGCTGCCTCACGTCAGACATCATTTTTTTAGCGTAATCATTTGCGAATTGAAAATGACGAATAGCTTAAAATGCTTGCAATTGCATTTTAGCTTAAAAGCTTCTTGAAGCTTAAACAGAATTTAACGCAGTATAATTTTCATTTATGCTGCTGCTAAGAACATCTCTTAAGACAAAGGAAATCAATGTCGTTCTCCATGGTAGTCTGTTTTGGCCCAAAAACTTCCTTCGAGTAAAATAAGCTCGGAGTTTGCAAGAAACTTTGATTTCATTAGCATATTCACTGACGGGTTCAATCTCTTAGAAGAGAGCTACCCCAACAAGATCTAATGCTTTAAATTTAAAAGGAAACGCTTGCTGTGTAAAAGTTGAGGCAAGCTTTCAAAACTATGTACCTATATATCTGCGGGTCTACGGCGGCCAGCAATACCGTGAGACTGTCTATTTCAGATTGCCGATAAATTGCCTAATGTATGTGCTGTACGGGCAGCAGATCGATTGGTGGGCAATCGATTGCCCGATCGATCGGCCGAGAAATCGTCAGGTTTGTGGCGCCCTTTAGTCCCGAAACTACAGTGGTAACCATACGTTTTTCCAATATTTCAACAACAAATAGGGGTATTCATGCTCGCTTTCGTATATTGAAATACGATGTTTTCGGTTGTCATTAAGTATGTCAAAAGTATGTTATTTCGCTCCAAATACGTTTACCTGAAATAACATTTTGTGCTGGGGCATAGTGTGATATGAGTAAAAGCTATCTATGCCTATTTGTGTTCTTGTGGAAACAACATTTATCCTTTTCGACCTCTTTTATTTATGGTGTAGGTGTTTTTCTTATAAATTGGTGAGTTGTTTAGGTATTGACGGATTGAGAACCTCCTGAGAACTCTCCACCTGAAGGCACTCAGTGTTTGCTGTACGTAGCGCAGAATTTCTACGCTTCGCAACGAAGTAGCCATATATGTGGTCTTACGGCAACTGCCTCTACGGGGCGGACCACACCCGTTTTGTTATTGCAAAACGGCCAAAAGCTGCCAATATGCCTTCCTGGCAAGAGCCCCGGCAGGAGCCCTGAAGGTTCGATGCAGGAAGGTTGTGTTTGTCTGTGTATATGTGTGGGTGTACGATATATATGTTTTTTCGTCATATTGGGAGCATTACATCTCGGCGCGGCTGCTCTCAATTTTACTAATTCGCGCCGGTGTTGAAACAAATCCAGGCCCAGAGGTATGGATTTGTAGTGTCTGCAACCAACGTATCGGTTCGAATGCCAGATCAGTGCAGTGTAATTGCTGTTTGGAATGGGTTCACTTTAGGTGTTCAGGTTTACGAAGACAAGGCCAACACTCCTTAGCCTATGTTGCGGCAGGTTGTATAAATGCTGGGCAACCCAGAGCTGCTCCCAGCCCACCTTCTCCACCACTGCCCCCTACACCGCCAAACAATATGATAAGGAATGCTAGACCCAGTCTTACGCCTGGCCCTCCTCCTCCAGCAGTTTTCACTGCACTATCTATATTACAGTTTAACTGTAATGGCATCCACCGAAAAATCGCTGAGATCACACACTTCTTGAGTTCCAACAGAATTCTCATCGCCGCCATCCAAGAGACGTTGCTTCACGCAAACTCGTCTCTAAGCGTCCATTGCGAATATGTTATACTACGGAAAGATCGACCGGCCGCCACGGATGATTCTCACCCTGGAGGTGGACTTGCCTTCCTAATACACAAGTCCGTACATTACTGTGTATTAGATGTAGTTGCTGACGGTACGGCGGAAATTCAAGCCATCTCAGGGAGTACTAATATCGAAATTTTTAATATATATGTACCACCTCATTCTAGTTGCCCTTCTGGCTATCGTTTCGATATTGGTCCTCTCCTTTCCGGAGAGCACAGGGTCATCCTTGGCGACTTTAATGCGCACCACGAGCTCTGGCATTCGGACCTCAACAACAATGCCAGGGGTATAACTATCGCCGAATCACTTGACGCCTCAGAATTCTGTTCACTTAATGAAGACTCGCCGACTAGAGTCGTGGGCACCTGCAGTAGTTCTCCTGACATAACTATTGTCAGTGCCAGCCTAATTGCTGCTTCCCGATGGGAAGTACGTACCACCCTTAAATCAGATCACCTCCCAATCATTATAAAGATTGACAAACCAGCGAACATGACTAAGTCTGAGAAGCGAACGTTTGTCAATCACAAGAAAGCCGATTGGGATGGTTTCAAAGCTTACTCGTCGGCGAAGTTCATCGAGCTAACATCACCTATCACCATTCATGAGGCCGAGAAAAATATTAGGAACGTCATTACCACAGCCGCGGCACGTTTTATTCCGGCAGGACGTATCCCCACTAGTGCCGCCAGATTAGCCGATGAACGTGATCAGATCAGAAGCGCTCACCCTGATGATCCCAGAATTCAGGAGCTTAACTCCGAAATTGACCGACAATTTAAAGACTATAGGAGGGCGAAATGGAATCAGCACCTCGATGAATGTAACCTCAATGAAGGTGTCAGCAAATTATGGTCTAACGTCCGCGCCCTTTCCAATCCTCGGAAAGAAAAGGGCAACAACGCCATTGAATTTGGCAACACAAAAACCTGCGATCCTCTTCAGTGCCCGAGCCTGTTCAATAAACAATTTATTGAACATCCCAAGTCTGACGGCCTCAAGCGCAAAATTAGAAGACGGATTCGCAGCCGGAATGTTGACACCATACCATCTTTCACCGCGGACCAGGTTAAAAAGTCATCGAGAATGCTAAAAACTCCAAGGCCCTCGGGCTAGATGGCATTTCGATGACCATGTTGAAACATCTCGACCTTCCAGCCATTGAGTATCTCACGGCCGCCTTTAACTTGTCGATGTCCACGTTTGCCATCCCTGAAATCTGGAAAACAGGTCGAATTGTTCCCTGTCTCGGGGAATCCTACCGCCCCATTACGATATGTACTTTCTCCTGTCGCAAAGCCGCTGGAGGCCCTTATTCACCCCACTCTTGTTGCACATGCGAAGCTAGAACCTCACCAGCATGGCTTCAGGAAAATGCATAGTACCACCACTGCCCTCGATGCGATCACTACACGCATTCGTGATGGGCTAAATCAACGCAGCCGTTGTCACAGAACCATTCTGGTGGCAATTGACCTATCAAATGCTTTCGATAAGGTCAATTATTCAATGCTCTTAGCAAACTTGTTGAATATGCATCTTCCTGCACAAGAGATTCGTTGGATTGCCAATTATCTAGCTGGTCGGCACTCCTTCACCGAGTTTCGAGGCAAACGTTCTAAGCTTAGGAAAATCAAATTAGGTGTTCCACAGGAAGGGGTACTCTCCCCCACACCGTTCAACATCTACATGTCCGGCCTTCCCACACCACCTGAAGGAATCGAGGTGATTTCCTATGCTGACGATTGCACCGTACTCGCCACAGGGAACGATAAGGATGAAATGCGTCTCCCAATTAATCGCTATCTTGGACGATTACAGGCATTTTTCCAAAGCCGAAACCTCACCATCTCTGCGTCCAAATCCTCTGCGACTTTTCTAACCACTTGGTGGGAGGACATGAGATGGGAGATGGATATACGTATTGGCAACAATTCTGTTCCTACTGTTAAAAACCCCAAAATTCTCGGGCTGTACCTAGAGAACATGATGACGTCTGCGAATCATGCAGCTTCAGTCTGTGAAAAAATGCGCAGTAGGAACAACATCCTAAAAGCTCTAGCTGGTCGCACCTGGGGCAAAGATAAAGAAACCATGCTAGCTATGTACTTATAAAGCGGTGGGTCGAGCGGCCGCTGATTATGCAGCCCCAATTTGGACACATAGTCTATGTGACACAAACTGGTACAAAGTTCAGTTCTGCCAAAATGCCGCTCCACGCATCGCGACAAGTTGCCTTCTGATGTCTGGCCAGGATCACTTACATCAGGAGACAAAATTGATGCCAATACGTGACCACAATCTCCTACTCTCAAAACAGTATCTTGTTGGTTGCTACCGTGAGGATCATCCCAATAATCATCTCATGGACCGAATTCCTCCACCACGACATGTCAGGCGTGGTTTACGAGACCTTGAGAGAGAGGTTCAGGGATACAAACGGGACCCTTACGATAAAGTTACATACCGAGCCGCCATTGCAGCGATTCACACTGAAGAAGTGAATCGGTCTATCGCGAGTTTAGGTGCGAATAGAGTCCTCTCAGAGCAGGAGAAGTATATTTTTGCATTTTGTTGTGTACTTGAGTCATCCCTTTATACTCACGGGCCTAGATGGTGCTGCCGGCACGCCGGGTTCAGGAAAATTCTGCCGGGCCGCGCTTTTTTAGTGGAAAAAATGTAGTCCTTCCGAAAAATCAGTACTATACTTTAGAATTTAATTGACAGTTCAGTTTTTCCACATTTCTTTTCATCGGGGACGTGGCTCGTGGCTGTTTCTTTAAGGGTTGCGCTTAAATTTTTCAGGAGAGGTGTTGAAATATTTAGCCAAGGTGTTCTTAAAAATATTCACCCTTATGATGATCGCGAGTTTGTAGTCTGGCTGGTCTAGCGGTTAGTGCACGCACCTTCGGTGCACAGGGTCATGAGTTCGAATCTCACCGTGTTCCATGGTGTTTTTCGAACTCACGAGCTTGTGACGGACTTTGATCTCACTCAGATGTTAAACGAGTACCCATTTATAAATGTTGGATTGTCGCGCCTGTTATTTATTTATTAATGATCGCGAGTTTGGTTTTCCAATGTCTGCTTTTCAAGAGATCCTATAGTCCATTTAGCGATATGAATATGTTAGAGGAAACATAATTGCGGGCCCAAGGCGGCATTAATCTTCAAAATGCGTTAAGAGGTATCGCTACAATTGATGGTAATTTTTTTAGGTTTTTGGCAATTTTGACCCTGTTTCAGAACGAAATTTTAGTGGAAAGCTACGGATTCGGGCTCAGCGCCCCAACAAACATAAGAAAAACTAGAGGCGCGGCCGAAATTTGGATACCCTTCGCTCTCCTTGGGCTAAAAGTTTTTTTCGGGCGTACCTATGACTTGTATTTAATCCCCCTCATCATTCTTTTTCTTCCGTCTTGACAAAAGGCTAGTGATTCTTACGGGGCGCCCGGTACCTCAGAAGCTCCGTTCGCGACACCACTTGTCGCTGGTGCTATTCACCCCTCGGCACGGTTCGCATTACACCTTGGGTTAGGGGTTTTTTGAAGATCTTAGTCTGCTGCGTGTTAAGTCCTGTCATGTCGTTGATGAATATTCGTTAAGGTCAAGGTCCCTTCCATCGCTGGGGCTCGTCAACCCCGGGAACGAGTGGTATCTCTGTCAGCGATGGGAGAGTTCTTCAATTTGAGTGCTAGTAAGTGATCATATCATAGTTGGTCACCTGTTGTATGGCCTTCTGAATACTGGCCATTTGAGAGCCGGGCGTCGTTCAAAAACCCAGCTTGATCGCGGAAACTGCTTAACTAAAAAAAGTCTATAGTAGATAGAGTCTATCCATTTGTTCCATATTATTCCGATTTCTCCTCATTTTAGCGCGTGTTCGTAACAAATCTACATCTTGTGACACTTGTCAGCTCTATTTATACATCTCGCGATAATTTCTTCTATTCATCTGCTGAAGTGCTGCACTCACTCAATAAATAGGGACCGTTCAGAGTGTATACCCTATAGAGAAAAAGCAGGCCACAGAATTCTATATCAAAACAAATATTCTCGCGCCACAATTCATCCGTTGAATTGTTGAAATTCCTAAATCAACCAACGACGATATACTTGTACGATATTGTATCATTCAATTAAGTATATTTGACATTATCACATTAAGATGCCATGTTGACGACGATTCAGTTTTTTTTTCTTGTACATCATGTCATGTCGTTTCGCTTCGCATCATATCTTACATACACGAGACGGAGCTCCTTACAATACAAGACAACAAGATGAGCCTGAGGAGCTCCGCTCTCTGCCGAAGCTGAATGACTTTTGGTTCTATTAACTAAACACTATTAAATCTACTTAACGTATATCTCGGCCATATAAATATGTTTATGGATATGGAGCATATAAAGCGGTGAAAGATGATTCGCAACAGTGGCTGTATGACTCGGAAAGGCCCTCAAGGCGTACGTCTTGATACAACGTATGCGACGGGATGATGTCTTGTTTGAACCACATCAACGTCTACGACGACGAAGACGATGAAGATGATGAACTTTTGGCATACGACATCCGAAAATCCATTCCGTTTGAAAATTTTCCCAAAATGTAAATGACCCGGTGAGCTGATGTAGGAGTCGAGGTACCTACTACGACGGAAAATTTTATCCGAACAAAGGGATTTTCAGTTTACTCATAATTCGGGAGGCGGAGAATGCAGAAAATGACGATTCGGCGAGACGAGACATTAGTAGGCCCAACTTTGACTTGTGCCTACACAAGCCTGCAAGGCTTCCTCCAATTACATGGGAGTTTGTTGCGGGTCGGGCTCGCCCTGTATGCTATGATTTTCCTCATGAATGGGCTCATTGCTTCTGAGTCGACTAAACTACTGTCGTACTGGCACGAGTGCTCTTTGTATGAGCGCAAAAGTTCATCAGTAAGTTCCTAATTAGCCTAATGAAGATATTCTTGTGCAGTTTGTGTAGATAGGATAGAAGCAACGAGAGTTGGAGTCGAAGACGCTAATTTGGATTGTCGTTTCGTTGAATTTTAAATGGTCATTTTTAGTAATTTTATTTAGCCTGGAGCGTTGAAAAGTACGCAAACAGAAAGTATTGGGATTGTATTCCTAAAAAAGTCCTGAAGCCAGAGTCAGTACGAAAGAGTGCGCGTTGAGTCCTTTCTAGGAAGGAAGGACTACCTTGACAGTATGTCGAATTCCTGCGAGAGTCTTTTACGTGGACTCAATAGGTTTACTTAAAAGTTATACCGAGTGCTGCTAGTGTTAGGGAGTACTTCGTTGAGTTCATTCGCATTCATATATTGACGGTGGAATATTAATAGGTCAGTCGTGTCACGAGAATTAAAATGAACGTTGTCGGTTCATGATGATGATGAAGCGCGTTCTTCGCTCATTAGAAAGATGATTGTTTCGCTTTTGATAAAGTTGTGAAGAAATTTCACAAGTGGCTAGACACAGACATAGAGATGACGGATGTATAGTTACTGCGTGTGGAATTTAATTCACTGAAGTCATGAAATGAATTGACTTGAGCTGAAGGGCAGAGCGAGTATTTCGAGTGGATTGTTAAGCATTTTAATTAATGTTGAGCAATGAAGCGTTGTTGAGAATGCTTTTCAGGGCCGATATTCTAAGGTTCGGAGTGGGTTGCAGCGAAGAATAGAGTGGATACTGCGATTAAATTTTTTAATTTAGGTGGATCAAGGATTGTCACTCGTTTTCGGGGTGCTTTAAAGAGTAAGATCTTATATGGCTGTACCTACAATGAAGAAGGCTACATCAGAGGTGTATTCCAGTCGGTACATATAAAGACATCGAACTTCGAGGCTTTCCAGGACCGGCTGGAAGTAAGCTTGGAAAATGACGCTGAACGCCTACGGTGGCACCCAGATCACAGTCATAACTATGCCTACTAAGGAGGCTGGGTTAGGTTCAGGGGCCGCCAGGTCTATACCCAGCGCACTTACACCAGAATTTGGTCCATTGTGGTACCACCGAGAGAATCGTGCCGCTACTAACCGCTTATGACAGGGAACCAGCCCGTACTAACAATATATCTATTGGACAGTATTGGGCTCACATCACGAAGGCCATCGGTATCATAAATGCGCCCAGAAAACGCCTTCGTTTCTCGGACAGGGCGGGACAGTTACAAAGTAGGTGGTGCACACTCTCTTCCTCTTCTTCGTCATCACAACTTCTGCAAAAGTCGTTGTGAGGAATTCGGAGTCTTCTTGCGTGTTTTCCAATATGGCAATGCCCCGTTATCACCCATACCACGTTGCGAATATGCTTTCCGTCCAAAGACAGTAGCATGTTAGAACGGATATTGTCTCGTTTTGGCCAGATCATTCTTGTCGTTGCGCAAGTTCAGCCATTAATCCAAATTGCATTGGTCCTGTGTTCTGCAGCATCTTCTATTATCGCTGTACAGTTAATAATAGGTATTTGCAAGTCGGTGCCGCTGTCTTCAGCGTTACCTGCTGACGCATACCGGGCCAAGCCATCTGCGTAGCGATTGCCCACAAAGCCACTATGGCCCGGTATCCAGCATAGAGTAATTTTGTAAAGTAATGCGCGGCAATTCTCAACAGTTCTTGATGTGGTTAGTACTGAATCAAGTCATCGAATTTCAGGCTGACTATCGGTAAATAAAATGAAGTCTTTACCGGTGACGACGTGGCAACCCAACCAAGTGAGGGCTTCGAATATCGCTGTGACCTCCGCTTGGAGGATGCTACAGAACTTAGGACGGCGGTAAGACAAATTGATATCCAATCAGCGCCCGCTCTAGCACTTATACCGCCCCGGGCAAGATTTCAAATTGCCGCCCCTATTTTTTTTGCTTTGAAAGGGATCAGGGGATGCATTGACTTTATTTGCAGGATTTGCCACACTTTAAATTTAAATTTCATGACGAAATATGTGTTCCGTTCCTTAGATTCGATACTAAAACAGGAGAGAGACTAAGACTGCAATCTCGAAGACTACACTTCCAGGTGTCATTATTTAATATCCTTCCATATATAAGATCCTAAAATACCGCGTTTGACCTAATCTTTCAAATCTGAAATCTTTCTCTTAGCGAGACTCTGAGATATTGTTTTCGCGAGAGTTTTAAAAGCCAAAAGTAATGAGTATATACAAGTATCCGAGTTGAATGCAGTTGCCGTACCGTTCCGTTACCATTTATCGTCCAAGGTAAAAAAAGGTCATTCTCAATTGTCCTTTCTTAAATTTGGCTTTACAATTTTTAAAAGTTTTTAGGTCAATATTTTTTGCGATCGAAACCCTAATTGGTGTCGTCGAGTTAAATAAAATTCTCCAACCCCCTACAAGAATCTTAGCTAAGATCAGTGGCGTAACGTTTCCCAAATTTCTTGTGTTCGAAATCGACATGGAGGGCCCCCATGTCGAACGTTCAATTTTTTTTCATGAGGAAACATGACAAAGCATAATTCACATTGAAGCAGTAAAAAAATTAGCAAGGGCAACAAAAATTTTCGGCTTTAGCAACATGTTTCATAGTTTTTTTTTAACAAAATTATAATTTGAAAGATTTCAGGAGAACTTGTGAGATCATCTATTGATCACAAATTCCAAGAGGCGTAAAGAAATCACCTTGTGGATTGCCCTTGAATACCTGCCTCGAAACTGTCGTTGATCCTAGACTAAAAGCGATTGTATTAGATATGAGGATCACATCAACTAGCTGAAGAGTTGTGACGATTCTGATTCTGAATTTCACGCAAGAATATTCAAGAGAGGCACTCTTTCTAGCAAATTGAACATTTATTTCTTTTCAATATTCTTGAGCAAAAACAACGAGTAACCTGATAAGCTAAGCTAAGCTCCTAACGCTTGCTTGTCAACTCTATTACAAAAGTTGAGATGAAAGACAAGCACGCAAGAATGCCATTTTATGGGTTTAGGTTTCTAAGTCCCTGTTTACCTGAAGAAAAGTCCTCTCGACAGCTGTGTTGTTGTTGCGTTGTAGCGCTTCAAGCGTTTTTATTCTTGAATCGAGAGGGCTTGGCAGCTCTTGGTCGGTGTAAAAACAAAGCCATAGGAGCATTTTTTAAAGACAATACAAACATTCACAGTCACTGCGAGACTCAAATCCACGCTCCGCCAACTTAGAGATAGAGTGAGAGTGCCATTTCTCACTGAGCCTCCGAAGGCTCCAAATAGCTGAGTCATTCACCTTCACGGTACCTTTAGGCTTCATCTCCTTGTCCACATTTAACATTTGGTATCCATCGTGAGGCTTTTTGATCATTTTCTGTCCTTATACCAATTTAGGGGAAAGATTTATCATTTTGGGGTAAAATCAAGTTTGGTTTAGGGGGAAGTCACAAGGCCTATCGAGCTACACTGCTAGAATTTATGAAATAATTTGTTTTTATGTTTTCGGATTTGGGGATCCCTCTGGCTTGGGGGCCCGTGTTCCGCTGAACACATGGAACACCGTACGTTACGCCACTGGCTAAGATAAATGAAGTTAAAAGAATTCTGGGCTGCCCCCTCTAAACGAAATCCTGGCTACGCCCATGAGCAGATCCCCTAAGCTCTGGGACGCTTTCTTAATCGTCTGCTGATTGGTGCAAATTTATGAAGATAAATTTTTAAAGTTTCAGCATGTCACAGACTCAGAACGTCAATTTATCTAGAGGACGTTTTGGTGCTGGTGTCGTTAAGAACTCAAGAAACAGAGTAGCGCAATTTTCTGTACTTTTTGTCAGATAGTTCCACAATTAGTTTACTATAGACGAAACTCGGTTATTAATTTTTTGGCGTAGGTTTAACTCCGGTATGCGTTGTGTTACGACTAAGTCGTTAGTGAAAAAATATATTCTGGCCGACGAAATGATGAATTACAGGATAATTCCCCAAGATAGTACGTCCTTATGGTCTAAGAAATGCATGTCTGAGCAAAACTCACTCTGTATCACCTTAGCATTGGTAATTTTACCGGTTAGTGAGATAAAATTGAGAGATGACGAAATATGACTCTACTTAGATGGAACCAGGCTATGCAAAGTAGACTCTGAGTAAACCAAATACATATGTAGATATTGTTGAATGATGGACAATTGATCAGCTCAGACTCGGGTTTTATTATTATTATCAGTAGCGTAACGTACGGTGTTCCATGTGTTCAGTGGCACACGGGCCCCCAATCCACAGGGGCCCCCAAAGCCGAAAATATAAAGAGTTTTTTAGGTATATTCTTGATCAACTGTTGTAGAAAGGCATTAACTTTAGTCTACAAGAAAAAACACAAATCAGCCGCAGAGTCTAAGAGAGAAACAAAACATTCTCAACTACTATTTTTTGTACAGCGAGGCTTGATGTCTGAATTGGCTTAAACTTGCAATCAATTACAAGAAAATCGTCTCCCAATAGCTTGTTTTCCTCTGTTTTGATCACAAGAATGGGTGGGGTTCCAAAACGGAACAGTTGCGTATGTTCCGCAAACATGTTTGCCATTCTGATCCCCTAACTGCCATTTTGCAGATCAGAAATCATCTCCAGTTCTTTTCGTTAACATATTTCACAAAGGCAGACAAAGGAAAAGAACCGGAGATTATTCCTGATCCGCAAAATGGTAACTAGGGGATAAGAATGTCAAACATGTTTGCGGAACATACGCAACTGTTCCGTTTTGGAACCCCACTCAATGTTGAAGATAAGTTGAACCTTTGAGCTTGCTAGGATTAGTGCCCCTCTTGCAGGTTCTGGCATAAAATTGAAGGGAAAGTGACTGCTGCGTCAAGGAGAATATATTCGAAATGTTGACAAAAGGACAAGTGTGGATTTATTGACCGAACGATTTTCAATAAATTCGAGCTCAGAAAGTTGTTTTGTTTTGTTTTAACAATCGCATGTTTGCCTAGAAAGCCTTCTGTCCAGATAAGGGATAATAATAATTAATTAATTCGCAGTTTACTCTGCATGACTCATTTTTCTACCATGAATTTGGTTTCAGCCGATTTAGTTCGCCTTGGGCATGGATACGCCATGGTGGTAGTGTTGGCCAGAGATGTCTAAGCTCCATATTTGAATTACCTATGGTGTGATCCTCATGTTCAAGAATCAATGACTGTTACGAGGCAGGCATGTAGGTGCTCTCGAGGTGGAATTTTTTGTCACTTCTCTTCAATTTACTGATAAATAGTTAAATAGGCTATGTAGAAGTTACCTCGTAAAATTATAAAAACTTCAATTTGTATCTCTAAAATTAAATTTTTTTTAACATTTTAGAAGATTTTCGCTGTTGCTGCTTATTTGTGTACTGCTTTAAATACGGTTGCGATTATTTCCGGGGTCAAAAATTCCAACCTCAAGGGCCCCCATTCCAATTTCGAACACATGAAATTTGGGAAACGTTACGCCACTGATTATTATAATAGTTCGCTGTGCTGAGGTAAATTAAGGCTAAAGGCCTATAACATAGTGATTTCCTTCGGGTGCTTTGTTTTACGAAAAATGAATTCTGAATATAAAAAAAGCAAAATTGTCGGCATAAAAGTTGCCTTTTACGTGAACTGAATCAAAGATGTCTATCGGTACTGTTGACGTAAATATCTGAAAAGTGCAACGTTCGGGCTCATTTTGATAAATTATACAACACATTACAACACTGAGTAGGTATATAACACGTTGTTGTCAGTATTCTTCTTTGCTGTAATCCTGGAAATAATAAAGTTGCAGTCCCTTATCATTGGCAAAAGATAAACTCCACACACTGGTTTGTTTCCATTTTCCAAACATTAGTTTCATTTTCCACTTTTCTTATAGTTTTAATTTATATCAATCAAAAACACTTTTTCCTTACTACAATTTATTTTTCGTTTTGCAAATACATATATATTTCGAATGCTACTTGCAGCGGTGAAACCGATCAATAAGATTATAGTTTTATTTCTATGAAGTGCTGATCAAAATGCCGCCCCAAAAATGTTGCGCCCCGGGCGACCGTCCGGCTTGCCCCCCTTAGAGCGGGCGCTGTATCCAATTCATCAGAGTGAATTCCCATACCAACTCCCGCATCCGTCTTGGTGGCGGCAGTATAGATTGCAATGGATCCACTGACCAGGTGTCTGCTACTATCTCAAGATTCCCTTGACGGGATCAAGCTGCAATGGTTCCTACCAAAAAAGTGATTGGGAACAATGTAGTCCGTCGATGGGGGCAGTTTAAAGTTCCGAAGTATCGACGAGTGCCCATAATACAGTGCTCGCCATAGGCCCGTTTCACGTAGGCGTAAGGCCGTATGCAGCCATAAGTTGACTAAAAACGTCAAATGGGAGCAGTCCCACCACCATATCTAATCCGAATGAAGGTGTCGTTCGAAAAGCTCCTGTTATGAGAAGAGAAGCCAGCCTTTGAACTTTGGCCAGCAAATTATAATAGGTAGTGGTGCTCAGTGCCATCCACCACACACTAACTCCGTAAAGCAATATAGGCCACACAATAACGCTATACATCCAATATACAACTTTTAGCTGTAAGCCCCAGGTCTTCCCGATAGCTATCCTGCACTAGTACAGTGTTATAGTAGCTTTATTCTCCCTTTCTTCGATGTTGAGCTTCCATTTTAATTCCTTATCTAAAATCAGACCTAGAAATTTTGCCTTGTCAGAAAACTCAACTTGAATGCCTCGCAGTCTAGGGAGGTTAATAGTAGGAATCGTCCATCTTCTTTTAAAGAGGACTAATTCCGTTTTGGATGGATTAATTCCGACGCCACTGAGATTTGCCCACTCCGTTAGGATATTCAGGGCGTTCTCTAATAGCCCGCTAAGAATGTCAGGGAACTTCCCGCTAACAACAATAGCAACGTCATCAGCGTAAGCAGTAACTTTGCATCCGATTTCTTCCAAGTTCAGAAGCAATTGATTTAGCGCTATATTCCAAAGTACAGGAGAGAGAACCCCTCCTTGCGGGGTACCCAAATTACTGTGAATGCGCCTAGAGATGAGTAAAATTTTCAAGAGGGAGCAGATTGGGTCTTCAACCTGTAGATTACGAAGAGCATCTGTAATCGCACTGGGTTTTATATTGTTAAAAGCCCCCTCCGTATCTAGGAACACCACCATCGTGTATTCCTTATGATGAAGGGATGCTTCAATATAACTGACCTGCGAGTGTAAAGCTGTGTCAACCGACCTGCCTTTCCAATATGCATGTTGTGACATGGATAATAGGTTGGAATGGTCGTCCGTAGATGAACATCAATTAGTCTCTCTAGCAGTTTCAGCAAAGTCGATGAAAGGTTGATGGGCCGGAGGTCCTTTGGACTTTCATGCGAACTTCTACTCGTTTTAGGAATAAAACTGACTCTCACTTCTCTCCATATAAGAGGAATGTGAACTAAATTCAGACATGATTTAAGGATACGCTCAATCCAAGGATACGTAATATCAGGACACTGTTGCAAGTCCGTAGGTAGAATACCATCAGGATCGGCTGATTTAAAGGGATCAAAGCTAGATATCGCCCACATTATTTTCTCACGATTAAGAATGGATGCAGTGTCGCACGACTCTGTGCGACTTATGGGGAAGTTAGGTAAAGCAGCAGCTGAGCTTCCAGGAAAATGCCTATCAAGCAAACACTCGATAGTTTCGATACATGAAGACGTCCATGATTCGTCCTCTTTTAAGCGAAAGCTTGGTATGGATGGGTCAGACGCCAAGGCTTTCTCGAATGTAGATATCTCGGAAGACACCTCTATTTGTTCACAGAAGCTTCTCCACGCGCTGCGCTTAGCTTTTCTAAGGTCTTTTTTAAAAGAACTGAGATATCTCTTATAGGATCGCCAATCCGACTCGAGCCTCGAGGCCTTAGCTTTATTTAAGCTTCTCCTACACACGACTCTTAATTCGGAAATCTTCGAACTCCACCAAGCCGGTTTTTTCTTACCTGCGTGTGAGATGCTAGAACATGATGCAGTAGTCGCAGCCTTCATAGCCTCAGTGAAGCGGTTCACCATATCGTCCAGTTGTTGCTTATTGCATGGCGTATTTGGAAGCCAAGCCAGGTCTTTGTCTTCCTGCGATTGAGAGTGAGAGGGACCAGATCAGAGCGCACAACAAGACTGAATTGCAGATACCGATGATCAGAGAAGGTGGAATTCGCCGATACTCTCCAGTCGTCGATTAAATGCATAACATCCTCCGATGCAAGAGTGACATCCAGCACCTCTTGTCTGTTCTTTGTAACAGAGGTAGGCTCACGACCCTCATTGCAAATAAAAAGATTAGTTACCAGAAGATATTCGAGAAGTAATTCACCTCGGTTGTTTGTGTCCGAGCTGCCCCAGACCACATGATGCGAATTAGAGTCGCATCCGAGGATTACACTAATACCCGAAGACGTTGCTATCGCAACGGCTTCCATTAAGTTCGGCAAAGGTAGAGTGCTGTCATGGGGCATATATACCGAGGCTACCCACAGTATCTTACCCTGTAGCTCCAGGCAAACAAAGACAGAATCGCTGTCACTAAACTTAGGCTAACAAGACTATGGAACGAGGTAAGCTTAAGGTGGTTTGGACTAGCTGTCGCATAAGACCTTATTTGGTCCCGAACAGATGCCACAGGTCTTATGCTTCTGGACACTTCGCGAAGGACAGCAGCAGCAAACACGATAGGTCAAGAACTTGCTTTAAATGTGGGAAACAAGGTCACAATGCAGCCTCCTGTGATGGCGAGCCCCATTGTATATTGTGTAAGGAGGCAGAGAGGGAAAACTGCAACCATCAAACGGGAGAGACTAGATGCTCTTGCAAAATTCTGTATGAAGTTCTTGCAGTTAAATTTAAACCACTGGCGGGCAGCACCAGGATCTTTCGGTGATGGGGAAGACCATAGTTGTATCTGGGTCACAGTTAAGGATAACCAAGTGGCCATCTGCACGTGCGGTGATAAATCTATGCAGGGGGACACAGACACTCACGACATGGCTGACCCTTTTCCCTATTCGTTTGGAAAGGCAGTCATACAAGTCGAACACGACGCAGTGTTTCCTCGTAGGGGAGGAATCCGTTATAAGCGATCGTGTAGACTGTAGAGCCACGGAGCTGGCGGCTTCGCATAACCCGAGCCACGAAGTAGTTAGGGAGAATGGCCTTGGTGGAAAATGCCTACGCGCCTATATCTTAACTAGTTTGTGGATTGACGACCACACGTCCTGAGTCAAATTGCTGCTTAGTAAACGGATGGGGCCACCCCAATGTGAAAGGTAGCGTTCGAGTCTGCTTTAAGCAGACGAGTAGTCACAGGTCCAACGAACCTGGGATGTGCTCATCTGAATTTAACGTGAGGCCTAACCATAAGGGGGCCGAAGGAGGATCACACCTGCTTAAGAGAAGTCTTTAGCGAATAGTGTACATCGGGGATGGGCGTGCCAAGGGGACCATGGTCCCTACCTATCAAGGCGTTGGTCTCGAGGTGGCTGTCGGTGGCTAAGAAAGACATCGAGCTGGTGATGCAGCCCAGCGGTTGGGTTTCTGAAGGTGAGTGCATTCAGCGGATGAAGAAATCCCCATCTGACAATAAGACCTTGTCAGTAAAACACCGAAGGTCCAAACCGGCAAAGGACCGGGAGATAAGGCCGTAACGGCTAGGTGCTCCCCTGACGGTATATCCCGTAGATGGTATCTATGGACGTGTGGTGACTACCCTTTCCAGCAAGGGATGGCGGGCGATCTAAAAGGAGTTGTAAGAGCAAAGATCAACGGCATATATGTGTATAGCTGCTACGCTCCACGTGCACTTTTGGATGCGTTATCGAGGATGGATATTGTTCTTATGAACTCAGGGGGATAGAAAAACCTTCACAAGAGCGGACGGGGGATCCATCATTGATCTCATATTTTTCAGCAGCTCATTGGCACCGGCGATGGAGTGGCACGTTAGTGAGCTTTATACTAATTGTGACCACCAAGCAATTTTGTTTGCGGCAGGTTGCAGGGTGTATCGACCAAGGTGCAATTCCCGCTTCGTTGGGTGGTCCACAAAGAGGTTTGAAGAGACAGTTTTCAAAGAAGTCTTCCATCAAAGTGACCCTATTGAAGGTCATGCGGAACAAAGATCAGCTCGGATCACAACAGTTGACCGCGGCTTGCGACACCTTTATGCCCCGAAAACGTTCATCTAGGCAAAAGAATGAAAATTACTGGTGATCCGAAGAAATAGCGGGTCTCAGACGAAATTGCCTGAAGGCGAGACGTGAGTGCCAGCAAGTTACTCAGGGTATTGCTCGTGATGCCCTCCTAGAATTCTATGAAAATGCTTGAAGAGCATTAAAACCAGTGATCAGAAGAAGCAGAAAAAAAATTGGTTTTAGGCAACTCTCGGACTATGCAGCTCATTTTCAACAGTAGTAGAAGTGAAAGGAGGGGGCTTGTCGGACAGACAATATTGTTTCAGACGGGCGCGTTCCACGGTGGACGTAATCTTGATTGATTACCAATATGGCAAAGGAATCGCTTCAAATTGGTACTTGTTGCTTGGTGGTGACGTTAGATGCTAATAACGCTTTTAACTCGGCAAACTGGGCTTCCATTCACGCGGCCTTGCAAAGAATAGATGTACCGGACTATCTCGCATCTATAATCAGGAGTTACCTGTCAAATCGCGTCCTCCAATACGATACGGGTGATTAACCCCGGGAGTACAAAGTTACTGCAGGAGTTCCACAGGGGTCAGTTCTCGGCCCGCTGCTTTGGATCATTATGCACAATGGCATCCTGAAACAATCAATGCCTAGAGGAGTGACTGTAGTGGGGTTTGCAGACGACATCGCAGTAGTAGTTGTTGCAAAGAAGCCAGAGTGCGTTTAGGCTTACGCGAGCTGTGATTACTAACGGTCCGCCTAGAGCTTGCTGAAAAAAAAACACGGGGGATTATGATCGACTCGAAGCTAAATTTTGCAGAGCATATTGAGTACGTAACGGAAAAGGCTGCAGTAGCCACCGCAGCTCTAGCTCTAGCCCAATATAGCAGGCCCAAGATCTAGCAAAAGACAGCTGCTAGCTCGGGTCGTTACATCGATACAACATACGCTTCACCCGTCTGGTCGACCCCCAGTCGACACTTCTGGGAACGCCCAGAATTTGAACTCGGTTTACCGTAGGTGCGCATTAAGAGTGTGCTCTGCATACAGAACAACCTCGCACGAAGCAGCAGACGTCGTTGTTGGAATGATGCCAATGGGAATTCTGGTCGAGCTAACAAGCAGACTCTACCGTGGTCGTCGCAACGAAAGCTCTGCAAAGTTAGAAGTTCGGAAAAGTATGAAAAGAGATGAAACCCTGAGACAGTGGCAACGGCGATAGGACGAAGCCTCAACCGGCAGGTGCACACACTATCTGATCCCCGATATAGCAAAGTAGGTTCGGCGCAAACATGGTGAGGTTAACCACTTCTTGACGGGTCACGGAGAATACCGTTGGAGAAACAACGCCATGGGGAAGCAGTGACTGAGTCAGTGTGCAACATCCACAAAGACCTGCAGAGGGAAGAAGCCAGCATAACTGCAATTGCAGTGTCTATGTAAGATTTCCCAACCTCTTTCCAAAAAAAAAAGACATCGAACTTCAACCTCAACTGAAGAATAGAGTCAGCTTTTTTCATTTTAAAATTAAAATATTTAGGGTCAATTACTCGTACATCTTGCTTAGTGCCCATCGGCTGGTTAGTCTTATCGTATAGACAAGGCGCACACCATTTTTCTAGAGATTGTATATTGTGTTGAATTGAATGTTTGTTTGTTTTGCATAGTTACGCCATATTTTGCTTGGTCACGCCGTGCATCGGAAGGGATTTGGATAATGATTTTACCGTATTTACAAACTAGAAAAATCATGGTGTGCGTCTTGTCTATACCATAAAACTAACCAGCCGATAAGATGTACGAGTAATCTGCCCTTAATAGTGTAATCAAATCATATTCTCATACCCAAGATTTTTGTAAATTTATTCATGAATCTATTCATTAACGAAAAGAAACATAATTTTTAAACCAATTCATCTCAAATTTAAAAATTAATAAAATGTCATTGCGTCTCTCGCTAAAGGATTGTATCTCTTGGAAAACTCATAGCGAACAAGAAATACAAATTGTTTACATAATAAATAATAACACACAACGTGAATCTTGAAGAAAATTTAATTCAGAATAATGTTCAACCGGATACCTAGAAAAGCGAAAGATTTTTATCTGTTTGATGAAGCAGCAGCAACTCCTAAGTGTTATTTCCTGTGCAACTGAGAGTTTTCCCGGTTAAGCCGCCAAGCGAAGAAGGAAAAACAAATCCTGAACATTGTAAACATTTACAAAGAAAATACAGAGAATAAGTAGGTACTTCTGGTGTTTTATAAAATATTTCATTTGAAATATTTATCTCTTTGTTTGGCTAGGTGTGTTTAAACCAGTTGACGGTTTCATGTAGTACTTGTTTGTTTTTTTCTTATGTTTAAGGACAATTCAGAAGTGATAAGAAATTATGTTTTATTGCCATAGTTCCTCTGTATTAAAAAATGTGTTTTTATTGTTGTTTGAAAGTAAATAGAAAATAATTATGTTAAAACGCTACTGACGTTTAGAGAGTTATATCTTTTCTTACGGTAGAAAGCGAAGAATGAACATATATTTTCGATAGAGGCCACCTCGGCTGCTTTATAGAGCTAACTACATTATCTCAAAAAAAAAAAAAATACCGGCGTACAGAGGGCTGCGCACGCAATACGAGGGTTTTTTAGAATTTTGATGCATAGTGAATATTTTTTGTACATATATTTTATAAGCAATAGATAAGAATTGTGCACAGCATTAATGGAATGCTTCCTGTAAATCTATTTTTGGATTGGTCTAAATAAACGCGTTCCAGAATGAAAGGCTAGCGCCTTTCATTCTGTTCCACCTTTAATTAGACCAATCCAAAAATAGATTTACTATTTACCCAGTTTGTATAAAAGTAGGTACTCCGAGGCAAATCTACAGGCATTTTTCGATTTAAGATTTCTGATGGCCTTTGAGCAAAAAGAAACTCAGGCAAACGTAAGGCCGGCTTGGCTTTATATATGAACTGAATTATTGGCTGTAAAACTACTGTTACTTTTTTTTTAATCATGGAAAAGCAACTTATATGAAATGATTCCATTGTGTCCCCTGACATAAGAGCCCATGCAAGCTTTCCTATGAGTATTGAACAAGTATACTTTTGCAGCTATTCAGGGACACCCTGTTAACTTGGTCCTACAAACTTCAAAAATATTTGTGGCAAACACTATTACCATTCTATGCATATCCACAAAATTTCATGTTCATTGTTTCATCAAGTTTAAAGATATGCATTGAAGAAATGCTTAAGAGGCTTCCCTTGTATTGTGAAAGGCCCTTACTAAATACTTACTTGGCTATATTTCCGGTTTGGATACAGTTATTCGAATGAAAATTCGTAGACATATTCCCTGTGTACTTTTCTAAAAACCCTTAGCAGAATTTTCATATTTGGAAACCTAAGAGAGGCTATACACGAACAAATTTAAATTTAACAAATTTACTGTTATTTACTTTTCTTTAGCAAAAGTCAACAGTCTTAATATTTAACGTATATAAGGCCATACTGACCGATCTTTGTGCAAAGTTTCATATCGATCCCTATAACGGTTTAGAAACACGGAGGTCGAAAAGGAAGTTTAACTTTGAACGCCAATAACTTTTTTACCGTTACTCGAACTGTAAAATTTGAACTCATGTGAGATGTACTCGTTTATTGATATAAATATTCATATCAATCTCCGATAAAAACTAAAAAAGTCGACTTTTTTCAAACGTTCGGGACACCCTGTTATCTTCTTCCTACCAACTTCTAAGGCAGTGGTTCTTAACCTTTTGCACATGAGGGACCACGTGATCAAACTCGTTAGTTGTTGCGGACCACTAAATTGCAATTGTGATAAGATCAAATCATGAAATCTTGTACCGAAGACTAGTTCTTGCGGTGACCGTAGTGCACCTTGGTAATATCAATAGGGAAACTAATAGAATTCATTCAATTTACCTTTGGAACACAACTTATTGTTGTCTTGTTAGTTGACGTTTTCGATAAGAAAAATGTGGAAGACCATCATCTAGAAAAAGTCGACTGACAGAGATAGTCTTGTAAAGGACTCTGGGTGTGATTTTGCTAATTCTGAACGAATTTCAAAACCCTCATTAATTTTTGTGAAGGGTGTTGCCCAATATTTCGGTTTGTTTCATCCAGAGAAGGCTCATAATTTTTAAATCCAGTTTTGTTTATCAGATTATAAAGCCGTCCCTTACAGTTCTTACTGGAGAAACAACATTTTGGATTAACTCCTATAAATATGGCATTGCTAGTTCATGTTGTACCAACAGAAACCTATATATTTAGAAGTGCCACCGAACCGACAGGGCCGGATTTAGCATCTATGGCGCCCCTGGGCAGTAACGAATTTGCCGCCCTACGCCACTAGATAAGCTTGAAGGTAGCAGGAAATGTAAAACGCTAGCGGGCGGATGTGAAAAATAGAAAATTCCATATTTTTTACTACTACTGCTTCCCAAGGGAGGAATCCAGGTGTTCCGTGCACCTCCCAAAATTGTTTTAGGAATGATTGAAACTCCAATGATAACAAATAACATAGAAAACTGTACAATTCTTATTACATTCGGCTTTTCACTTTCTTTAGAAATGCTTTCATGTTTTCTAAATTTTTTTCTTTGTCGATCGGTTTGAAAATAATAATTTGCGAATTACCCCAACAAATAAAATTTCCTATACATTAGCAACATAATTTAACCATAGACGTCATACCGAAAAAAGCCCAAAATTAAGAAAGCTTACGGTAAATTTTGAACACACCTTGACCTAATTTGTTTTCGGTGAGATAGATAACGAAAACGAATTGGGAAAGCACTTACTGATGTTATTAACCCATTAACGACGAGACCCTAAAATCTTACCGATTAAGCTGAAGTTTTCCACGTCGGCTAAAAATGGCTAAAAACCCATTTTGTAGAAAAAAAAATTCCCCCGGAAGCCGGGTTCAGGCTCCCGGCACTGTTACATATATGTAACATCAGGCACTCGAGGTACTCGAGGGTGTTACATATATGTAACATCAGGCATGATACGGGGAAAGTGTGTTCAAGGTATATTTTTAATTTTTATTCAAAGAGAAAACATTTTAGTAAATTTTTTTTTAATAAAGCGAAAAATATATGAAAGCCGATATTTTACATGAAGTTTGAAATGTAGATAAGGCAACAATAACGTAGAAATAATACGAAATGTGCGCGAAATGAACAACCTTACAAAAATATTACGTCAAATATTGTATTATTTTATTTTATTATATATGTGTTTTTGCATGTGGTGTTGTTGTTGTTTTATTGAGAAGTTTCTTGAGCACCCACAGAACTAATAGATTTTACAGTTTGTGAATAGGAAAAAAGTTTATAGAAGTACAGTAGTTAACAATACAGATTTTGAGGATTATGGAAGATTTGCCAGTAAATTATAAAATTATTGTTTCAATTTTTTTGCCAATTTGTCCATCCGCCCAATTTGTCTAAAAAGGACTAAATATAGAGCCTATAATTCCTCCTTGTCTATAATTTGGTCTACATTAGAAACCATTTCTTCTTTCGTAGCTCAAAATATATCCTTTTAAATATTATATTAGCAAAATTAAATAGAATAACTAATCCTTGGCCTCATGAAAATAAAGCCTTGACTCCTTGCTTCGGATACCCTTGAATCCGGCTATCATTTTAATCCACATAGGACAACTATTGTATCCATATTCCGGATTTCTAGAGCAATCCTAATTCCGACTCTCAATATTTTCGGTATGTTTTGCCAAATATGGCCGCTCAATTTGCCAGTCAAAAAGACACAAGTTTCTAGAAAATCATGTGACATGACTAATTTTAAGGAAAACCCTAAATAATAGAATTTTTTTTATTAAATTTTAACATTTATAAAGACTATTTATGCTATTTTCCTAGATAAAAATGTCTTGTTAAAATCCGGAAATTTTCGTTAATCCGGATTTTTTGGGAATCCGGACTTCTTTTTTTTTTATAATTAATCCGGATTAACGCGTCAAGAGTGTAAAAAATCCATAAAATAAAAAAAAACACTAAAAAAGTGCATACTCATATACCTCTTATACGAGGAGTGCATTTTCCCCATATCAGGACGGATGTTACATATATGTAACAGTGTTATAAAAGTACTTATAAAACGTAAACTACGGACAATATTTTTTTCATTTATTTTTTGTATTGTTTCAAAAAGACCATGTAATAACATACCATTAATTTTTTCCCAATTTTTTTCATACAATTAAATATAAAAATAAAATTCCTCTACTACTTTTGCCATCGTGACGATTTTCGTCAACATCGAAAAAACCATCAGAAAGAAACCTCTATAATTTCCACAATAGTAAATCATATTGAGCTAATTTGATTTCTACGTATTGCTAATATTGTCTAGTACAGGATAAAACACTTTTTAGTGCCGAATTGATATCGGATTCTTTTAGCAGCCGTTTGAAATGAAGGATGTCTTACTGTTACATATATGTAACATCAGGCATTAATGGGTTAAGGAAAAATCATTCGGTGCCTAAAAACTTCTAGATTTTCCTGATCTCAACTATTTTAAATTATTTTTGTTCGGTGGAATTCCCCGTTTTTCTTCGAACAAAAAATTGCAAATTCGAAAATTTAAGCGTAAGAGTTCCTAACCGTTTAATTAAACCTATTCACCCGATAGAAACTCAAAAATTTGATAGCCAATGCCTCATTTCTAATATTGAGACTTGGACCTCTCCTGAAACCAAATCCTTGCTTCCCAGCGAATTTGATGTGTGGACAAATTTAAGAAGTAATTGAACAGACGAAAATGTGTGGTTAGATGAGTTACTTGCTTGGGGCGTTTTGAACTTTCCAAAGGATCGCTATCACCATAAATATTTCGGGTTTTTTTTTCTTCAAGTTTCGGGCAATTTTAGAGGCTTGGAAACAGGAGCTGGGAGCCAAATACTCGCGTATTTAATCATCTAATGTGTCTTCAGGCATAATGTTTAAGGTGAAGCCAAAGATGATTTATACTCCTACTCTAATTGAACTAAAGGCCACGCCATTTAGAGTGAATGAGGGTGTGCTTCAAGAAAAATTTTGCGTAGTCCCAATTTTTGAATGCGAAATCACATTGAGTTGAGGCTGCGATTAGGTGCTTTGGATTAAGACGAATATGTACATCTAACTATAGAATAAATTAAAAAAGCAAAATATTTTCTACAATTATGTTTGAGTTTTCAAAATCTATATTTCCCATAATTTTAAACCAATGAAAACATTTAAGAATTTGCCGCTCCTCAAATTCTGCCGCCCCGGGAAGTAGCCCAGGTTGCCCATATGGGAAATCCGGCCCTGGCCACCGAAGATCAATAATAGCTTAATTATCTTAATTCAGCAATGTAAATTATCATCATGGTCTGGCCGGAAAATAATAGGTTTTCAAAACATTCATCGCCTTAAACACCTGAACTGTTTACCTACAATTATGACAACCCTCAAGTCCATAAAGACACGTAGCTACTGCACATAAAGTGAACATTCCTATCAAGCTCTCGGCCGTCCTCGTTTTCTTGCACATCGCAATCTTGCGTTCGTCACCTAAAAAAGAAGCATATAAAACAAACAACAAATTTTGACGGTATTTCATTTCATCGTAATAAGCTACACTCACATTTCTTTTTTCTACCAATACAATACATTACACTTAATATCTTACACAGTGCACAACGGTCAATTTCTCAATGAAAACAGTATGTTCTGCTCAGTCAAAACGGAGTCCCATCAACTTCCAACATTCAAGTTTCTATTAGAAAGTTAAGATTGAGCTGCGTGAAATTCGAGAATTGTCGTATCAGATTATGAGGGAACCACAGCAAAGGCTTCGCGGACCACCTAGGGTCGCCTCAGGGACCACCAGTGGTCCGCGGACCACCGGTTAAGAACCGTTGTTCTAAGGTATATGTGCCAAAGACTGTAACCATTCTACACATTCCTACCAAATTTCATGACAATCGGTTGAGCCGTTCGCGAGTTATTTAGTGAACAGACGGACGGACAGACGGACAGACGGACGGACAGACAAAATCTATTTCATAAGGGTTTTTTGAAAAAAAAATTTCTAAAAAACCCTAAAAATGGGAAGGAAAACAAAAAGATGACAGTTTGATTTCATAATCCATCTTAAAGCCAAACCACTGACACTGAATATTTGGCAAACCGTTATGTTTTCGCAAAAAAAAAATCAGGTTTGGTTTTAGGGTTGCCACATAAAACTGAACCTCCAGAAGTAGCTTGAGTTTTTAAATCGAAATTTTCCGATAACTCAGAAATTCGTGAGTACATATTTCTAAAATTTTCAAACTTGTAGGACATCGTCGCGCTCTGTGGCCGTGATTGTTTTCTCGGTGATATAGAGATTCATAGAGAAACGAGTTTCCAAACTCGACATGACCCGCCGCAAGTTTATCATTCAAAGATGATAAGAAATATGCTTATCGTAAAATAATAAACTAACAATGCGGCTAGAAGGTGGCATGGCTGACCTGACAACCGTATCTCACTTTGAATTCAGTTTTCTTTGAATCGTTGTTGATTACACCCGGTAGTAGTCAACGCGCATGCTTCACTAGGAGTTAGGGTAAAACAATATAATATTCGCTATAAATTGCGAGGCCCTAGCTAATCCAATTGTTTAAAAAGAAGACCAAAAATGTAAGTAGAACTAACAATTTGGACTGTTAAACATTCGTTTAAAAAAATCGTAGAAAAGTTTTGATTAAGTTAAATTTAATCCTCTAATTTATTTGTTCCTTAATTTAAATCCCAATAACCTCGTCACACACACTGTAGACATGCTTTATTTTCTGGTACACACTACTTCCTTTTCCATTTCATATAGTAGAAAGCTGTAAAATAAAATCGGTCGAGTCTCTGATGCTAGCCAATATTTTACAGTTAAGTTGATTTCCGGTACAGTGTAGCAGACTAAGGCCCGTATTTATAAACATACCTTAACTCAAGGAGACCTTTAGTCAAGGATGTCGAAATTCCAAAAACTAGGGGGCTTCGCCCCCTGCTCGCTACGCTCGCCAACCCCCGGGGCGAGGCTAATTTCGGGCGCGGACGAAATTTGGATACTCTTCGCTCTCGTTGGGCTAAAAGTTCTTATCGGGCGTACCTATGACTTGTATTTAATCCCCCTCCTCATTCTTTTTCTTCCGTGTTGACAAAAGTTTTGGGTTTGGTTGAAATAAGTGGGCAAATAAAAATATTTAAAATTTTATTGGGTTGCGGGAACATGACCACACAGTACGATTCGATTCGTTTTGAACTTTTTTATTGCTTTGGTAAAGTCACATTAATTTAAGGTTTTGTGAAATTGATGCAAAAAATGTTTCTTAAAAGGGCCAAAATGGGGGTTGGGTTTGTATGGCCACCCATGACCCCATGGTCAGATTTGACCCATTCTTAGGTATGTTTTGTCTCATCAAGAGAAACACGTTTGTGAGTAAATTTGGTTGAAATTGGTGCACAAATAAAAAAGTTTTTCTTAGAAGAACCTTATTTTGGGGGGTTAGGTTTGTATGGCAGCCCCATGACCCCATTATCCAATTTGATCCATTCTTAAATATGTTTTTTGTCATCAAGAGAAACACATTTGTGTGAAATTTGGTTGATATTGGTGCACAATTAAAAAGGTTTTTCCTAGAAGAACTTAAATTTGGGGGGCTGCGTTTGTATGGCAGCCCCATGACCCAGTGATCCAATTTCGCTGATTCAAACATACAAACAGCCTGCAACAATAATAAGCACGCGTGCAAAATTTCAGCTCCGTAGCTTTTATAGTGGCCGAGAAAAACGCGCTGCAACAGACGGACAGACGGACACACGGAGAGACAGACAGACAGACGGACATCGTCCAATCGACTCATCTCGTCATGCTGATCATATATACTTTTTATATGGTGGAGATGCTTCCTTCAATGCGTTACAAACTTCATGACAAAGTTAATATACCCTTCCACTCTATGAGCGAAGGGTATAATTAAATGTCGTTTCCAGTAGTTTTTCATTGAAATCATTTTTATTTACGAGTCAATGCATCCTCCATTTAAGGCGATTTCAATTTTCTATAGTCAACTTCACTGGAAGTCAGGGTAGCTTAGCTAGTTACCTACCTAAACTACTGGAAATGACATTTAATTTTTTGAATGTAGGAATCCTTGACTAAAGGTCTCCTTGAAATAAGGTATGTTTATAAATACGGGCCTTTAAGCTTCGGAATATTAAAACTTACACATTAATTAATTTGTTTTCGAATTACTGCTTGCATGAGACTATATATCTTTCAATTATGTAAATTTCAACAGTTCTTTTTTTACAGAAGATTAAGTTAAAAAAAAAAATCCTGGTTATAGCTTTGAGAGTTAGTTCTTCGTATTAAATTCAATAAAATTGCGAACAACTAGAGAAAGTCAAGACTTTCTTTGCCCTGCTATATACGATAAAACATTTCGTCAAATTTTAACTAAAAAAAAGAAAAACAGTGTTGTTAAAATCGAACAATTAAGGATGCCATCAGCACTTCTAGATTAGTGCAGTAGCGCTTGCCTGTGCGAAACTCCAGATCATAAATGTATACTTTTTTTATGGTCGGAAATGCTTCCTTCAATGCGTTACAATCTTTATGACAAAGTTAATGTACCCTTTCACTCTATGAGCAAATGATAAGTTCGCTTTCGGCTGTAAGAACACCTTATAAGCCTCCATTACGAAATAAATTTGCTCCTAGTATGGCTCCGCTATTTGCTGTATCTGTAGCCGCGATTTGTAATCCGACTCACCCTTTTCGATGCAAGTACCATATGGCCAAAACGATCCCTTATGTCCCTCTACAAATAAACTATCTTAAAACATTTTTGGAGATAGTGCCTTTTCTATAGGGTGTTCATGCCAGACTAAATTCCAATCCACTTTTTCATGAACTGTCAAACATGATGATAAACAAAATAGTTCGCGAGTGGTACTAAACTTAGTTCAAACTAGTCAGTACAGCCTGTATATGTCGTTGAAGACTACAATACATTATTTTTCTTGCACTACATACACGATCATTAGGTCTGTAAGTCTGTGGTGCTGAGGCCAATTTGGGTTGAATGGAGTCTTGCCAATATTGCTGTATTGAATTTAATAATTAAGAAGAAACGTTCCAAAAATTAAGGATTTAAACTAGAGGACACTTAAATTTACAGCTGAAACAAGGAATAGAGTTGAATTTATAACTCGTGTGTGTATTTTTTGTTGTTTTTTTTTTCAATTGTGTAGCAAGTTACAAACTTCATCACTATTGAAGAAATCATTAATTTAATAAACGTTATAACCACCAGGACGCCATTCTCAAATGCAAAGAGTCAAAGCAGCTACATGCTAAGTTATTTTAAGTACGATTGAATTTTAGTAGAAGAAGGCCATACTGACCAATCTTTGTGCAAAGTTTCATATCGATTCCTATAACGGTTTAGAAAAACGGAGGTCGAAAAGAAAGTTTAACTTTAAACGCCAATAACTTTTTTACCGTTACTCAAAACTGGAAAATTTTAACTGATATGAGATTTACTCGTTTAGATCTTTGATTTAAATACCCATACGTCAATCTCCAATAAAAACTAAAAAAAGTTTCAAACGTCCGGGACACCCTGTTATCTTCTTCCTACCAACTTCTAAGTTATTTGTACCAAAGACTGTAACCATTCTACATATTCCTAACGAATTTTATGAGAATCGGTTGAGCCGTTCGCGAGTTATTTAGTGAACAGGCGGACGGACGGACGAAATAGATTTCATAAGGGTTTTTTGAAAAAAAAATCTAAAAAACCCTAAAAACGGATGGGCGATTTGTGCTCAGGAGGCCTTATTTACTATATCTATGAAGTTTCAAACGAAAATTAAAAAAAAAACGAGACCGAGGCTAATTTCGGGCGCGGCCGAAATTTGAATACCCTTCACTCTCCTCGGGCTAAAAGTTTTTTTGGGCGAACATATGACTGTGTTCAGTCCTTTCCCATTCTTTTCCTTCTGTGGCGTCGATAAAACAATATTTGTGTGTTTTTGGTTAAGTGGGAAAATAAAATTATTTACTCAGAAAACTTTATTGGGGGGATGCGGGAGCATAGTCCCATAGCATGATTCCATTCGTTTTTTTTTTTTTGACAAGGACGCATTAAGTTTTTTTGTAATTGGTGTGGAAAAAATGTTTCTTAGAAGATCTAAAATGGGGGGTTGGGTTTGTATGGTAGCCCCATGACCCCATAGACCGATTCCATTCATTTTTACACATGTCTTATGGCATCAATAGAGATACACTTTTACGAGTTTTGGTTGAAAGTGATGCACAAATAAAAAAGTTTTTCGTAGAAGAACTCAATTTGGGGGGTTGGGTTTGTATGACAGCCCCATGACCCCATTGTCCGATTCCACTCATTTTTACATAAGTTTAGTGGCATCAAATGAAATTCACTTTTAAGAGGTTTGATTGAAATTGGTGCACAAATCAAAAAGTTTTTCTTAGAAAAACTCAATTTGGGGGGTTTGGTTTGTATGACAGCCCCATGACCCCACAGTCCGATTGCAACCATTCTTACATACGTTTTGTGGCATCAATAGAAACACATTTGTGTGAAATTTGGTTGAAATTGGTGCACAAATGAAAAAGTTTTTCTTAGAAGAACCTAATTTGGGAGATTAAGTTTGTATGGCAGCCCCATGACCCCATAGTCCGATTTGATCCATTCTTACATATGTTTTGTCTTATCAATAGAAACACATTTTTGTGAAATTTGGTTGAAATTGGTGCACGCATAAAAATGTTTTTCTTAGAAAAACCAAATTGGGGGGTTAGGTTTGTATGGCAGCCCCATGACCCCACGGTCGGATTTTAGCGATTCGAACATACAAACTGCCTGCAATAAAAAGAAGCATGTGTGCAAAATTTCAGCTCGATAGCTTTTAAATTGGCCGAGTAAAACGCGTAGCAACAGACGGACAGACGGACAGACGGACAGACGGACAGACGGACAGACAGACAGACGGACATCGCCCAATCGACTCAGCTCAGCTCAGCTTACTCTACGAGTGAAGGGTATAAAAAGTATCCCGCAGGTAATGGGTTAACGAATAAGTGGACCCTTTAGGAAACCCTTAAGCGTTTCCTTATGGAGTGACTATGAATAGCGTCAGCTCCTTAAGGGTTCCCTTAAGTATAAGTGAGGACAATGAATTGCGCCCTATTTTTATTAGAAATTTAAAATATTGAAAATGCAATTAAATAATATAGCCGCCACAGCGACATTATTCTCACGTCGTCGGCGCATGGCAGATAATAATTATAATTATTATCAGCGCTCTTGATGGAGTATCCACAACATCTAACGGTTTTTTTTTGTATTTCAGCAATTCATGCATATAGCTCATGTTGTTTTACTTGCAACTTTATAAATATCCTTATTCCTTAGACAGGCCCGCGCAGCGATAGGCGAAAGTAGGCGTATTCGCCTAAGGCGCAACACTCAGGGGAAATGGAGGCGTACCAAACTCTATGATCTTTTAGATATCTCAAATTCGTTAAATCGCTTCGAAGGTCCTCGTGTATAAAATGCACTCCCATTTATGCTATGTATCTTAAAAACAAAAATGTGTGTCTTCAAACGACTCTTTTTTTATTATTTTGCTACTTCCCGGCATGCAGTTATGTCGGATTTTCACCGACAGAACCAGCAATTCTGAGATCCTTCCCCTGTGGAACCAACTCTGGCTATTCCTACGCAGGATTAGCTTCGTCTGTTTATTGTTTGACCATCATTCCTATCTGCAGAGTTCCACCTTGCTTCTCATACACGTAATAAATTTTGGCTTTTATTATTTTTAAAATTCTCAATTCCGGACAAAATTTCTCCAGATTCACATCATCTATCTTTATTATATGTATAAAAGAAAGTCGTGTTAGTTACACCATTAATGTATAACTACTCAAGAACGGCTGGGTCGATTTCCATGATGTTGGATTATAGCAGAATAACTATAATATTATTAAGCGAAGCTCAATCTGTTGTTTTGCCACCACATAGCAGACTAACTATTGAAACATGACAAAAATTCCCAATGAGCAAACATTCACAAGTTCTTTTTCGCATAGTTCGCTCTCTACCTCAATTAACAGAACATTCTTTTTCACATACCTCTTTCTATATTTCTTGAGCAAATTACGGGAGTTGACTCCACCAGATTGGTCTACACACGGCTCCAGCAGTATATAAAATATATATATATATATATTCAGAAAATTCACAATGAGCAAGAATTCACAATGCTTTTTTTCGCATAGTTAGTAACTATTGAAACACGCAAAAAATTCAAAATGAACAAAATTATAAAAACAGTTCTCTTTCGTATTGTTCTTAAATGAATTGCTGGATTTTCATAAATTAATTCCACCAGATTGGCCTACACCCAGAATACTATTGAAACCTGCGAGGAATTCACACTGATTAAAATGATGAAGACAGTTCATTTTCAAATACTTTTGTCTATATCTCCTGAACGAATTCTCAGATTTGAGTAAATTTGCATCACCGTGTGACAGAATAAGTATCGAAACATTCAGAAAATTCACAATGAACAAAATTATGAAGACAGTTCGTTTTCATATACTTTAGCATTTATTCCCTCAACAGATAGGCTGATTTCTGTAAATTTGTTACGCCGAATCGGCCTCAACTCAAAAAAAAAAAACGATTATTAAAATTCACAATGGGAATAATGTGCAAGGCAGCTGCTCTTCAGATTCTATGGTGAAAGGGTTTTTTTTTGTATTTCAAATTAACATAAAATAAGAAAATCCTAAAGACTATGGTATACGATTATTGGGGGTGGCTCCTGTGGCGGCGCGGCGCTTTGACAGATATTTTCTCTAGATTGGCAAAAAAGAAATTAGTTTAACAAAAACCGATTATCATAACTATATGTTAAATTAACTACAAACAACTAAAATTAGTAAAACAAATAGTTAATGCATTATAAAAACATACAAATTCATTTTTCCAATTTCAGGTCCTCCCGGTCCGCCCGGCAAACGAGGGAAACGTGGCAAAAAAGGCGATATTGGCGATCAAGGGCCACCGGTAAGCATAATCCGATTTGAAATTTGCATGCATTCAACTTGCATAAATTACAAACACACCCCACATACACACAAAACAAAAATCATTAAACACTCATTTCACATCCAGACACATCCGATTATATTTCAACCATAGCAAAACCATTTTAATCCTCGGCCCCCCCAATCCACTCCCATCATGTTTGACCCGTGTCTATGCGTCTCCAACCCTCGATAATAATTTCATTTTAAAATTTATATCTCTTCTAGGGTTACATTGGACTACCTGGGCCAATGGGTTTATCGGTATATTATGAACAGAATCATATCAAACGTTTAAATAACAATTTAATCAGATTTTGGGTGTTTTTTTTACTGTCGCGATTTACTCTAAGCCTGACAGGGTAGGATACTCCATCCTATCCCAGTCTGCTTACAATCCAACTTACCCATAATGTTAAGCTAACCATAACCAATAGACCATGCCAATGCCAATATCCTCTGCTAATCCTTTGCAAATTGTGTGTGTATAGAGAGAAAGAAACGCTTTTCTACTAATGCCAGCGGTTTGAGTTTTTTTTTGTGTGTCCTGATGATTGGGGATGGTTTCGGCGACAGTTCTCAGCAAAAAAAAAAGTTGAATTATGTCAAGTACAGAATTTTGCAAATCTAAAATGGATACAAATTGTTTTATCTCGTTTCCTGCTTTAAAAAATTAAAATTATTTTGTAAGACATCTATGTTCAGTAATAAGACGCTGAAAAAGAAGAAAACCCTTCTAAGAAAATTTCCATTCTTTTTTTTTTGTTCGCAACTGTAAAGGAAAAATCCCCAACCACTGACCGCATATACAATAGTAAAAATCTTCTCGTACCCGATGTGGTGTGGCCAGTCGTGTGGCACGGCGATGATGCCTCCCTCCCAGTAGTCTGCCACTATTCTCTGGCGCTCGGGCTATATGGTCAGAAGCAGGATTCGTCGATCCTAGACTATAGCAATGACTGTAGAGACCGGCACAAGCAGAAATGTGCAAATTTCGAGGAGATTATCTCAAATGAAGCGTAAAATTAACGAAAGATTAACACAATAAATTAATTTAGTGCCCGGATTCAGTAGCGAGACGGTGGAGACTTTCGTTCTGTTTTTTTGTTCGTGTTTCGCTCCAATATCCTTCCGATACTGATACGGTTTAAACATAGAAACACGTAGATAATCCTCGGCACACCGAATATCGAGTGCGGGTGCCAGATGATAGCTTGAAAACTGGTGAGACCATACCGAGAGTCTCGCACTCTATCTATAGAACTAAGTGCCATTAATTGAGATTGAGATTGTTGCTTTTGGCTGTTGAATTGATAGAGTATGTTTGTTTTTTTTTCGTCTTTTATTTGTTTTTGTGTTTTTCTTTCATCCAAAACATTTTCCCCAATTCTTTTTATCTTTTATCTTCCGCAGGGGATGAAAGGACAAAAAGGTGAACGCGGAATAATGGTAAGACGTCCTCGCGCTGCTGCTGCGATTAGAAATTGGTTTTATAGTATATCTCTGTCTCGACTCACAACGACTAATCCCTGCAAAGTGTGCGTAGTTAGAGTAATCGGTAGATATCACCGGGATTATAGCCAGATGTGATATTTCTAAGAAAATTTGCCCATTAACATTAGTGTAGTTGCTTGTGCTTCTTTTTGCGGGGGCCATTAACTCCGGCACGTAGCGCACACATGCGTTGCCATTACAGGTTGCCAAAAATGCGGAAAGTATGTGTATCGGTGGTGGTAGTGTAGTTAATTTTCGTATCACATACACTCTCGCTTAGCTCTCTCTTCCACGATACTAACACCTAAAATGAAGAGATAAGTTTTTGATGAAATGCGAACGTAGTTAGAGCTAATCCCCCCATAACATGTTTCTAATGCTTTTCGTAATATTCATTTCGTGGAACATTTGTGCCATTCGGTGCGGTTCAGTCGTCCTTGTCGTCATAACGTCCTGCGTTTGACTGCGTCAACAGGCGGTTGCCGCATCCTTTGTACAAGGGTGCTTCACGCTCATCATCATCGCTTGAGACGATAGGGAGATCGATTCGGACTCTTTGAGCGCAACGAGAAGAAGGAGGAGATTACGGAGCCATCCAGTACGAGTGTGTGTGTAATATAAGGGAATCTCAAGTTTCAAACATTATGAGGAGATAGGATTAGCGTCAAGTGGAAGAATGCTTTTTAGATACGGAATATGACATGGTGTGCTGCCTGCTGCGGATTCTATATGACGTAACTCTATTAAACTTTTCTAATTAGGATATTCGGTTTGGAAGTTTTCTTCGTACGTACGCTCGGCTCTGATATATCTGTTTGATGGGATAATAAATGTCTTATGTCGTCGTCATTATGCCGATCAGCAGGATATGTGGCATGAGGGTATGAGATGAGCCTGGAAACATCCGATTTGAATTTGAACAATTTAATAGACTCTTCCGTGCTGTACTTGCGAGTGAATTATGGAGAAAGTTATAAGAGAGATCCGTTTAATGTGATATAAGGACTGATTTAATCGAATATGAGTATATGCAGATGTAATTTTATGGATTAGTTTACATTTTTCTTTAACTGTGATTTGTGTCAAGGATATTGGGGACACGCGTTAGAACAAACGAGTTTATTTTGCAGTTATTTGCAGCAAATGATTTCTTTTTCTTTTTTCTCATTTTTCGAGAATCAGCTCTACAATCAATAAAATACTGTCCCGTTCTTTCCTTTCGCAACGTTACGTGAAGACCCTAGTGAAAACGTTATATTTGACGGCTTCTAAGGATTCAATATGACTCGTAGTCAAAAGTATTTCGAAAACCCGGTAAAAGTTTCTTTTCTGATCGTCCATCAAGTTCGACGAATAAGGTCGGTTTTGTAAATCAAAAAATGCGGTAGCGTCTCGGCCGCCAAAGAAAAAAAAACGAGACGGGAACAAGTAAGATTACCGATGAAACATGGTTTACTGGTTGACAGGGCTGCAGCCTTTTAGGCAATTTTCTGAAAATATTATTTTTAACAAAATATTCAGCATTTCAAAATGTGGTAGGTACATAAGGCCATCAAACTCTTCGGTCGGTGCAATAACGGGAAAGTTAAATGGTATTCTTTTTTTTTGTCAGACTTTAGCGAGTAACCCGATTTAGAATGTTCAAATGAACTAAATTATGTCTTCCCATTGCGTATAGGCTAAGCAATGAAAGCATAAAAAGGGGGTGTAGAGAACATCGAAGCGGGTGACGATTTTTTTCTTCGATATTTTGTTAGGAGTAGTTAAAGGTGCAATTTTGTGCAATTTTTGGTGTTTTGGGCTATATCTAGAAAACGGTGAGTCGCAGAGAAAAAAGTTGTGAGTAAGCATTAAAGCTTTCTAAATATCCTATTTATTTGCCCATAGTTGCATATGCAAAACTCCTAACGGTTCTTCCGATATTGGTTATTAAAACTCAAAAAAACTTTTTTTTGCATTCCATTGACTCTAGTGTCTCATCGAATTGTTCTTCCAAGAACTTTTGTAGGGCAAATATAGTAAGTGTTAAATTTGCTTTAATTTGATACACTTTTGCTTGGCTTGTCTCCTGCCATTCGAGAGTTAAAAGCGTCTCAAGGAAGTAATATTCTATATTCATCAGAATGAAGACAACCATTGTGGAAAACTTCGCCCGATACGTTCTCTACAAGCAAAAAGACCAGTACAAAAATGACACCTGAGGATAAAATTGAGTTGATCTCAATGTTTTCTGAAAAGGTAGAGGAGCAAATGAAGGTACAATTGAAGGAACAATTAAGGGATGTTGTTAAAAAGGATGACATACACGAGTTATTCACAAAGATAGCTGATTTGGAGTACCGTAACCAACAAATGTCAAACGATATGAAACAAATTACTGAGTTATGCAAAAAGCAAGCTAAGCAAATAGAAAAACTTGAAAAAGATGCAGTAGCGAATAATTTAATCATTAAAATGCCGTCTAATGAAAGCGAAATTGACACTATAAAAGATATATGTACTAAAACTTTACAATGTTGCAGCTCAATATCTGGAAACCAGATTCAACGCCTTCGTGGTCCACCAAACCAAAGAAGTAATTTTCGCGTCGTCCTCTTCGATAAACAACAAGTGATTTGCGCTCTAAAAAATGCAAAAGTCTTAAAGAATACCGGAATAAGCATACAAAAAGACTTACCGTATGAGATAAGACAGAAGAGAAACAATTTGATTGGCATCCGGAAACTAATTGCAGCAAAACGGCCGGATATAAAAGTCCAGATTAAAGATGAAATTATGGTGGTGCTCGGAAAGGAATTCACTTGGAACTTGCAAAAGAATGAATTACAATACGAGGATAAAGATGGGCAGTCCGAACTAAACGCACTCTTAACTAGCGAGACGGTGATAAACAATAGTAATGGCGCTCGCCGTGACAACAGTGACAGTACAACAGTGTCAAACGATGCGATGTTAACGCAATCAAACATCGCATAGGGGAGCGCAGTCGTCTGCCGGCCAAATCAAGAAATAACGATTTTGTCATACAACATTGCTGGTCTTAAGAACAAAAGTATTTTTAATGATTTTTTTTGATTATGTAAATAAATTTGATGTAATTATATTAGTCGAAACTTATGTCGAGAATAAATTTGAAGTATACGAGAAAAAATTCAAAAATTTTGAAATACGTTGGATTACTGCAAAAAGGCGAAATGAAAGAGGAAGAGCTAGTGGCGGATGCCTTTTGGGATTCAAAAAAGAATTAAATTTTAATGGTCTTATTAACTGTCACTTTAATGATTGCAACGGTCTTATTTATTTAGAAATGCGTATTAATAACAAACAAATGGCAGTCGTCCCAATCTATCTTAATTGTAATCGATGGACAGAGGATTTTGATATACTCAATGATGCAATTATTGAAATAAACAATAATAACATGCTAATTATTGGCGATATGAACGCGCGAACTGGTGCTGAGCAACCAATTGCCAATATTATGGGCAATACAAACAGGCAATCAAAAGACCCTATAGTTAATGCATGCGGACGAAAAATTTTAGAAATGGCAGACTCCTATGCTCTCAAAATTCTCAATGGCTGCTCGAAAAGCGATCGACAGGGAGAGTACACCTACATTGGTTATAATGGTAGCACTGTGATCGATTTGTGCCTGGCCGGAGGGGACTGGATTCCCCTCGTTACGGATTTCATGGTCGACAATAAACAGTTCTCCGATCATCTCCCAATAATATCAACGATTGGGTTAGATTGTATCGGCAGAACAAATACCATTCCAATGAGCCTCCTGCCGAAAATGAAATGGCGAGAAGAGCATTGCATGTCTTACCACCGAAACCTCGATATGCAACTGACACAATCTGGACATCAAACAGACATCAATCGTATAGTCGACTGTATAAAAGCAAGTGCTCCGTATAGTAATGCTTCCAAAAAACCAGCAAAGCAGCCATGGTTTGATGATGAGTGTGATAAGCTGAGGAAACGTTCATTTGCATGGTTAAATATATACAAAAAACATAATACGACTTCTGCAAGAAATGTGTATTTGCAAATAAATAAGCAGTACAAATTGAAATTGAGATCAAAAAACGGACTTTCTTTCGAGCGCAGGCAGAATCATTGACCCAATGCACAAATACTAAAAGCTTTTGGCAAATAGCAAAGCGTATAAATGGAAACGACACGTACTCTATTGGGAATGGCATAAATATTGAGTTATTGAAGAACCACTTTAGACACATACTGAACAAAGAAAATGAAGAACTGATCCAGTTTGCAAGACCCTACCGATACAACAATATTTTGGATGCGACAATAACCATCGAGGAGGTACGCTCGGCAATGGATAAATGCAAAAACAATAAAGCCCCAGGCAGTGATAGAATTCCAGTGGAATTTTTCAAATATGGTACGGACTCTTTAACAGCTATACTTTGTAATGAATATAATCGTATCTTCGACAGTGGTGATATACCAAACGATTTCAAAGACGCAATAATCTTCCCCATTTTTAAAAAGGGTGACGCGAACAATCCTATCAACTATCGCGGCATATCTTTCTTAAACTCGTCCGGAAAAATATTCACCACTTTACTGCAAGCACGTTTCGCGAAATGGATGTCAGCGGAGAAATTAATTGTTGAATATCAAGCGGGATTTCGTGTGGGATACTCCACCTATGATAACATTTTTATCTTGTTCAACTGGGCTCGGCACTTCCTATGTAAGAGTCGAAAATTATATGCCTTTTTTGTAGACTTTAAGGCAGCATTTGACACTGTGGATCGCGCGTCATTGTTCTATAAATTATATAACAACGGAATGTCTTCGAAGTTTGGACATATACATATTCGAGAAACTGTACGAAAGTACTACAGCAGCAATATGGAATGGATCGCGTCTTTCAGAATCATTTTGTACAAACAGCGGGGTACGCCAAGGATGCAAACTCAGTCCCGACGCGTTTGCGATATATGTGAATGACATCCTAGACGACATGCCAGGTGGAGCATCAGCCTTCAACTTAGTATTGAAAGGACTATTATATGCTGACGATATGGTGTTTTTCGCAGAGACACCCTCGGATTTAGAAAAAATCATTCAATATTTGGAAAGATATTGCGAGCAGTGGGGACTTACTATAAATCTTGATAAATCCAAAATCATGATATTTAAAAAACGTTTTCGACTGGCAAGAGATGAAAAGTGGAGCTACAGAGGAACGGAAATTCAGGTTGTCACAGAATATAAATATCTTGGAATTTGGATTACTAGCAACTTGAATATGGAGCTGCATTTAGAGCGAAAACTACAAGAAGCAAAGTGGGCTATAAGCGCAATATGGAAATCATGTTTCAACTCCTCCGAAATAAATCACACGGCAAAGTATAAAATTTATCAAGCTGTATCAAAATCAGTGATGCTGTATGGTGCACAAATCTGGGGCGGGAGGAAGTACGAAGAAGTCGAGAAACTTCAAAGGTACTACTTGAAACGAACTTTTCAACTACCTTTGACAACACCCAACTATATGCTGCAGCAGGAAACTGGATTGACATCGCTTTTCATTGAAACGTTAACAACATTTACCAGGTATCTCACGAAAGTATCGGCAATGAGTAATGACAGAATACCGAAGAAAATCCTGCTACACACAATTGATACCCAGAATGCCTTTTATAGGGATCTGACGTCATTGGCAGCGGAAAACAGCACTCAATTTAATTGGGATGGTACAACCACTAACAGCGACATGCTGCAAAATTTGATTAAGGATGTAAGACGGAATGAGGTAGAAAAGACAGCAGAAAGGTCTATCGCGTCGCAGCACAGGAATACATACGTCCAACTTAATCATACTTTGGGTGAGAACACCTACTTCCAAAATCATTTCGCAGTCCATAAAATATCGCTTATATTTAAAGCACGAGGGGAACTGCTACCCTTGAACTATATACCACATAGGCCGAATTTACCTATACTCTGCAGTCTGTGCAATATGCAAGTTAGAGAAGATACGGTGCATTTTATCGGTATATGCCCAATATTAAAGGAAATTCGAAGATCCTGTCTAGGTAAAGCATTGTTGAATAATTTAGAAGTAAGACAGATTTTAAATGGACAAAATTGGGAAACATTATATAATTTCTGTAAAATCGCCCTCAAGTATCGGCAGAATATAATGAATGAGAACATGTGAAGTTTTTGTGAGTGCAGGGCAGATGAACACGCAGAATCTGGAGTTGTGTGAACTTCATTGCCCTGCACTTTAACAAAACCACATAATGCTAATGCAGTCAACCAACGAGAACGGGAACGGCAACAGAAACAATGCTACCGGAGCTAGTAACAACGATCCAAATCAAGCAACACTAAGGGAGACCGAATCGAACGCGAGGAAATATACATTGGATAATGAAATTTTCGAATTACGTAAACATATTTGTAAAATTTTTAATGGAGAACATAATTGCTAATAGATAACCAAATGAATACTTAAAATATATATATAACGTAACGTAAAGAATAAAATTAACCGAACCAGGCAGACGGCTCTAAGCCATGCCTTATATTTGTTTTGAAAATATGTAAAAAATATGTACTTAAATTGGAATCCTTGAATAAACATTTTATCTATCTATCTATCTATCCATTGTGGAAAATCGGGAGGGGGTGACGGTTTTTTACTTCACGGATCCATAAGGGATGGTCCGGAGTGAAACATACTAAAAGCTTGCGGTCATGAGGTGTGCGCTAACGTGGGGAGGGCGGGCTAAAGGATTCATTTTTGCATGTTTTCGACTTAATTTCGGAAATATCTCGGAAGGGGTGAGTCCTCCTGAGAGTAATTGTATGGCAGTATTAAAGCCCATTAAATTTCCAAAAACTTATTTGAACATACAAATAGTTCCTAACGGTTCCCCCGATACAGGTTATTGAAATCCGAAAATTGTTAAAAAATCGTATTTTTTTTTATTTGTTTGGCTTTGGTGTCTCCCGCGATTGTTTTTTGGAAAACTGTTTCACGACGAATTTCTACGATGTCTAATTGATTTTAATTTGATGTGCTCCTCGTTGTCCTGTCTTCAATCAGTCAAAAGCTTAAGAGTTTAAACCGAGCTTCCGAATTACATTTTCTCTATTTACAAGGATAAAGACAAATATTGTGAAAAATCGGGAGGGGGTGACGGTTTTTTATTTCATGGATCCATAATGGTTAGTTCGGAGGAAAACATACTAAAAGCACGCGGCCATGGGGAGTGCGCTAACGTTGGGAGAGCGGGTTCAAATATCTCATTCTTGTGGTTATTAGCTCTATCCCCGCTATATCTCCGAAACCGCGAACTCTACGAAAAAAATGTGTGAGTAAGAATGAAAGCTTACACAATTTCCTATAAAGTTCATCTGACATGCATAGGTCGAATTCCTAACAGTTATCCAGATATAGCTAATTTAAAAATCAGAAATTTCACATAGAAAACATCAACACAGCCTACATGCATATAGCCAATCTATAGATACCCAGCAAAAAATTGAAGGCTTATTTAAGGTTTGTATCCATAGGCTGTATACCTTTGAAGTAAGGGAAACCTTCGGTAAGGAATTACGCGTTGCAAAGGCATTAACCTGTCAGATACCTTACCGAAGCACAGGCCATGTCATTGGCAATAAGGTTTAAGCTCAGATACGTAACTTTTACCTTATTATAAAACTATTTAAGCCTTTAAAAAAGATTTAGCAGTAGCTTTAAATAAGTTATATGGATGCCTGAAAAAAAAGATTATAATACCTTTTCATATCCTTATGTAAATGGTTTGATAATGTTTAGAGAATTATAAAAAATTGTGATTTTTCTGAACTATTATGGCATTATTCTTCTTCTTTGTACCCCCCCTTGTGGGACATAGTGCATATCCGCACATGCCCGGAAATGGTTGACCACGCCGAGATTCGATCTCCGCACCTCTAGATTACTAGCATCGTGACTCAACCAACTGAGCCACAGAGCCTGTCATAGCAATCTCCTCGCAAAAAGATACTTAATTTCAATTTGGAAAGAAACTTAAAATAAGACTTACTTAAGAACTAAATATATTTTTAATAAGGGAATGGAAAGGTTTTCAGAAAAAAACATTTTAGATACCTTATACAAAGGCTTACAAAAACTTTAAATTACTAAGATGTAATTTTGTCTTATTTCTGGTATGAATTAAAGTTTGAACTAAATTATAAAGAGCCTTACGTAACCATTATTATAATTACTATTTATACCTGACTGGAAGTAAAGCTGGCAATAAACTAAAGTAAGTCTGAATTGTGCCTTAGTTTAATATTAAACAAAGCGAACGCGAATTATCCATGACAGAAAGAAGCAATAAAGCTTTCGTAAGAATTATTATAAGGCCAAAGCTGAAATCGTTTCCCTTACCTATTCCTTAAACCTGACAAACCTGATCAGATTTTTTGCTGGGTACATGTATACCAATTATGGTGTATGGATGTTTTCTATGTGAAATTTCTGATTTTTAAATTAGCTATATCTGGATAACTGTTAGGAATTCGACCTATGCATGTAAAATGAACTTTATAGGAAATTGTGTAAGCTTTCATTCTTGCTCAGGCATTTTTTTCGTAGAGTTCGCGGTTTCGGAGATATAGCGGGGATAGAGCTAATAAGCACAAGAATGAGATATTTGAACCCGCTCTCCCAACGTTAGCGCACTTCCCATGACCGCGTGCTTTTAGTATGTTTTCCTCGTAACCACCCCTTATAAATTCATGAAATAGAAAATCGTCACCCCCTCCCGATTTTCCACAATGTTGGTTTTTATACTTATCGATGGGAAAAATTAAATTTGGAAGTTTGGTTTAAGCTCTTGAACTTTTGACTCATTGAAGACCAGGCAACAGAAAGTATATCAATTGAAATAGAATTGCACACTGCACAAAATTGACTTGCAACGTTTTTCTGAAAAACGATCCCGGGAGACACCAGAACCAAACAAATGAGGAAAAGGCGGCTTTTTTGAAAATTTTCGGTTTTGAATAGGCTATATCGGGGAAACCGTTAGGAATCCGAAATATGTATGTTGAAATAAGTTTTTGGAAATATAATGGGCTTCAATACTGCTATACAAATACCCTCAGGAGGACTCACCGCTTCCGAGATATTGTCGAGATTAAGTCGAAAACATGCATAAATGAATCCTTTAGCCCGCCCTCCCCACGTTAGCGCACACCTCATGACCGCGAGCTTTTAGTATGTTTTACTCAACCATTATGATTCCATGAAATAAAAAACCGCCACCCCCTCCCGATTTTTCACAATATTTGTCTTTATCCTTGTAAATAGAGAAAATTTAAATCGGAAGCTCGGTTTAAACTCTTAAGCTTTTGACTGATTGAAGACAGGACAACGTGGAGTACATCAAATGAACGCCAATTAAACAGCGTACAAATTGGTCGTGAAACAGTTTTCCGAAAAACAATAGCGGGAGACACCAAAGCCAAACAAATAAAAAAATACGATTTTTTAACAATTTTCGGATTTCAATAACCTGTATCGGGGGAACCGTTAGGAACTCGGCATTTGTATGTTCAAATATGTTTTTGGAAATTTAATGGGCTTTAATACTGCCATACAAATACTCTCAGGAGGACTCACCCCTTCCGAGATATTTCCGAAATTAAGTCGAAAACATGCAAAAATGAATCCTTTAGCCCCCCCCCCCTCCCCGCGTTAGCGCACCCATCAGGTCCGAGTAAAATTAGTACCTTTACCTCCTAGCTACTCCTAACAAAATCCCGAAGAAAAAAATCGTCACCCCCTTCGATGTTCTCTATAATCTCTTATTTGATTGGCCTAGTAATTGAAAATTTTTATTGTTCTGCTATACGTTCTCATAAGGAGAGCTTTTGTGTTTCCAATATTTTCCGCCTGCTCTGTGTCATGGGTCAAGAATAGTGCCATCATTCTTCCCGGCGTGTGGTAGAAGGCGACTAAAGGGACAGGAGAGAACAAAACTCTTCTGAATTGTGTACAGTAAAACACGGTTAAGTGCAACACGCTTTAGTGCAAAACGCGGATAAGTGCACACAGTTTTCATGCACCATCCATTCAATGCGATTTTCAATACATTTCAAAACGGATAAGTGCAACACGGATAAATGCACAACACGCTTAAGTGCACGCAATTTTTTGGTAGGGTTAACAACATTTGGACACGATTTACGACTAATAAGTGCACATGTGCATTTGAAGAATTTATTAGTGCAGACGTTTTGAACCAGTGGGCTATTTTAAGAATTTACGCGATCCTAGCCGGAGATACCTAACATTTATTGATTCAATTAATGAAAATGTAGAAGAATGGGAAATCAGGTCTACTGGATAATTTTTTGTCTTTAAGTAGGTGAGAGCTAAAAATTGCTCTTTTTGGGAGCAGCTCAAGGCTAAGATCAAACATTGTCTTGATAAAAAAATGTTTAGCAAACGTGGCAGTCTCTTTGTCATTCCAGCGTTCATGTTAGCAGTCTCAGTCAATCTCTTCCTTTAGATCGCAGGACACCACTAAGAGAGTCGTTAGGTTGTTAGAAGTTTTTTTTTCGTTTTTGCGAAACAAACTTTTTTTGGATGATGTTTTCCCATTTCTGCAAGCTAGTGATCATTTTGACATCCATAAATTGCAATTGAAAATGTACAAAAAAAAATATTTTAGGCTACAAACAATTTTTGACGTCAAAAATTGTTTGTAGCATAAAATATTTTTTTTTGTACATTTTCAATTGCAATTTATGGATGTCAAAATGATCACTAGCTTGCAGAAATGGGAAAACATCACAAAATTCTCGATTCGAGCATCTATGATCGATGCTCTCCCTCGATATTCCCCCTCAAATCCGGCACCCTTTACTGGATTGTTGCAATCAGCTGTTAGTTCGATAATGATGACCTCTGCATTGATCACATTTCAAAAAGATGGGTAGTGTCCATTTGTTAATATTTGTTGCCAAAGTTCGAAAGCTTTACAAAGTCGCTTGTACATGGCTCTGTCAAATTTAATTGTTGAAAACTAAAGCGTTACTTGGCCCACGAAAGACTTATACTCCTACATCGGAGATATTTTTTTTTCGTCTTTTGCAAGGTATTATTGTTGGTCTAAACCAATGGTTCCCAACTCAGAAACGTCTGCGGACCACCATTCAATAATAATGAAAGAGAAAGAAAATTGGACCAAAATATGGCCATCGAACGGCAAAAATCCTACTTCGGAAATTTTTTTTGATTATGGTTGGGGATGGTCCCGATATGATGGCATAAAAAGTCCCAACCGATTAGGCGTCCGCAACCTTTAAAAAAGGGGGAAAGTGGGCATTGTTCTACAGTTTATAAAATGAGTAGTACGTAGAACAAACTCCTGATGGGTCACTTTGTATGGGAGATACCCTTAGTTTCTATCCGAATGAGCTGATTTTTGGTGGGTGGGGTGACTATGACATACAATCGGAACAAACCAAAATTTGGCACTCTGCTCCAATTTTGGGGGGATTTATGGATATGCCGTTTTGACAAATTTAAATGGGGGGATAATGGGGGTCCTTGACCGGACCGACTCAATGTTTACCTTAAAATGATCTTGAGCTTATTGTGAATACTTATACCAAATTTTACGGCTGAAATAGCGTTCTTTCAAAAGTTAGCTTTTAAAAAAGTCTAAAATGAAAATATTCTAATTTATGTTCTAGTCTAACGCCGTAATGTTCAATTAAACTGTAATGTATTATATATTATTGCAAAGATAATTTTATATAGTTTTTTTTCTTCCTCAGACCATTTTTTGTTTTTTTTTTTTTGTTTTTGCCTCACAGAAACTTTTGTCCCGGGACTAGGCTTCTCGGCATCACTTTACTTACTATCCGTACGTAAGTGACTAATCAATCAATCGAGTGTAAACTCTAGCAGATCGTAAAAAAAAAACTGAAAACAAAATATATTAATAAGGAAATTTATCACAATAACTTCTTTTAAACATTAGTTTATTAGTACAATTAAAATTAACTAAGTCCTTCAAACTATTATAAAGAATAATTGACCTTGTAATTGGTTCATTAAGCCCATAGTTTACTCTATGATAAGGCTGAACAAGAAGGTTGTTCCGCCGTAAATTGTGAGGAATATTTCTGACTTGAAAGTTATTTAATATATCTTCACAAACAATATGAGAGCAAAACAGGTCTCTTATAAACATAGCGTTTAAAAATGTTCTTCTATAATCTAAGGCTTGTAAACCCAATAAGGAACAGCGAGTTTTATAATCTGGCTTGAAACGCCAGCCAATTTGATAAATGGCAAACCGTGTAAAATTGTGTTGAATTCTTTCTATACGCTCGATATGCACCTTATAGAACGGATTCCACACAATAGAACAATACTCCAGGTGCGAACGAACGAAAGCTGCATACAATATTTTTAAAGTAAAAGCATCATTAAACTCGCGCGCATTACGTTTAACAAATCCTAACATACTATTCGCTTTTGAAATAATGTAATCAATGTGTTGTCGAAATGAAAGCTCATGGTCGAAAATTACACCAAGATCTGATATTTCGGCAACCCTTTCAAGAACACTACCTGTTAAGGAGTACTCAAAGAAGACCGGAGTTTTCAATTTATATATGCTAAGTACTTTACATTTACTAACATTTAAATTTAAATTATTATCGCGGCACCAAAATTGCAGCTTTTCTAAATCGGATTGCAACTTAAGGCAATCATCAATGTTGCGTATTTTCATAGCGATTTTCATATCATCGGCATACTGCCATACACGCACGAATTTAAAATTTTGGATGATATCGTTTATGAAAACTAAAAAGAAAAGTGGTCCTAAATGGCTTCCTTGCGGAACCCCTGATGAACACTTTATAACAGAGCGAGATGTACAGCCATTTAACTTCACCAACTGAGTCCTATCCGTTAGATAGGATCTCACCCAGCTTAGAAAAATTGACTGTATTCCTAAATGTTCTAGTTTTTTAAGTAAAATATTATGATCTACTCTATCTACATAAAGCCTTCGAAAAATCGGTATATACCACATCAACCTGCATTCCCTGCTCAATACCATCAGCAACAAATTTAGTAAATGATACCAAATTTGTTGAAGTTGATTTTCCTTTCAGGAATCCATGTTGACATGGCGATATCAAACGGCTAATTAAAACATCTATTTTATTTTTAATAAGCATTTCAAACAACTTCGGTATTGCAGATATTTTAGCTATGGGTCTATAGTTATCAATAAGATGCTTCGGACCCTTTTTGTGAACAGGCGTTATGTATGAAACTTTCCATTCGTCAAGAAAAACACCTGAAGTCAAGGACAAATTAAAAATAAAGGCTAAAGGACGACATAACGATTGCATGCAATTCTTCAAAAATATATTAGGAATGCCATCAGGTCCGGCCTGAATACTAACATCAAGATCACGCATAGCATTCAATAGGTCATCCTCAGAAATCTCAAGAGCACTCGTAAGGTCCTCCTGAGCTATCCGAGGGACCAATGCACTCTGACTTCCATTGATGTTAGCATTCATTTCTGATGAAACGGAGTCTGGCACTTTGTAAACTGAACTGAAAAATCTAGCAAATCCGTCACAAACCGATTGAACATCTTTGTAAAAATTGCCATTGAATTCTAAATTTTTTGGGATTCCCGTATTCTTACGCTTGCTGTTTATAAAATTCCAAAATGTCTTACTGTCATTCTTTATATTATTTTCAGCTCTCGCAATATACTGTTTGTAAAGATTTTTATTCATTAATTCATACTCTCTTCTCAATCTAAAGAAATTTTCTTTATTGGCAAGAGAGGATGACTTCTTGTATAATTTATGGGCCTTATTTTTTGCTCTCTTAAGTTTGAACAATTCTTTGGTAGCCCAAGGATTTTTTGCTTTTATTTTGTTCTTTTTTAAAGGAACGTACTTGCGAATAGATTTATTTAAAATTGAATTAAAAATTGTATAACTTTCAATATAACTGGAGCCCAATCCATATTAAAAAGTGTTAAATTTAGTTTTTCAAATTGGGCTTTTTGAAAATTTCTAGTAGGAATAACTTCGGGCTCTTCTTCAATGTAATCATAAAAAACAAACTCAAGAAGAAGAGCACTGTGATGGATTGAATTGGGCAAAATTGGTTTATCTACTTTAATTACAGAAGCATTCAAGCAAGTACTAACAAAAATTAGATCTAAAATTCTACCAATCGAATTTTTAACAAGATTCATTTGCATCAAATCCATTGCAAACAAACAATCTGTTAGAACAGATTCACACTCAAGATGTAAATCACGCGGCAGAATTTTTTTCTCGTCGTCGTTCCAGTACCAACTTATATTACCAAGATTGAAATCCCCAACAACGATCAATTTGTCTTTTTCCTCAAAAGATGCAAATAGCTTGGAGATATTATCTACATGTTTGTTATAAACATCAACTGAACTCAAAGGTGGTAAATAGCTATTAAAAATATATACTTTTTCGCTGCGAGAAACATTGATAGAAACACATATCTGTTCTACGTCCTTATGAAAAAGCTCAACTTCATGAGATTGGAATGTTGTTTTGATAGCTACCAAAACACCACCTCCTCTCTTAGTCGAAGCCTCATAACGGTCGCGACGATAGACATCATAGTCTCTTATGAAAAGTTCTTCATTTGAAATGTCTGTGTGAAGCCAAGTCTCGGTTAAGCAAATGGCAGCATAATCTTCTTGTGAAGCTGCAAGGTAAAAGTCATTTGTTCTTGAACGAAGACCGCCAACATTTTGATAATAGACCGAGAAAAATGAATTGGAAATTATGTGTTCTGCTGGACACTGTTTTGGCGTTTGTCGTTTTTTGAAAATTTGAAGGGTGATATGTTGACGCCCTTGGGCCAGAAGTTGGCACAAAACACTTGCTTCGAATATTCATGAGGAAGTTTCAAACCGAAACTGATTGAAACTAATTTGGAAATATCACAATCTTTTTTTATCAGAGGATAAACCGAAAGAAAGCTGTCATCTGTTAAATTAAGCTTTTTCATTACATATTCCTTTAAATGTTCTGCTTTTACCGAAGCATGTAGCTTAGAAACATGGAATACCTTGAAACTGGGGACACTTCGAAGAGAATCATTAGCTTGATCGATACCGAAGATTCTTTTGTGTCGCCTATTATTATTATCACTCTTTTTGGGAATAACATCACCAACAGGAGAAGGTTTTTTAATATGTTTCCCTTTCTTACGAACTGTGACAAATTTATCAATCGGAGATTGATTTTTGTCAACGTTGGAAGGAATTGTAGAAGATGAATCTGAAATAACAGTGGAAGTCCCCGCTTCATGGCTAACGAAAGATTGCTCAGAAGATATTGAAATAATATTTTTAGTTTTTTTCTTAGTGTCTTTCCCTATATTACTCTTCTTATTTTTTAAAGTTACGTTTCTATCTCGCAATATTTTGGAATTGTTTTCACAACAATTTACAGTTTTCATAAGGGATCTCAGCTTGCTAAGTTGGCTCTGCAACGACGAAACGAGCTGAGATAGACCGTCAATTTGAACTTTCTAAAATTGCTCGCAAACACAATTCATTTTAATTGAAGAACTAAACTAATAAATTAATAAAAAGAGAAAAAATGCAAAAAGAAAAAAAAAATGTAAAAACTGGGATTCGAACACAGGACCTCACGGGCGTGAGTCGTACACGCTACCACTGCGCTATATGCTTGTATGAAAATCTATGCCCAGATAACTCGGTTAAGCCGAGTTGAAATGACTACTGGACCAAATGAAAACAAAGAACAAAGACCGCCCGAGCGGCAGGTAGAAAATGCAAACCACCAAAAACTTTTCAAACAAATTTATGATTATTCACTAAACCGATTCGCGAAACCACTTTTACCGATGAAGCGAACGAGTAAATGAATCATAAAATAATGAATTTAATATTAAATCTTATAAATTTAATGCAAATTATGAAATTTAATATTGTGCGAAAATTTTGCGTGTGTTTGTTTTGATAAACGTCAAAAGGAGTGACGTATCTCTTACCGTTTTTGAAATAATCGCAAAAAAAAACTAAAAAATGACCCCCTTCCCCCCTTTTTTTAAAGCTCGCGGACCCCCAATCGGTTGGGACTTTTAATGCCATAATCTGGGGACCATTCCCAACCATAATTCAAAAAAATTTCCGATGTAGGATTTTTGCCGACCAAATATGCCATTTTTCTTAGACTATCATGAACATTTTGGTTATCTTATTAAGAATGAACAACATGTGTTCTCCAAAAACAAATCCGTTGTCACCAACTTAGTTGAACTTGTTAACTTTGTATCAAAATCCTTAGATAAGCACTTTGGCGTGCATGTTACCTATCTATACTGACTTCGCAAAAGCATTTGACACCGCTAACCGAATCTTTCTTGATAAATTAATTGCACTGGGATTCCCTGTATTCCTTATTGTATGGCTCTTATCGTATCTTAACGCTCATCAGTTATTTTCCAAAATGTAAATTTTTCCGAATTTTATCCATCATCAGGTGTGCCACAAGGATCCATTTTAGGTTCCCTTCTGTTTATACCCTTCGCTCATAGAGTCAGCGAAGTATACATATATGATCAGCATAACATAGGGAGTCGATTGGGCGATGTCCGTCTGTCTGTCCGTCTGTCCGTCTGTTGCTACGCGTTTTACTCGGCCAATTTAAAAGCTATGAAGCTGAAATTTTGCAAAAATGCTTCTTTTTGCTGCAGGCAGTTTGTATGTTTGAATCGGTAAAATCGGACCATGGGGTCATGGGGCTGCCATACAAACCTAACCTCCCAATGGTTCTTCTATAAAAAAAACTATTTTATTTGTGCACTGATTTCAACCAAATTTCACACAAATGTGTTTCTATTGATAACACAAAACCTGTGTAAGAATATATCAAATCAGACCATCGGGTCATGGGGCTGCCATACAAACCAAACCCCCCAAATTAGATTCTTCTAAGAAAAACTTTTTTATTTGTGCACCGATTTCTACCAAGTTCCACACAACTGTATTTCTATTGATAACACACAGCATATGTGAGAATGGATCAAATCGGACCATGGGGTCACAGGGCTGCCATACAAACCCAACCCCCCAAATTAGGTTCTTCTGAGAAAAACTTTTTTATTTATTCACTAATTTCATCCAAATATCACACAAATGTGTTTCTATTTATAACACAAAACCTATGTATGAATGGATCAAATCGGACACTGGGGTCACGAGGCTGGCATACAAACCTAACCCCCCAAATTAGGTTCTTCTAAGAAAAACTTTTTTATTTAAGCACCGATTTCTACCAAGTTCTACACAAATGTATTTCTTTTGATGACACAAAACAAATGTAAGAATGGACCAAATCGGACCTTAGGGTCATGGGGCTGCCATACAAACCCAACCCCCCATATTGGTTCTTCTAAGAAACATTTCTTACACCAATTTCACAAAACCTTGAATTAATGCGTCTTAATCAAAGTAACAAAAAAGGTCAAAAGAAATGGGATCGAACTATGGGACCATGCTCCCGCATCCCCCAATAAAATTTTCTGAGTAAATATTTTTATTTGCCCACTTATTCCAACGAATCCCCACACAAATATGGTTTTGTTGACGCAACGGAACTCTTGTGAAGACGAAAGGAAAAGAATGGGAGGGGGGTTAAATACAAGTCGTAGGTACGCCCGATCAAACTTTTAGCCCGGAGGAGAGCGAAGGGTATCCAAATTTCGGCCACGCTCGAAATTAGCCTCGGTCTCGTTTTTACTTTTCTTAAACGATCAACCATCTTGTCTTAATGTCACTTTCTCTTTTACGCCGATGATACCAAACTATATTCAGCTGTCTCATCTATTTCTGATTGTATGGCTTTGCAATCCGATTTGGATTGCTTTATACGTCTTGGCGTATCGCAAACGAATCGGACATTATTATTCCCAAATATTCCGTGTATTGCTGTATTCATGAAAATAAACTCTCCAATGTGTTTCTACTTTTACGATTACAGATCTAGGAGTTATTTTTGATTGTAAGTTACGTTTTACTGATCACGTTTACGTTACGTTTCACTGATAATTAGCAAATCGTCGAAACTAGCTGGGTTCGTTTTACGGTGCTCCTCTAGCTTTCAGTTTATTAGAATTCGCCTCGGTAGTTTGGTCTCCTTGATCTTCTGTTTCTCGTGATGCATTAGAAAAAGTTCTGAGAAAGTTTTCTAGAACCTTATTGTTTAAATATAACTTGGCTTATAGGCCTTATCAAGATCGGCTTAATTTCCTAAATCTACCATCACTAAGCAAAAGAAGAGAGTAGTGATCAGTAAAACGTAATTTACAATCAAAAACAACCCCTAGATCTGTAACCGTAGAAACACATTGGAGGGGAAGGGAGTTTATTTGGTATTGAAAAATGAAAGGAGTAGATTTCAATGAATATACCAAAGCACTTAGAAATATTAAGATCCAACTCGTTTGAGATACACCCGGACGTAAAGCTATCCAAATCGGATTGCAAAGCTATACAATCAGAAATAGATGAAATAGCTGAAAATAGTTTGCTATCATCGGCGTAAAAGAGAGAGTGACAGTTAAGACAAGATGGTAGATCGTTTAAAAAAAGTAAAAAAAAGAAGGGGACCTAAAATAGATCCTTGTGGCACACCTGATGATGGACAAAATTCGGAAGAGGTTAAATTTTAAAAATTAGTTAGAGGTTAAATGTAAATAGTTAGTTGAGCGTTCGGACTATCAAGTTGGCTAACCATATTCAAAAAAGATCGAATAGGTATAAGTGTGGTATCAATTGGAAGGGAATGATTGCTCATTCTTTCGAATTGAGCTAACGAAAATTCAATTCATTAGTAATCGGTCAAACATTCGGTTCGAGTCCTGACTATGACCAACAGATGGTCAAGCGGACGTTTTCGTAGACTCGAATCAGAGTGTGTTTCAATTATAGCTTGAATTGTATTGTATGTAATGTTGTTAAAACGGTAGAAATAGTACTTATAAGTTTTCTTAGTTCAGGACCTCAAAATAGCAATTTGTATGTAAAAACACAATGAAATGAAGCACAACTTTTGTGTTAAGATCCGGGCCCCCTTTGAAATCCCGGCCCCGGGGGAAATCAAAATTTTTTATTATTACTTCAACGTATTATTATTATAACGTGTTTAGTGTTCCATAAGAACGTGATACCATTTTCGAACTGCAATAGAAAATTTAGCACTTCCTCAAATTTCAATTGTGTAATAGAAGCGTATCGATAGAACAGAAACACTACAGCACAGACCTTTACGTTCATCTACTTTTTCACATTGGATCTAGAATTTCGCACCGGCAAGCCCTACTGATGTAATCTAGAGGTGCTTCTAGAAAAATTAAATGTAAGCACTGATTGAAAATTTGTTGCCGGAATATTCGGTTCAAAAATGTAAAAATAATACAACTTCCAATGGCGAAATAAACAGTAGGTACATAGGATAATAAAGTTTTCTTCGGGAGCGTGGAAACCTAGTGCTAATGAATTTTTTAGCATCCTTTATTGTTTGAGTTTATCAACATTCTTTTTTCTAAGTTATAATTAGACGAAAGGTTTTATATAGCAGGGCGAAGAAGGTTTTGACCGTCTCTAGTTGTTCGCAATTTTATTGAATTTAGTGCGGATAACTCTCAATGCTCTAACCTGGATTATTTTTTTTATAGCTATTTCTTTTATAAACATTTTTAGAAATTCCCAAAATTGAAAGATATATAGTCTCATGCAGGAAATAAATCGAAAACAAATTTCAAGTACAAAAATCGTTTAATTCTAAATTTTTCGTAAATTTCATGATCAAATTTATTTAGAAAGGCGTTCGCAAGTGACAAATAGCTTACAAATACTTACATACTATAATGTAGAGGCCAGACCTATGGAATATCAAAAAGCACTATAAATTGAAATTTGTCAAAAACATGCTCAAAACTTCAAACGATCTTTTCAAATTTTTGCACAATGCATCTAAACATATCATTTTGGGATATCATGAAATTTAAAGTCGCTCCTACTTTCTTGACCGATATATAGTGCCAGACCTTTGTGCCAACAGAAGGGTTAACTGTAAAATATTTGACCAGCATTAGAGACTCGACCGATTTTCTTCTACAAGTTCCTACTAAACGAAATGGAAAAGGAAGTAGTGCGTACCAGAAAATAAAGCATATGTCCACAGTGTTTGTAATGAGGTTTTTGGGAATAAAATTAGGGAACAAATAAATTAGAGGATCAATCAAAACTTTTCTACGATTTTTTTAAGGCAATGTTTAACAGTCGGGATTTCAAGATATACTCAAATTTCCCGACGAGCTCTCGTCTTCGAAAATTTCCTTTTCTGGACATAAGACCATATGATTTATTTTAATACCTCTTTTGAGGTGCTACGGCCAGAAAAGCAGCGATGCTAGGTGTTTCGTGACTCCGAATAGTATGAGGACCACTGACCTCACCCAATATAAAGCTCTGATACTCCAATCATAGTAGTGAACATTTGTACGAAAATTGGAATACATACTGTAGATTCACTCACCGTAGAAAAAAAAAACACTCAGTTTTTTCGTATGCAAAATTGCTGTCTATTTTGCACCAAAATTTGCTAAAAAAAAACAGCTAATTTGAAGTGTAATAAATACAGAAATTGTTATTCTAAAATTCGATACATATTTGGCAACCGTAAAAGTAGGTATGTATAAGTAATCTTGCAAAATCATCCCGCCCTCCTCACCGAAAAGCTATCTACGCCACTGACAATGATACTTTTCGAAAAATTCAGGAAAGCAAGGATTTAACGTGTGAGTAGGCCAGAAGAGACTTTATATTATCGCGAACAGTCTCAGATAATATTTGCAGTGTAGGTACCCACAAATACGTTGATTTGTCTGTAACCCCCTGCATTTCATGAAGCTCTTCCAACTTCTTTTACATTGCGTGCATTTCCAATAAGTCCCTGTGAATCAAAACTTTCCCAAAACAACATTACACCCGAAATCGTCTAATTGACAATTATGTTAATCGGCCCCCATAAACTCGTGAGGTACATATTCCTTTGCGTGCGTGTTTAACACTACACAGGCGGGCAACAGGTTGTTAACTCCCCCGGCCGCCTCCACATGCTTCATTGCATGTCATAATAATAAATGAACACTGCGGGCTTGTAATTATATTGCTTGACAGGTACCTGACCAAAGTAGGATCTTCCAAGTTCGAAGTCGTTACCATAATACGATAGTACACAAATTAGCCCATCACACAAGCAGTTGCATCACTACTCTTGTATGCATATGAATTGGATACAGCTCGACACTATGTAATGACCTCCCAGCATGGAGCCGGGAGGGATTTAATTAATATTATTGTGTGTGGACATTCGATCAAGGTTTGAACTTAAAGCAAAAAAAAAACAGATCAAATTACGCCGGAAGCAAAATAGAATATTGAATGACACAGGGCACAGTGTTCCGGGCTTATTTTTAATGTGTTCAGGACGGGGCGGGCGTTTTTTGTTTGAGCTTATTTTGGCAGGAGTTTGAAATTTTGTTGTAATGAATAATAGAGGGTGTAATTAATAAATTCTTTTACAGTAATTGTATAAATGGGTTGAAATTGATTAATTTGTATACAATGCGTTTTCTGAGCATGATAGGAAATTCTAGTTTTAATTTATATTGGAAAATCAATTACTTAGGTTCGGTTAGCTTTCTGGTTAAACTCATTGCACAATAAATTAGTTTTTCTATAGAGACTTGCAACTTTCGATTGGGAATAGTAGGTACTACATGTAGTGCCGAAAGTCATCAGTTTAGTCCTTTACTTTAATTTCATTCGTGCATTCACTTCACCTCTTCATCACTTGAGGACTGAGATGCACACTCATCCTCGATTGCTTCTTCAAGTAAAAAAAACGAACCGTCCTTCCAGTTCCGTAGGTATATCTGCTGTTTACGTTTTTAATTAGCCTCCGTCAAGTTATTTGTATAAAAGCAAAAACAACACAAAAAAAATGATAATCGCATCCCTTGCCTGCGTGTAAACTTCGCATTTTATTCGTCTGTCTGTCTGGGGCACTTGGGCGCTTTCTTCTTGTACATTCGAGATGATGAAGTGGACGTCGTCCTCGTCGGTCGTCCCATTCAACGTTTAAGAGTGTCTATGATCCCGAAAAGCCGCACTTATTAAATGATAGAGCGCCACTAGAGGCTGTCATTTCTTGTTAATGTCGTTGTCGTCCGACAACAACGGCTCTATTATCTTTCACTCCCCAACGCATCAAGTACCTATATAGTGCGGGTGGTGGTTGTGGCGCCACCCTTACCGTAAAAATCACGTATAAAAACCGGCCGAAACGAACGGTATCATCCGCAAACAATGCTTTATTATGTCATATGGATTCGGTTTTTCTGTTGTGTCCTTACCGAACAGGGAACAGGACGACAATGACTCTCCTGTGTTGATCTCTCAACAGAAGGTTTTGGTGTTGTATTTTTGCACCCTTGCTTTGTTTCAGCTTTTAACTGTCATTAACATCCAATGGACTCTGTGTTCTCCACTTGTATACTCTCCATCATCCCCCACCCCCGAATCATGTATATTTATTCACACACACACACTCAACATGGTCACAAATTTATTTTATCAACAGAATAATCATTTCGTATGTTTTTTTTTATCAGTGTATGAGTATTTATTTGTTATTTTGATTTATTTTATTTTTGAAGGGTTTTTTTTTTTGTACGGGACGGTTATATGATATTGCTGGCATTTTCACAAAATGTTCGTTACGTATACGCGAATTACAAACATTCTCGTAACATGCTTGCTTGCTTGCTAAATGAAAAAAACAAAAAACAATAACACATGTGAAACCCGAGACTAATGAATGTTTTTTTGTCTCTCCCTCTGTTTGTATGTTTATTTAGGGTCCGATGGGATTGGATGGCCCCAAAGGTGATGCTGTAAGTATATTTTTGATATATTAAGGATGTTGTGGTACATTTAGCTTTAATGTCAATTCTTAATGCTGTAAGGTGAACCAATAGTGTTTTTAAGATTTTGATTTTTTAAACGATTTAAATTTATTAATAGTTGCTCATTAGGGACGCTCCTAAAGGCCAGAAAATTGCACTTTTTTGTTTTCACAAAAGTGGGGGTTCGAAAAGAAGAGGGATAACAGACCTACATTTTGCTGAAAAGTCCAGAGTCCTAGCAATCACCGTTTCAAAGATACAGCCGCCTAAAGATTGGGTAATAAATGCCCATTTTGTCCTCTCTAGGACGCTCCTAAAGGCCCGAAAATCTCACTTTGTGTTTTCATATGAACATTTTCGAAAGTGGGGGTTCGACAAGTCGATGAAGATGGACTCCAGACCCACACTCAGAAAAATTTCAATGGGAAATCCCATTAAACCAATCATTTTGTCCCATTATTTTTAGTCAATAGGAAAAATCAGATTACTTTAAAAATATTGAAACCATTACTTTCACTCGATATATATAATTATATGTGATTTGGGGATTACCCGAAGCAGACCACTACTATTTGGGTCCATTTTCATCCCCTTACAGTCATCAGTGATTTCCAGAAGTCGACTGATAATTATCGACTTCTTCCTTCATCACTGAGTCCCGTGTGATGAGTAGCATATCTTTGAAGCAAAGTTCCCTCATGGATTCCACACCGTTTGTGGATTTACCTAGTTCCTTAGCCTCCTACTACCTAGTGCTGGGCATTCACATATGTACAATGTGTGCTGCCGTCTCAGCCTCTTCCAGACATAGTCTACATACATCATCTTCCACGATTTTCATCTTAGATAGATGAGTTTTAAAATTACCATGCCCTGTTACTAAGGCAGTTATCCAACTTAAGCCGCTCCGTGTGTAACTGAGTACTTGTTTGGCTTTCCTCCCTAGTGGACTGGTAATTGCGTTACGAGCCTGTCTACAAGTGGATACGGTTCGCCATCGTTGCCGATGGATGGAATCAATCCAGCCATGTATCCTGGCTTCAATCATGCCGTTTCCCAAAGCAATTTTGGGTTCCGGTCCTTGGAACTTTTCTGCTGATCCCTCTTTTGCTAAGGTATCGGCAAGTTCATTCCCCAATGTACCTACGTGTCCTTTAACCCACATTAGCGTAACTTCGTTGATTGAAGCACACTTATTGAGCTTCTGGACACACTCCAGTACCAATTTTGAATTGATGTTGGATTGCTGCATGCGCTTGATCACCGATTGGTTGTCGAGTGCTATCAGAATTTTCTTCCCTAGTATCCCGCCTTCCAGAATATGATCCAGCGCGTGCAGCAGTCCAAGCATCTCCGCCTGATATACCGATACATACTCTCCTAGGCGAAGTGAGCATGCAAGGTTTAGCTCCTGGGAGTATATTCCAGCCCCCGCTCTTCCGTTCATGAGAGACCCATCAGTAAAAATAGCAACATCACGTGGATACTCCTCTTGTATCCTACCATCCTCTATGAGAGTGATGTGATGTCTTTCGACTACCCTACATCTTCTCATACCATCCAAAGGCATATGAGTCTCCCTGACATTATCACGAATAATATCAAGGATCCTCTTATGACCTCCGTTGCTACCAAAGTGATGCCAAGTGCCATCTCTTACCATTCTTATTGCTGTGAGCGCCGCACTTTGTTTTATAAACAGATCCAGTGGCGGTAATCCCAGTATAACCTCCATAGCATGTGTTGGCGAAGTTCTCATTGCACCACATATGCTTATACATGCTATGCGTTGAATCCCATCCAGCCGTTGCCTAGTAGTTTTCTGGCTTCCCTTGGGCCACCAGACCACTGCTGCATAGGATAGAACGGGCCTAACCATCATTGTATAGATCCAATGTGCCGCTTTTGGTGATATACCCCACCTACGTGCACACACTCTCTTACACTGATGCAAAATCCTCGCTGCTTTTTGTGTCTTTTCGTTAACATCAGAGTTCCAAGTAAGTTTGGGATCTATGGTTACCCCTAGGTACTTCACCTCCTTGCACTCTTTTATCTCCGAACCAAAAAGCAGCATGGGAGTGGTTTCTACATCTTTCCTTTTCAGAGTAAAGACTACAGTACTTGACTTACTTGCGTTTATAGTTAGCTCTTGTTCATTACACCATTCTTCAGTTGCTTTGAGAGCTTGCCTGATGCAACCTTGAATAGTGTCCATGAATTTGCCACTGACCATAATTGCTAAGTCATCAGCGTATCCTACTGTATGTACGCCCATCGAGTCCAGTTTCCAGAGAAGAGAGTCTACGGTGATGTTTCACAGTAGAGGCGAAAGTACCCCTCCTTGTGGTCAGCCCCTGACTACCCTTCCTCTTATTCTGGCACATCCATTACTGAGATTCACTGCCCTCCCACTAAGCATCGAATCGATCCATGTTATTATCAAGGACTCGATCTCCCGCTCAGCTAGGGCATTTCTTAGTTTGCTGTATGAGATCTTATCAAAAGCACCCTCTATGTCCATAAAGGTTGACATAGCGATACCGCTGTTGTTAATCTCTCTTTCTGCTACCCGCACTACTTCATGAAGAGCGGACTCAGTAGATCTACCTGCTCTGTAAGCATGTTGACATCTACTCAAAGGTCTATACATCAGCGAGGTATTCTCTAGATGGTCCACCAATACTCGCTCCATTGTCTTCAATAGAAAAGAGGTTAGGCTAACCGGCCTGAATGACTTCGCTTCCGTATAATCCTTTTTTCCCGGTTTTGGTAGAAAGACAACTTTGGTCTCTCTCCAAGACATTGGGATATATCCTGCCGATAAACAGGCAACGAATATGTTCCGGATCTTCTCCAGCAAAGCTGCTATGCTCCATTCTAGCAGTGCCGGAAATATTCCGTCCATTCCAGCCGTCTTATATGGCTTAAAAGTATTTATAGCATTCCTGACACCATTTGAAGTTATTATCCTCTCAGCTTCTTGTCGTCCGGTCGCCCCTACCAATTTACAGGTTTGAGTCCACGGATTATTTTTTTTTTTTTTTTTTTATGTCTTTCGGATTAGTCCCATTTTGAAAACGCTGTCTTTCGAAATCATCTTCTGTAATCTGCATACATCGGATGTATTTCTCATATTCGAGCAAAATTCCCTCCACGAATTCCTTTTACGTGTACGTAGAGTCTTCTTCAGCTCTCTCTTTTTATCCTTATATAGATCCCAAGAGCGAGGGGTCCTCTCTCTCATGTACCTATTAAACGCTTTCCTTGTCTCTTTCTTCATAGATCCTTTTCATCTATGAATGTAGCGGGACAAGCCAGTTTGAAAGAGTGAGTTATCGCAGAATTCATTTGTTCCACCGATCGCTCTATCTCAATCGTGTTATTAGGTATTTCCCCTGAAATTTCCTCGATTTGTTCCAATAAACACATTTCATACTTAGTACGGTCCGTATTCCTTGGCACTCTAATACGTTTGTTTTCGCTACTCGGTTTCGTGCCATACAGAATTTCAAACTGAATAGCCCTGTGATCAGACATGGTTAGTCTGTCCACCACTCTCCAGTTCTGAATTCTGTGCAGCATATTGACAGAGCTCAGGGTAATGTCTATCACCTCAGCCCTTCGCGCATCAACGAAGGTGGGAGCCACCCCTGTATTAGCTATTAACAAGTTGTATCTTTCAACAAATTCCAGCAGCTGCTGTCCTCTGATGTTGTCCTCGTGCTGCCCCACACAGTATTATGTGCGTTGGCATCACAGCCTAACATCAGACCTATACCTCTTTCTTTACAGTATTTTACCAGGTTCTCTACTTCCATTGAAGGAGGTGGTTCTGGTGAGTCGTAAGGGAGGTACGCCGACGCGATTATAAATGATCCTGCCCACTTCCAATCATTACTGCCGTAAGATCGGGCGAGCTTAGATGCGTCATTTGTACCGCATGTACACCATGCCGCACCAGGATACAAGTCCTTACCTTTCCACCCATCTGTACATAGTATAGATTGGCGGACTGTTGCGACAAACCCCTAATTTTGTTTTCCTTGGTAATCCAGGGTTCCTGTATCAATGCAATGTCGAGTTTTTCTTCCTCAAAGCATCTCATCATCATCGCTGATGCTGATATACAGTGATGAATATTCAACTGACACACATTCAGTGTTTGTTTGTGCGGGCCCACCTCCATCCCTGATAGATTCGCCCTTATAGGTTCCTCTACCCCCGCATTTTGAACGATATTGCGCTCACTGTGCATTCCTCTGGAATTTAACGACAGCTTGTTCAAGACCGCAGCTGAGTTTCCCCCTGCTTTCCTGATAGCCTCCGCGTCCTCCTTTGGACACCACACAGTAAGCGTCGTACCGCGCTCTTCCGCAGATCCAAAAAACTGTGTGCAAGTGACCCTCCATTTGGAAGTGTCTTTTACACAGGCATTCTGTTTCTGCAGCCGCCTGAGAATAACATCCTTGCTCTCGGTACAGCCGTGAGCAAGGATAATCAGTCTCGCCTCATTGCGCATGACTCGCAGACTATCCACACGCAGTCTGGCACCTTCCCATAAGTTGGTCAGGTTTTCCTGCATGCCGATAAGCCAGCTCTTGGTCGATTGATTCCTACACGTCAGTGAAATAAATCCATCAACCAATTCAGTCTTGCCTATGTCTCCGGCATCATCACTAAGGTCGTCCAGAGCACACAAAAGAGATGCTTTGAAAGCATTCAGGTGTGTGAGGACCCTCACGAGACGCGTCGGTAACACCCAGGATGAGATCACCTCCGGCAAACTGTGCGAAGGATTTCTTACCCTGGTTAGGCTTCTGCTTCCTGTCTGCCTGGATAACCTCTTTTACAAGAGGTCCTCTCGAGACAACAGGCACCCCACATCGAGCTCCCTCCTCCTTTCACTCGATAAATATCCCTTTGATTTAATAGTTGACTCATTTTAAAATAAACACATGGTCTAGTTATTTTCCAATCGGATATCCTGTTGAATTAATAGGATCAATCCTATTTAATAAAAAAAAAATCATTTCACGCGTAATCTGATCGAACTATATTTTTTTTAAAGTCCCATATTATTATACCATTCACGCTACGTAATTGTACATTTTTTTTTAAAAATCAAGATATTTGGCCAGGCCAAGTATTGAACATCCGATTTGCTAGTACTCTTTAAAACTTACCAAGTCACAGGAAGGCAGGCGAACGATCTCGGCTACGGAGCATTATGTTGGTTATCTTGCAAAATTCTATATGCTTGAAATTCAATTAAAACGCCTATCCCATTAATGCAATAGGACGCTAAGTAAAACAAATGGGATCCATCCTATTATTAATTAATCATATCAGTTGATGTTTATTTAATAAGACAAACTGATTAAAATATAATCTGATGCCCCATTGGATTTACGGGACCCATTTCATTCCATACAAAATATCTGAATAGGATTCGTCCAGTTATATTAATTATTGCATCTGTTTACTTTTGTGAAGAAATCTAGTAAATTGACATCCAATTAAAATAATGGTTCAAAAACTTTTAAATTTACGCGGCCCATTTTTCTGAGTGTACATTTTGCTGAAAAGTGCAGAGTCCTAGCTATCACCGTTTCGAAGATACATCCGCCTAAAGATGGGGTTATAAATGCCCATGTTGACCTCTCTAGGACGCTCCTAAAGGCCAGAAAATCGCACTTTGTGTTTTCATATGAAAATTTTCGAAAGTGGGGGCTCGAAAAGTCGTTGAAGAGGGACTCCAGACCTACATTTTGCTGAAAAGTCAAGAGTCTTAGCTATCACCGTTTCAAAGATACAGCCGCCTAAAGAAGGGGTAATAGTAGCTCATTTTTAACCCCGTACAACGCTCCTAAAGGCCAGAAAATCGCACTTTGTATTTCATATGAACATTTCCGAAAGCTGCCGGAAGTCCTTAGTGGACTACTTGAACACGCCCTATCTTTTTTAACAGAATGGGCCAACCTCAGTGGCGTGGGACTTAATCCAGCTAAAACAGAGCTTGTGCTCTTCACTAGGAGACATACTCTTCCTTCTATGACTTCTATTGAAGTATATTGCCGGAACGGGCTGGTTTTACAGCATGACTTAGTACGCACTTTCCTTCTCCCATGGGGTACTTATGTGAAGTTAGCCCGCATATATTCTCAAATTACGCTCGTAACTGTTTGTTGGTCGGCGGCTACGTTTGTTCTTGAATGTTCGTCAATTATTTTCGTTTGTTCGTCTCTAATTGTTTAATAATAGGAGTGTGAACTTAGCCCGCCATCTGTAACTACGAGTATGGTCGGATAAATATAAATTTGGTATCAATCGAAAGCCAGACATTTGTTCGTTGTTTTGTGCGTTTGTTCGTCCTGGAAACGCAAGGATTCAGGAGTAATTAAGGAAAAACAGAAAACGAGACACAAATCATTGCGTAGAATAAAGCGATTTCTGGTTACACTACTCTCCATTAGATGGCACTCAGTGTTTATTATATGTATGGTTTGTGTCTCATCTTCTGTTTTTTCTTTTAATTACACCTGAATCCTCGCGTTTCCAGGACGAAAAAACGCACAAAACAACGAACAAACGTCTGGTTTTCGATTGATACCAAATTTCTACCAATCCAACCATATTTATAGATGGCGGGCTAAGTGCACTCTTAGAATTTTAAAGTTGCTATTATTAAATAATTAAGGACGAACAAACGACAATAATTGACGAACAAACGGTTACGAGCGTAATTTGAGAATGTGCCGGCTAACTTCACATAAGTATGGATATCACAATGGACCAATCTTGTGGTCTAAGTGCGCTAGATGTCAATCTGGTGGCTCCTGCACCTAATCTAACCTAGTCCCGTACTCTGTGCCCTCCCTTTGAGAATTTTCTAAATACGCCACTGCTTCGATTGAATCCATTTTTATGAAATTTTGGGCAATGGTTTAATGCTGCGGTTGCTGTCATTCTAAGCTTCCCGGAAGTGGTTCCTTTCTACTCCTTGTTCCTTGAACTTAAGTAGCATATCAAATGTTTTGAGCAAAAGAAAAAAAAAAAAACATTCTAAAACATCAGAAAACTGACGCCCATTCGCATAAACCCTTCTGGCTAGTATCCTCCATACATTCTCAATTGGGTTGAGGTCATGGGTTCTGGCCGGCCAATCCAAAATCGGTGCTTCCTTTCTTTGAAACCATTCCTTAACCACCCTGGCAGTGTGAATGGCCGCGTTGTTTTGCTGGAAAATGATATTTGGTCCAATAATAATATGTTCTGCGGCATCAACTGTACAATATTTGATTGCAATATCGTAAATTACTGCGCCCGATGACGCCACCGTTGAGTCCTTTTTCCTTTTCTGGTATATAAACGAAGACTGCGACCTATGTCGCCACAATTTTTCCAAGCAAACAAAATTAATTAAAATCAACAACTTTATTTTAATTCGATCTTGGTATAACTAATATTGATGTGCACGCGGGAGAGGTTCGTAGCCAACTGTACTGATAACAACTGATAAGAAAAAAACGAGTAGATGTAATTTTTGCAATTCAATACGAAAACAAGTTTGAGCTGTATTCAAATTTACAGTGAAAACTCTTAATTTTGAACATCCTCCCCCGCCAATGAACAATAAAATTGTGAATGAATAATTAGTAATGAAATTGTATTAATTAATAGTAAATTGATTAAATCTGCCGAAGCGTTGTCTTTAAATGAGTAGCTTCCTTTGAATACATCTAGGCTTTCTAGCTTGCGCTTCTCTCAAGCTCTCGTTGAAAAATCCATTGTGGTGTTGAAATCCTCAGCAATATTAAATTCAATGTGAACATGGTTGAAGTCCTTAAGCGAGGAAACATAGGTAGGCCGGTAATAGAAGTCATTGGGCGTTCAGCAGGAGGAAGTTCTCACAACTATGTTGCCAGTTCCCCTCTACCTAGACCTAATGAACTACGACGATGAAGATGCGTAGATGTATGGTGAGATACATGGGAAGGATGAAAATGGATTTAGGAATTTGAGGAAAATACAAGAAGGGATAGTAATGGTAGTAGCTAGGTTGGTTGTGAGTTAGAGTGGCTAACTGGAAGTAATGCTATCTTTGTAATATTTCGTTGGAAGGTATTGCCATCTCTTTTAAGCGTAACTACTCGAACTAGATTATCTCTTCCTGGGTGTAGAGCAATAATTCTGGCTAAAGGCCATTTATAGGGAGGCGAGCGATCATCCTTGACTAAGCATATATCTCCTATTTTCGGACTTGGTTCCTGTGAAAGCCATTTTGGTCGCTGCTGCAATCTTGATAGATATTCCTTCGTCCATCTACTCCAGAACGACTGCGCTAGCTTTTGAGTCAGTTGCCATCGATCACGGTAACTAAGCTTATCGTTCAAACAGCACTTTTCCGGTACGTTTAGCAATGTGTCGCCAATTAAGAAATGGGCAGGTGTTATCGCTGTTGCATCCGTAGGATCGTCATGTAAGGGACCCAATGGCCTCGAGTTCAAGCAGGCCTCGATTTGTGACAATGTAGTAGAGAGCTCCTCGTAAGTAAGCACAACATTTCCAATAGTGCGGCGTAGATGTTGTTTTATCGATTTCACTCCTGCCTCCCAAAGGCCTCCGAAATGAGGCGAGGCAGGGGGGTTAAAATGCCATCTTATTCCTTGGTTCGCTAATTCTTCAAATGCGCGTCGATTCGCTATAACAGTTCTTTTCAGCTCCAAATCAGCTCCTACAAAATTGCTGCCGCAGTCACTATAAAGGTCGGTACATAAACCACGCCGGGATACGAAGCGTTTTAATGCGGCCAAGAATGCGGGTGTTGTCAAGTCGTTAACCACCTCGATATGGATCGCTTTAACGGCTAAGCAAATAAAGATACAGATGTATCCTTTAGAGATTCTGCCTCCACGTCCACGTCTGTCCTTTATGTCTATAGGACCGCAATAATCGACACCGACATGAGTGAAAGGCCGGGTGATATTAACGCGGGGAGCGGGCAATGTGCCCATTAGCTGCGATGATGTTTTTGCTTTAGTGCGAAAGCATTGTATGCATTTGAAAATACACTTTCGAACAAGATTACGAGCATCCATGATCCAAAATCTTTTACGTATTGTCGCCAGCATCAACTGAATTTCTCCGTGCATCGTTGCTTTGTGAGCTTGCTCAATTAACAGTTCGGAAAGCCTTGCCTCCTTAGGCAAAATTATTGGGTGCATTTCATCAAATGACATATTTGCGTATGATAGCCGTCCACCAACTCGCAAAAGGCCTTCTTGATCTATAAACGGGTTCAGATTACGCAGCTTACTGCTTCTACTTATTGACTTGTCACGTTGTAGCTTATGTATATCGTCAGCAAAATGCTTCCTTTGAGAATATGCAATCCAAAATTTCAAAGCTGCTTCTAACTCTCGACTTGTTAAGAAATGTGTCTCATCTAAACGTCTTGAAGCGATTTTTATGAAACGAAAGCAGTAAGCAGTAGTTCTAACCAAACGTGTCAAAGTGGAGAATCGCATAATAAGTGAGTCCAGCTCCGAAGCTTCAATTTGCAAATTATGACAAAGTAAATTAGCCTCTTTCTTAGCTTCCAATTGTGTGGGTGGAATGTCTTCTTGACGGGGCCAATGGCACGAGTTTTGGGCTAGAAAACGAGGTCCATTCCACCATATAGAACAATTCGACAAATGCTGAGGGTATATCCCCCGAGAAGCAACATCGGCGGGATTCATTCCTGATGGGACATACATCCAAGAAGCATTTGGGACTGCTTCTGTAATTTGTGCAGTACGATTTCCGACGAAAATATTCCATCGACTAGGATGGCCTTGAAGCCACGCCAAAACAATTCGAGAATCGGTCCATAAGCAAGTGCGTTCGATTTTCAGTTTTCCTTTCGATGATTCTGTGAACTGTTTTATCAACTTAGCAAGCAACAAGGCACCGCATAGTTCCAAACGGGGTATGGTGATAGTTCGAACTGGGGCAACTCTGGTTTTTGCCATAGCTAGGTTGACTTCTGAATTTCTTCCACGTGCGACGATGTAAATAACAGCGGCATAAGCATTTTGTGAGGCGTCGCAAAACCCATGAATTTCTACTACTTCACAGCTGTTAGTGTTGATACAACGCGGGATTCGAATTTCGTTGAGAGCTGCAAATTGACTTTGTAGTTTACTCCATTCTTCAGCTATTTCCTTATTTGGCAGTTCATCCCAATCGATGCCGTGAATCCAAAGATTTTGCATGATACACTTGGCCTTGACGATCACTGGGGCAATCCATCCTAATGGGTCATACAAACGTGCGATCTCCGATAAGATCATTCGCTTGGTGAAAATAGTGCCGTCGCATGCGAATCGAAAGTCATATGAAAATATATCCGCGATAGGATGCCATTGAATTCCAAGTGATTTGTATGATTTGTCTTGCTTCAAATCAAGAACATCTACTGACTCGATGTCTTCGATGGGAATGCCTTCTAATAATTTGGGCTCATTGACTACCCATTTGCGAAGATGAAATCCAGCGCTTTTCAATAGATCACACAGTTGCTTTTGCTTTTCTTTCGTCTCTCCAATAGTGTCACCTCCAGAAAGGACGTCCTCCACGTAGAAATCATTCAAAATAGTTTCTGCTGCCTTTGGATGTGATGATCTTCCGTCCTCGGCCAACTGATGTAATGCACGGATCGCCAAATATGGAGCACAGGTGAAACCAAACGTAACCGTATTGAGCCTATACTCTCGAACCTTCTCCTTTGAATCGGTACGCCAAAGAACTCGTTGATAATCTCGATCATCGGGATGCAGATTTATTTGGAAAAACATTTTTTCGATGTCAGCCACAAACGCATATTTGAAAAATCTCCAGTTAGAAAGAATCGAAACTATATCATTTTGTATAGGAGGTCCAGAAAACAACAATTCATTAATGGACTTACCCGACGATGTCTTTCGTGACGCATCGAAAACAACTCTTGTCTTGGTGGTGGTACTGTCTTTTCGAACTGCATGGTGCGGCAAATAATGAACAACTCGGTTGTTAACAATTTTCTTAGCTTCAACAGGACTTAGAAATCCGGAACGAATGTAGGTTTGTATGCATTCGACGTAATCTTGCTTCAAATCAGGATTTCTCTCAAATTTGTTTTCCAAATATTTCAAGCTGGCCTGTGCGGAGTAGCGAGAGTCTCCCAACTGGTTCATACTGTCGCTGTTTTTGAAGGGCAATCTTACCGTGAAACGTCCTGTTTCATCTCGAGAGTAGGTTTCCTTGAATATCTCTTCGCAACGTCTGTCATCAGCATTCATAAATTTCGCCTGTGCAGGCTCTTCGAGCTCCCAGAACTTCTTAAGTTGATGTTTAATATCGTCTTCTTCTCGAATCTCTATCTTCAGCGATTGAATGCTGTTGCTACAATTGTTATGCTCTACATTTCCTGAGAGTATCCAGCCAAGCTTCGTGTTTTGTAACAACACATCATTCAATAGATTAGTTCCACTTAACATGAGCTTTGCATAGATTTCAGCTCCAAAAATTGCGTCAATTGTTCCTGGAACATTATACAATGGATCTGCAAGTTTGATATTAGCTAATTGAGTATGTTCAAGTTTATCGAAACATTTACTTGGTATCAAATTCGTTAATCTGGGCAAGACGAAAACCTTTAATGACAATTCTTGCCCATCAAGCGTTCGAATGACAACTGTGGCGCGACCACGTACTTGGGACGTCTTCTTACCACCAACACCAGTTACAACAGCCTGACATACCTGCTTCTTCAATCCCAATCGTTGACTTGCTTCTTCTGTTATCAGCGATGCTTGTGATCCCTGATCTAGCAATGCTCGTAAAACGACTCGTCTGCCAGCATTATGAAATTCGACTAAAGCGGTAGGCAACAAAACGTTTCCAATGGTCGTTGTACTTAGCGAATTGATAGTTGGTTGTGTTGAAGATCCAATTTCAGTAGAAGAGCGAGAGATGTCGGGAACGTTATTCTTGTGTAACATCGTGTGATGCGCGCTGTTACATTTCAAACACCTGAACTTGCTTGGACAATTGGAGCCGGTATGTCCTTTGGCCAAACAGTTCAAACACAAATGGTTTTGCTTCACAATAGTGTAACGGTCCTTTTGATTAGCCGCGAAGAAACGAGGACAAGTTCTTAATGTATGCTTATCCTTACACGCGTAAGAATTCACTTGAGACTGACTGGCACTAATGTGATGCGAGTGAATTTTGGTGACGACACTTTGATGTGTAGCTTCTAGAGCTCTGAACCGTATGTGTAAGAAACTCTTTAGATCCGACAAACAGTAGATATTCTTTTTCGGAGCCTGTTGTTGTTCCCAAAGCTCACGAGAGTGCTTTGGCAGCCTTTGAACAACAAGGTAAACGACCAGTGAGTGAAATAAATTGTCTTCACCCGCCATGTTTTCTAGCAATTGTACAGCTTCCATCGACCTGTCCAAAAGATTTTTGATAGCCACTGACGATTCAGAGACACTATCTGTGACAACAAGCTTCTTAAACTGCCCATGCAATAAAGCTCCTCTATTGTCGTAACGTTGCAATAATGTATTCCATGCTATATCGTAGTTGCTGTCGATAACAAGATACGAACTCAATAAATTTTCAGGCTCACCTTTCAAACAAGTTTTGAGGTAGTGCATCTTCTCCACATTCGATAATGTTTCCTTATTATGCACCAGCGATACGAATAAATCCTTAAACGAAGTCCACTTGTTATAGTCGCCATCGAACTGTGGGAGTGAAATTCGAGGAAGCTTAACCTCTGAATCTCGATTACGAAGCGTGTTGTCCTGCCCGGGTCCACTAGGAATAGCCTCAGATGAAGTCTTTAATAATTCTTCCAATTCGGCATGAATCGTTATGTAGCACTCTTCAAATCTCGTCACTTCGGAGTTTTTAAAATACGGAACTTCAATCTCCTGCACATTACCACTTAAAGTAGCCAAAATATGCCCATGAGTCGAATGATAGCTCTCGTGTATTTTAACGAGTGTTTCCAAGTACCGTTTCAAATAACTGGTAGTTTTAGGAGTTGTCGATGATCTAAAACTGTGCGCCAACCGTTCCAATTGATCGGCTGCCAACCCTTGGGAAATTATTAACTTCTTCATCCTACCCGTACGAAATGGGAAAAAAGTGGGAAAACTGGGAAGGAAAATATGGGACTCACCAACAAATTTCCGAATTACCACAAATCCGGCTCGACCGACGGACCAAATGTACAATATTTGATTGCAATATCGTAAATTACTGCGCCCGATGACGCCACCGTTGAGTCCTTTTTCCTTTTCTGGTATATAAACGAAGACTGCGACCTATGTCGCCACAATTTTTCCAAGCAAACAAAATTAATTAAAATCAACAACTTTATTTTAATTCGATCTTGGTATAACTAATATTGATGTGCACGCGGGAGAGGTTCGTAGCCAACTGTACTGATAACAACTGATAAGAAAAAAACGAGTAGATGTAATTTTTGCAATTCAATACGAAAACAAGTTTGAGCTGTATTCAAATTTACAGTGAAAACTCTTAATTTTGAACATCAACCATCACATTTTACAGCAGATCGATGTATCGTTCAGAACTCATTCCACCATTTAACCCGGGAACACTAATGTGAGTCATTTTGACTCACATATAAAAGTTTTTCACTTGCCCTTGAAAAGGCCGTACGCACACCGCGTTGCGCTACTTACATATGTATTCCTCGAGAAACTAGTTTTGTACCGAATTTCATTGTTAGTAGTCGATTTCGTTTTCGTGGTGAGTAGATATAAGTGTTTTCCTGCAAGCCAGTGAGTCAGATTGGCTTACTGTCGATTCTGCAATTACAAAATAAGACAGAAGACAAACACATTTGGTGCTAAATGCAGTGTTCCTGTATGCGGTGAACATACAAAAAAATTATGTTTCCAGTGCAATCAATCGGAATCGTAAATTTATAGCATTATGATCATTCATTTGTTGATGCTGTTAAAATCACAGAGCTCTTTTTTATGGCTGTGAATGTCAATGATTTCTTATTTTTACTTTTGGTTAATAAAGAAATTTCTATGAATTAAATTATTCTTAATTGTTTTCCTTTGCTGCCTATGATTTTTATTCACGCTCTCCCATTTTATGTAGCGAAAATCTCATAGTGAGTCAAAATGACTCATGGTTAGTAACAAGCGCCTAAAATTAAGGTTAGTGTTCCCGGGTTAAAAACGCGATCGGGGTCCTGCCGAGCTTCGTGGAGAAGCCAGCCCAAACCATCACAATACCGCCACCGGAATGACGGCTCATTGCAATCTGCTTCTCCTTGCGTAAATCGTGCCAATAATACTGGCTCATTACTCCATCAGGCAGCGCCCGCTCTAAGGGGGAGGGGCAAGCCGGGCGGTCGCCCGGGGCGCAAAATTTTTGGGGCGGCTTTTTACCTAGCTAGAAAATATGTGAAAAACCGGAAGGAAAGATTTAATATCAATTTTCATTCTGTAGTAAACCGTAGACAGGCGAAAAAAATGCCGCCGTCAGGAAACAAATTGACACCCACAACAAGAATTTCACAACCGCTGAGGCCATTTTTTTTAAAGAGTATTTTATTTGGGAAAAGAAAACGCGTTAAAGCTTACTTAATTTATGAACTGGATCATTTGTTCGTCTCCCTAAATTGCGTTTTAAAGAGGCAAAGTCCTTGCTTAGCTTCGAAGAACCCACGATTGATACAAGGCGCTGAATTTTGGAGTCGTTAAATGCTAAAAAAAAGTAGAAGTAATTTTGTTACCACCCAGTCTTCTTCCAAAAAGAAAACTGGGACAATTCGCTCAGTTATCCAATAATAAACTACTAAAATTGTTGTTTATTCTATTGAATACCAGAGAAATTAATGAATCGCACATAGAAAAGTATTTAAAAAAATTCTACTGTGAGAAATTCCATGGCCAAAGGCACCATTTTAACTACTTTTTTTTCGGTAACTTTCATCCACCTTGCACAGCAGTTAATCTTCAATTCGCCCGATATCTTCGCAAATGCATAGAATTCAGAGGACAAATTTTGAGCTACATAAGTGGGCTTCAACAAGATGAAAGTCGCCGGACACAGTAACAGAGCCGCAATACAAGAACAGTTCCTCTTAATTTGTTTGCGGACATATTATTATCGGGATTTGGGTAGATTGCTCGATTTAAAAATGACTTTATTCTCCGAGAATTCTCGAGTTGACGCATTTATGAAAAACACACACAAAACCGTCCGTGAAAAGATTCGGCTAATTAAAGTTTATCTATACCAAAAATTGCCGAGCACTACTCCAAACGAGCACCATTCTTTGACACGCATTTTTCCAGACCAGAGTTTTTCAAAATTTATTTTTGTATTTTACTGGAAAAAAATCTGCTCGCTGTTACAACAATCAAGCAGTGGCGTAGATAGGAGGGGAGGGGATCTGGGGTCGGGACTATTTTCCCCGGTAGATGGAAAATCAAGCGCTTTCTAAAAATGTTTTTTTTTTTTAATCCTTTTTTCGTAATAATAGCAAATGATACAGTTTAAAGCACACTGTTTTCCAACAGGTGGTCAGTGAAAGACCGGTAAATGGTCCGCGAGATACTATGGGGACTACTTCTGAAAAAGAAGTATTTTTGGGACTAATTAAAATAATAGGCATGTGCTTTGAAAAATATTGTAGTATAGATAAAGTACTGAATAGTTTCATTGCTAGGTCGATCTGAAAATGCGAAGTTGCAGACCTTGAGTTAAGTTGCATAAAGCTCGGTGGCCTCAGTCTACATTGTTCCGATGTTTTCCGTCAAGCCGTGCATGTTTCTCGGATAATGTGACACTATTGTCTGTACCTAATTATTTTTACTTCTTGCGTTAATTGGCACAGTGGCAGCACAGTGTCCAAATATTGCGACAGTATCATATGAAGACAAACCATTTTAGTAATCAACCATCTCAATTCTTCGTTAAAACATTTAAAATTAATCCGGTGAAACCGCATCCATTGAATTATTATCTGACAAAGTTTGGCGCCTTAACTCTCTCGTTGATTTTTTGAGCGTGGTTCAACGAACTGTTGCGCGTGGTTCGGCCGAACTTGTTTTTGTGCGTGTTTCGACAAAGCCTATGTAGAGTCTGCTTAAAATTATTTCAATGCTCGGCACAGAGAAGGAATGTCTTGTTTTCTTCTGATATTTTCAACCATTTTTGTCATAAGTTGTCCATTTTGTTTTCGTTAAAAAAATAATAAAAGAGTCTAAAACATTGAAAAATAAAAATTGCTAAATTCCCTTCATTAAAAAATGTGGTGGTCCGTAGTGATTCATGGTCAAGCAAAGTGGTCCGCAGTCATTTACGAGTTGAGAACCACTGGTTCGAAGGAATGGTTAAAATTGTGAATGCGGTGAATGAATGACATATTCCTCCGATATTCATATTTTATTTAGGAAAAATCCCATATACTCGTAACTTCGTCAGCAGGCCGCAGCCTTTGACGATAAATGAAAATTGTTCATCTCATTTAGTCACAGTAATTCTGTTATCTCCGGAAAAAGAAGCAAATCTGGAGACAATCAATGGCAGCCAATAACGTATTGTTTTGTAAAATGTAAAGTCACCTTAATTTCCCTGGAGATTTTATGACGGATTCTTGGTTCAAGAGAGTTAGTCGAGCATATGTCACGATGTCACTAAGATATGTTGAACTATTTGCAATGGCTTGATTTCTCTCAACGTTGGTTTTTACTCCAGGCGTTTGGTAAAATCAGAGTGCATGCCAGGCACTGTCTGAGATTATTTTAGAAATCGGTAGGGGCTTAGTCCTAAAGCTTAAATTTAAGTTTGCACCACTTGGAAAATTTTCTAACGGTACTTATCAGGGTTTTTGTCTTGTTTGGGTTTTTTGTGTATATCTCCGCTTCTGATGGTTGGACTTTCAAAAGAAAGACACTAAATTGTTCGGTACAAAATTGCCCTAATCTTTTGTATACTGACTGTTCATCTCAAAGCAGTAGATAAAATGCTACAGCGTGTCAAAGTGGAAAAACCCGTTTTGTTCATCAGTTTTTTGCAAATAAGTCGATAACGGTGAATTTTCACTAAATAATTAATCATAGTTCACTTGTAGCTTATTGAATTCCCTACAATCCAGAAAAAAAATTAAATCGATACGATCATCCACAACCGACATATGCCCAAGAGAAAGTCGACTATCTGAGATAGCAATACATTCTACGGGTATGTACTAGGGATGTAAAAAACCAGCCCATAACCCGATTTTCATTTTTTTTCCGTTTTTTTTGCAAAGCCGGTCAGGTCAGACCGTCCAGTTTTAACCGGTCTCAAAGTACCGGTTTTCCGGTTAACCGAATCTTTTCATTGATTTGCTTAGAATTCTAGTAAAAACATGCATTCACACTCGTATTGCTATAGTTCGTATCGTATGCAAAATTAAATCAAAGCTACAAGGAGAAGTAATTTGACGAAGCGATGGTTCTACGAGTAATAGCAATAAGGAGAGTGTTCGAAAATATGTTTAAGGGCTGGAACTTGGAAACGAAATTTTTCATTGGGGACAAGTAATAGAACTGCATACGGAAAAATCAAGAAAATATAAAAAATTGTATAAATTTGGAAAGAATTTTTGTCCCGGTTTTAACCGGATGGACAAACAACCGTCCGGGTTAAAACCAGGAGGAGGAAAAAACCGAAAAAAAATGGTTAACCGTTCTGAAAGTACCGGTTTTCGGACTAACCGTCCGGTTTTTGATATCCCTATTATGTACCAACATTCAGTTGGGCTTTACTTGGCGGCCAGTTGTCTTTCGCTGCAGATAGAGAGAGATATATTCATTACGCGACACGCTTGCGAACAGTGGCTCCATTAGCGGTATTTTTTGTAAATGAAAGTATGAAACAGGAGGCATTGTTGGCCAATTAAAGAAAAAAGAAACGATTTGTTGATATACTGCAAAATTATTTAACGAATAATGGTTTCTTAGTATCCCAGGCTGTAGAGGATGCGGATACACAAATTGTTCAAACGGCTTTAGGCATGTCGTCCAGGTTTGACTCAATTTTCATCGTTAGAGAACACGTTGATCTGCTGGTTATATTGTCAGGTATTGGATATCATGTCTAGCGCGTCTATTTTAAAAAATGGAGCGAGGATCCGAAAATACAATTTTGTATTCATCAACAGGTTTAAAACACCAAACTCTTTCAGAGGATATACTTTTTCTTCACGCCTTCACAGGGTGTGATACGACTTCGGCCGTTTTTAGATATGGAAAAAGTAGGCTTCTCTCCTTTTTAAAGAAAAAGGAACATACTCACGTTTTACAATCGCTCGAGGTTTTTAAAGCAGAGTGCTCAGATGCAAACACAACACACAAACACACTGTGATGATTTCGGAAGAAATTATCCCTTCATACCTATTAAATATTATTTCGTGCTCTTGTAAAAAAAACTGTGGGATAGCATGTGGTTGTAAGAAGGCTGGACTCACATGTACCAATATCTGTAGAACGTGTTGTGGCAAAATATTCTCAAATGTCGCAGTCATAACCGAAGACATAAATGATGAAGATTGCTACGATGACATTTATGATATTCCACCGTTGATCCCCCTTCCACAACCAAGTAGATCTGTATATCATATTCAGGATTCTACTGAAGAAAATAATAAAAACGTACCCTCATCACTAAATAAACCATCCAAAATTAAAAGAAAGTAAGTTAGGTACTTTATCCCATTAGTGAACTGCCAGGTTTTTGGAAAACCTTACTTTATGGGGTGAACCTATTTCAATTTCCGCTACTGTATTACAAATATCGGGTGGGTAAAACGTCCCTTTCCGACGAGGAGGAAAGATTTTTGGAAAATTTAATGATGAAAAATGCTAACATAAAATGGTTACCGCAATCGCCTGTTCTGATGGCTTCAGACTTTTTTCCCTCAAAAAGAAGGTATACGTCAACAAACTACAGACTTTAACAGTGTTAAAATAGAATATTTGAGCAGAAATTGCGCAGATCACAGCGGTCGCACTCCAACTTGTTTTCCAAAATGTCGTGCAAAGACCCGAAGCTTCACCATCCTAACTGCATCTGCAACAAATTATACCTATAAGTATGTACGAGTATAACGCATAGTTACATCGGAATGCTCACTTTCTTTCGGGTATATCTCGGCTGCAGCTGATCGTATCGACTTAATTTTTTTTCTGGATTGTAGGGAATCCAATAAGGTACAAGTCCACTCTTAATAATTTTTGCGCGAAAAATCACCGTTATTGACTTATTTGCAAAAACCTGATTTGAAAAACTGTTTTTTCAACTTTGACACGCTGTAACATTTTACCTACTGCTTTATGGTGAACAATCGCTATGCCAAAGATGAAGAAAATTTTGTGGCCTTTTTTTGGAAATGCTACCATTGGGAGCGGAGATATACGCCGGAAACCCAAACAAGACAAAAACCTTCATAAGTACCGTTAGAAAATTTTTCAAGTGGTGCAAACTTAAATTTAAGCTTTATGACTAATACCCTTTCGATTTCTAAAAAAATCTCAGACAGTGCCTGGCATGCACTCTGAAGCCCGATTTCACGACCGATCGCCTGGAGTATTTAGCTATAATGTAAATATATAATTTTTCAACTCGCCAACATTTGTATCAAGAAATTTTTTGAAAGTGTTAAGACCAGTATACGCTAGCAGTTATCCAAATTCTAGCCAAGATAGTAACATAGCACAAGCTTTGGTATTTTTTTACGAAATGTGTTTAATTAAATAGTAAAGAACTAAATTAATATAAGTTATTATAAAAATACAAAATAGAAAAAAATATGACTATAAAGGAGAGGGAGGGGGTAATCCCATTTATTCCCTCTTATATATGCTGCGAACAAGAGCTGCCAAAATCACTCGATTCTATCTAATCTACTATAAATCTGTTTAGTATAGTACTGAAGGGGCGGCAAATTGTCCTCTTGCCCGGGGCGGCGTAAACGCTAGAGCGGGCGCTGCCATCAGGACCATCCAAATTAAAATTTTTTTCGTCGGTGAACAAAATTTTCTTCCCCTCTGTTGTCCAATGCATGTGATCTCTAGCAAATTCCATTCGTTTGGCTGTATGGTGCGCCATTCGTGGAGGTTTACATAACCGATCGGAGTATCGCAAGTGTTTCAAGATGCTCAAAATTTGTCGAATACGCCGAGTTATCAATGGGACATTTAGATTAGTCTTTATCTGGATTGAATTCATACTTGGCAGCCCGCTTTTCGTAAACTGGCTCAAACAGTCCGATCATTCACTTTATGACTCAGCCCATATTTACCTCTGTTTCTATAATTATTTCCTAAATTGACAAAATTATTCATAACATTTACGGAACGAAGGATTCTCCTCGCAATTTCCCGGTTACTCAGTGTCATTTCTTTGAATGCGTTAATTTACGCAATTTCTTCTGCAGATAAACGCTTTCTTCTTTCCATCTCCTAAAAAAGTCATTAATTGTAATGCAAGCGCCGCTTAATTGTCCCAATTAGAATCCAAACATTACCTTCTTTCGTTTTTGTCCCAAATTTATCAGAACTTCTATTTTTTATTAGATTCAAAAACTACAACACTTCACATGAACCTATTCTAATTTCCAGCTATTGGTTGGCTTCAAACGCTGAAGTTCAAATGAATTGATCGAACTGACGAGTAAATTCAATAGAACTGGAACTGGCATATGCCAAACACCACTATGGCAGTGTTGTGAAATGTTTACTTTAAGGTGGTTTGACTTGTGTTTGTTTGCTAAGTAATGGAAATAAATGCATTTATTGGAAGTCATTCAAGGTGAACCTATTCCAATTTCCACCACTGTATAATTCATTTAGCTAATTGCCTGTTTCAGATTTAGGGTAAATGGGCTGGGAACTATTTTCAGACTTAACGATCTAAATATCATCCTGACAGGCGGTTGGTTAATTTAGTTTCCATCAATTATCGTGCTTTTATTCTTATCACACTTTAATCACACTTACCTAACCACAATTTCAATCAACGTTTAACATGCTAAGTGGTTTGTATTAAAATTCGAAAATTAGTCTTTCTCCATACTATCCTACACGGGATAAAAAGCCATTATTGCCATATAGACGAATATTATTGGTTTGCCTTAAAATAACCTTTCAATTTAGATTGCAATTATTCTCTACATAAGTTCCTAAACAGCAACGTAGCTATATATTCCTGTTATGTACACCATCAACCATTTAATTTAATTAAAATAGCCTACGGGACATACTGACTGAAATTCAAAACTAATTGCAGGGCAAACCCGGTGACAAGGGTCAAAAAGGTGACGTTGGACATCCCGGCATCGATGTGTTCCAGACAGTCAAGGTAATTATCTCACTCCCTCGCAGAGTTTTGTGGACATTTTGAAATTGACAAAGTGACACAGTACTCAAGTACAGTCATTTTGTTGCTTTTTTTTCATTTTTCATTTCGCACTTTATGTTCAGTCAAATTTGCAATATTCTTTCTTACAATTTTCCACTTTACTGACTTCTATCCTTCCCTATACCTTTAGACTTTCCTTTTCAGGTTTCTGTCACTTATTTTATATGACACGCACGAAAAGAACGACCTTGCCTCACCTTCTCCAATTTCTTTTCCTTTTCCAAAACCATTCAATTTCTTTCCTTCCAATACACTTTTCATCAATTCGTTTTTTTCCTTTTAATGTCCGTTTATTATATACGCGTGTGGCGTGTCCTTTATGGATTTAATTGCTGTATCCGACGTTATTTTATTTTTCCTATTACCCCGCGTATGCCACAAAACTCACGTTCTTCTTTCATATTGGAAAAATTGAAAATGATATTAAATTGAAAACCTTGTATAGCAACGGAGCATATAATACGAAGAAAAATAAATAAATCCTTGAAATTCTCTAATGCTCGTCGTACACATATTTCCTCGTTTCTGTGTTTGTAATATTTTTTCCTGTTGTCCTTTCTGTTTATTTCTTATTTGATTGTGTTCACATCTAATGCTTTCCCACTTTGTGTGTGATTTTCCGGAAAGGGATTAAAGAGATCGGTGACGACGTTACGTGGCGGAACGCTAGGATACGCTGAGATTGTTGCTGTCAAGGTATGAGCGAATCAACGCCAATAACCGAGTCCTTGTGGTGCTCCGTGAACTTTTTTCAATTTGTCCGACCGACCGACCGACCGTGTCGCGTCAGGTAGAAAGAACGAACAAAATGAAAAGAGCGAATGAGCGCGCAGGGTTTTGGTTCGGTTTTGTAGAGTGTGTCCTTCATGTTGTGCTTTATGTAATTTGTTACTGTTGTTGTTTCTGTTGGGATTTTTCATTTTATATAAATAAGTTTGGTGAAATTGGTAACAGTAGTTAATTAGCTTTAGAGAGCTGTTGGCGTTTTGTCGTAAGTAATTTTGTAGCTTTTGTTCTTGTTGTGTGTATTGATTGATAATACGATCCAATTAAGGATGTCGATTTAAGGGATTTTTTTGTCAATATGTGTTTTAATTAGAAACTATTAGTTTGTCCTTTGTAGAAGTGTGGATTGAAACTATGTCAAGAACTGTGTTGTATTTGACTGGTTTGTATTATGCTAGTAAGTAAGTAAATTAAGACAGTTTTCGTTGTAGTTGTAAATTATTATAATTGTTTAATTGATTTTACTCTAATTACCAAAAGGACACTAAAAACTCAAATATCGTAGTTGCCATTCAGATCATTAGAGTTGGTATGACCGGGAAGACTGTATAGCCTTTCGCAGCCCATATCTTCTATTCTATCTAAAAAAGAAAGTATTTGAATTTGGGTTTGTTAGATTAGGCTCTGGCCAGAATAGCATAAACACTATTGAAACATTCAAAAAATGCACAATGAATTAAAATTCACAATAGGCTCTTTACACCTATTTCTTCAACATATGAGCGGATTTCAGCAAATTACTTCCACAGGATTGGTCTCTTTGCGTAAAGACATATGAAAAATTCACAGTGGGACACAATTATGCAGACAATTTTTTTTCTTATACTTCTTTCTGTCTTTCTTGGACGAATTCTGTAAGTTGCCCCCCTATGAGTGTACACAAGGATCCGGAATGACAGTATAACCATTAAAATACGCAGAAAATTCACAATGAGCACCAATTCACAATGTTTTTTTTTGCATACTTTTGTCTATATTTCTTTAACGACTTTTTTTTTTAAGATTTTCAATCTGAATTGGTCATCTCCGTAAATCTAAGATAATATTGAAACATGTAAACAAATTCACAATGAGCAAAGTTATAATTTTTTTTCGCTTATTTCTCCCAGTATTGCTTGAATTGACGAATTTCAGTAAATTGATTCCAGCGGATTGGTCTAACCCCAGATTAACTATTAAAATATTCACAATGAGCAAAGTTATGAAAACAGTAATTCTTCAAATACTTTTGTATATATCTCCTGAACAAAGCCGCGGATTTGAGTAAATATGCACCAACGAATTGAACTGCTCTTCGGATAGCGGAATAAGTATTAAAACATGCAGAAAATTCACAATGTACAAAATTATGAAGACAGTTTTTTTTACATAATTTGTATTTATCTCCTGAACGGATAAGAGGATGCCGGTAAATTTGGTACGCCGCGCCGCCGAGTTGATCGCTACTTAAAATAACAGAATTTTAAAATTTATAATGGGAAAACTGTTCAAAGCAGCTGTTTTTCTGATCTTTTGGTCACCATTTCGGAACGGTTTAGTGTATTTTGGTAAATTTACACCACCGGATTAGCCTGTATCTATCTAATAGCTACGTAAACACAACAAATTGAAAATGAGCAAATTTTGGAGGCAGCTATTTTGCGCACACTTTTGCCTATATCTTCTTATCGAATAAGTTTCTTCCAATAAATTTGCCCGACCGACAATACCCCAAAACACCAGAATAACTATTGAAATATGCATAAAATTCAAAATGATCATTTGGTCACTTTTCGTATGGATTGGAGTATTTTGTAAATTTTCTCCTTGAGTTTTTTTTTCACCTTAAATAGCTGACTAACTACAGAAACATGCAGACTCAGCTGAACGGAGCTCTTTTACTATCCCTTGGCCACTTTGATTGGATAAGGGGATTTTAGTAAATTTGCTGCAACGTATTTGTCTCTGTAAGGAATACGATTAGAAGATTGGGAAGAACATTATGATCAAACTGATTTTACCCATTTCTTTAAAAAAAACTGAGTCATGCTATTGCCGGAACCGCGGTCATTAAGGGGTTAATAATTTAATGATTTTTGTTTGAATTGACCTGCCTCGCAATTCACAATGAGCAGCATTCACAATGAGCAACATTCACAATGAGTTCCTTTTCACAGACTTCTGTCTGAATTGCTTGAACATATTAGCGGATTTTCGAAGATTTTCTCGAATATAGAAGAATAATTATTGAAAGCTTCAGAAAAAAATTCACAATGATCGGAATTATGTAGACAGTCTTTTTCATATATTTTTGTTCTGTATTTCTTGAACGAGTTGCGGGATTTCATAATAAATTGATTCAACCGGAATAACTCTATTGAAATATGCAAAACATTCACAATATGCAAAATTATAAAAACAGTTTTTTTCAAATGCTTTTGTCTATATCTCCTCAAGCAATTCGCTGATCTGAGGAAATTTGCACAACGGGATTGGACTCCATCTGGATGCATCAAATGGGAAAGTGAAACTAGGGGGCTTCGCCCCCTGCTCGCTACACTCGCCAACCCCCGCGGGCGAGGCTAATTTCGGGCGCGGCCGAAATTTGGATACCCTTCGTTCTCTTTGGGCTAAAAGTTTTTTCGGGCGTACCTATACCTATGACTTGTATTTAATCTCCACCTCATTCTTTTTCTTCCGTCTTGACAAAAGTTTTGGGCTTGGTTGAAATAAGTGGGCAAAAAAAAGTACTTACTCAATTTTATCGGGGTTGTGTACGTACGATTCCATTCGTTTTGAACTTTTTTTCTTGCTTTGGTAAAGACACATTTATTCAAGATTTTGTGAAATTGGTGCAAAAAATGTTTCTTAGAAGAACCAAAATGGGGGCTGGGTTTGTATGGCCAATTTATGACCCCATAGTCAGATTTGAGCAATTCTTAGATATATTTTGTGTCATCAAGAGAAACACATTTGTGTGAAATTTGGCTAAAATTAATGCACAATTAACAAAGTTTTTCTTAAAAGAAACTAATTTTGGGGGTTAGGTTTTTATGGCAGCCCCATGAATCAATTATCCGATTTGATCCATTCCATAGATATGTTTTGTGTCATGAAGAGAAACACATTTATGGGAAGTTTGGTTGAAATTGGTGCACAAATACAAACGTTTTTCTTAGAAGAACCTAATTTGGGGGGTTAGGTTTGTATGGCAGCCCCATGACCCCATTATCCAATTTGATCCATTCTTAGATATGTTTTGTGTCATCAAGAGAAACACATTTGTGTGAAATTTGGTTGAAATTGGTACACAAATAAAAAAGTTTTTCTTAGAAGAATTCAAATCGGGGGGCTAGGTTTGTATGGCAGCCCCATGACCCAGTGATTCAATTTGGGTGAATCAAACATACAAACAGCCTGCAACAATAATAAGCACGTGTGCAAAATTTCAGCTCCGTAGCTTTTATAGTGGCCGAGAAAAACGCACTGCAACAGACGGACACAAGTTTACCATCTACGGGTATACCGTCAGGGGAGCACCTAGCCTTTCGTCCTTATCTCCCGGTCCTTCGGACTGTTTGGACCTTCGGCGTTAACTGACAAGGTCGTTTTGTCCATCCGGCGAATGCACTCACCTTCAGGAACCCAACCCCGGGGTTGCATCACCAGCTCGATGACTCGGGTAACAACCTACAGCCACCACGAGGCCAACACCTTGATGGGCAAGGACCATGGTCTCCTGGGCACACCCGTCCCCAAGGTACACTATTCGCTAAAGACTTCTCTATAGCAGGTCTGATCCTCATTCGGCTTGGTTATGCTTCACGCAGAATTCAGATGTGCTCATCCCATGCTCGTTCGACCTGTGACTACTCGTCTGCTTAATGCAGGCTCGTAGTGCTGCTTTTCACATCCAGGCGGCCATTTTAGTTAACTAGTCAGCAATGCGATTCGGGCCGTGTGGTCATCAATCCACAAACTAGTTAGATATAGGCGTGTAGGTATTTTCTACCAAGGCCGTTATCCCTAACTAGCCTTTTCGAGGCTCGGGTTATGCGAAACCGCCAGGTCCGAAGCTCGCACGGTTAATCGAATGGTACCCCTCCCCACCAAGGAACCACCTTTATCGTGCTCGGCCTATAATATAACTTCCCTCCCGTAAATTATGGGAGGAGATCAGTCATGACAAGAGCTACTCGTACATAACTAGGGAGCACGGGAACGTTATCGCCCGAATGGTCTTCGTCTTTCTCGCTAAGTGCAGTCATTTTATTCAAATACGCAACACTTTCCATGGTTTCTTGAAAATTTCTACAATGGTAAAGTTTAATAAAAAGTTGTATGTGATGGATTTAAGCCCGTAGAGTTCTAAAGAAACTGGACATAATTTATCGTGCACACATGCAGGCCTAGTGATTTTTAGGAGTTTCGTGAATATCGCTATAACAGAAACAGATCCATAATAAATCCATAACAGATCCATAATAAATTTAAGGGCCAATGTTGATTTTGAATAAAACAGAAATTATTTAGGAAATTATTGTCATTTCTTTTTATTTTCATAATATTGGTATGGTTCAATTATGTATGGAACAAAACATGGGCCAAATGGCCGCCGGGACCTCGGCGGCACACCTCCATCCGATGCTCCAAATTGTTGATGACGCTGAGGCATACGCTGAATTGAGGTTATATGCCGTTAATGTGCCGAATTATCTCATCCTTTAGCTCTTGAATTGTTGCTTGCTTATCGATGTACCCCTTTTCTTTCAAATAACCCCAAAGAAAGAATTCCAACGCTGTCAAATCACATGATCTTGGCGGCCAATTGACATCGCCACCACGTGAGATAAACACGGCTATTGAATTTCTCGTGCAAAAGAACCATTGTTTCGTTGACTGTGTGGCAAGTGGGCCCATCCTGTTGGAACCACATATCGCCCAGATCAATATTCTCGATTTCTGGCCACAAGAAGTCCGTTATTTGGTCGATTATGTTGACCGAAAAAATCACGAAGTGCAGGGCCGGATTTCCTATATGGGCAACCTGGGCAGCTGCCCGGGGCGGCAGATTTTGATGGGCGGCAAATTTTTGAAGCTTTCTTTTGGTTTTAAATTCTATGAAAGATGGCCTTTGACTCAAGGAGCAGTTGACATAATTAGGAAAAAATGTTAATTGTTTTCTAAGCTATTCCAGTTAAATGACGCCTTAATCCAGGACGCCAAATGTTATGATACTTCGCCTTTAAATTTTTATCCTTTACGCAAAATTCTACTAAAAGCATTCATTCCGAAAGGGGTAATTTGGTTAGACCAGAAGTGACCTAGGTAGCATTGCGGCTTTACTTTGAACAAGGACATAGATGTCACTGTTCAATTTTACATCCGACAACGGAGCCTGCGTCCATGTGACCCAGGATATCTGTGTGGCATGATACACGGATTTTTGGTGAGGTGTGATACAACGGACCCGAGCAGCATAGGGAAGCCCTTAGTATTTTGTGCATTGATGACCACTCGGCCCGAGTCGCATTGCTGACTAGTATGCTGAAGCACCCTCATCCGGATGTGAAAAGCAGCACTACAAATCGCTTTAAGCTGATGGTTAAACGAATCTGGGGTATGCACGTCTGAATTCAGCGTGAGAGTTAACCTTTAAGGGGCTTGAGGGAAGATCGGTCACACCTGCTATTGGGAAGTCTTTAGCAAATAGTGTACTTCAGCGATGGGTTTGCCCAGGGGACCAAGGTACCTTCCTATCTCGAGATGACTGGAGGTTGTTACCCAAACTGGAGTTGCAGCCCGGAGTGGAGTTTCAGAAGGTGAGTGTATGCATCCTGATCCTGTAAAGAAAATGCCGTAAGTCAAAGCAGTCCGATGGATCGGCTGGAAAGAGTGTAATTGCTTAGGCACTCTCCTGACGGTATGGTTCCGTAGATGACTCTATATTTTCAATTTTATTGGAAGCCTCGAGCAGCTTTCGGGTGTAACAATCAAGTAACTTCTGAACTTACATCGGCGGCGAGCGATTTCACGAGCGTTCTAAAATACTCCCTTTTAAGTGTGTAAATCGCCTCCAACGAAGCAACTCATCGAATCACACTTTTTTTTATATTCCTGTTGATCCCGTGAAAAAAAAAACGTTTTAACTGAACCATTTGATAGGATCCTGTCATGGTTTTATTTTTAAAGAATTTAGATAGAGCTTAAGTAGTTTTTATTTTTTTTAAGGAAAATACCGTCTTCTCCTTGTCACACTCAATAAACAATGTAGGTCTTTGGCTGTATTGACGCACCTGAAGAGTTTTTGCTTGGTTTATAAGGAAAATTTTAATTTCTCCATCCCGCAAAAAATGCTTCACTTTTTACATTTTGGAATGTCTAGAAAAGTAACACGTCCATTCAGTTTTTTTCCACTTTAAATTGGATGCGAAGCAACAGTGACGTGAATTTTAGTAGTACTGTCACGTTGTCAGTGTGGAAAAATTAAAAATTCCACTTACAATAAATCGTTTAAGATTACAAAAAAAAAACAGCAAAGTGTATAAAAGCCATACCTAATGCCATTTGCTAAATAACATTCCGAGCTTGCATTTTGAAAAATTTTGTTAAATTTATTTTTTATCTCAAAAAATTTTAAAAAATTGCGAAATCGGAACTTAGGTTAATTACATTAGACAAAGGACATCTCAAAAATACTACGAGGTGTGACAATGAGAATGCTTTTAAATACTTTCTGAAAGGACCTCTGGATACGTCCGCAATCAGCAAAACATAGACATGGGTTACTGGAAAAAAATGAAATGTTCAAATCAGATACGTCCGTTAACGTTACCATATGTGTATGCAACTCCTACGACTTTCAAGCTAACTACAAGCAGAGGGCGGCCGTTTCCCTACTGCCCAGGGGCGGCATACAGGTTAAATCCGGCCCTGACGAAGTGCACGATATGCATTTTGATTTGAACGCCCATTTTCATAATAAGCCTAAATAACTTTAAGGCGTTGCTGGATTGTGTATCTTTCCATGGTTCAAATTGAGTTAGTCTGAAATTGAGAAATGTCAAATTAAATGCAGAAAAAAACTTGACGTTTAGGTATGGTTCATATTCAACATCGGCCCTTAAAATTTAACCACCCTACATAAAGCCAAAGGAACCCATTGATGCGTGCCCCCTGCACTGCTGGAGTCACGTATGGGTCATCAACCCATGAACTTGCACGAACTACGGTTTTACGGTTCAATTTCGTGAGGTTTTCAGAGCCGGACAGACTTGCGGGGCTGTCCCACAGGATCTGGGACGGTCGGAAATGTATGTACTTGACATCCGCTTCGATATGATACACCGCTTGCCAATCTCCGATCAGGGAGAAAATAGTGTCCAATTTCAGGTCATTCCAATTAACATTTTCCGTAGAAAAAGGGTTTTAGAACTTCTAGGCAGCCTACCGATTCCTTACGGAATTTTTTTCTTTCTAGTTTTCTTTTATGCGCTTAAAATATTGTGGAAGACCTAATAAAGGCTCTTGCTGTTTAATGTGCATCGAGGCCTTTTTTTTCTCTCAAAATACGTAAATTGGAATTAATTTTAGTTTTAGTAAAATATTTCCTCACTATTAAATGGGTGTTTATTTAAAAAAAAAATTGATTTCACTAACTCCATCATTCCTTTTCTATTTCTTTGTTTCATCTTCATTTTGGTAATTTTTCCTGGACTCATTATCTTCATTTCATTATACAATTTTGTATAATTGTGTTGCTTTAATTAATTTAATTTTGTATTAATATTTTTTGTTTTTAATTTTATTAACCTGACCATTAGGGACTACAAGCTGCAGGTGTTAATATATCAGCGGCAACCGTTATACAGCTTAAGGTAGGTGTTCTTAACAGCTTTGGGTAAATTTAAACATACATTTTCGGAAATATTTTTTTGTATGTCATAATTGCATGGGATTTTTGTATAGATATTAATCATGAGGGTTGCATGTTTTTCAAAATGTTTCTGACAATTTGACATAAATTTAAAATGTTTTTTTTCTATAATTTAGGGTGAACCGGGGGAACCAGGACCACCTGGTCCTCCGGGACCGCCAGGTGTTGGTGTACCGGGCGAGACGGGACCTGCCGGCGAAACTGGTCCACCGGGACCAGCAGGACCGCCTGGAGAACCGGGTCCTGCTGGACCACCGGGTAAAACTGGAGAACCTGGAATGAAGGTATATCAATTTACTAGATTTACATATTTAACAAGACACCCTTTTCACTACTATTCTTATCTCTCTGATTTATTGAAGTTACAATCAACAGTCATTCATAATAATATCTAAGCCAGACACTCCACTCTCTGATACAATCTGGGCCCAAAAATGAAATGAAACAAATGACCCCAGACATTGCTTATGACTTCAATTTGAAATCCAATTTGATCACTTCGTATACAGAGAGAGAGCAGCAAGCAAAACGACAGTCTATTTAATCATCTTCTGTTCAATGCGCCCCGTTCATACGTATCAGATGACCCGTTCTGGAATGTGTTCGAAAGGATCAAAGCGACGACGAACCCTTGAAAACATGTTACGACGGTTTCGTGTAATTTTTCATTCATAATATCGTTTCTATTATCTCAAACGACCATCCCTCTCACGTTCACCATTCATCCGTCGGCCAACCAAACCGATATACTCGTCTAAATACCAGTCGAAAAGAATCCCTTCCAAATGACTGAGCACACAATTCATTGAACATTCAATTTCGTATGTGACGAACATTTCATTTATCCCCTCGGTTGGTTTCGGCATGTTATCCAATTGTAATAAGTGGTCTATTGTGTGATGTTGTGTGTTTTGAAACCCTTTTGTGTTTTGGGCTCCATGGTGCAAAACACACAGACCCCGGTATGAAACGGCATAGAGCACCACAACAAACACCAACCAACCATCCAAATCCAAATAGAAAACCCAAAAGGCGACTTCTTTAGTTCGGTGTTGTGATACGGATACCACAAACTACATGTCAACTCACTTTCCTATAACACCCGCTTTTTCGGCGTTGCCCGAAGTGTAGTGTTGAGCGATAAGTTGATTCGTCCATTTGGAAAAAAAAGTTATGACCAAATCTCCCGGGAAGGGATTACGACGACAACAACGCAGTTTTTGTATGTGCAGCCCTCTATAAAAAAATCATCTTCAGAAAATCATTGCCGTCATATTATCCTGAGCTGAGACTAACTGCAGTCGAGATAGGTACACCAGCAGCACAATCTTTTGTCTCGCTGACTGCGTATAGTTCCAAAGATAAGTCGCTCTATTACCGGTCTTAAACCGAAATAAAAAATACTCTGAGGACTCTCAAATGACTTCGAGCATATATAGGAACCGGAAAGGGTGTCGCACCACAATAGAGACGAATAGACGAAAATCACTATCGACAATCAAACGAACATTAATCTCACTTTTATCGTTGTGCCTTTGTTTATTTATTTTTATTTTTTTTTTTATCTTTCCACAGGGTGACAAGGGAGATAAGGGCGATCGAGGGCTTACCACGACAATTAAGGGTGACGAATTTCCCACCGGTATAATTGAAGGACCACCAGGACCTCCTGGACCACCTGGTAATGTTTCGTTTTGTTTGTTTCCATAGATTTTAAGCCGTGTCGTAAACGCACATTATTTTTCACCTTTTATGTATTTTATATTGAGTGTGTGTCAGTGTGTCGTAAATTTTCAATAGGACACTATTGTTTTGGGGGTAATTTTTCAATTTTACGGTTATTCGAAATTGGGATATTTTAGGTACACCGAAGGTGATCATCATTGGAACAGTGGTGGACGGCTGTATAAGAATAATGTGTGGGCTGCTGATGAATATCTCAATTGTGTTTTCTTTTGTGGGTGTGATAAATTATGTGGGTCAGTGTGTATTTGAGGAAAAGGATCAAAACAGTATGCGTCAATAATAATTGGAGGATGAGAAATTAGTTTCGGGTCGTTAATGTCTTTATTATGGCGGTGGTTTTTATATTTTTTCTTATTTTAACATTTGAAACTATTTTTTTTTGTGTTAAGCAACCTTTTTGAATTTTGGTAGTAAATCTCAGTAATGTTGAACGGTTAGCTGAAGAAGATTAGCCGAAAATATGTCAAGGAATAAAACAGCCCATTATCTGGGCGATAGATAATAGAATAAGGGCTTAGTATGATTTTGGGTCTGATCCTATCTCTATAGACGCGGAAGGCTCTATCAGTCAAGTCATAACTTAGAACCTGTTGTAGTCTTTAGGACACTTTAATGGCACCAAATTAAAGATGTTCAAATCAGTATTGACAGATTTCAGTATTGACAGATTTCTCGTAAAAAAGGACTCTGGCAAGCTTAAGTAAAAACGAATACTGGATAAATCAGATAACACTAATTAACCCTATTTGGCCGCATTTTCGTTGCAGTCTCAGTCTAAGATCGAAAAGAATGCGCCAGTATCAAATGTCAACTCCAATGCTTTATTTTTAATTCACGTATATCAGACTCTATGAAAAAAGGAAGAAATGACATCAGTGGCGCAACCACGGGAGGGGCTAAGGGGGCTAAAGCCCCTCCCAGACCTAGAAGAGGAAGGAAGAGAAAAATTGCAAATAAAATATGAATCAATGCATTTCGTTGCAAATTACATAAAAATACGAGTATGTTCATAGCATATTCGCATATTCGTGGTTTGTGCAAATTTGAAACATTTTTATTTTATCTTTGCACAAATAAGACAATCGAGCAACTCTGAGGTGATTTTGGTAAAAAAAAGATCGTTCGACTTCGATACTATTTTTTTTTCATTGCAATTAAAATTATTGGGGGCTCTACGCTTCGAAGAAAATGTGTTTAGATCTATTGGTGTTCTCTTCTCAAATATGGGTGGCTTCATGTAATTGAATCAAAGCGTTGTATTCAGTTCTAGTCTTGTCAGTTCTCCTACTGTCTATCTATCTGGGAATCTAGGAAGATCAATTCTTCCTAGATAGGATATCCCAGGAGAATCATGGATGCTAAGAGAATTGAAATTTCGACAGCATCTATTTATGGGTCGGTTGTAGCCATAACCGGTTCGATGTTGATACAATTTTGAGCAGTAGGCATTCTTAAAAGACCTGTGCGTCAATTGTCAATTGATCGTCGAAAATTATTTTTCCAGATAGAAAATCAGCATTAGGTGCACCGCTAATAACATCAAAGGTAAAACATGCACTGAAAAGACTTCTTCTAGAGGAGAGTGTCATTAAATGTATGTATTGGTAAGAAGGGAGGTTACGAAAATCGGCACGATCATATAGATTTCTCAGTACAAAAAGGAGAAATTGTTTTTGAATTGATTCAAACCTGTTGCAGTGTATTTTATACTGTACTGTACTATAGGTACTGTACTGGGATCCAGATAACTCACGCATATTCCAGAATGGGGCACACGAGTGTGGTATATCAAGATTCAGAGACCCAAAGCTTCTGAAATTCTTTAGTTAGTTTTTTAATGAAGCCAAGCTGCTTATTAGCCGTGGACAGTGTTATATCATATTTACTCCAGGCGTTTGGTAAAATCAGAGTGCATGCCAGGCACTGTCTGAGATTATTTTAGGAGGATGCAGATTCACAAATTGTTCAAACGGCTTTATGCATGTCGTCCAAGTTTGACTCAATTTTCATCGTTGGAGAAAACGTTGATATGCTGGTTATATTGTCAGGTATTGGATATCATGTCTAGAACGTCTATTTTAAAAAATGGAGCGAGGATACAAAATTACAATTTTGTATTCATCAACATGTTTCAAACACCAAACTTTTTCAGAGCATATACTTTTTCTTCACGCCTTCACAGGGTGTGATAAGATTTCGGCCGTTTTTAGATATGGGAAAAGTAGGCTTCTCTCCTTTTTAAAGAAGAAGGAACATAGTCGCGTTTTACAATCGCTCCAGGCTTTAAAGCAGAGTGTTCAGATGCAAACACTATATGCACTATCAGAAAAATGTTTTGATTGCCTTGTACGGAGGTACACGTAACGACACGTCACTAAGCGATTTCCGCTTCAAACTTTTTGCTCGCGCAGGAACGAAAATTAAAGCGGATCTTGCTGCTTTGCCTCCCACCGAATCAGCCGCTGATCATCATTCCTTAAGAACGTACCACCAAATACAGACATGGCTATGGCTCGGCAATGTTTTAAAACCAGAAAACTTGCGCTGGAAGCGAACCCAGGTGGGATTGGAGCCTGTGATTGTGATGATTTCGGGAGAAATCATCCCTTCATACTTCCTAAATATTACTTCGTGCTCTTGTAATAAAAACTGTGGGACAGCATGTGGTTATAGGAAGGCCGGGCTCGCATTTACCAATGTCTGTAGAACTTGTTGTGGGAAAATATGCTCAAATGTCGCAGCCATAATGGAAGACATAAATGATGAAGATTGCTACGATGACATTTATGATATTCCAACTTTGGTCCCCCTTCCACAGCCAAGTAGATCTGTGTATATCATATTCTGGATTCTACTGAAGAAAATAATAAAAACATACCCTCATCACTATAAGCGCAACTCACCATCCTAACTGCATCTGCAACAAATTATACCTATGTATAAGTATGTATAACGCATAGTTACTTCGGAATGCTCACCTTCTTTCGGGTATATCTCGGCTGCGGCTGATCGTATCGAATTATTTTTTTTTCTGGATTGTGGGGAATCCAATAAGGTACAAGTCCATTCTTATTAATTTTTGCGCGAAAATTAACCGTTATCGACTTATTGGCAACAAACTGATTTGTAAAACTGTTTTTTCAACTTTGACAGGCTGTAACATTTTACCTACTGCTTTATAGTGAACACCGGCTATGCCAAAGATGAAGAAAATGTTGTACCAAACAATTCGTTGGCATTCTTTTGGAAATGCTACCATTAGGAGCGGAGATATACGCAGGAAACCCAAACAAGACAAAAACCTTCATAAGTACCGTTAGAAAATTTTTCAAATGGTGCAAACTTAAATTTAAGCTTTCTGACTAATACCCTATCGTTTTCTAAAATAATCTCAGACAGCGCCTGGCATGCACTCTGAAGCCCGATTTCACGACCGATCGCCTGAAGTAATTGTAAATTGAAGCATAGTTTGTTGCCTAAGACTATACATATAGATCTTTCATATGGTCAACTCGACTCAGTTCATCGTTATGCAGTTGGTAAAAATGGGTTATAATTTCGCTCTTACGGGAGAAGCTTATTACGTGGCACTTATTTACGTTAAGGAATAAATAAATTTGTATAATTTTTCAATTAGAATTTTATGGTCCACTCAAACTCTAACTAAAGTCAGTTTGTACTGCATCAACTTGATTCCACTCGAGAACTTCGGAAGGATATGAGGTTGGTTGTAGTCGATCTGCCTTTGCGAAATCCATTGTTGGGAACAAGAATTCTATTCTATAAATGTACGAGATCGTGGAAGTCTGTGACAATCAGGAACATGACAAAGTCAAATTATTTCCTATCGTCTCGAAGCGTCCAATTTCATCGAATATAATGTCTAAGTTTGCGTTCTGTCTCTATTTTATAAAAGCACCGATTGCAATGCTGAAAGTGATTTAAAAGTATATTTTCATAAAACCATGAAGAGCTTGCTGCTAACGATTATAACATTACACTCAACTTTCCACGACGTAATGCTAAGCTATGAAACATTTACATAAAAAATAAGAGGGAATGTACCACTACGGTATAGCGTTATCCATTACTGGATAAATTCACTATTGTCCATATTGTGGCATAGATCAAATCAATGGTTTTAGCCCCCTCCAAGGCAAAATCCTGATGGCGCCACTGAATAACATATTACTGAGAGTGGAGTTGCTCAGATTTCAGCTAGCCAACCGAATATGTGAAAAATGAATGAGAACCGACGAAATTCAGATAAAGACCGAGATCTCAGGACGGCCTGTATATTTATTTGGATATCTTTTTCGTAACTTAAATACTCAGCACGTTGCGACGATTCCATACTCGTCTTTCATAATTTCAACTCAGTAAAAAAAATGCGTTGCATATGATTCAGACAGTAGCGCAACCACGGGAGGGGCTAAGGGAGCTAAAGCTCCTCCTATAGGTATACCCGAAATCGAAACACTGCACCATAAATAGGTAGAATAAATCAAAAATTAATTTCATTAAAATAAAACAACACGCGTTTTAGAATGTAAAGTACGTGTATTAATACCCACAAAAAAAACACAAAATGTATGGGAAATTTATTAAATATATAAAAAAAAATCGGATTTTTTGTGGACTCGAAACCTTGTCCAGTCCAATCAACCTGTCACTCAATCGACTCAGCTATGTTGGCTCTTATCGAGGTAAATACCTTTAGCAATATCATCACCCGGTCTTTTGGTCGTACATTTCGATTGTGATAATTGCTGTACATGACAGCCGAAGCACAGAACAGTATGGATAGGAGCAGAAGGGCAATTGTGAAAGCTCTTCACTTTCTTTTAATTTGTATTCCTTTACAAAGATAAGTCTCTTACTTTTTCCCTATATTAGATATGTTATGTTATTTTTTCACTGTTGTTTAATTTGTACTTATGTATTGTACGTATTTTTGTAAGTCAAAAACACCAAAGACGTTACGTGGACTTTATAATTTCAATATTTTACTCAATCTATATTTCCAATACAAGTTCAAAAACATTCAATTATTCAATTGCATTCAACCACAGAACGTACGTATACGTCCGTTCCCGTCACACAGTGTTTCGAGCACACAAAATCATTCCTCCGTTGCCCCTTTCCTCGTCTCCATTCGTAAAGCTCTTCGTCTCTTTTTTGCACTCAAAGTATATATTATATTGTTACATTTTTTCTCTCGTCTTTTCTAGACGTTCCAGTGGGTTCGATAGATTTTCGCGTACACGATAATGAATAACACTCGCTTTACTGTAACACTATTTATTACAACACACACGGATATATAGATGATTACAATTTCACTAGTTATTGATCCGACATAATCGACGAGTAAAACTACATTGATTGTCTGACTCTAGTCGACGCACTTATATACCCATTTTCACTGTTCCGGAAACTTCGGTGATACACTTTCCAGCAACGGCCAGCAAGTCGTCTCGCTAGTGACACTAGCGACATCTGGTGCCAAGTACGGCAATACCATTTGGGTCGACGTATAGACTCCTTCAATCTCCTCCGTATCGTTGCATCGACAGGGTGTTAGTCGATCCACATGTATGATTTTCAGTTTCGCTCTCGGCTTCCTCGCGGGTCCTTTAACAGCTGCACAACTCGTACACCGGTGGCACCACTCTTCAACGTCACTTCGAACATGCAGCCAGTAGAATCGTTCACGCATTTTCGCCAAGGTTTTGTTGACGCCAATATGCCCTCCCGATGTTCCCTCGTGCACTTCTGGCAGCACTTCGTCGATCTTGCTCCGTGGAAGTATCAGCTGCATTATACACGACGTTCCATTCGCTGATTCCCATTTCCGTTTCAGTATGCCATCCTCAACGTGAAGAGAATTCCACTGAGTCCAATAGCTTTTCGTGGTTGACCCAAACGATGTTACCTCGTTCCAACTGGGTCTTTCTCCGGACTCCTTCCACACGAGTATCGAACCGATATCCTCGTCATTCAGCTGCGCTTTGCGAATTTCCTCCGGATTCCATCTTTCCATAGGCAACATGGTCAGCCTTCATATATCCGCTGCTACCTTCTGTTCCGATTGAGCGCATATTGCTTTCGTCCAAAATAACATGGACCCCGATTTCCACAATCAACTCGTGAACTTCCACAAGCCAACCTCTGCTCTTCGAAATTGGCTTTTACATGTTTCCCGACTCACAGATAACGGGAGCAGATTGCGCAACGATGGGAGCCCATGGACGTACGTTAAGACATACACTACACATACCCTCTTTAAAAATTAGTTTATTAAAACATTATAATGCCTGTATAGTTGCCTCAGGTGTATACAAATCCATGGATTATTTTATTTGGAACCACAGAAACAACAAATTTTTACAGACTGCCTCCGGTATACGTTACCGTTAAGGAGATTTTCACGAAAACAACCAAAAAATACCGAAGTCGTAAGGTCTAGAACCTCATAGCGCCCTTGGTACTGCACGTATCGATCTGAAATTCAAGCATTTAATTAAACGTTGTAAAAACTTCAAATTCGCCATATCGCAGTTTTCGGTGCACATTACCGTTATAGAGATATTCACTAAAAACTGCTTATTTGGATGTTTGCACCTTCATAACTTCCCTAGGGGAGCTCCCATCGTTGGGGACTTTTGATATCACACTAACAGCCACACGAGCTACAAATTTGCATCAGATGGGTTCCCTCTAGAGGTTCCCGTTATCAAAAAATTTCCGACAAACGGTTTTTTGTTTAGTTTTTATCCCTAATAGCTTCCTTGGGGGTGTTCGCATAGATGAGTTGTTTTGGCATTTGAATTTGAAGTTACAGAAGCAACAAATTGTTACAGGCTTCCCTCCCCAATGCGTTTCCGTTATTAAGAAATTCACGAAAATAACGAAAAAAACAGTTATTGTACGGTTCGCGCCCTCATAGCGTCCTTAGTATTGCACGCATCAATCTGAAATTCAGATATTTAATTAAGCGTTATATAAGCAACAAATTTGCCGTATGACAGTTTTCGGTGCACGTTACCGTTATAGAGATATTCCCAATAACTGCATTTTTTTTATGTTTGGACCCTCATAACTTCCATAGGGTGTCTTCCGTCGTTGGGGACTTTTGTCCCCTTACTAACAGCTACAGGAGCTACAAATTTATCTCAGATTGGTTCTCTCAAGAGATTACCGTAATTCAAAAATTTCCGAGAAGCGGTTTTTTGTTTAATTTTGACCCCTCATAGCTTCCTTGGGGGTCCCCGTATAGATGAGCCGTTTTGGAATTTTAAGTTGAGGTTACAGAAGCAACATATTGTTACAGGCCTCCCTCCCGAATACGTTCCCGTTATGAAGAAATTCACGAGAAACCGAAAAATACCGTTATTGTACGGTTTGGACCTTCATATCGCCCTTAGTGTTGCACGCATCGATCTGAAATTCGGATATTTAGTTAAGCGTTGTATAAGCTACAAATTCGCTAAATACGTTACCGTTATAGAGATATTCCCCAAAAACTGCTTAATTGAATGTTTGGACCCTCATAGCTTCGTAAGAGGGGCTCCCATCTTTGGGCACTTTCGGCGTCTTAGTGACAGCCATAGGAGGTACGAATTTCTACTAGAAGACCATAGAGCCCACTACCCCGTCTTAGCGCCATTCACGAAAAACACCAAAAAAAGCACCTTTTTTTAGGTTTGAACCCCCATAGCGCTCTTGAGGCTGCATGTATTGATATGAAACTTGTCTGCTTTCTTCAAAACTCCATAGACTACAAATTTTCAATACAAAAGTTTTTAGTGCGAGTTACCGTTATAGAGATTTTCGTGAAATATGTTAAAAGTACCGTTAGACTTCCTGGCACCGTTAGGAGTGCCCGAACGTGTTCAGAATTTCCATCGTTTATTGAAAAAGCATAAGAGCTTCAAATCTGCCATACACCACTTTTTTGTATTTGCTACCGTTATCGAGATATAGTCAGAAAAATCTGTTTTCGAGGGTTTTTGACCCTCTGTAGCACCGCTAGCGGCACTCGTAGAGACGGGGACTTTTAGGGTCTTGTTTGGGACCTCGAAAGGAAGGCTCGCGTAAAAATCCAGCTTTCCCCTAATTTTTCCAAAGTTTGGCCAAATTTTTGTTCAAATTTCCTGGCGTATAAGTTTTCTACCAAATTTTTAATTTTCATCAAACAAAATGTTCACTATCCAACAATAATTCGACCATTCGACTGAATATGGCTAACGACCTGAAGTTTGGTCAAAAGCTAATTGTCTTACAAATATGCAGCTGTTTCGGGAAAAATTGAAAAAGTTGACCGAATTGAAACTGTTCCCTTACCTCCCCTAAGAAAGTTTTCGACTTTTTGTTTCCTTATAGGATATAGGGTAAATAAATAATCGTGCGTACGTACAACAGACAGGTTTCGTTCAGTAGTCGTTTTTTTCGGCTTCGAGTTGAATGTGCTGTTTGGTATTGCACCTAGTACCGATAGCAAGGTAATTGCCACATATAAAAAGACTGGACAACTTTAAGACACATTATCCTTAATTTATTCGTTATTAATTATAAGATTTTAAAAACTCCTTTTAGTAAATTTATGTTTCTTGATATTTTGCTATAATAACAACGGAAATATCTTTTATATAGGACCCATGGGACCTCCCGGCGAACGAGGAGAAATAGGACCAATCGGACCACCTGGACCACAAGGCGAGAAAGGACCACGAGGAAAGCGGGGGAAACGGGTAAGTAGTTAGTCATAGAAAAACATTTTTTTACATTTTTTCCAATCACCTCACGCACATTTTAGTGCATGCTCTGTAGTAACAAAACATTCATTTTGCTCGTATGTAATTGATTTATTTGCATGGTTTAATATTAGTTGTAAATTTATTAAAAATAAAGTTTGCTAGACAGTTGCCTGGTTTGGGGTAGATCGCCTGTGGTCTCTGAAAATGAGTCCGAGTCAGCTAAGCTTAAGTTGATGCAATATGCGAAGAGATATAGAGAGAGAGAGAGAGAGAAAGGTCGCTCAATTGGGTCTAGTACTCACATAATAAAACATAATAGATTGGTTGAATCATATTCATTCCTGCTGTGTGTTGGTTTTCGTTTATTTTGCTTATTATTTCAGTTTTAGGAGCAAATTTGAGCATAGCAAATCTTTGATTATGATTTTCAATAAGCACCTGAAGTCCATACCCGCTAAACTGCCCTTAATTCCTAATTTTTCAATCAGATAAAGCTTCAACTTGGCTTTACTAGTAGCATAGAGCCGTATTCACAGGCTCTATGCTAATAGTAAAGCCTTGGAAAGTTCTGCAAGTTGACCATCTTTTTGTCAGCTTTCTTAGTCGGGAAGGAGTAAGACGTTCGTCAGTCCCATGTTTCAAATTTCGGGTTCCTATCAAGTTCTTTCAAGGGCAGTGCCCTACTTATTTTTCAGCTTTTCTTTTTTTGTGCTTTGTACTGTAAAGCTCGCAGAGTTCATTCGGCGTTGCTATGTCATTTCTCATTATAAGTTTCCTCTTTCTATCTCGATGCCAGCTATTTGTATCATCAAACGAATTTAATCAGCTTTCCACAAATGCATGTCCGGATTATAAATTGCATGAAAATTTGATACAAGGATGCATTAAAATTGTATAACGATGCTCTTTGCTTATACCATTGCATGTCAAACTTATATAAACCTCTTTAAGCGCAAGTTGCACGAAATGTCCTCTGTCAGATTTAAGTTTTAACTAAAGCAAACATCGCATAATCCGATAATCTTCCCCGAACTAATAAGTTATATAGTTACGTCACCGCGCGGGGTTCACTCGTCCGCTTTTCACGAGAAAAGGATTAAGATGGCCGCACACATTTAAAGTGAAACAAAAGTGGCTCTTGGCTCTCCTCATGATGGTAATGGTGATGGTGGAGCTCCAACTACACCATCGCAAATAGTCTCGAGAACATTATGGGTCATTTAACTGAGGAGTACCCTACGACTCCTCGTCGTCCTGCTGCAAAGCAAAGCATCCATCCTTCGTTGCATCAGACTAGGATGCATTTCACCGACCAAATGTGCACTTATGTTCGTCGAAAATGAGCTCACTCAGAAACGGGTGCACACAAATGTTATATAACCGACACGAATATGCTGTGCGATATTAGTGTAAATTGAAGCATAGGTAAGTAAGTCGAAGAACCTCCATCAGGTGAGAGAGCACCAACTGAAATTGAAGTCAGTCAGCCGGGTTCTTCATACAGCGGAGCTAGCTGAGAAAAGCTGCCAAGGCAGTCGTTCGTTGGTAAAGCCAAATTATCCGGAAACGTCGTCGTGCGGTTTAGTGGGAACATTCAAGGCAAATTTAGCCCATTTTGAGACGACGACGAGGACGAAAAGGATATGAGAGAGTGTACGGCATAAAGGATGGCTTCCCGTTAATGTGGGGCGAAAAAAAGTGGAAAAACAAAAACAGCTTATAAAAAACTATGACTGCATCACAGTCACACGTTGAATGAGCGCACTGGAGCACTTAAGTGTCCGACAGTTTTGTTGTTCGTGTGCAATACGGTGGAGAGAAAAAACTTCGTTAAAACCATCCTGAAGGTACGTTACGGATTATAAGGATATGTCGGTACGGGTATATTCGCGTATGCTGACGAATTAACCTATAACGAGACAAATAAGAGGATACGACAGCCAGGAAGGAAAAGATGGAGAAACCATGGAAATTAAACCTGCGGGAAGTACCTACTCTTGGCAGTGTGGTAGTGTTGCTTTGTTGTGGTCGAAACAATGTTTCTTTGGTCGTCCTTGCAGTTTTTACGGGATATAACGTAGTGTGATTGTCGTTTGTTGGTGTCCTAATTGTCCTAATTTTTTTACATTTTTTTTTGTGTGGCAAAAATAGTTTTTAGCTTTTTTTTTTGGTTACACCTCAATCCGTAGACGCTTCTTTTACCACAATAATCGTAACGTAGCGGTAACACTTAACACACGTTTTCACCCTTATATGTGTAAGTATCACTTTTCCGTTGGCTTTATTCACATTATTTTAATTTTTAACCTTTTTTTTATGGCTTGGATAGAGCACTTGAGCGCACACAATGTGTCGTCAGAAGGATGAACGTTGTATTCCTCTTCCCTATACTCTCACGATACAGCCTAATGGGATTTGTGACCTAATTAACATTTTATGTTGCCTACACGGCAATTTATTTTGCACTAAAGAAAATGCGGACAATGGAGGTACACCCCGTGGGGAGCCTTCGCGACGCTCTCAGCGGGAACCTATATCGCGTATACCTATGTACGTATTGGGGGTATGTATAGGTAGTTGGTAAAACACAGTCGCGGGTGCGGGATAGCCGAATCCCTAACGATTGAATGTATGTAATTAAAACGTGTCTAGACTATCCAAGATCCTTTGAAGACGCGAAGACACACAAAACGCCTCCTGCTTGCTTACCTTGGTTACTATGAGTGCTGACAGTTTTTCGCCGAAATTCCTTAGAGGGAAAGAACGGCGCGGTGCTCGAGGTGCAAATTAAAACGACGAATATAATTCGTCCTTGTTTTGTGTAGTATGTGTGTGTTCTGCGTGCGTTGTATGCTTTTGTGTCGCGGAAGTAAATGAACCATTTGAAGGAACAAACGATTCGAATGAGGACAAGAATAATGAACAGAGAATATCTCCGGAAGGTGTTTTCGGGTAAATGTGTGCTGTTGTTGCTGGGTTACGGCTCTACGCTGTCGGGTAGGTATCGCTCTGGAGACGTTCGTCCTGATATTGTCCTTCACTTATTTTGTCATTTAATTAGAATGCAGACTACGCCGCGATACTTTCGGGGGATTTTCATTTGCTGTAATTTCGTAAATTATTTTCTTTTTGTTTTTCAATTTTAAAAGGACAACTGCGGCATAGAATTTTTGCCTGGGGGTTGAATTGAGAACGAATCGTAACGAAGAGGAAGACGTAGCGGTATTTTCGCAGAATTTTTTTTTTATATTGGGCACCTTCCTCTCTATAATGTAGGTCCTACTATACTTTGGTATCGCAAATATATTATCTCACTGCATGGTTTCGCTTAAATGAGTGACGGTTTAAGTTGTTGGGCATCCGAAGTTGTTTCAGGGAAATTAGGGAAAGGCTTCACAAGTACACGTCCAAATAAGGTGCTCCATCATCAAATAAGCCACTTGCGCTGGCTGTATCTCAGTGCAATAATAATCCGTTGTCTGTTGTCCTTTACATTTAAAAGCTATGCTCGATTTATTTACAATCGGATCAAAACTTATGCCAGGTGAAAAAAAATACTAAAGCTTTCAACACTGGATTATCGGCTGGACGATTTAGGCATATGAAACAACTAACGGAGAGGCTACCAATGGGTATGTTTCTACGTTTACCATGGTGTTAAATAGCACGCAAACATTCGAAATCTCGAAACCTCCATGGATTCACACTTTAAGGGGTTTTCCTTAGGCGTTTGCCATGAAGGTTTCGACAGCTCTTATAGCTGGCTGTTGTCTAAGAGGTAGTTTTTACCCCATAAAAAGCGGGCTGCCGTTGAAGTTGTAAAGAGGTTTAGGACTACAAAAAAGATCGCTTTGATGGCGAATTTCTTATAGGCCCCGACATTCAAAACATGTGCCCTAGCTGCGTCCGTTAACTTTACACGTGTATCACTGAGTGAGAAGACGCTATTACAGCAGCAATGTTCTTGTTCCTTCGAAATTATTATGACCCACCCTGCAAAGCGTATCCAGAAATATGGTCAGCGACGGCACGGCTTTCTGCGCCATCAACCATAAAACGGCTTCGGCAGCCGCGAACAATACTCGTTTTCAGCACCTCGGCAAATAGCATTACAACTCTACTCAACTGTAGAATAGTCCTGGACTGGACTTTAACGTCGTTTCATACCCCCCGCTGTTCAGGACTTGCGGAAAACTGCAACATAGTTGGGGCACATTGCTCACCCAAGTGCTGATAGTCCAGTTTTTCACAGGTGACTAGAAGTCGTTGAGATACCTCACTACACATTAAAATCAGGTCAGACAGGCGAACTCCAGACACTACCTGGATGAGCTAATCCCACAACTTAACCACGATCCTACAGCGTTAGACGCCATAAGGCTTCCAGAGCGAATAGCGTCCAAGGATTCAATTAATTATTTTATTTAGGACGATTTCATAGAGATTTAGCATGCAGCCTGTCCTCCTCTGCTGCAGCACCGGACAGAGAGAAGTCAAACTTAAAATTAAGCTGGTAAAGTTTATAGTTCATAGAACCATGTTCCGTAATTTGCAGCCGTAGGATTAGATTAAGGCTGAAGTCTAGGTTTGCAGCTCAGTCGAGCAAATCTTTGGTGTACTCCAATGTAGCCCTACCGCGCTGGTACTTAGGTAGATCAAGTCATCAAGCAGCTCAATTCGTTGGAGTTACCCGAATAAACTTTTCTAACTCACGAGCGAACACACTGGAAAGCACCTTCTCGCCATAACGCCATAAAGTAAGAAATTGGAATAGAGATGGAACTCCATATAACATTAAAACCTACTGAACAACATTTTACCTTTGAGTGTGTGCTGTATGTAACGTGTACGTACAAGAAGATATCTGCCTGTATGTACTACGTTACATACAGCACACACTCAAAGGTAAAATATTGTTCAGTAGGTTTTAATGTTGTATGGAGTTCCATCTCTATTCCAATTTCTTACTTTATGATAACCCGTCTGGTTGATGGATATGCCTTCTTCATCATAAGTAATTTGCATCCCGACACATTGCTCGGCTCGACCAAGATCCTTCATCTTAAAAGTAGCGCAAAGGTGTTCTTTTACTGCTCCAAGTTTCTGGCAATCTTTATAAAAAATAAGAAGGTCATCAACATATATGGCAACGATTACCTCATTTTCAGGCGATGTGTAGATGCACGGGTCGAGTTTTGACTTTGTCAAACCAAACTTTATCAATGCCCCGTCAAGTTTCTGATTCCACATACGTCCAGCCTGTTTAAGACCATACATGGCTCGGTTCAGTTTACAAACAAGTCCTGATCTGTCGTCGTAGTTCTCCGGCTGCTCGATGAAGATGTCCTCTTTCAACTCCGTAACTGCATCCATATGATCAATGCTCATTCGATATCTGGCGGCATACGCAATCAATAGAGGAATCGACTGATACCGCACAACAGGCGAGAAGGTTTCTACATAATCAATCCCATATTTTTGGGAGCAACCTTTCGCCACAAGTCTCGCCTTATAGCGAGCAATTTTCCCGTCAGCTCTGACTTTAGCCTTAAATATCCACTTCGTTTTTATGGTTTTACGACCAGGGGGCAAGCTCACCAAGCTCCACGTTCCATTCTGAGCATGCGCCATCATTTCCGCGTGTCTGTCGCTTGACTCCAACGCTTCACTCAAGGTAAGAGGTTCAGCTAATTTTGCGATGCATGCCATTAGTGATTCCCCAGCTTGCTTAGCAATCCTTTGCGACTTCCTAAGTGTATCAGTCGACGCGACAACTCGATAAGGCGGTACATAATCTACGTCATCAGGATTATCCATGATCGTGACATCTCCATTTTCAGTGTCATCTAATGTCCTTGTCGCGGGGCTACCACTCTCGGATTGCGTCCCCAACTCAATCGAAATATCGTCAGGTTGAACGGGCGTTGAAGCGTCACTATCATCCATGGGGGCTTCTTGCTTCACCGCATCCATTAAAATGATATCGTCAGATAAAATGACATTTTGATTTACCTTGGTCCCAGGTGAATCCAAAAATTTGACGTCTCGGCTAATCACAAGGTCGTTCGTCTCCGGGTCGAAACATCTCCACCCATTCTGGTTCGCTGCAATGCCAACAAAAATCATGGATTTGGATTTCGCGTCCTACTTGCAGCGTTTTTCTTTTGGCACATGCACCATCACTTTAGTGCCGAAGATGCGAAGATTTGAGATATCAACTTTACATTCTGACCACACTTGTTCGGGAACTCGGGCTCCTAGCGTTCGATTTATAGTACGGTTCGTAACATAGGCAGCATAGTTGATGGCTTCAGCCCACATAGCTTTACTTAACTCGGCGTCGAACATCATGCATTTCGCCTTCTCAACTAAAGTGCGATTCGTTCGTTCAGCCACTCCATTTTGCTGTGGCGTATACGCGCAACTGGTCTGATGGATGATGCCACTATCCTTACAAATTTGATCAAATTTCCCACGATATTCACCACCGTTGTCGGAATGTATAGTTTTCAATCTGGCGCCAGTTTGGTTTTCCACCATTCGCTTCCATTCGAGAAACAATTGTGGGATGTCACTTTTCCTTTTCGCGAAGTAAACGAAAACTTTTCGCGAAAAGTCATCCACGAATGTCACAAAATAAACGGCACCTCCCACTGAGCGATTCTCCATTGGGTCGCAAACATCAGTGTGCAATCAAGCTCTAGTATGCGTTGAGATTTAATTACTGCATCGGCTCGATGAAATGGCGCACGACTGTGTTTTCCTTTCAAACATGCCACACAGTTAAACCATTCGGTTTGGCTACCCGCGATGTTTAAGCCACTAACGATGTTCTTGAGCTTCGACAAATCATTGTATGACAAGTGACCAAGTCGGCGATGCCAAGTAAACATGTCAATTTCGCTGGACGCCGTCAATGCCATATTACACACATCTGTGTTTAATTTGTACGTACCGTTCGAGGATTTTACCGACACTATAACTTTTCCGTCTCGTTTATGACACGATCTTTTTCTCTTTGTCACCGCACAACATACCGCCGTCCAGACCCGTGAAGAACGATTCGTACTGCGGAGTGAGACCGTACAAAATTATACCGCAAATCACCTGATCTTGCATAGTTAGACCCAATTCGCTTAAAACTCTCCTTGCAGTCGTGATTTTGCTTAAATAATCCTCCATCGACGACGACGTTTCCAGTCGCGATGTCACAAGATCTCCTATCGTCCGCGCCAGCCGAATCCAGCTATTGTCGTCGTACATGTCCTTGCATTTGTCCCAAACTTCCTTAGTAGTCGGCAAGTCGCCAATTTCATCATATAATGACCGATCGATGTTGCTGAGAATTTTCGCGCGAGCCTTCTTGAGTTTCACTAAATCACTGATGGTTACTGGATCTGCGATTGCTCCGTCCAAGTCGTACCACTCCAGCTCGACTTTAATCTCACGTCGCCATGTCGAATAATTTGATGCACCCACAAGTTTTTGGGTGCGACGTTCTTCTTTCGACTCCATTATAAAATCGACTATACTCGTATACGGTGAAAATTATATATAGTGCAGTCATATTAGCATTTCAAATAGAAAAAAATAGAGTAAGGCTAAATTTTGTTGTTTTTGAATCAGTGGGCTCCCAGGAATCTACAACTGATTTTGCTAAAAAAAAATTTGGACGGAAAGGTCCCAAAAAGGACAAAAAAAGGATACTCTTTAATCCTTGACCGGAGGTCGGCATGCGGGGTATCATATCAAAGGGGACGTCGAGTAAATTACATATCCAGTGTTTGTTTCCTGTTTCAAGGACCCTCAAAGGAATTCTTCTTCTTCTTCATTACCGTAACTCCTAGTGGAGCATGGTAGTCATCAACGTTACAGAGACAACTGAATTCGGAGTGTGATACAGTTGTCAGCCATACCACTTCCTAGTCGCATTGTTAGTTTATTATTCTACGATAAGAATATTTCTTATCACCTTCTTCTGAATAATAAACTTGCGACGAGTCGTGCCGAGTTTGGAAACTCGTTTCTCTATGAGTGTCTATTTCACAGAGTGGCGACCGAACCATCACGGCCACAGAGCACGACTCAAAGGAATAAATCGAGCTTAAATGGAAAATTTTCGAGTTTCCCGTGTATCTTTCCAAAGCCATAACTACGACAATAATTCAAGTTGTCCCTACTTTTATCACTTTCCAGAATCTATAATAGCTGAAGATTCTACCATTAAATTTGATCCGCATTTGAAAAGTTGATCGGAAACCTCTGAAAAAGGACATAAAAGGACACTAATTGCACACCTTAGTCGAACGTGGGCATGTGGGGTGTCATATCTCCAGCTATTATAGATTCTAAAAAGTGATAAAAGTACGGACAACTTTAATTATTATCGTAGTTATGGTTTCCGAAAGATACACGGGGAACTCGAAAATTTTCCATTTAAGCTCCATTTATTCCTTTGAGGGTCCTTGAAACAGAAAACAAACACCGGATATGTAATGTACTCGACGTCCCCTTTGATATGATACCCCGCATGCCGACCTCCGGTCAAGGATTAAAGAGTATCCTATTTTGTCCTTTTTGGGACCTTTCCGATCAAAATTTTTTTTAGCAAAATCTGTTGTAGATTCCTGGGAGCCCACTGATTCAAAAACAACAAAAATTAGCCTTACTCTATTTTTTTTCTATTTGGAGGCCTGAATTGGGATATTTTGACTGCACTAATATTCAGACGACTATTCGGCAAGTAGGCACGCCTGGGCCCATAACCTGTAGCGAGTAAAAGGTTTGGAATAAAACAAGTCGAGAAATACTTTTCGGACACGTCGACTTTCCACGACGGTCTATGACCAAAAGGGAAGATTTATTCAGCCGATTCGTATAAGTACATAGAGGTTATACAAAAGTCGTATCGCCTGATGGGCGAGTGGGCGCGTTTACATAACAACAGATACGAACACCAGCAATACGAGTGTGTATGCATTTTTTTACTAAAATTCTAAGCAAATCAATGAAAAGACTCGGTTAACCGGAAAACCGATACTTTGAGCTCGGTTAAAACCGGACGGTCTAACCGGCTTTTCAAATAACCGAAAACCGGGTTATGGGCCGGTTTTGGATATCCCTAATCCCTACCCTCTTTATAACTTCTTCGAATGATAGAAGAACACGACCCATATTTCGGCAAAAGTTAATTTAATGCCAATTTATCCTTTCAGTTCCTTAAATCGATTATTTTCAAAAAAAATCTTACTTGCTTGGGGATGATATCAGAACATCTCATAAAAAATAAATACCATTTTTATGGCATGTCAAAAAGATGTCGAATATTTGAAATGATTTCAATAAAAAATGATCCGGATCCGGAATCTGAGAATATTAAATTTCATTTTCTTCCTTGCATTAGCTCGCAACTTGTACAAGATTTGAATAAATTTTTTCCTTATCACAGCCCGAACATCATAATGCTAACCAAAAATTGAATATTCGAAAGTTAAAAGAAGGAAGGGTCATACCCGCCGGAGGATATTCCATTCCCTACTCGGGTCCGACATAAATAAAGACTGATTCCCTCATATAAAAATCACCTACCCGCATACGCAATAAAATATATCTCTTATCTGCAACCCCATTCCGCATCTCGAACCCCATCGTTCATCTGAAATGGACACGTACCGAGGACCTTTCTTGGCTAGATATTTATCCGGTTTTCATATGAAGTATAAATTTCAATTACCCTTCTAATCCTTTTGGCGTGTTTCGTGCGGTAGCCGCCGCCAAACACCGAACAGCACGAGTTAAACAGGTCACAAATCCCAAAGTACTATGTCGTCAGTTGGATACTATAAATCCAAACGTCTGAATTTATTGTGTGTCCTTCTAGCCATTTTCACTAATCTCTTGAAATTTTCTCTATCTCCACCACACGCGCGTCACATCATTCGTGTACGAATAAACACGCTCGTCGTCGTCCTGGTCGTCATCGTTGTCCATTTCCGGATGTACATCGTGTCTAGATATTTGGACAAGGAGGCAAAGATGAGGATTACGACGAGCCGGGAGTAACGTTATTGCGTGGACCGCCCGGACCTCCCGGTGTGCCCGGCTTGAATGGTAAAGATGGTCGCGATGGCATAGATGGACTGAAAGGCGAACGAGGCGAACCAGGTGCACCCGGCTCGTTGGGACCACGCGGTTTAGATGGATTGGCTGGCGCGCCAGGTATCGAAGGACCACCCGGATTGCCGGGATATCAAGGACCGCCCGGCGACAAGGGTGATAGAGGTGATATTGGACCGCCTGGATTGATGGTAAGTTGCGATAGAGACGATTTCTTGTTTATTATTTATTTACTATCCTGGAATCGTGTTGATTTAAATTCGCAGGGCCCGCCAGGACTTCCCGGACCGCCAGGCTATCCGGGCGCGAAAGGTGACAAGGGCGAACGAGGTGATTCGGTGAGTGAACGTTTTTGACGATTTTCAACATCCATTGATTTAACCGTTAAATTTACCAGAAGTACAGGAAAATGCGACGAAGACAGGATGAAGGTATGGCTGATGCGCCGCACTCAATGCCCGTGGAGTATGTAAGTAGAATTAATGTTTTTTAATTAGACACTTAACATCTGTTTTGATTCGGATTTGTGAATTGAAAGATATAAGAGAGAGAGAGAGAGTCAAATTTATTCATTTGGATCTATCTACGTGCAAAAATGGTGACCAGTGACAATTTATTTTATTTTGTTGATTAAGCAATTAAATTGCATTGGTCTCGGGATGACACGAACCAAGATAAAGCTGCCTGTAGAAATAGGATGAGACGTTACCGGCACAATGGGTGACGTGCCTACATCGCAGGCTGAGCGACACGACGCCACGGGGCGGTATAAGGCAAATAAGAACAAGGATATGCAATTAAATTGCTGAAACGTATTTGAGTATTTTTATGTACCTTGCAAAGGACCAATTTCGATACATATGCATCTACTTTTAATTTTGTTAATTAAAAAAAAAAAGTTTAAAGGTGCCCGAATCGCTGAACTCGGAAAAGCTGCTTCGCGATTTAGCGGCTAACTTTTGGAGAGTGACTTGACAGGTGTGGAGAGAGGGAGACATGGGACACGTTTTTGTTTTCAACATGGTAGAATGTGTAGTTTTCTGTAGTGTGGGTGTGGTGTGATGGAAATAATGACAAGGAAGCGACTACACGGGTGGACAAAAAGAACAGATCATACATGCACATGCGTATTGTAGAATGACGGGACAATGAGTGGAACAGACCTCTCCTGTCAGGCCCTCCGACAGAATTTTTTACCAGTAGGAGCTACGATCACCTTTACAATCCTTAATGACCCTGTATACGGCATTAAAGTCATTATTTGGTGCAGCTTCCACTGTGCCGTAGCAAGAACAGAGTCGTTACGATGCACACAAAGTCGGACTTTCTGAGCTTTCGAGCGGTACATGAGCTCAATATTGTGACGGTTGTCCTCTGTTGCTGACGCTAGACCCACACTGAGTTCCTTGCGTTCGACAATCCGCTGCCATATTGCTTTCGCCGAGAGGCATGATTTGAAACCATGAATGCTCTCAGCACTCTCTCTCTCTCTATGTACGCCTATTTTTATGACATCTCAGTGTACAGGCGACTGATAATAATTAATTGTGTGCTGCAGCTGGATAATTTAATTTGACGGTATCGAACTTACGGCGTCGCGCGCAGCTGGATGGACCGTATGGGCGAAATTGCACGGCTGAAATATGGAATCGAACATTGGCAGCTACCAGATGGTGATGTCTTCCCATAATGTCGACACATCCATCGTTATAGTATGTCAAATAAATTTTTCGTGCGTTTTCCCATCATGAAATTTTCCCAACTTTGGATGGTCTACTCAATCTGTCGCGGGTAGCATGAGCCGAATTTTAGAGAGAAAATGTAAACCGGATCTCTATTCCTTTGGTAAAGGTACTCGAGACCAGGCACGTAGCCAGGGGAGGGGTCCATGGGGTCCGGACCCCTCCCGAAATGTTTGCAGAAATAATCGGATTCAGCGTTTTGATAACATAATTTTGAAAAAGATTGACATCTTCTTAGCTCCGCTATTTATTTAGACATCATTACTCATTCACCTAAATAGCAGTCGATTTCAGAGTTTAATCAATACCTATTTTCAAATTGTTAGCTTATAGTCCTGACACACCAAAACGAGTTTACGAACGAATGCAGTTTATGAGTCCGGAACGAGTTTACATGCGGTTTATAACTAGGTTATGAGTCGTTTGAAGTTTATGAAAGCTCTCGTAACCACGTTGTAACCCGCAATTCGGTGGAGCTTTCAATTTTAAACCTGAATTATTATTATTATTATTAGTTGAAAGTGCCACTAGTAGTGATTCGGCTGAACACTACTAATTATGTGTAGAAAATTACTATTCGCATTCGGTACAGAATTCTCATTATTATATATCCTAATTTGCCTAAGAGTTTGGTGTTTTGAACTTTCCGCTGCTGAGGTCCTAAATGTTGCTAAGAAATAATTTCAGAACGCGATGAACAATAGTTTAGCCTGAGCATTGCTAGAAAATCCAGAATGCAACATAGTCGAGATTTCCAGCTTACACCTATGGCTAAATTAATATATTAGTCATTCGAAAATGTGCATGGGATAGGGTGGCCAGACATCTCTCTTTAGGTGGATATGTCCTGCTTTTACTCTCTGTGCTCCCCATTCCAGCCCAAATGCCACGAACTTAAGTTCTAATCCCAGATTTCTTCCCACGATTCCTTAATAAAAAAACAACCGCAGATAGAAAAACATCCGTTGTAGCCTCGCCACATTTCGAAATATTCTAAATACATAACTTTATTGGTGTCAGGGAAACTCGGCATTTAAATCATGCTGATGACCAACATTGTGAAACATGCAGCCACAATCAATAATTTGCCCTATTATTAGATTAGATTAGATTTATTGAGGGCAGAGGCAACAGAGGCCCTAGGCACTGCGACCGGTGGTCTATTGTACCATTGCCCCTACTATGGATTAGATGAACTCATCTAACCGACTGCCTTCGATAAATCGATTCAGCTGGGCCATATTGATAGTGGCGATATCCTTTTCCAAGGGAAAGGCGATACCGAAACACTCCAATCGGCGCCTTGCTAGCCTCTCACATTCATACAGGATGTGAGAAGCAGTTTCGTCGTCAGCCTCACAGAAGCGACAGCTGGCGTCGGTAACAATGCGCAAGCGCTTTAAATGACCGTTTAAACGACAATGCCCCGTAAGGAGCCCGCATATGATCCTAACCCTGTTTCTGCTCAATTTCATCAGACCAAGGGTATACGATTGGGTGAGTAGTTAGCGACAAAGAGTTTTGACTGCCTAAGCCCTGGAAGAGCTTCCCAGTGTGTGGTGGCTTTGGCTTTTTCCCACTCACTAAGCACATTTCTGCAGACACAGAGTGGTAACCCACAGTAAGGTTCTGGGCCATAGAAGGGAGTGGTGGATGCTCTTCTTGCGAGATCGTTGGCCTTCTCATTGCCGTAAAACCCCGAGTGCCCAGGTACCCAAAAAAGGGTGAGATTGTTGAGATTGCCCACCTGTTGGAGGAATTCCTGACAAACCCACACTAGCTTAGATGTGACAGTACAGCTCGTCAGCGCTTTTATTGCTGCTTGGCTGTCAGTGAATATTACTATTTTGCTGTTAGTGTAACCTTTGTCAAGGCATAATCTTGCACACACTTCGATTACGTGCACTTCCGCCTGAAACACGGTCGGATGTATTCCCATAGGAATAAAGATATAAGTGTTCGGGCCAGTAATTCCAGCTCCAAATCCTGTATCGGTCTTGGAGCCGTCCGTGGAAAATTTGATGGTGCTAGGGTGGAGTGATCTGATCTCTGCACTATAAGAAGGGTCAAAACGGAGAGTTTTGACCAGATGGTCTGATGGCATATCCAGTAATCTGCTGTTACTTAACCATCCTTGTTGAACTGAGTTCAGTGGAGACGCCGCATCACATGCTACGAGCCTAATGACAGCTAACCTTGCCACTGCCTCGATATGTATGTGGAGAGGTGGCAAATTTAGCAGGACCTCCAGGGCGGCAGTGGGGCTCGAAAAGAAGGCCCCAAGGACAGCAAGACAGGCCAGCCTCTGAACTTTCTCGAGACACCGTCTTCCGTCTATGGTGGTTGCTCTTCTCCACCACACGACCGCCCCATATTCCACAATAGGTCTAACAATTGTCTTGTAGATCCACAGAACTATGTAAGGCTTAATACCCCATGCCTTCCCCGCATAGCTTCTGCTGATCCACAAGGCCTTAACTGCTTTCTCTGCTACCAGACTAAGATGTTTTTTCCAAAGCAGTTTCTTGTCAAGTGTGACCCCCAAGTACTTGACAGTTTCCGGCATTGTTAGCCGTGCATTATACATGGAGGGACACTCCAGTGTTTGGAGATTCCCTTTCTTAATGAATGGTATCACGGCGGCCTTTGTTGGATTGACGCGCAGCTCGTTTGCTGTGCACCAATCCTGGACTATATGCAGAGCACTCTGCAGGACTTCCGCTAGGACCTCCTCGAATCCGCATACTGTGTGGAGAACCTAGCTGAGCTAAGTCTCCACATCAATCCATCAACTACCAGACACCACAGGAGGGGGACAGTACCCCTCCTTGGGGGCAGCCACGAGTGGCTAAAGCAGAAAGAGTAGTATTGCCTATACTGGTAAAAATAATTCTTGACGAAAGCATACGCTGCACCCAGGTAATGATCGTATTGTCGGCTCCTTTGGCTCGTAGTGCCGTTTCTATCGATTTGAAGGAGGTGTTATCGAAGGCGCCTTCTATGTCAAGGAATGCATAGTGCTGTTTCCTTATTGGACATTGCTACCTCGATCTCTTCTACCAAGCTCTGAAGTGCCGATTCCGTGGATTTACCCGGTTGGTAGGCGTATTGTTTTGGGTGCAGCGGCCGTGTCCTAAGAAGTGTGCCTCTGATGTGAGAGTATCTTTTCCATAGCTTTCATGAGAAAGGATGTAAGGCTGATGGGGCGGTACGACTAAGGATCGTCCGCCGGTCTTTTACCCACTTTGGGGATGGAGACTACCCTAACTGATCTCCAGGCTGTCGGAAAATATCCCAAAGCATAACTACTTCTTTAGATACTAACCATGAATGGTATCAGCTCGCTTTGGCCTCTTTGTAGGAGCGCCGGAAAGATTCCGGAACATTACGCTATCAGCTTCGCAAGAAGAATTTTCTTGTTCTTGTTATCGACACTAGCGACACTTATCTTACCGTCCGCCATATAGCGGACATATAGCGGAAAATATCGGAAACACAAAAGTTCCCCCTATTAAAGCGGATAGCAGAACAAGCCAAGATTCCATCCATGCTGGGCGACTTCTTCTTCTTCTTCCTTGCCTCGTTCTTTATACCGCTCCATGGTTTCGCGTTGCTCGACCTGCAGTGTAGGCACATCGCCCGTTTTGGCGATAATATCTCAGCATATTTCTACAGGCAGCTCTATCTTGGATCGTGTCATCGCCGAGACCAATGCGTTGTTGTTGCTTTTTCATTTGACACATCCACGTGTTCTTCGGTCTGCCTCTGGCCTTGGGTCCATCAAGTGGAACTTCCATTGATATCGCTTTCTTTGCTGGGTTCTCAGGCGGACGCCGTTGAACATGGCAATACCAATCCATTTGTCGGTCTTCGAGCTTTTCGGTGATTGGTTGGTCTATGGACAAGCTGCCTCGGATGTAGCTACTCTTGATGTGGTCCCTTTTCGTTACACCAACTGACATGCGTAACATTTTCATTTCAGTCGCTGTCATTTGTTTCGCGTAACCTTCATACATGGTCCAGCATTCTGATCCATACATGAGTGCGGGACGTACAACCGTTTTGTACAACTTTCCCTTTAGCTTCAGTGGCATTTTCTTATCGCAGAAAACTCCAGAGTTTTCTCGCCACGTCATCCACCCAACCTTTGTGCGATGTTTGATGTCATGCTGGGCGACTTAAATGGATCAAATGTCCTAATTGCCCACCTAACCCTGCCATACGTGAAGATATCTTTTGCTGCTGCCCAGGCAGATCTGTTTGCCCTATTGGGCGGATTCATGCAACTGTGACCATCATTTACGTTATAGTCCAGTCTGCAGCTGGGGAAATGGGTTGCTAAAAGCAGCCTGCCTGTGCTTTCGGCATCCCTCGTTATGTCTCCATTTGCACCCTTCAGAGTGCTAATAGTGCTGCAACCATTTTTTCATGATTCCACCACGGAACACACTTATTTTCTTTGAAGACCCGCACGGGGCAGTTTTCTTCATAGGAGGACAGAATTGCCCTGGTGGTTTCGTCCACAAGTCTTTCTAGATGCAACCACCCTGTGACCCTTTTGTCGATTTGCTGCAGATGCTCCCCCAACGACTCGGTATATCCCGACCAGTTGGTATTTTGTGGAACTCTTCGCTCGATTCCTGCAGCAACCGCAAAGCGTATGTGCATGTGATCAGATAAGGAGGGCTCATCCGACACATGCCAGGAACGAATTCGTTCCGCTATTGAGTTATTACACAGAGTAAGGTCAAGTACTTCTTGCCTTACTCTGGTTACAAATGTAGGCTGACATCCTCGATTGAGAATACATAGGTCAAGTGAAGTAATTAGTTCAAGTAGGTACTCACTTCTTCTGTTTGTGTCCGTGCTACCCCAGAGTGTATCGTGGGCATTGGCGTCACAGCCTAGCAACAGGCCTTTACCGTTGGTCATGCAGTGGAAGGCCAATCTCTGGATTTCCCCCGCAGGAATGTCCATGTCGCCAGGTAGGTAGGCGGACGCCAAGACCAGGTTGTGGTTGCCCTCGCTGGTAGTGCTGATCTCTATGACCACTAGGTCACTGTTGGTAAATTCTGAAAGACAGAGGTTACTAATACGTTTGCTAACTACAACACAGGCTCTGGGGCGAGTAGAGCCCCTGTCATACACCAGATTCGTATTACTTACGCTCAGTCCCTTGACGTTCCCATCATGCTGCCACGGTTCCTGTATGAGAGCGATGTCGAGGCTATCCCTTATAAACCGCGCTGCAGCTATATCCGAGGCTCTTTTGGCGTGGTGCAAATTGCACTGCAATACGCCAATGCTCGAATTAGCTGTCTGCATCGTGACTGCCATTCCTCGTCTCACTTCTAGGGTTAGGAATGACGGTGACGTCTGTCTCCTCTGTGGACTCAGGCGAGTCGAGGCTGTCGAGGTGCAGTGGCACCAGCTCCAGCTCTCCGGTGAGGGAGAGAGGTCTGGTGGCTGTTGATCCTCCTCCATAGAGCTTGTTGGCTCAGCTGTGTTGCTGGGCGGTTCATTGACGGTGGTGGTAGTGCCAGTGTCCGTTTCGGTATTGGCCGACTTCGACTTGTCTTCCTTGCCGGCGCCCTTCCAGTTTTTCGGGTGGACTTTTGTCTTACCGAAGCGATAGGACACATGAAAGTTGCGCCTAGCGATGTTATCCATGGACATCGGATCGATTGCCACGATTAGCGTGAGGTTGTCTCCCTCCTAGCAGCGTTAATCAACCTCCACTCGCTGGTGCGCATCCCCTCATTTTGCCTGCCAAGGAGTGTTTTCGCACTCGCGGCATCCGTGGTGCGAGGCAGGTAGAGCGTCGCTATCGTTGCTCTGGGAATGTCCTCTCCAGTTACGGTACGTAGCGTGGCTCCTTCCCAAGGGTTGAGAGTGGGGGTTATGTTTTACAGCCATTCGGCAGTGGCCTCGTTGTCGCATTCGACCAAAAGGAATCCGGGGCGGAAACGGATGTTGCCGAACTCCGGAAAGACGTTGGTGGGCGGGATGCTCACAATATGTTGGATGATGGCGTCTTGCACCGTGGACATCTGATCTGGGGTTAGCAGTCCGTCCGGGTAGCTCGACGCCATGATTGCAACCCTCACAGATGATGTCACTTGTGAGTAAGTACCCCTGCTGGCAGATGCCAGAGGGGTGACGACTGACCTTGAAGGGCCCGCCGATGCCACCGGGTGTACATTTTGGTCGCGTGTGTTGGCATTTTCTGGGTGAGTACTCCTGCTCCTAGCGACTGCCCTATTATTAGTTGGAAACGGTGGCGCAACAACGGGAGGGGTAGACCGAGAAATTGTAAAGGAAAATATGAAATTAAGAACTATACAAGTTTGAGTTCTGCCTGCCAGTGATCCCAATGTTTTTTTTTACCTGGGAAGATATTAGCGCAACATCAGCCCAGATTTTGTTTGTGCATAAATTCCTTTTTTGCATTTTCCATGCCTTTTTTCTAAAATCCGGCTGCGCGCCTTGATCTAACTTGTAGACCGTTGTGACATACACTTAAACCCTCCCTCGTCAACCACAATGCTGTAAAGAGAGATTCTCGACTTGCGTTCTTACAACGCTAAAATACGCGAAAATTTGCATCGAAAATTATTGTGAATGCAATATAGAAACACCACCGTATAGCATCATTACTGGAAAATAGCACCATCATCAACTTGCGACAGCAGCTTCAAATGTCCAGTAACATGGGTGGCCTTAGCCATTTCCAGGATAAGATCCAAGTTGTGCCACTGGTTGGAGCTCTAATATATATTTTGGCTTGTTCTGCTATCCGTTCTCATAGGGGGAACTTTTGTGTTTCCGATATTTTCCGCTATGTGTCCGCTGTATGGCGGACGGTAAGATAAGTGTCGCTAATGTCGTCAGGAAGAACAAGAAAATTCTTCTTGCGAAAGCTGATAACGTAATATTCCTATATTTTTTCTAACGATGGACCCTAGTGAAATAACCATAAATTTAAATCTTCCTTTCGGTGCTCCTAACAAACCCCGAAAAAGCCTTTCCCTTCTTTTTAATTTAGAATCTTTGCTATTAAATACTGTACTGCGTTTTAGCAAAAGATCTCCAGTAACACATATTTTACAAAATCACACTGTTCATTTCGAAAACGACTTCCCCTTAATTTCTTTCGGGACACATGGAATCCTGTAGTAATTCTTAGTGTACTATCCTGTTAAAATTAACCTAATAACACAGACCATAATTCCAATTTAAAGGTTGAAATCGTTTTCATCAAATTTATAGAAAACAAAAAAATAGTACGGGGGGCAATATTTGGACCCCTCCCGTAACAAAATCCTGGCTACGTCCCTGCTCGAGACGCTATAACAAAAGCTCGCAGTTATGTAACAATCTGTCCCGACTACATGAGCTGAGCATCTATAGACGCATACAAAATAATGTTCAAAAAATACAGTGGAGTTTCTTTAGATCATTCAACGATCCTTCAGGAAATTTAATACCTGATGCAGATCAGTATTACCAATGTCTTGCTTATCGAAACTCTCAGCTCGGTACTCCCGGAAAGCCGAGTGGATACAATCCAAAACCCCTCTCCATTTCGCTGGAGTTACCCAATCGTGTATATATCTGTCAAGTCATCAGATAGAAAGGAAAAAGTGCAGCGTTCCTGTCATACTGGTACGCCAAACAAATCCGCTCATTTGTAACTCTGAGCAAACTTAGTCAAAACACCAGCCGAATACATTCAGCGCTTGAGGCTTGCGAGACTGAAATTGATGTGTCGTTACCGGTACTAGTGGTGGTCAATATAACTGCTAATTAAATGTATTCCATTTCATGGAGAATCTAAGCGACTTTAAGGCTAACTATACTTTCTCTTCGCTCCTATTTCCAATTAAAATCATTCCGCAATAGAAGATTGCGCAAAAGTGCCAAAATTTATTCAATCTCAATTGCATCCTTTTGGCATGGTAGTCTTTTTGCATTTCAATTCTTCTTATTGAGAACTTTTCCCAAACTACTTTTCAATTCCACTCAGTTCAAAGGCGTTGTCGACGTCCCCAAGCCATACAGAGCAGAGAGCCGGGCAAGCGAATAATTAATCATGTTCGACATCGATATTGAATTCTATAGCTTTTCCCTCTCTCTCTCTCTCTGTATGCGGAGGAATTCATGCTATGCATAAGAACTCAGGATTCCGAGTTCTGTGTAGTCATAGGAATCAATCTGGGTTAGTTGGTAATTCAATAGAAAAATGCGATCCCCCAACAGCGTGCTATTCTCTTCGAGACACAATTCATATAAAAACAGGAAAACACTCCCAAACCCCTCTCAGTATCCTCGACGAGGACACCCATATATTCAGTAGAATGCAATGTCAGAAAACAAAAGAAGAACTAATTAATCAGCTTTTGCTTGCTGTTTGCTCTCTCAATATTGTGCCGCCAAGGAAGTCGTGTCGGAATTGGGTGTGTGTGCGTGTGTATGTTGATTCTGTATCCTGACGGTAGATTGGATGTTTGTGAGAAGCATAGGACGATAGTGATACTCGGGCTGCAAGCTTCATGTTTTGGTCGTTTGTCGTCCCGACGGAGTAATCCTATCGATTTGCTGTGCCGGTGTTGTGTGCCGATGAACATGCCATTTCATGCTTTTTAGCCGGGCAACAGACGGAGCAGAGAGACGAGATCCTTGCCGGAATCTTCGTCAGACCAAGGAATTTTGTATGTTGAATGATAGTAGTACATCATGTTCCATGTGAGTTGGCCCGTAATAAAAAGAAATAAGCTGTCAAAGTGCTTTGAATAATTATGGCAATTAGCAATGGATACGAGATGTTTGCATGCACTCGGGGGAATAGAATACAGGGAGGGATGGATACGGTTGAAGATATCGAAGGAAGTTTTAACATATGGGTGGTTTATTGACACGAATATGTTTATTTAGTCGTAGAGGTGGAAATTTGTATAAAATTACTAGGACATCTAAAGAAAAGCTGGATTGGTTCAGAGTTTTCTCTCATACGAGAGAGGATTTTTTATTTACACTTTCAGGCGCTTGCGTTTGTTTTGAGTGTCTGAGTACGCTAAGTGGCATACATTTTTCACTGTGAAGCCCGAATATAGGGCAGAAGGCGTCCTCATCATGACCTTTCGTGTAAAGCCTTGCATTGGCAGCTATTTGTGAACTGTGTTTCAAATCTCGAACCTGCCTAATGAATTCGAACGCGGTTTTGCCATGAGACGCAATTTTCCAAAGTGCAAGAGTGGCTGCACCCATCAGGACCTACTTACTCATGGACATTTCGTCAATGCTGCACATAGACGAGTAGAGCCATCTATACCGGGATCATACCGTCAGGACAGTACCTTAGCTAGTGCTTTTACCTTCCAGTCCATCGAACTGTTCACATCTTCGAACCTGCCTAATGAATTCGAAAGCGGTTTTGCCATGAGACGCAATTTTCCAGAGTGCAAGAGTGGGTGCACCCATCAGGACCCACTTACTCATGGACATTTCATCAATGCGGCACATAGACGAGTAGAGCCATCTATACCGGGATCATACCGTCAGGGGAATACCTTAGCTAGTGCTTTTACCTTCCGGTCCATCGGACTGTACAAATCTTCGGCATTTTATTGAAACGAATTTTAAGGACAAATTGGTATTTCTTCTCCTTCGGAAACCCAACCACGAGGCTGCAACTCCAGCTGGTTGTCTTAAGTAACTCGACCCATTGATGGGTCCCTTAGTAAATCCATCTACGAGGTACACTATTCGCTCAAATCTTCTTAATAGCAGGTGTGATCCTCCTTTAGCCCCCTTTAAGGTCTAAAAACTCAGAACTCAGCCATGCCTATTCCAGATTCGTTTGAACTGTTACTACCCGTCATCTAGCCAACCGACGCGTAGTGCTGCTTTTCACATCCGGATGGCTCTTACCCAGCAATTTGAATCTGGATAGGTGTACGCTCGCAGCCAGGCGAGATGTCCTTTGCAGACATTCTAAAATGAAATAAAATCGGAACCGAAGTTGAAGGAACTGGGCGAAAATGTCACCAGTGCTCGAAGAACACAAAAAGGTGAACTGCTCTTCCAAATGAGAACACGTGGCGGCGATTCAATAGAAGGTTACAAAGCCATCGTAACCAACGTATTGGGACTTAAGCCAATTGAGGTGAACACTCTGCGCCAAGAGACCAACATTAAGTGAAATTATTTAATGAAGTTCCTGCAGTTAAATATTAACCATTGTCAGTGGCGCAACCAGGATCTTATCCTGGAGGGGGCTAAGCCAAGGCCATCCATATGTAAGCGTGTCCAGTAAGCGTGTCCAGTAACGCTTACTTTCGATATCATTTGTTTCGTAGCTAAACGTGATGAAAACGCTAGTGCAATGTCATACTCGCAATCGGCAGGTTTTTTTTCACATGAAAACATAATTTTGAATTTTTCCAGCATTACATTGGTTACTGGCTCAGAAGTTTTTAAACTATTTTCCTCCTACTTATTCCTAATTTTTTTAACCGTTTCATAATCATTTACATAATTTCGTTTATATTACTCGAATCATGGGCGTACCAAGAGGGGAGGGGCGTGGAAGTTGTAACCGAGTTAAATGTAACCAGAATTAAAAGATAAAACACGCAGATACCACTTATCGAAAAGTGAACGGTCATTCTCGATTGACGCCTTTCTTAAAATTTGGCTTTACAATTCGTAATATGTTTTCTATCAATATTTAGGGGGTTGACAATTTATTCCGACGGAAAACCTAATTTTTTTCTGTAGAATTAAGTTAATATCAAAGAATGTAACGCTTACAATTTGGGTTAAACAGTTTTGATGAAATGCGTCCTTCTTCGCGTACACCAAACCAAGAATTGGTTTTTGCTTAAAGCAACAGGTTGTATTTTTATGAAAAGGGACATTTTATACAAACAGTTGATCTGGGCGATTTTCGTCCGAAAAATGCATACAAATTTTAGTGAGAATTTCGAAGACAGTTTTTCCTAATACATATAAAGCTTTCACATTGACAAATTTTGTATTTTCCCAAAAGGACATTAGTTCATTTTCGAATTTTTCCTTTCCCGATTTCTGGGTCTGGGAGGGGCTTTAGCCCCCCTAGCCCCTCCCGTGGTTGCGCCACTGACCATTGTCAGGCGGCACATGATCTGTTGTCGCAAACTGTGAAAGAAAGAGCCATCGACGTTGCAATCGTATCTGACCAATACAAAAATTTTAGCGATACAGTATGGGTCGCAGACAAGGACAACCTTGCAGCGACATGGACCTGGCGGAGGCTACGCACTCAAACAAGGAACGACAGGAGAACTAATTGGGTTGGTTGAAACAAAAATCAATGCCATCTACATTTACAGCTGCTATGCTCCACCCCGTTGCAACGACTCCGAATTCGAGGTATTTATGGATGGCTTGGTATACGACGCATGCACACACAATCCCGTTATAATTGCTGGAGACCTTACGGCAGGAGTGGGCCAGCATGGAAACAAATAAGCCGGATACTGATGGATACCTTTTCGCGCCTCAAAATCGCCTTGTTAAATACGGGAGGTAGCAACACCCTTAGAAAAGGGAAGGCGGGATCCATCATAGACCTCACATTCGCCAGGAGCTCCTTGACGCCTATGATGAACTGGCATGTTAGTGAACACTACACACGTAGCGACCATCAAGCTATATGCTTTACGTTGGGCAACATAACATGTCGAATTCTAAGAAATCCACCAGCTGGATGATCTACTAACCGCTTCGATGCGGAGGCTTTTGCAGCGAACTTGCCTCAAAAAAGCAACCAAAAAGCTCGCAATTGACGGAACAGATAGAAATGGCGACGCTTGCATGCCTTAGGAAAGGCTTTGAAAAGGGATGGCGAGAGAACTGGTGGAGAGAAGAAACTGTGTTTTTGCGCACAAAATGTTTTGGAGCCCGGCCGCGTAGTCAACGAGCCGTGGACTCACTCAGCAATCTGTTGCAGTCATATAAAATTGCGCGTAAGCTGCTAAAGATTGCCATTGTAAAGAGAAATCGAACCTGCCTCAAGCAGCTCTGCGACGAGGCCGACACCAATCCGTGGGGAATGGCGTATAGGGCTGTAATGTAGAAAGTCAGACAGTGGGCGCCATCACTTAAATGTCTCGTAATACTCGAAACAATTGTCACAACTCTTTTCCCTCGGAATGAGTTGGATCCCAGAGAAACCGGGGCTACTCCAGCCTATAGCAACCACCCGGCAATCACGGAAAATGAGCTACTTCAGCCGTCATCCAGGCTGGAAGATGGTAGTTCACCGAGACCAGATGGCATTCCTAACAAAGCTCTTAAAACTGCCCGGGAAATTTATTTAGGTTTTTTAGACCTGCCTGGAAGAGCAAACCTTCCCGGAAAAGGCAGAACCTAGCTCTAGTCCGAAAACCGAACAAGCCGGCTGGCCAACCAAGTTCGTATCTTCCCATTCGCTTTCTGGATATAACAGGGAAAATCTTTGTGCGGGTTTTTTTAACCGTCGTTTCAGTGGTACTGAAGGTGGAAGGGAAGTGTCATGTGGACATTATGGCTTTCGTCGAACGCGTTCCACAGTGGAAGCAATCAATCGGGTCACTACCCTGGCAACGAACTCTCTCCGAAAGGGCATTAGCCGTGAGGAACGCTTTCAACTCCGCTAACTGGGGTGCATCCACATCGCGCTGCAAAGAATGGGTGTGCCCGACTATCTCGCAGCAATCATCTATCGGATCGCACCCTCAAATACAATACTAGTGAGGGAACGAAGGAGTATGCGATAAAAGCAGAAGTTCCACAGGAATCAGTGATAGGTCCCCTGCTGTGGAACATAATGTACAATGCCATCGTGTAGCTTTCTAAGAGAGTGACGGTGGTTGGTTTTGCAAACGATATTGCGGTGGTCTCGATCGCCAAAGATCCAGACTACGTTGAGATATACGCTAGCGAGACGATAACAACCATTAAACTGTGGCTGGAAACAGTAGGGTGGAGTTCGCAGACAATAAAACGGAAGCTGTACTGATTAGTAAGCGAAGAAAAAAGGGTTCCATCAAAATCAGAGTTGGGAGTTCAATCATAACATCCAATCGCGCCGTCCGGTACCTGGGAGTTGTGACTCAAGACTGAACTATGGGAAATACCTCGCATGAAGCAGTCTATGTAATGGCTGGAACGATGCCGATGGAGATTCTCGTTGACGAGACCAACAGGTTATGCCGCATGCATAACGAGGGGGAACCTAGCAATTTGGGGGATCAAAGAGGCATCCAGAGGTTGGAGTCCCTGACTCGGTGGCAACGCAGATGGAAGGACGATGCTAATCCCGGATATAGCGGAATGGGGAAACAGGAAGCATGGCGAGCTCAATCACTACTTGGCTCAGTTTCTCTCGGGTCACGGAGATTATCGGCAATATCTGCACCGCTTTAAATTAGATGACTCTCCCGCAGATGCCAAGAGGGTAGTAGAGGATGTGAAGCATGTATTTTTTGAGTGCCCTAAATTTTTAGAGGTTCGTCCCCGAGTAGTCAGCCGTAGGCAGCATAATAAATCCCCAGAACTTGATAGGACTTATGTTGCGTTCCAAGGAGAATTGGGATGCAGTGAGCGGAGAAGTGTCCTCAATTCACAGGGACGTTAGAGGGTCCATTTGTGCAGTTGAATGTTTCACTAGTTTCCGATAGAAGTAAACTGGCTTCCATCATTGATCTCACACCCGCTGGTTCAGACTTTATTTACTGACTGGCGAGTCAGCCCTACTCGTATACTAAAAGTGAAGACCAGACTATTTTTTTTTCGATAGTGAAAAGAGTTGGCCATGCTTTTATCAGGACACCAATAAAACTACGTACTGTCGGAAACATTATCCAAAAAAAAGTTTCGTTTTACCTGCGTACACACACTCCCACTCATCAGTGAATCTAAGAAGAAATGCGGTAATCAATTCAGTCTGAAGCTCTACGAATTTATAGTCATTCCAACGAGGTTGGTGATGGTGAATTTACAGAGGGTTTACTGGAGACTCTTCGATTTCTCCTTCATACGAACCTGGAAGAAAGGGCTTGAAATTCGATCATAGGGCGTCAAGACCTTTCGATCGACACCGATTTTGCCTCAAAATTCTTTCTAGCGGAGTTCTATTTGTCAGATGTCGGCGGACCTAACGCATTATACTTGTTGGACGGAAACATAAGCGGACCATAGCGACTGCATGGTATAACATGGAATTATGAACCTGGACTTTCTTACGAGTTTCCAAAATCCAGTTGCAATCTTCTTGGAAGAGACTTTGTAATAAGCTACATGTGATTCCTCTTTCAATCACATCCTGTCGAAATTTCAAGGACGCTTACGATTCATCTTAATCGCAAATCTCAAAAGCCAACGTTTGAAGGCCGTCGGTGCTCCCCATTCCGGTAAAGCAAGGAGCCTTTACTAAACAACCGAGGATGGTAGAATTCTCCAAACCTTACCGAACCAAGACCCAGCACCTCAGTGGCCTGTGGGTATTTGGTACCTCTGGTCACTTCAGCAGGTTAATCCGGGAAAGGAACATGAGTTACAACAAGGTACCTCCTGTATTAACTATGTAGTTCGACTGGATCAGCGACTACCCTTCAGGCATCTATCGGCAGCAGCAGAAGCAACATAACCAACAGAAGTAACTGCTTTAACACGAGATCGAAATGTACCCCCGTTAACATCGCCAGCCCTTCCTAGACCAGCAGCCACACCTCTGGTACCAACTATAGTAGAAGTGGGAGTCCATATTTCAGTATATCCCAATCGAAAAATATCTCTAGAAGGCCTTCAGAGCGCTCCAATAGATACATTACAGCCCTTCCATCTCCCATTGCGATTCATTTCTATGTTCACAGAGCGTCTTTATGTGGCTTGGAAGCACTTCCTAAAAGCGGTTTCAAAGGGCTTCTAGAGAAGCTACAACGGAACCTCAGTCTGAACCCATGAAAGAGAACCCCTCAGTACGCAGCTTCATGAGACAACATATGTACATACTCCATACTGCGTACCAGCGAGCGGAGGATGAAAGACATCCGTAGTTATAGTGGCTGACCCAATGTCAATGAAGGTCATTGACAGCCGCAAATCGCACCTACCAAATTTCTTACCATTGAAACTAAATAATGCTCCCTTACAAAAAACTGGAAAGATGAATGAGATGAATCGACGAAGACTATCAGTTATGCGGACCATCCCGAGTTTTCTGTGCCAGATACGATCCCCACACTAGCCCCTGCAAATATCATTTGATTCGTATCAGTGATCCGGAGCACATTCGCATCCGGCGAAGTCTGATCCAAAAATCGGGCCGGTATGAGAGCAGGGAATTCTACCATAACATTCCGGATTGGTTATGGAGTAAGCAACCCGTGCCTTTTTCCTGAAAGCATTATACGCCAGGAAATTTGATCAAAAATTTTCCTCTCGAGTTCCTAAACAGGACCCTAAAAGTCCCCGTCTCTACGAGTGCCGCTAGCGGTACTACAGAGGGTCAAAGACCCTCGAAAACAGATTTTTCTGAATATCTCGATAACGGTAGCATATACAAAAAAGTGGTGTATGGCAAATTTGAAGCTCTTGTGCTTTTTCAATAAACGATGGAAATAACGGTGCCAGGAGGTCTAACGGTATTTTTAACAATGCTTCACGAAAATCTCTATAACTCTAACTCGCACCAAAAACTTTTGTATGGAAAATTTCTACCCTATGGAGTTTTGAAGAAAGCGGCCTAATCTCATATCAATACGTGCAGCCTTAACGGCGGTATGGGGGTTCAAACCTTAAAAAAAGGTGTTTTTTGGGGTTTTTCGTGAATGGCGTTAAGACGGGGGAGTGTGCTATATGGTCTTCTAGGAAAAATTTTTAACTTCTGTGGCTGTTAGTAAGACGCCAAAAGTCCCCAAAGATGGAAGCACCCCTAACGAAGTTATGAGGGTCCAACCATTCAATTAAGCAGTTTTTGGGGAATATCTCTATAACGGTAACGTGCACCGAAAACTCTTATATGGCGAATATGTAGCTTATACAACGCTTAACTAAATAATTTCAGATCGATGCGTGCAATGCTAAGGGCACTATGAGGGTCCGAACCGTACAATAACGGTATTTTTCGGTTTTTCGTGAATTTCTTCAAAACGGGAACGCATTCGAGAGGGAGGCCTGTAACAATTTGTTGCTTCTGCAACCTCAACCTAAAATGCCAAAACAACTTATCTATGCCGGCACCCCCAACGAAGTTGAAAGTTAAACAAAAAACCGCTTCTCGGAAATTTTTTAATAACGGTAACCTATTGAGAGAACCAATCTGAAATAAATTTGTAGCTCCTGTGGCTTTTAGTAAGGAGCCAAAAGTCCCCAACGATGGAAGCCCCCCAATGGGGCAGTTATGAGGGTCCAAACATCCAAAAATCCATTTTTTGGGAAATATCTATATAACGGTAGTGTGCACCGAAAAATGTTATATGGCGAATTTGTAGCTTATACAATGCTTAATTAAATATCCGAATAACAGAAAAACGAGCTTCAAATTTACCTCGGATGGGTTCCGTCTAGAGGTTCCCGTTATTTAAAAAAATCCGAGAAATGGTTTTTTGTTTAATTTTGACCCCTCATAGCTTCCTTGGGGGTGTTCGCATAGATGAGTTGTTTTTGATTTTTAATTTTAAGTTACAGAAGCATAATATTGTTACAGGTTTCCATCCCAAATGCGTTCCCGTTATGAAGAAATTCTCAAAAATAACGAAAAATACCGTTATTGTGCGGTTCGGACCCTAATAGCGCCCTCTAAAATTCGGATATTTAATTGAGCGTTGTATAAGCTACAAATTCGCTATATAACAGACTTCGGTGCACATTACCGTTATGTATATAACCTAACAGGCACAGGAGCTACAAACTTATCTCAGAATGGTTCTCTCAAGAGGTTACCGTTATTAAAAAATTTCCGAGAAGCGGTTTTTTTGTTTAACTTGGACCCCTCATAGCTTCCTTGGGGGTGCCCGCATAGATGAGTTGTTTTGACATTTGCCCTAATTTTTCCAAAGTGAAATACCAATTTTCCTGGGGTATTATGTGGTCTCTGTGATAAATATTAAGAACGCTCAGGAAAGCTCGAAGCTGCACGTAAAAAGTAAATTGTAAATGCTTTCGCACATTTTTTCCACAACGTGGTTTGAAGGTAAACTATGAAAAGCTAAATCTTAGCTGGTATTCATCCCTAAAGCTAAAGCAATACTTGTACAGCTCAATGGGGGCGGCCAAATGTGAATGGCCTATACTAACGCAAAATATGTAAATCCGCCACTGATCCTAGTGCTTTGAAGGTTTTCGGGATCTTTTCTCTGGCAACACTGTGCTAATCGATTGGTTATCTGCGATCACACTGGTGTCAACGAAAAATGGATTCTTCTTCTCTATTAATTTCTGTGTTTTAAGCTCTAGGGCTGCAGCAGTTAGGAGTAAACCCATTTCATTATTTTAGGGTTGAGTACTTTGCATCATAACAAGGAAGGTATGACGATTCTATCACTGAAAAATAGCGTCTGAGATGCTGGCTAAATCGCGAAAAGATATCTCCAGAAATACGGCCGTTATCACAAATGGAGGAGTACCATGAGGCATGAGGCCAGGGTGGGCAATCCTCAACCGACAATGACTGTCACGAATAGATCTTGCTAGATCCCAGTATCGCACGTTGCGTACATGCCTTTCTTGTTAGCCTGAAAGATTCAACGGATGCAAAATGAGGGATATGGTCTACCTATACTTTCTGAACGGCTGTGTCAGTTGCTAGTCATTTTTACGCATTGAAAATTTAATTTTCATCCTCCATCCTATAAACTGCTATATCTACTAATACCTTTGTTGAATCCAATCTTAAATAGCCATGTCCTTAAAATATACATTAAGACCACATACTATATTCCTAACGTCAAACTAGAAGATAAAGCGACTATGTCACGGACATTTGCTATTGTCCGCCAACTTTTAAAAGACGACAAATCCTGCGATAGGGGGCGAAAAGAATACAAAAGACTCACCTATTTTTTTCGAGCTGTGCGAACAAAACAAATACGATTCCCAGTTGACTATTTTATATCCTTGTGCATTCACGAGAAAATACAATGTGAAAACTACATAAGATACAGCACATTGTACAACTACTCCCCGGGAGCTCATAACAAACAGACCATATTGTCTTGCAAGACCGCACGAATAAAATACGAAAACAACTTGCATCTACTCGAGATCGAGACGTCTTACATTTCCAGCTAATTAAATTCGAGTAAGTACGAGTGTAGCCCGCGTCCTCCGTCTATTCTATGCAGTATTTGGCCACTTTGTTCTTCACTTCATTTGAACTTTCTGTATGGGAGGATGGTCCTCAATCCACCTCCCAAATGTACTATACATAATGAAAGACACCCCGACCTCCATCCATACCATTGGGAGTAGAGTTTATCTTCAAGGGAGACGATGCGATGATATGATGACTGCGAAACAGCTCCACAGCTCCCGAGAAGGATACACGATAAGCAAAAGATTAATTGAAACAAATTTAAGGTAATCCCTGTCACTTGATGGTTAATTATAACGAACTCGGCTCAAAACAGTAAACAGTCGATTGTGGCGTAGCGTTTTGTGTTGCTGAAAGCCTACGACACAGAACGTACAGCGCTTTGACGCGGTGTTTTGTTGCCTCCTTGTGTTGTATGTATCTGTCGTTTTGGCTTTTTGAGCATCTTATTCATGATTAATTATGAAAAGATACACAGTGCTGAGCAGCTAAGAGAAGGAGGGAGGACTGAAGATTAAAGCCGTAGCAGGCGTCTAAAACTTCCAGCGATCAGATGAAGGAGAATACGAATTTTAAAGAAGGCGCGGAATGTCATGTACAGCCGAATGCCGCATAACGACATGCTGCAAGGATTTCAATCCTGCTACCTACACGGTTGAATTTCGCGGCGCGTCCTTGTCAAATATGAAGTTCAAGAAAATTTTATTTGCTAATGAGAAGGAGTTGTGAAAGATAAGACATGTCTTCGTCTGTATTGAAATGTAAAGCTATCAAAATTAATGAATGCGAGTGTATCTTTGAAATTAACCGAATTTCGTTAAGTATCTGATGAAAAGTTAACTGAAATGCGCAAACAATTGACAAAATAATGTAAATGCAAAAGTTGTAATAGGTACGAGGACTCCTAGTACGGACATAAAGCGTATACAGTATATGTATGCAGACATCTTGAAAAATAGTAAAATAAGGTTGGAATTTTGCATATATTTTTCCTTACTTCCGGTACTAAGTTCATCGTACAAAAAACTTTCATTTATTTCTTTCGCGAAAAATGTGCGGCGGTGACTTGCTTTTTTTCCATGATTTTAAGATAAATGTGCACTCGTGGCCTGATTGATTGTCAATGACACCTTTTTCGCTGTTTTCGCTAGCGAAACGTCGTAAACCGGTGTGGAGACTTTTGTGCAAGTTAAAGTCATAGCCCTCAACGAGGCTGTGACAAAGTCAAGTTTCGCAATTTGTTCAATCTATGAGTAGGTACATACTTACATCGTCATTTCACGTGAAATGCATGCAAATACTGTCAAAATTTTGATGGTCGTGAAATCGAATTCCCTTGAAGGTACTCACTCCACGCCAGTGGCGTAGATAAGGGGGGGGTCGGTCACACATTTCTTATCATTACTTTAGGTACGAGAACACCTGAGATGGAATAAGGAATAGCGCCATATTGTCTTTTTGGATAAAGAGAAGTTTACTTCAAAAGACTCATTCGGTTATAATGTATTTTCCCATGATCTAGGCTAGGAGGGACACCATTCAGATCATCTTTTGGATTACCTTCATTTTCGGGTGGGGGTATATTGGTCTAGAGAACCATCTGGTACTATGGTACCTGCGAATTACAGTTTTTAATAGCAAATATAAAAGGAAACAGTTACAAAAGAAGCTTCAAAATGATTTTCAAAATTGTTGAGTAATGTTTCATTCTAATTTGTGGCCAAAATATCGCTGAACGACAATTGTCACCTTAGTCTCTCGGTTCTTAATATGATAGAAAACGTTTTGGAATGTTTATTTCGTATTCAAAACGAGTCTGCAAAACAACGAACGAAGCCGAGCTTTCGGAATCAGTCACAAGTCCCTAGTCAGCTGTTTCCGTAAATTATATAGAAAAATTGTACGAGTCATATTTATGAGGTCAATCTAAATAAGGGAAATTCCAATCATGTTAAAATTTAAAAGTGTATTCATTATTATCTAATGCTGTAAATTTATATAGAAATAAGTTCATGGCCTAAAAGCTCATTAAAAATGGGAAAAAGTCACATGCGCTAACCTGATGACAAAGTTTTAATTGCTATTTTAAGTGTTCTTTTTCGAAAAAACAATTATAAAACAATATTAATTATTAATTAACTGAGAATTGGATCGGCTAATAACAGTCATAATTTTGGAATCCTACCTCTTTTAGTTTGGCTAAAATTCAGCCGAAACTACTCATCCGAAAGGGTGCTAACCTGATGACAAGCAGTGTATACTGGACATTCCCAACGAGTTCTCGTCTTCACAATGTCCCTTTTATGGACATATAACTATATCTGATTTATTTTATTCCCTGTTTTGAGGTGTTCCGGCCAGAAAAGCTGCGATGCTAGGTGTTCCGTGACTCAGAAAAGTTTGTGAACCACTGATCTAACCCAATATAAAGCTCTGATCTCCAATCACAGAAAATTTGTACTAAAATTGGAATACTGTGGATTCACTCAAAATTGCTACCTATTTTACACCAAAATTCGTTAAAAAAATTAAATAAATACAGAAATTGTTATTCTGAAA